>CM073769.1:11925385-12620331 GCA_037158775.1 Hetaerina titia | reverse complement strand
GGGAATGCAGTGTGTAGGAAAGCTCTCATTCGTCATATCATCGTCACTAAAACACTAATATCTTTTTTTTCCAAATGCGTGCATACGTGCATGATTACAAAAATGTATAAATATGAATTCATATCTTTAATTGTACCTGTATGTATACGCACACACATAATGCTGCACATATTATGAACTTGCATCTGTGTGTGTATGTGGGCTCAAACGCCCGTTTCATATGTTCTCGGGAAATGAGAGAAGACCCCGCATCCTGGAAAAGGCTTCAAACAACTAATTAATACGAAATTAATTCTTTGCCCATTTCGCTCAAAATATCATTCACTCAGATTTCCTTCCATTTCTCTTTCCCCTGTTTTCATTCCGCAATTTCTGCTCTTAAAAACGTAGCCTCCCAAATAATCCCCGCGAAATAACAGCGAACTGCGCTCTTCATAAATTCCTTCACAAAAATCCCTCCGGTCTAAATATTTCAGCGTAATTAAAGAGAAAGCGAATATTCTGGGAAGGGGATGAAAAGGTCAGAGCGGGGATTCATACGTTCGTGTGTGGTATATAAACATTTTCCATCCGTTTTTCATCCCGAAACACGAAAATATTCTCTCCACGCTATGCATATTTTTATTGTTTCATTATGTAAATATCCCCACCCCCATCTATGTGCTTCTAGGACTGCGCGAGAATGCGTACTTAGTTTCAAAAACACGATTCTTATCGTAGCGACACCTATTTTCGATGTAATCTTAGATGCTAATGGCTGGAGCCTTATCCAAAAAATGCACTCAAAAAAAAGCATGCCTCAGTTTGGTGCTAATTACATGAGATTGGTTAACTTAATTTCAAAAGGAGAAAATCAAACACCATTAATAGAAGTTTGGAAACAACTTTTGATAGATATTGCCAGTACTTCTGTATGTACGTATTTATCTCTTCACCCCGACGACTGAAGCCCTTTTATCATAAATGAAATATTTCTCATTATCTGAATTGAAAACACAAAGACCTTGCTTGATTGGTTAGTATGCCGTGTTTGAATGACCTGTGGATCGTCCACGTACCCTAGTGGAAGACCAGCGAGATATTAGACCTCAAGTAAACACCGAAACCGTCCAAAACCTGTGAGAATCCAATTGAGTAATATTGGTGGAAAGATGCTTGTCGTTACCATAACGTTTTCACTTCGTTATCTAACGGTGACAGCTGGCTGGAGTTGATTAATATAGAATATCAATTGTATCAAGCGAAAAGTTCTTCCGCATCTTCCAAGGAACTCCTACCCGCAACGCTTTGGAGCGCTAACGCATTCCAGCAGTAAATTTCATAAAAGAGTAATGCCGCTTTCTACTTCAACAGGAAATGGGCTTAATTCTCCATTCAAATCATAAACACATAAGTTATTTTGAGTATTATACTATATAACATTAAAGACATGCTCACGATGCCTCTTAGATTTTCTAATGGAGTTTATCATAAAGGATTCTCCTTTGATTAATACTTTATTGTTTAAATAAATTCGTAACTTTGGTGTCGATGGGATTTGTCGTTTTCCTCTGACTGTTGACATAAACTTCTTGGAAGGCGAAAAGAGTTGTAAATAAATAAATTTATGATAATAAACAAAGTTTAGTCCATTTACTCGTACTTCAATCATCATGTTTAACCGCTTACGTTTCCCTGTCCAGCTATTATCTAGCAGCAAATGAGACTTGAGAGAGAAATTTAAACTAAGGATGCTCTTATGTCAAGCATCTCCCCTTCCAACGACCTATCGTAGGTAGTTGGATGCATTAAAAAATTAAAATTCTATTTGAAAATCGTTTTATACAAAAATATCAATTCACAAAGCGAGTTCAATAAAATCATGCATTTTCATATAGTTACATACAGTTTCCCATTCTTCCTGTTAAAATATCTTTCCTTTTTCATATATTAGGCTACGTAAAAGAGAAACATCAAGCTTCAAAAGCCTTACTCGGGTAATTGACCGAAGAATAGAAGGAAGTATAGAAGAAAACTTCTCAGAAAACCGATTCGGATTCAGGAAAACCCGAGGAGTAAGGAAGCCAACTCTCAGCTTCTGCCGAGTTCTGGCCGAAAAAGAGAGAGACGCGAATAAGCCATTGTATGTAGCATTCGTTGACTTGGAGAAGGCCTTCTACAACGTCGAATGTAACAAGATGTCCAAGTTACTAGAAGCGCATGGATTGGGCTACAACGACAAAAGAATTATCCGTAATCTCTACAAGAATCATGTTACAAGAATGCAAATGGAAGAAAAATAGATTAAAATAAATAAAGGAGCAAGACAAGGATGCTACCTGTCGCAGGTAATACTCAATGTATACCTGGAAGAGGCAATAAGAGAAAAACAAGAATTGGGTATTAAAGGAATCAAGGCAAAAGGAGAAGAAATCAACAAGTTCCGGTTTGCAGATAACATCGCAGTAGTGGCGGTAACTCAAGTGGACCTGAAAGCAACACTAAGTGCTAAGGACCAAGTACTGGGGGAATATAACATGAACATCAACAAGAAGACTAAAAATCATTGTGTGTGGAAGGGAACTAGAACAAGTGGAATCCTTCATCTACCTGGGCAGCAGCATAACTTGGGACGGAAGAGGCTCGACCGGCATCAAGCGAAGAATAGCCCAAGAGAAGAACGCATTCATGAAAAAGAGGCAATTACTCTGTTCAAACAACCTAAGACTGGAAACAAGGAAGCAATTCGTCAAGACTTTCTTGTGGAGCATGGCGCTCTATGGCTTCGAGACATGGAACATTGGAAAAGTGGACCGTTGAAGAATTTTTAAAAGAAAAGCCTTTGGAATATGGTGCTGTAGGTGATAGAGAATAAATGGACAGACAAAGTAAAGAATGAGGAATATATAGAAGAGCAGGAGAGGATAGAACCATATGGAGAACTCGTTTTATTATTATTATTATGGAGAATCCGTACTGCCGAGCATGGGTCCAGTCTAGCAGCAATCTGCACAATGCAAATGGAAAACAATTATTCTACTTATTTTTGGGACAGACCATGAAAATTCGAGGAATGGTTATAAAGTAAGGGCCGTTTGGTCACAGGAAAAATAATAGTCACATGAAACACATTTTATTGGCAGTTTGAGTTAGCTAAAAACCTACTTCTTTTCCCTACATAATCGCCGTTGACTTCTAAGAGTTTTTCGTACCACTGCAACCAGCTCCTTTAACCCTTCTGCATAGAAACTCGCCGCCTGAGAGTTGAACCAATGGACAACGCCGTTCTTGAGTTCCTCTACGGTTTCGAAACGTTGTCCACCGAGCCACTGTTTCAAGTGAATGAAGAGGAAGCAGCCACTAGATGCAAGGTCAGGACTGTACGGTGGGTGGTCAAAGAGTTCCCAACTCTCGTCCACCGGAAATTCTTTGCTCTTTGTGGTGGTCGGTGAGCATTTTCGGTACCCACCTTGCACACAATTTGTGGTATCTGAGGTGTTCCGTGACAATACTGTAGACAGTAGTGCGTCCAAGTTGAGGAAATTGTTCAGCCAGGCCATTAATTGTCAATCGACGATCACATCGCAGTTTTTGTTCCACTTGCGAAACAGAAGACTGGGCCTGCCACTTCGCTCTTCGTCGTGGACATTTGTTCGTTCATTTTTAAAATCACGACACCATTGTCTAACGTTTCCTTCACTCATAACTGTAGGTTTATAAATTAGGCATAACTCCCGATAAATTTCAGCAGCCGACAATCCTTTTGCATACAAGGATCGTATGACAGAACGCACTGCACAGCTGGCGGGATCAACGATTGTCGCGGACATTGTTGTTTGCATGCACGGACAAGCAAACGACTTCTGAAACAAAACAAAGGTTGCTATAGCTTCTCAATGAATCAGTTTATGGCGCTGCAGGAGTAGGACTGTGTTCGGAAGCGCCAATATTCAAATATAAGCAAACGGTTCTTACTTTATGCATATGCCTCGTACATAAAAAAACACATGCGCATCCACCGATAATTCTGCATTTGCGAAATATTTCATTCTTTCGTTAAATATTGGAGGAAATGAAAATCCTCTGTTGCCACATTTAGGGAAAATCGCCAATATCGACATGGGAGCCTATTTGTTGTAAATTTTGTTTTTTGGTTAATAATGATTATTCTTTTGTTGGTTATTGGAAAAACTTGGATAGTAAGTTTGAAAGATTAGAAAGTAAATATAACTTTTGAGTCCCACCACAAAAGCGATTCCGATTACTTTGCCTTTTCACCGCTTACGTTCTATAAACCTGGAAACCCTCATATCGGGAACAGTTGATGTGGTTTCCATGGTCAACACTTCCGTCTCACCCCATATCGAGGCAGCGTACTTACCAGCCTGTGATTTCCTCCACTTTGTTCACAATTATGCTTGATGGATACTGTCGGCCAGTATGAATATAAGGGTGTTCCAATATTATTCGAGGTTTTGTCTGTTTTTCTTAAAAGAAGTCAATCATATTTTTGAGCTGTTGACCGAAACGTAGTGAAAGAGATTGACCATACCGCTCTCTCTGGTCCTTGGCAGGATCGAGAGTATTTTTACAAAAAATATACGAATTATCTAATTAATCTAAATTTCTAAAACGCCTCTATAAACACAAATTGTCGAAATTCAATTTCTGGCCACTGTGTGGTGTTGCATGATAAAGGTAGAGTTTCTATCGTTTCTGTTCTTCCATAAGAAAACCATAAACACAGTAATCAACCCAAAGGTCGGTTTAGTAGGTGATGGTAGAGCTCACCCATGTACTAAGCCCGACGGCGTGTGAATATTTACACATCAGAGTAGGGGGGCCAGTTCCTTTCCCTGTGCCGATTCTGGTTTCCCAGGATGATTTGGTACCCAAAAAATCACATAACTTGAGTGAAGGTACAGGTGCCCAGAGTGCTTTGCCCGTGAATCAAACCCGGGCCTTTCGATCAGTAGTCCAGCGCTCTACCCCCTGGACTACCAAGACCCACAATTAAATATGTATGTTTTGAATAAGAAAGTGTGAACAAAGTTTTAATTATTTTAAAGGCTTAATACATTTAAAAAATATGCTCTGATACATTAGTAAAATGAATAAGGTTAGATTTAATACATTGAGATTTTTTATTTTGTATTTAGTACAGATGGATCTTTTACGGATTCGTTAAAATTTTAATCCAAATCCTAAAAAAAAAATTCTCCAGGTTAATCCTGCTAAAATAAAAATGTCAATTAGTTTCGTTTCACAAAGTAGGTAATAGTAGTTGTGTGATAAAGTAGTTCATCATTTAGTGATCAACCGGCAGAAAAGTGTAAAGTTTGGCATATTTAAAAATGATTTAGGGGCGTTTAAATTCTTTTAAATATAAAATTCATGCAATGTTATTGAGAATATATATATGCTCTTGATAAATCATGTACACACTTGTGGCTTAGAAATCAATTGCCTCATTGTATTCTTAATGCTGTTTAATCGAAAGTAGTAAAAAGAGTGCCTGGAATGTAATTGCCTACCTTTATCGGCTGATCAAATACGATGATGAGGCAAGGCAGACGATGCGTTATATTCTTTTTTCACTTTTTAAGTTCAGATTTTAAGTCGAATTATGTGTGTGGACAGCAATATGATATAAGTTAAAATCTTCGTTCACAACCTCACTAAAGCAGAATTATTTAATGATTCAACATCGAATGCCTGAGCTGGTGAAATAATGGATATCTTATATCTTATGGAATCTAAAGAAATTAATTAAACAAATTTACTAGTTTTTTCAACAATAACTCTCTTTAAAAAGCCACTAAAATCTATTTCTATTGTCGGGACCGTTTATTTTCTCAAATTTATATTGCATTAGCAACATTTGGTAGTGATGGGGGATTGGAATGCGACGGTAGGCAAAGAAAGAGATGGTGGCGAGGTGGGGGACTGTGGGTTAGGCACGAGGAATGAACGCGGGGAGAAAGCAATTGAATTCTGCAGGAGACAGGGGTTAATCATCACCAACACTTGGTTTAGACACCACAAAAGGCGTAGGTATACATGGAAAATGCCAGGTGACTCAGAAAGGTATCAATTAGATTACATTATGGTTAGGCACCGGTTTAGGAACAGTGTAATAAATTTGCACGGTTTCCCAGGAGCGGATGCGGACTCTGACCACAATTTAGTTGTTATGAAGTGTAACGTCCGTTTAAAAAAGATAAGACACGGGCGGCAGGTTAGGAAATGGAATTTAGAAGCATTAAATGGATTAACGAGGAAGGAGTATCAGCAGGCTGTAGAGAAAATGATGGATGACGGTAATGAACAGAGTACTATCGAAGAAAAATGGGAATGTATCAAGCAAGGGATATTGGAAGCAGCAAAAGACACTAAAGGAACCGTTAACGGGAAAAGAATAAGGAAACCTTGGTTCACGGTTGAGATGATTGTAATGATGGAAGAATATAAACACAGAGTTAGGCAAAATGTAGTACAAAGAGTTGAACAATAAATTGAAAAGGGCCACAAATAAAGCAAAAGAAGAATGGTGGAAAACGCAATGCGGGGATATGGAAAGTTTACAGAAGAAGGGTGAAATTGGTGCTCTATACAACAAGGTTAAGTTATTATCGGGAAGTAAGAAGGCAAGATCTGTGCTAACAGTTAAAGATAATTGGGTGAGATAATAGTTGAAAGAAATAGGGAACACACGCTAGGTCATGTAAGTGAGTTTGAGAAACAGTGACCCGCGTATAACTCAATCACACACAAAAGGCCAAATTAATAATAAAAAATAAAACAAACATTTAACCACTCGATCACTAGGGTTTGTTAAGGAATAGCAGTCACTCTCATGAATCACATTCACACACACACACTCAGGGTTTACGTACAAGGATCCCTCCTATGTCAGTGACCCGTCAATCACACAAATAAATGGAAAATTACAAAAAGGATGTACTGAAAAGGAAACGACTTACGTAAACACACCGTCATTCACCACTCGGGTGTGTTAGACGTACCTAGTGTTTGTTCTCTATTTCTCCCCTTACATGTAACCTTGTTTAATTCCCCCCCCCCCTTTGTCACATGGTGACAATCCAGTTTACGGTCTTGGATATCTAGTTTTCAGTATTTAGTGTCCCTCATTTCACCGTTATCTTTCCCTCTTTATTCCATCCGTTCTCTGGTGGTGGATGAAATAACTCCTCTTGAGTGCTATCTCTTGACCGAGACTCTGGGCACTGGGTGCATACTCGCCAAGTCTTAAGTTCTATGATTAAAGTCCCAGTCAGGGAAACTTATTTCAGCTGGGAATCCACACCCTTCTACCTTACCCATCGGCTTCATATTGTTTTTTTTTGCGTTTCTATCCCTTTTCCCTATGCCTATATATCCGTTTAAATATGGTTTCACCTTTTGGCGGGTTTTCGTATATAAATTTCGTTACTTTAATTCCTTGTAAAAAGTCATTTTGCACAAAAAACTTAGATTAAAGTGAGAAAAATCGCCTCTCTTTAGCTATTATGGACTTTATTTGTTTTTATGCGTCATATGCCAGGGGTGAAAAAAATCTCCGTAACGTTTAGTCCTGATTGAATCCACGACACATTCCTCATTCCTTTTACGCTTTCAAACATCCCTTCAAGTGTGCTGCGTCATTGAGGGAGCAGCTTTCTAACTCCACTACGTAAATGTAAATAGACGTATATGGCGATAGGAGGTAAAGATCTCCAATCCATCCTAACGCCTATATTTCCATAATTTCAATAATAATTTCTTAACATAAAAACGGATTACTTATTCTCGAAGTGCCATGTTTAGACATTAATTTCTTCCTTTCACACATGACTGTAATCATTATTTAAAACCTGTGAAATTTAACATTAATTTTTTTGGAAATTATCTTAAGCAATTTATTTTTATTCTGTATTTCTCTTGGTTTCCATGATTTTTAGAAATGTTTCACAATTAATATTCATTTACAGTTGCAGAAAAGGATTTTCATAGCATTTTATATTTTAATTAATTGATCTTGAATAAATTATTTGCTATGAAAGGCACTTGCAGAACGTATTTCCACTCACTTTGTCGGTAATCAGAGCTTTGGTCAAAATTGGAATAATTACAGATATTTCCTTTGTTATAAATATTGATATGATTTCCTTGATAATTTTTATAATAATGTTACACATGTTTTCAGTGACATATATGGAATTATTACATTTATATTTGACACAAATGGCAGTATGTCGGTAAGGAAAGAATTTGTAAAGAAAATCCTTAAATTGTTGAAGAACCAGAGTATTTAATTAATGATTTCAGGTATCTTCTTACCCACATACCTAAGAGAGTAGATGGTTTTCGCTTTCAAATATATTCACAAGCCCGTTTGCTAGCCAATATTTTATTTTTAATGAAAACTTTTCTCTCAATATACAGTTTCTATTTAGTATTTGCGTCATCCAATCACTTTTCCTATAGACTCCCTCTTATTATTTTTTCCTAATAGCGAAGCGTGGAATATTCCACTTTCCACTCATGTAGGACTTTCAATATCTATTTCCTTTTCCCTTAGCTTCCCCTTTTCCCTTCCGAGTTACTCTGCCATCTATTGGATCCATCTGTTCCCATATTACTGCTCATGATGCATATTTGTACGCAAAAATCTACATTGACAATATACGCAAAGCGTTCTTCTGAATAATTAAAAACTAACTTAGTAAGTTAAGACTGGTCATTCAAAAACTTCAAGTCACTTTAACTAATTCCAGATTTTACAAATTTGCAGGCATTTGTTTCCCAAGACCGAGCTTAAGAATTTCCTAGGATCTGAATTTAAATAGCATATATAGCAGTGGATTTTAATTTGGAAATATACTGTACCATTTGTCAAATGTAATGGTGGGGATATCGCAAGCCTTTCAGTAAAAAGCAATTGTGGATAGTAAATACTGGTGATTGAGGCCCATTTGGGGTCTTTGTTTCATATTTATCTCAAATGCTGCTGAAAATTTTCCCGTGGCCATGAGCTAGCGAAGATGCATCCGAAAAATAGTAATTCAACTATAGCAGGAGAGGTGTGCAACTGTAGACGTGAGTGAAAGTGGAACAACTATTGGCTGGCAAAGTAAAACAGGTAAATGTTGGCGTGATGTATCTATTGTTCGTGCCAGAAAGATTAGTTTTATCGTACTCAAATTGGAGCCCTTGGACGACTTTCAATGACTTACCATTATCAGCAATTGTGAAAGAATAGACTCAGACGAAATATTTTGGAGAAAACTAGTTCACCCTTAGAATATCTGAATTGAAACTAGCCAGGGTAACTCTGGGGAATCAAGATATTTCGGATTATAATCAATGATACCTCAGGTCAGCGGAGGACTGGAGATTCTAGATGCGAAGGTAAACCTAATTGGAGTAAGTAGTTTTGGAATTAGTCAAATAAAATACCTCGAAAAAGGAGCCATCTGGAGCCGCATCAGTGGTATTTGTGAAGAAAAATGGAGGAATGGGAGTTATTCCCCAACAAATTACTAGATTGCGAGTACGGAAACACTTGAGGTAAAGCAATTTTTTTGCAATTGAAAGAAATAAGATATAATGTAAACCATTCTGGCGCATGCAATAATGCCCACGACGAACTACAAAGTCGTAAAAATAATATTTTTCATAAAACAAACGATAGATGTGAATGGAAAAGGTAGAACCTTTATTGGAACCATAACACCAAAATGAGGAAGTACTGGAGATGGTGGGGGAGGAGAGGTGTTTGTTGAGAGAAATCCTATAGAGGCAGGAAAAATGGATGAAAGGTGTATTGAGCGGTAATGGAATTTTGAAGGCTGTAATAGAGGGGAGAATGTTAGGCAAACAAGGAAAGGGCAGGAACAGGATAGGGATGTTGGACGGGATGAAGGGAGGAAAGAAGTACACAGAGATGAAGAGGCGCCTGATGTAGATTAGGTTGCTGGATTCTGTTTGTTTGGAGTTACAAAATGTTTATGTGATAGTTGTGTTCATCCAAAAACCTACCTTAACCGGTAGATTACCTAATAATAAACACCACTGTAGGAGTAAATGCGAAATAGAAAAGCTGTATGTCTAAAACTGCGGTTATGAAAGCCATTATGTGTTTTGTATAGATATTATGTATGCAATAAAGCTGAGTAGTGAACATTAGGTTGACATAAAAGGAAGTATAAGGTGATGTTCAAATTCCACCTAAGGGTAAAAAAATAATGGCATGAATAAAGGAGCAACAGCATTGCAACAAGAAGCAAATAAAGCTTTGACCTAGAGAGTGAATTTAAAAAATATATAAAATGAGCCTCACTGGAAGGTAAAAGGTAAAAATGCATGCATAAGAAAGACTTCCTATGTTTTATCAACGTAGTGCGGGGACAATTTGAAGAGAGTAAAGCAGTAAATACCGTGGTACTGGAATAGGGCGACGGTGGTATTCAAGATTAACTAATGGAAGAACAGCAGGTCAATGTAGTACAGAGAATTTGGAATGTGTGACTTCTTGCTGTAAATTACAAAACCGTCTAGCATGCCCTAAATTTCAAGAAGCCTAAGAGGTAGTTTAAATACACTGATGAATAGAAATCAAGATACCATTAAATTCATAGCAAGAACGGGAATTAAAGAAGGAATAATTGAAGTGGGAATACAACAGAGTGGGATTGTCACATGAATATTTGGAGGTGAAACACATTTTCAAGAAACTAAAGGAAGCAGTGCAACAAAAGCTTAGATCCCAAAGATAAAGAAACCCAGAAATCTATGCTCCCCATATCAGTGGTACATGCATCTTGTGCCTTCTTAAATGCACTGCACAGAAGTTTCAAAGTAAAGTTAATATAGTCACGTTAATAGAAACTCAAGTATAAAAGTCACCCTAACATTCGAGGATAAATGTAAGGATTTGGATGAATAAGTCTATCTCAATGAAGGGATGACCTGTATTCATAAGTATGACTTGCGGGACAGACGTATTCCTACATATTACCTACGTCTTTGCACTCAGATGAGGCAGGGACGCATGGTAATAATTTCACAATATGTGGTACATATCGGGTGAAATGTACATATAACAAGTGCAGTGATCACTTGTTAGATATTTCTAGAGAATAACCGATGGTGTGGACTAGAAAAAAAATCATTTCCCTTTTTTGAAGACCTCAATGTCACCATGGCAGAAGAGTCAGCAGCAACATGCATGAAGACCGGACGGCTTCAAACAGTTTGGGTCCTCTTTTTAAGGAAAAAGAACGAAGAAAAGATAAGTGGTCATATCCAGTCACTAACTCGAGTAAACATGTTAGCTGCATGCGCAGAGGATCAAAAAACAAGCTTATGAATAATAATGAAACAATGAATGAAGAGCCTTTGTCAGTTACATTTTGAGAAACAGTTGCTCACTGAAAACAGTTGTTGATGGGAAGAGCTGCGATGAAAGACCCTGGAAAGGATAAATGAAACAAATAGTGTCTGATGAAAGGGAATGGATGAGGAGGAAACCAAGTTTTGGCAAAGGGGGACGAAGTGGAGAGAGCTGCGACGATCCAATCCCAGGATTGATGACCATTGATGACGATTCCCTAACATATACGAGCATGCATCCAAGCACATCCTCTTTTTCTGTCATCCATTCCCACACATTCCTCTCTCTCTTTTGTTCCGCTTTATAAACAAAACCTTCCAGTTCTCACTGTGATCTTCCTCTCCGGCGGATTCCCTTTCCCCCGCCCCTCTCTTCTGTCCCCATTCACTTTTATGTTCCCACTTTGGCTGCTCATTCCATCCCTCCCTCTCATTCCCTTTTTCGCTTCCTCCATAAATGCGCGATGGATTTGATGCCTCGTTGGAGGTTAGCTCGCCCGAGAGAACCACAAGACCTTTCAAATTTGCCGTCAGAATGACGGAGAATTTGCCCTCATCAACGAGATATTTCCTCCTCTGGCTCCAGCGGCATGGAGTTCCCAATGTTAGCATCGGTGTCACTGTGGTCTGCTCCATTGGCCATAATATATTGCAAAACCATATAATGCGGAATATGTTGAATTGATATACATTTTTGGGCGTAGCAGTAAGCGTAGAGTAAGAATTAACTATGCAGCGTTTTCAATCGAGCCTTTAAATATGGCTCTACCAGTAAATCCAATTTTCGTAAAATAAAACTTCTTGAAAACGGTATAATTCAATGCAGTTTTTTTCAGATCGACAACAATATCTTTGACATGATGCTTATGATTATGTATCCACAATGATGGAATTAAATGAAATTGCCGGAAACATTACTTGGTTGAACTTTGGTGGAAGTCTTACTCTCTCAGATGAAACCCTCTAACGGGCAAATAGCCTTGGATCCTAACCAGCTAAAATACACTTTGGAACTCACCCAAGAGTAAAATATGGCAAACTGTAATACATTTTTACAATTCGTATAAATATATTCTTGTTACTAATTTTTTTTCTACACATTTATTTTGCAACGAAGTCAAACGAGTCCGTCCAATTTGCATCTTGCATTTAATTAAGACTTTATCGTCCCCTTGTGGGAGACACTAATGTGATGACTTCATATTTCAATATCCTAGGTGAGGAGAAAGTATTTCGTAGAAATTTTGAGTGAAAAAAGGTACCAATCATGGATCGGCATTTAAAGTGTTTTAGTCTAATAGGCGAGACCCATTGTCCTTAACGCAACTATTTTTCATAAAAATTCAAAAAAATTCCTGTACCGAAATCGATATGTATTATACGGTCTAATATTTGACAAAAATGGTGTAAAAAATGAATAGAAATTACAAATTTTGCTATATCACTGGTCGGTATTGACCAAATCTACGTACGTGCTAAATGTCAATTTATAGGTACATTCAAAGTGACTTCAATAGCTATGAAGTAGAGTATTATCATAAGTTTTAATTAAAATTGAACTGAGCATAGAAAGTTTAGACTCCTTCGATTACTAACTGCGGAAATATGACGTTCTGACGATAGAAATAGCTTCTTTTTTGTCAATAGAATAATGCATATGTTAACAAGGGATTTTAAGAGCCATTAATTCTTACCTTAAACGGTTCACCAACCCTGAAGCACCCGAGAAGTCTTTACATTTATTATACCATATTTATACTTCCCTTACGACAAATCGAAAGTAAGCATTTTATTTTATATTAATTTGTAAAAATTAATGTCATATTTCTAAAAGAGGTGAGTCGGTGGTTATTTACTCATATATTGAGATGTTATTGACATCGAGAGAATATGACTGCGTTTTATTTAGCGAAACTCGTCTGATATCTTCAATGGCGTGCTGCCACCCCGCCCCGCGTGAGTTAGCCCCGGGGATCACTTTCGACCGAAGTGACAGGAAGTATTTATTTTGACAGCTTGACAAATGTTTAGATAAGTCAAAATTATTTCGAAAATAATTTAATGAATTGAGTAATCCATGGAAATCACATTTTATTTTCGACATTTACTACTCAGGATTACGAAACTACAATTCTGACAGCATCTTATCATGTATCTTTATTACAGAGACAGTTTTCATATCCCAGTGGTTCCATTTCATCCGTCACTGCAGTGGTCACTCGGATTTCCTCGGAGAATTCCTGTTACGCCGGGGACAATCGTGGTGACATTCCGAAAGCATTCTCCAATCAATATTACAGACGCTCAGCCTTGTCACATCAAATGCTAATTCCAAAGAGCATTTCGTTGCTCTATGATTTTATTACCAGCTTGATCTCTGCAACATTTCACTGAAATTCTAAAACTCCACAGTTGCCGCGTTTGATGTTCACATTTGGACTTATGAATCAAATGAAATCCATAAGGGTATTCTATTACCACAGCTTCCCTTTCTGCAATGTTTTAGACACCGAAATCTCAGACGTTTGTAGATTTATGTAATGATTATGGAATAATTCTCAGCTATTGATTTGCATACATTTCACCAAGAATCCATTATTTATTTGAAGAGATATTGATGTCCGAAATTATTCAAATTAATCAAGGAATTCCTACACTAATAAGTTCATTTCCACGCTATTTGATATTGTTTAATCCGCTTCTGTGTCCCAGTACTACATACTATAATTCAGAGAATTATTTCTCCCATGCCATTAACTATCTATGCATTATAGTGTAAATAGGGAGCTCTTTATTTTTCTATTGTCTTGAATGTATTGCATTCATGGGTACAATTATATTTGAGTAAACTTCGGATTGATCCAAAACCTACGTGCAATACCATAAATTTAAAAAATATGACTACCACTGAATATTTCGGAATGATTTGAGTTAGATTGGTGCGTATAGAACTGAAAATGGATTATGATGAATGCGTTCCATAGAATGGCGGTGTTTACGGAAGTAAATGTTACTATTGAAAATGAACATCAGACCATTGACTTTTGCTTAAAAGCTGCTTTTGTCCACAATTCGCGGTGAGCCAATGATGACAATGGTATTTCCAAACAATGCGGCTGCTAATTCTATAGAATGAAGAATTAAAGCAAGAACATGACTAGTCCGTATCCCACTTCTCAGTAAACGGAATGATAATATTACCTTTCAAGAATCACAATAGCAAGAACAGGGGAGGAGAGGAAATAAACGATAAGGTGTAACGCACAACTAGTAGCAACAGAATTTATGAAATGAAACACCAACACTACTCCATGCAGTCATGAATGCACTGGACAATTGAATTCTGATGTAATTGCGCAAAATTGGTTAAAATTTCAAACAGAGATGAGCTTGTTATGTGTCCACGAAAGGCTCATGGGATTGAATTGTACTTGCTGCGCTCAATAAAAATGCGTATGTATCAGGAATGTTTCCGCGGAAAAAACGTTGAAATGGATATACTAGGTGGTGTTTTACTCTCCTGAGTCTGTTTCCAGAAGATGCTCGTGGTCAGGAATGGTGGTAGTACACTGACCGAAATCCATGAGAAGGGAAGAAGTAAAAGAAATAATTGAGTACTTACTCTTTGTAATGTTTTTTCTTTATCTTAAAATCTTCCTTTAGTTCAACAACCACAAATATTTTGATAAAGACATTCGATTATTACATATATAAAAGAAAATAACCTAAATCGCATCAATGGGGAATTAGGGATTAAATTTCACTGAAATAATAAAACTAATAGTTTTAATTTATTCAGTCTCTCCTGTAGTTATGCCTTGTATTATCTCATTAAATATTTTGCAATTACTCACGTATAAGAATTTTCTTGAAAATCAGATTTATTTTAGATTTCAAACCTTGTCATTGAATCGCCGAAAATCCTGAGGGCAGGAGTATATAATGAATAAGCGGTAATTAAGTGTAACTATAAGCTCAAAGGTAATACAATTATCATGGAGCTGTATAATAATATTACGTATTGATGCAATATATGTTATTATATATTAAAATGTGCCTATTATATAGATATTATAATTGCTATTACGATAATCAGAATTGAGATGCCATTAGCCAACAGATAGGCTCAGGTGTTTATTATACAGGAAATATCATCGAATAGTTACAATGAGTGCTACAGAGTAAATTATAAGAAAGGAAAATTACAATTACAATTACAACACGTGAGAAGGTGCACAGAACCCATGGATGCGGCCAATGAGAAGAGAGGATTGCGAACAGATGAGGAATAAGGAAATGAAATAAGTAAATTAAAAGTACCGATAGGAAAGATTGCCCAGATAGTTGTTCATTATTATGTTACTCTAAGGCACTTAAAGTAGAAACGAATCGAGGTGGGAATGAAATCACAGTAAAGCGCGAGAATAAAAGGAAAATGGAAATGTGGACGCTTTATAAATAAGATTAAGGGACTACGGGAATTTAAAAGCTAAAAATTATATTCACTATTTAAGAAAAGAGAAGGAAGTTAATAATCGGAAACAAAAACGTTTCAAAAAATGTGGAAAATACATTAAATAAGTATGGATCAATTATTAGGTCCTCTGTTCACGATCAGAAATTGGAAAGACGACTTAAAGTATGGAATTACGCGAGAATTTCCCTTTCACATGCTAGAAAAATATTACGTGTGATGAAACTGATAACTTCATTTGATAACTTCGGAATTTAGGAAGTGGTTGTCATGCAATTTCCATCACATGAGTGTAAAACGGCAGCATTTAAGGAATGTACAATATAAGTTTTATTTGACGCGGGGGAGGGGTAAGTAAAATCAGCAACAATTATTTCGATGAAATGACGAAGGAAAACTAATTCTTTGTATCAGTATTAACTAAATAATTACGAGATGAGGTGTGGCGACGAAATAGTAAAGTTGAGAGAAGGGAATGTAGATGATAGTAAAAGCATAACAATCCACTTCATAGAACTCGAGTAATTGGACGTAGCAAAGCGGACAAAGTTATTGATAGTATGAATGAATAACACAACAGGGGTCTAGAAATGATGTTTTTTTCAGAGATCTTAATAAAAAATTATCCATGAATATAAAAATGTTAAGGGAATTAATCGGGCTGATTTGTGTAAGGTTTGGGTTTTTCGATTTCCACACTGCAAATTTGCTCCTATTTTCACTTACTTCAGAAGTACGATTTTCAAGATTTTATTTTTGAGTTCTGTTGTATTTTAGCATCCAGATACATTACGGCCTTGCAAAGGATGCTATGGATGTGGCTGTGGTTCTATAACCTCCATCTTAAGAATGGCTATGTTCTCGAAAGTAAAGCGATATAATAGTAAGTGCCCCGACCAATTAACTCTTGGTTACAGCTATTCGCTCTTATTTACGAGCTGGTTGTATCCCATCATTTTGGTATGACTGGGTGGGAAGGGATAAGAAAATCAATGTTTTTCTCTACGAAATGTATCGAAATACTTATTAATGGTCGAATTCAGAATGTGACCTTATTTACACCTGGCACGGAGTTCATGGTTTTATTATTACGACACTTAAAAAGATGACGCGTTCGCAAGTTTAAGGGTGCTGAAATATAAATGATATGATGCATGAATTCATATCTACAGGAAGTGTAGCAAAATATTTCTTTTCTCTGAAACTAGGCATATACTATATATTTCAACAATATTAGTTGAAAATAAATGCCGAATATCCATTAAATGGAGTCATATGAAAAGACTTTTGCAATTAATAAATGTATTCGCTGAATTTTGGACTTTTTCTTTCACGTCTTTAATTTTGCTAGGAATATAGGAAGTAGGTATATAGCTAGCAAAGATGATATTCCTACTGAAAAATTAATTGCCTTCGGCTAGCAATAGTTACTTGGAGCTTTCCACTGTATGTTTTTTGTGTTTTCCTTTTGCATATTGAAGAAAAATTGAAAAGTCTCAGCGTTTTGTTTTCTTGTACTTCATGAGATCGCCGGCGTAACGTGACTGAAGAGTTCGTTTTAGTAATTGCCCTTGCACTTGTTTCTCTGAGAATACGGCTTATCATATATGACCTCATTTGAAAATTTCAAAAACTACAATCGGTGCATTTTACTTTTAGGTAGCTAGGTTAGGTAGCTATTCTACTCAGCGCTGAGGCAATAACCGATTCCCCTCTTGCTGGTCGTTTTGGTATTTCGATTTTTTTTTCGAGCCAGACAAGGAAAGTATGGCTCAATTTATGCCAAAAAGCTAGCCCCACCAGAGCATCATATACACATACCATAATTCTGACAAGACGAGTTTTGCAAAGATGATTTTTATCCAATGTCTTGCCTCAAGCGCTCTTTATACTCCCCCAATCTCATTTTATTCAGCCATTTGGTTCGTCCCACGTAGCTTGAACCACGGGTATACTTGTCCTCATATATGTACAATAAATGTGGAATGCCATCTTTCACTGAATGCAGAGGATTTATAATTTTCCTTTTCCAAATCTGGTAGCAACCATGACTCTTTTTAGGTTGCGAGCTACTCGATCGGTTGTTCCCGAATGTACATATGCGAGCCTTGAGAAGGCAATGAACTTCCTGATCTTGTTATTTTGGCAGTTATCCTCATTTCTTTTATTCAAAGTTATTTTTACGAATGAAAACGAGTACCTATTTCCTTTTCGAATATAAAATATGCTGAATTGGGCGGAATACTTTATAATTTTACTGCATTTCCTACGGAGAGCTGTAAATATCCATGAATATATTATTTATGTGCTGGGCTATCTATGGCGTGCACTATCCGCCGCAGAGGTATTTTATCTTTGTGTATTTTCGGAAATCCATATAAAAGTGGAGTTTTTGATGCAAAACAAAATGTTTCCAAAGATGGGATGAGCGTTTTTTTTATAGTCTCTCTTATTTGAATTTCGTTTTTCTGTATTTTGACGTTGGGGTCCTTAAGTTTTCCGTATGTCTTATAATCCAAGAGGGTTAGGATTTTCTTGCTCAATGCCTGTTTGGAAATCAGTACTGCTGCGTTCCCGCTGATAGGATCAAAATGTTTGCGTAAGACTAAAATTGTTTGATTGCTTAGTGCTCCGATAATTAGGCTGAGGAGACCGTTTGCTTTTACGAGAGTTAGGTGACGAATGGCTGGAACGTGATTCGTACTACTGGAGCTAACGCAGTGCACAACTGATTCCTTATGGATGATTATCTTCTCTGTCGGAATGGTTTTATGAGACTTGTTAAACAATTTGCTAATAATGTATTTCAGGAAAAGTTTGAACTATTTCATTTGTGAAATCAGTAGTTTTTTGAAAAAAATGTTACTTATGTTTATTAAAACTTGGTGAGTACTTTTCTTAATTAAAACCCTGTTCCACGAACACCTTAGTCATCGGTAATATTGGACCGAACGGGTTAAGTAACCTACAGAATCTCCATTTCTGAAGTGCTCTCTAGAGAGGGTCTCGTGTTTCCAAGTCACGGGATTGAAACGGAGTGCTGGCGTTTTTTTGAGAGATGAATGCGAGAATCGCATTGAATTTGGAGATGGCAGGTGCTAGACTTGCCCCCCCCCCCCTCGACACAATACTGCGAGCTGAAAGGAGAAAAGGAACCGCGTCGACGACGCCTTGACACGGGTAACGAAAAGGTTGCTGTTGCTGTTTATTGAGCAATTACTTAATACACATTCACGTACACCTAGGCGAAGACTTATTAGTTGCCATGGTTACATGCCACACAATTTTTGGTTGTACTCTCATTTCTCAGGTGTCCAGAGTCACTTATGTGATTCCAGTTATGGAACCGCCGGCCATGATACGATGTGTGATCGTTGACAAACAACCCTTCCGACACTTTGAATCATGTCCGCACGTTCGACAGATTTCCGAAGAGAAACCGCTATCTCCCGAGTTCCAGCTTCAGGAAGCCGGGAGCGTGCGGGGCGGGGCCTCTCCTGCGCCCACTCAGTACACCTCCTCCTCGGTCGTTTGTACCGTCGGTCGGCCCGATCCTCTTCTGCGGGGTGACGACGATTCACGTCACGTTCCGCGGCGAGGGGAGGCCTCCATGGAGGGGGAGGATTGATAGCGAAGGGCGATCCATCCGGCGTTTTATGCGAGCCCTTCTCGGGGAATTAAGCTCTTTTTTTATCCCCGCCCCCGAGGAGGCGGCGTGCGAAGGCGGCCCACGGACGAGGAAGCAAAAAGGACGCGGAGAATATATGTATGAGAGGGAGGAGGGAGGGAGACGGCCGACAGATGGTATGAAGAGGAGGGGGGGAGAGAAGAGAGATAGGGCGGTCTGGTCCCTCTCTCCCTTGAGTGACGGATGGTCTTCTGCCGGCCCTCTCTATTTGTCAACGTCCGACCGCAGGCGAATGGGACTCTCCCTTCCGAGCGAGGCTTTTTTCATAGCTCAGCATTCGATGGCGCCGGGAGGGGGAAGGGAGGGAGGGGTTGGCTGTGCGCGAGCTGGGCGATGGGGGATGAAACGGAGGCGAATAAGGTTTTAAAAGGAGGGTGTGGGGACAGTGGCGTCCACCCCCTCTCTCTCCCCCTTCGCAGCTTTTCATTCTCTTTTCTTCACTTTTGTGGAAGTGTCACGCTTCCTTGCCGCGCTTTGTCAATCGGTCCGGCGGAAGAAGGATTCCCCTCCGACACGGAATGAATAATCGATCCACGGAGATGCTCCAGATGAGTAGTGGCGGTGTGAAGAGTGCGGACATCGTAGCGGACGACTCATATCCACGACGCGCTCTTTTATTCATTCGTATGTATATTGTGAGATGAACTGGAAAAATGAACATGCATAGTGCACATGGTTGTGGGCTTGCTTGTTTGTTTTTGCGTGAGAGGGTAAAAGATTTTACACGGCCGCTGCAGCCTCTCCGATGGCGACGAAAATTTGCGTCGGATTAAATATTCACGTGGCCCAATTGTGGAATAAAATTGCTGTATCCAATCCCTGGTGATTCTTATCTTTTTATATAAAAATTTTACTTTTGGCGCGTGCTTCTATGATTGATTGTCTGCCAATGGCTCTTGCGCTAAAACGAAAAAGCTTTGCTATCGCAAAAGCGAAATTTTGATGGCCCCATGGGTAATTAAACGGCAAGTGCTTTTTTTCTTGCTTTAGCGTCCCTGAGGATTCCCAGTTTAGATTAAATTCCGTCAAATAGGCCATTTAAATTCATCAATTCAAATATCGTGTGGTAATGCAATTTTTCCTCTCCAATAAAAATTGCATGGTGAAAAATTCTCTATATATTCCTACGGGTTTACACATATCCTTAAAAGGTGTTATCATATTAGCTTCATTCTAAGGGAGACCTAATTGACTTGCGTATAATGTGAATGAGTAATTATTAGTATATCAGCTCTACATGGAAAGACTACTAATTTACTTAGTAAGTACCTCTCTAGCTAAAATATGCTTTTTAATGACACTATTCGGATCAGTAATGTTCATCTCGGTCATTTTTGATATGATCTTTAAGCTTAAAATTGCTCTTCCTATGTCTTTAAATTAATGAGTTACCTTTCGGTGCTGGGAATTGAAATGTAGAAACTTGCATTTCTTGCTTATCTTTACACGAAAAGTATACAAATAGAAAATCGGCTCTCTTGCGAATATTAAATTGATGTTTGCTGATTTAATTTACTCTTCGTTGGAGCAGTATGAAACATACAAAAAATTACATATTGATTTCATTCTCTTTCCAGAATGAGTTATTTTTTAAATTTTAACTGCTACATTTGTGCATTAGATTGCTTCAGAGTAATATCTATAGTTAATGACCTACATAATTTGAAATACGTGGTGAATCTTCTCTGCACCTCTTTTCAGCAAACTAGATTTTTTTTAGTTTTCTTCAATTTTACATTCATTTTGTAAGAAAAACGTAATGGGTTCACAGCGTTTAATGACACTTGAAGGTCTCCAGGAGTCTCTCCTATTATATACTTCTACAAGACCAACCGTAAATCATTAGAGCACCAGTTATATACCCTACATGATGAGGTGCGATGACGTACTGTATGCACATGAAAGATTAGCGATATTAAATGGTCTCTGTCATGTAAACAATAAACCTTTATGTCCGTGAAAGTCGCGAAAAAATTGTTGATTTTTCCAATCTACATTTTTAAATATACTCGTTGATGAAATTTCGACTAATTTCCGATATTTCGGTGTCTTGTGGTCCGTGAAAGTCTTCTAAATTATTATTTACAAATAGGGGGAAACGTTTTGATGTAAAATTCTTACAGAAACGGGCAGTAAATTTGACCGGGACTTGGATTTAAATTTTTCCAAGTGACTTTCTATTTTAGGACATCGTGAATCGTGATGATCGAATCGTGAATCGTATCGTGAATCAAGATGATCGTGATCCTTCATTCATCAGCATTGGCATTCACTAGGTGCGTTTACAGCAGTTGACTTCTTAAATCCATGAGGCATAAATTGCAAGATCTCAGGAAGGTAGTTTTAGCCTAAATATCTCATCCATCTTTTCTGCCTCCTTAGATAGCTATTTTAATACTGTCTTAATCTATATCCTCTTCAGTCTTCACCGAATGTGCCGGAGACACATTCCCCTCAACTTCTTTCGCTTTTAACAAAAATGTATTGGAATTTTTGTCCGATGATTCCTTTTTTTTTCTTTCTTCAAAGTTTTACTTAAAGTTTTACGCTTCTTGAAAGGTTTACTTTGGAAGAAACTCTGCGGTTTTTTGACAACTCTTTAGATTACTTGCAGAGTATTAGTTAATTAGATAGTTCAGTAAACTCGAAATATTTTCTTTATTTCCTTTTTTGCATGTTTAACTCTATGACATTAGTAACTCATTTAATTTCGCGTTATGTCATGCATATTTTACCTTTCCTCTTTTTAATATACTATGTGTTAGTTGTTTAAGAAAATGTGGGAAGAAGACTCTATATGGACGGATTCGTAGTATCTATGAGGAAGGAATCTGGCCGGAAGATTTTGTGAGATCAGTGTTGGTTCCTATGCCGAAAGAGGTAAAGGCTATATCATGTGAGGATTACAGAACAATAAGCTTAATATCCCACGCAGCTAGAGTTATTCTCAGGATCATTAACAAAAGGATAGAGAGTAAGGCAAATGATTACTTAGGGGATGATCAGTTTGTGTTTAGGAAGGGGAGAGGTACGCGTCATGCTATTGCAGTAATGAGATCACTAATCGAGAGGAATATAGAATACAACCAGGACGTATTTGCCTATTTCGTAGATTTCGAAAAAAGCGTTTGATAGAGTGAATTGGGAAAAACTAATGCGTTTATTGCAGAAAATAGGAATGGATTGAAGGGACAGGAAACTAATCCGCAAGCTGTACATGTCTCAGACTGCTCAGGTGAAAGTGGGGATGGGAGCGTCCGGATGGGCAGTGCTAGGAAGAGGTGTAAGGCAGGGTTACCCATTATCACCGGTGCTGTTCAACATATATGTGGAGGAAATGATTAAAGAGGTATCTGGAGAACTTGAGGTAGGAATGAAAGTCGGAGGGGAATTTGTAAAATCGGTTAGGTTTGCTGATGACCAAGCATTAGTTGCTCAGTCAACCAAGGGGTTGCAAGCATTGCTGAGTGAATTGGAGGTTCAGTGCGATAGATATGGGATGAGAATCAACATTAATAAAACAAAGGTTATGCGATTTTCCAGAAAGAAAAAGGCTAAGCTAAATATTAAAAAGGGGGGGAAAAAGAGAAGTGGTAGAATAGTGTAAGTATCTCGGAAGTGTTTTGGACCAATACGGTCAAACTGGTACGGACGTAAGGAGAAGAATTGCGCTAGGCAAGGAGGCTTTCTGAAGAAAGAGGAAGTTGATGACGGGGACGTTGAGTAGGGAGGTTAAGGAAAGACTCGTAAAAACTCTGATATGGAGCGTAGCTATGTACTGCCCGGAAACGTGGTCGCTGAAGGAAGAGGATGGACGTAAATTGGAAGGTTTTGAAATGTGGGTGTGGAGAAGAATGGAGAAGGTGAAATGGACCGAAAGGAAAACAGTTGAGGAAGTATTGGAGATGGTGGGTGAGGAGAGGGGTTTGTTGAGAGAAATCCTATGGAGGCAGGAAAAATGGAGGAAGGCGTATTGAGCGGCAGTGGGATGTTGAAGAAGGTAATAGAGGGGAGAATGTTGGGAAAGCCAGGAAAGGGCAGGAACAGGATTGGGATGTTGGATGGGATGAAGGGAGGAAAGAAGTACACAGAGATGAAGAGGGACCTGATATAGATTAGGTTGCTGGATTGTGTTTCGTTTGGAGTCGCAAGTCAATTATGTGATAGTTATATCTATCTAAAACCTACCTTAACCGGTAGATTACCTAATAATAAATTGATAATTATCAATCTTTTTTGGTTGATTTTTTTTAACACAACGTTAAAATGAAGATTTTCCACCAAGCTACGCCAGAAACTGTTTTATTAATCACTTTTGGGTTATCGAGTAGATGGGCGAATTAAGAATCATAATTACTTTCTCGCGGAAGGCCTTACAATCTGTCCATACTTTTGGTGTTATAATTTTGCAAAGGATGTATTGACAGCAGAAATAAATAAATTTTGTGCCACGCCAATTGTCGGAAATGAATCTTTGAAAAAAAAATTCATGTTGTTACAAAAGTAAATTATAGCCATCGGATAACTCCTGGAAATAAAATCCGTCAACAATTTTAACGGAACGGAAACCCAGTGGCTTGATATCTCATCAGCCAAGATTCTGCTGTCCGTGTTCCTAATGTGATTTAACACTTTCGGTGATAAATACAAACAAATATAATAATAAAGAAGCTATGCGACGGTGCGACGTCTACCTAAGTAAAAACCGTGTCAAAAGTTTGGTATTCCAAACATTTAAAATTGTTATCATTGTGAACTACGGAATTCAGCAAAAGTTTTGAAGAATTGAGCCAAAAAATGATGAGACCACAAAACTTAATTTTGAACTGTTCAAAGTCTACTTAAGTAAAACCCGTGTCAAAAGTTTGGCATTCTACATATTTAAAATCCGTGTCACGGTAAACGTAGTTTACAATGATACGTACTATCCATCTAAAATCCTACCTTATACGGTAGATTACCTTACCTTAGATATGTGTTAGTTTTTTTTTACTAGGTGCACTAAGCTGAGTTTTCAGTTTTTGAAACGGGGAAATTAAGAAAGAACATTTACATGTCACCAGATATTCCTTAAATATTGTGTTTATAACTTAATTATCTTAATTTCATAAATCCTACCACGCAAGTCATGTTGAACAAATCTATTTTTATTTTACTAAAAGTGATCCTCTCTGAAATTTGGAAAATGTAGCGTATATAACTATTTAATGGATAAAATTTTAAATCGTGGCACTCCTATCTACGTTCCTCTTCATTAATTTGAGGCCGCCCTGGTGATTCTTTCATTGGATCATCGAGATACGTGTATATTGAATAATGGGACCGAATTATTTCATTCTTTCCTTTATCTAATTCTGGTTCCACTTTTCTTGAATCATTCATCGTGGTTTTTATGTTTATCGTCGTTGTTACACACAAATGTTAGCAATAATTTCCAAGGAACCAGCGAAATCATCAAAGGCCTTCTCCACACCCACGAATGCTGTGTATAAACAGTATACATAGATAATTAATGGTTTATTTGGTTCTCAGAATTTTAAGAATATTTTGAATACATATTTCCCAAATATTTTAATTAATTTTTCCCTCTAATCTTCATATTTCAAGTATTCATATTAGTATTTTTGACGCAAAGTTGACTCATTTTGATGTTCCTCACATGTTTCTGCCCTTGTTTTCTTTTTTTTGCGATTAATAAACTTTTCTCAAAGTTGTTCGGCAATTTTCCACTTTCTTTACTGCCTTTGATTATTCCAAAGAGGAATTCTTTTTAGCTTTACCTCGTGAGCTTTGGTAAAATATCTTTCAATTTTCATTCGACTCTTGGCGACCTGTTTCCTCAGCTATTCCACTACTCTGCCGGATTCAATTGCTTGATATAAATGAAATTAAATTGCAAAATGACATTTGATTTATTATGGTCGTTTCTCAGCAGAATTTATGAGTATACGTATGTGTTCAGATCATTATATATTACAAAATAAAGTTCTGGCAACAAAAAGAAAGATTAAGTAAGGGAAACATAGAAAATAATTATACTAAACCGAACTAATTTTTTTCCGTGGATGTAGAAGATATTTATGTTTAAAATTTAAGTAGCGTACCGATAAAAATTGTGATGCATTGGAATTTTGGAAAACAGGTTGGTTTATTAATGCTTTGACATCGATATATTCACGCCAATACCGTGTTTATAATAAATAATATCATTTAGTAACTAGGGATAAATTATTATTAAAATTTGAAAAGGTGGCTTATTAGAAAATCATATATTAAAAATATGGCAAAAACACCGTGGATACAGGATTATTATGACAATAGCAAATGCTAATCTAAGGTTTAAGGTAGGTATTGAATGAAAAAATACGAAAAGTAGAACAATACATTTCATTACTTCCAACAGAAAAAAATATAAAATCCGAAACCCAAAAAAAAAAATATTTCTGCGATTCCATTTCTTCCTTTTCCTTTCATTCCAACCAACATGTCTTTCCTCTTCCTGCTCCATCTTCGTTTAGGTATCGTTCTCCCCTCAATCATAGTCTTCTACATCTTATATCCACTCAAAATGCTTTGCATTCATCTTCTCTGCCTCCATTAAATTTCTCCCAGCACTATCCCCTCCATTCCTTCCATACACAGACAGCACTTCGCCTTTGGGTTTCATTTCCCTATTTCATCTCTTCCATTCTTCTCCTGTAGTCTGCACTAAAAATGGTGTCGGTTAAACTCCAGAGGGCATTTAACTCACGCATACGCTTCATTGGCAATTTAAAAATTGCATATCACTTAACAGAATATTTTAATAACTTTGTAAACTATAAAACACGTTCTGTCTCTATCAAATATTGAAATATAAAACCCCTGAGTATTTTTTCAATGACCTCAATGGCCTCGATAGAATACATACAGTAAATACGATAGGAAATAATAAACTCTTTATCAGACATCACGACCAATCATTTGCGGTCACAGCTTGTCTTCAGGGGAAAGAGCTATCATTCGTTATGACCAATGCACCATCTCTCCCATCATTCAAGCACGCACTTCATAAATCACTAATTTCCCAGCAAAAAAACCAGCAAAGAAACGTATCCAGCTTTAAACAGAATTCAATATCCCTCCTTCTTTTCTTTCTCAGTAGCATCATACTTTACATTGGTATAGCCACGAATATTGTTTTACAAGTATTTTTTGAGTGTATTAGTACGTGTATGTATAGTATGTGTATGTTGTATATACGAGTATATTGCTATATAAAGTAATTGAACTAGGCAAGTAATGTACCGTGTTGCTGTATGTGAGTCCTAAAATATTGTTTGTATTAATTTTATTGCTATTTATGTATAGCTTGTGAAATTTATCCGTAAGTGTTATCTTTAAAATGTGTGACGAGGGGTTATGCGGTAGAAGAGACTCCATAGTCCCAATCACGCCCCAAAATAAAGATGGCTATTTATCTATCTAACTATCTCCCTCCTCAGCCACAGTTTAAAGGCCTAAAAACTATGTCTATCATCTTTATCCATTGACCACGTTTCCGCACCGTAAAAAAACACTCTCCATACTGGATTTTTAATGGAATTTCCTTAAGATCTTTACTCAAGTTCATATCATCATTTCCCTCCTCCTTGTGAAAGCTTCTTTGCTTTAAACAATTCTTCGTCTTATGTCCCCACTACTTTGATCATTTATGTCCAAAGCACTTCCGACATAGGTAGATATTTCCATCTGCTCTAAAGTACAAGTAATAGCGAGCACCCAATTCTCACCCCTCTTCCTAACACTTCCTATCCGGACTCTCCATCCAACACCCGCATATGAGCATTTCGTAACATGATTAGGTTGCGGAAAAGTCTCCTACCCCTCCAATTCTCTCCCATATTCTGCGGGTACATTCATTAATTCTACCCAATTCACTCAATCAAATACCTTCTCAGAATATAACAAGGAAGCATTATTTATCGTATTCTTCCTTTCTATTAGTGCCCTATCATCAATTTATCTCGTAATATGAATTATCATTTTTATCACGCGAGGTTCTTCCCTTGTCTCATCCCTCAAGTAATCATTTCCCTCCTCTCAATTCTCTTATTTATGATTCAGAGTATATCTTAGCTGCGTGCGAAATACACATATTGTTCTATAGTCCTCACATATTGCTCTCTTCCCCTTTTTTGGGATGGGAACAAGCGCTACTCCTGCGAAATCTTCCCACCAAATCCTCCGTCATATTTTCTACCTCCACGGACTCTGAGTTATCTTTATTCTCTTAACGCTCTTTCTGTATATTAACGTTCCTAATGAACGTGGTATCCTCTTCTTACGTCTAAGCTTGTCTACCTAATATCTTTACCATTTAGTTCGTCCATATATTCGTTCCACTTCTATTCAATTTTTACTAGTTCAATTAATACTTTCCTTGAACTATATATAGTATGCCCCTTAGCCTCGTCTTAATTCCCAACATTGCTTTCCCCTTTCTGAATACTACAACAATTTCACCCTTCCTTTAAATATTCCTCACACTGCTTTTTCCACTACGCTTCTTTCGATCTTATTATTTCCAGAATCAGGCTTTTATTTAATTTTTAATGCTTCCTTCTTCCTCGTTTTGTTTTTACATTCTTCTGTTTCCTTCTCTTTCTATTTTTCTAGTTATCTCACTCGTTCTCCTTGGTTTCCCTATTGCTTTTCTGTTTACTATTTCTATAATCTGATTTTAATATTTATTTTTAATATCAACCTATTTTTTTTAGTATGCTCTCCTTTTTCTTCTGTTGTAGTTATTTCCATAAATTCACGTACAATTTTCTTTACAGCCCGTTCATACTCCTTTCTTAATGCTTTGGCAATGATTCTATGAGTACATTCCATTTATTGTACCCTCTGGTTCAGTTATACTCCTAAACCTGAATATAAATTTCATAGGTAGTAATTATGATTTGAATCCGCATCCTTTCCGAGGAAATCTTGTGAATAAATTACACTTTTCCTAATTTTATACCATGTTTTAATATAACCTAATCAAGATCTTCCTAAATTCCTGGGAATTTTCCATGGATGCCCACTCCTGTTGTGGTGTTCAAGCCAAGTGATTGTAGTGCTTGAACCTGTCTCCTGCAGCAGCCTATTGCTTTTTCCTGCAGTCATTCCATTTCCATAACCCGTACTCTTCTACCTCACTGCCATCTCTCCTTTCACCCACTGTGGCGTTCTAAGCCATTAACACTGCCAAATAAAGCATTCCAGGAATACACGCGATCATTTCCTCTTATGGTAAATATACAGGTTTTGAATGAAAAGTACAGGGAAAAATGTCTAAAAACATATATTTCAGATGTTGCTACAATACCTCCAAACTCATCAAGGTACATCCCTTGAGCGTCGACACACACTTTTGCCCTTGCGATTTTTCCACGACTCGAAGACTCCCTGATTGGAGGATTCCTGAATGTCTTTTGAAAGGGTACGCGTGCAAGCTTTTTTGACAGCACTTATGGTCCCATTGTGGTGTCCTTTGATGGAGGATTTCACTTGTGGGAATAGGAAATAGTCTGCTGGTGCCAATTCTGGAAGAGGGTTGGGGAATCGTCGCCCTTTCAGAAGGTCTTCGCAGGTAGACACTCGACTCTGCTCTTTTGGTCGTCCATCCAAAGACCTTCGGAAGGAGGAGTTTAGCGCAGATCTTTCGCATCGCCAAATTTCGGTGATAATAGTGTGCACTGTCATCTTATATCAATGCCAATAATACGATCTGCGATAATGCGCACACTTAACCGATGATCGGAATTCAGCACTTCACGCAATGCATGACAGGAAAAAATTGTCAGCGATACTTTTTATTTAAATCTTTTACTCTGCCTACTTCTTCTTCCGCGTCATTGTCGGTTGCCAAGTGGACTTAAACAAGAACCAAATCCGTTGTTTCCACTTTTAATTTTATTAAAAACACTTTACCAGTCGCTGGCTCTATGTTTACCACCCTTCTTCCTACCTTGTCCTTCAATATGAATGCCACCGCTCGCTGGCTCTCTTTCCCTCCGCTGTATCTTACTTCACTACTACTACCATTACTAACTACTACTCTAGTGATCCGGTGGTTACTAATTTAAATCTAGTCATTACTCAGGAAGAAGAGCGAAGACCTTGTCAGATATTTGAAGTATCTTAAAAACCTTTTTTATGGATTTGGCCACGAGATCATGAGATATGAGAATGGTAGAAATGTGTGGAAATATTAGCCTTTGTGCTCCAAAAACCACTTTGAAAACTGACCTGGAAAGTTCATTTTTCGATTTAGGGAGTATAGGGTGGTACCTTTACACATGGGATAGTGTGAAAAACGATTTTTGGTTTAGAAAACGTTCGTTAAGACGAGGTCTCTCCGGAAACTATCTGGCCGCGGAATATTTTGAAAAAAAATATCCAACCTAGATCAATGAAAAGGCCTTAGTTGTCCCGTTCAAAGTCCTCCCATTGTGATAGGATCTCACACACCTATCCCAGCGTCTCTTCCACTTTTCAGAAATATCGGCGAAGACCTTTTTCGGAATGGTCACCAGCTACCTCGTCGCATTTTCCGTCTTATTGCTCTTTCTATCGTTTTATTCTAGCTTGCCTTTTTTTCTATGCATGGCTGGATACTTCCCTGGAATACCTCATATTTACGGCAGAGCAATCGGATGGTCTGCGAATGGCAAAGTTATGGTTACTTATTCCGTTAAGAATTTGCATTTTATATTGAATGAAATGCATGTCAAAGTAGGGTGCATATGATAAGACGGTTAAGCCAAAAACAAATGAAATGGAACAAAAGGCAACTGATAAACATCATTGACGGTTTCTGTAGTCCAACATAGCTAAGAAAGGGAAGAGATAAACTCGATTTCGTGGATTTTTGTAAACCAAATGAAATGGCCAATACAGTGAAAACTCCTGACACCTTGTCGTATTAGTAAGGTATTTCATTAGAAAAGAAGGGTTAATGAATGTCCGGATACGTAATTGACAGTGAAAAACGACCACGATCAAAACGGATTATTGCGCGATACGGCTTTCAAATCAAGTCATTGAGAAAAGAACAAGAGTAGAATCACATACGGCAAGTGCGAAAAAAAGCCTGCATTGAAGAAAACAAAACGAAGTACTAATTATAATGGGACAAAGATGAAGGTGGTAGAATAAGGAAGAAAAATAGAATTTATATGACTGTGGGAGATGGCGAGGTTTTGATGGATACAATTAGATAAGCAATAAGGTTGTTTCACGGTAGAATTCGAAATAAAACGTAATTCGGCAGCCACTTTTGTGAATACGTATGTAATCAATCCCAGCAGATCCCATTTTAAAAATACCTACATACTATGCATACTATGAAATCTAATTTTCTGTTCGGTGATGTCATTGTTCAAGAGAAAGTATTTTATGTATTGTGTAATACGCTGAAGCGGAATATTTTTTTCGCGTAAAATTTGAATTCTGTTTTTTCAATTTCATAAAAAAGAAGTGAGGCGGCGTGGCTCAAATCATGCATTTCACGTATCAGCAGTTCATCCTCGGTGAAGCGATGCTGCGGCAGACGGCGGCATATCGTGCATTGTTTATCTGCTGTACCAGTTCACACACGATGGCGAAAGACAAATCAATGAAAAAATGAGACAAGGTAGAGGATACGCAGATGCAATACGAAGTATATTTTCTATGACCATTAATACGGTGAGCATTTCCATCAATATTTAACCTTTTTCATGGATTCAAGCTTACAACAAAGGACTTTACGAACAAAGAAAGCTGCTCCGATCTGCGAATGATTTTTCAGTGTTATCTATCTATCCTCTATTCTTTTGAAACTATCTTCAGTGAATTAGCCTAGTGGCCACGGCCGTCAGGAATGGCGTCCGGATTCTAAACGTGCCAACTTGGATGATTATGCCCGCCTTGGTCTCAATGTGTCGTGAAGCACTCCGGCACCCGGGATCCGGAAATAAGTCTTATCAGAAAAGGAAATTTTTGATTTCCATTGAATAATTCATTTTTGTTTTGGCATTTAGGAGCATTAGTTTCAATTAGCTCTTTTTTAAATGGTTAAAACTGTTTCTCTATTTCCGAAATTTGAAAGACAAGTATATAAACTCAGTCACCAAAAAGAGCACACGATGTCCATTACGTCGGACGCCTTGTTCTTAATATCGCCGAAACGATGTTGCCGTTTCGAGTGCAAGTGAAAATTCGCAAAGTAGATACAACCTGCCTTAAATTTCTGTGTGGATTCCCATAGCAGTGTGTACATAGTTTTACCTACATAGTTTATTACTGTAAACATCAAAAGGGAATCATGCCTATTTTAATAGGATGATTTTAGCCATACAATATGTGGCCATTGATGTTTCTTTCCCTCCAGTGGTTTACGAAGGAGACAAGAAATGGAAAACCATCTCTGTATCTTTTTTCTCACCCTAAGCGGATCCAATTTCAATTTTTAATTTCAATTTTGGGCAACTATCTGGCTTTAGAACGAAATTTATTTGTAAAATTAAACCTTTTTACGTCTATAAACTGTCAATATAGCGGAATGAAATGAATTTCTCTTGTCAAAATAAAATACCCACTCCGATTTACTGTATAATTTTTATTCACACGACTCAAGTTTCAACGCCTCGCGTCATTATTAGAAATCACAAGTGATAATTATAAATTCTCTCCAATGTGGAAAATTTCCGCAAAGTTAACCATAACTAATGCTAACTATACAGTTCCTTCGATTCAAGTTTAGAAAATGAAAAGAAAACTACATCATCCACAGCTACGCGAAAGCTACAGCTACGTCATCCACAAAGAACGCCACTCCTTGCTTCTATTTATTTTGAAATGCTCATACAAGTATTTTGACTTAAATTGCTCTGAAAACATAGTCTCATTTTCTCCTACCTTTCGACCTATCACTTTCCACGCCATATCCCAAAGTCATGTCTTTCTCCCAACTCTTCTTTTTCGTGCAATCGTTGCATGTAAGCCTTCCGGATTTCCTAAAGCAATCATTCGTCACAATACACAAACACTCACCCTCCATCTTCCAGGCTAATTTTTTTGTTGTGTCGCGCATCAATGTTTTATCCGTCTGAAAGACTTGAGAGTTTTCTGTAATCTTGGAAAAACGTTGGAGTAAGAATAGGATTACAATATTTAGGGAAATAGGAGAAGATGGTCCGTTACTGAAATGTTTTACTAGACGCCACGTAAATTATTAGGGGCGAAGTGAAGGTGGTAAAAGTAGATTCACTAAGACGATAGTATCCCCGTAGGAGATTAAAATGTTAAGAGAAAATTTGTGAAATCTCTGTGGAGTAGTGTAGCCTTCTATTGCTCCAAATTTTGGTATTGATGAATGACGATTAAAATAAATTCTCCTTTGGTGAAGAGAGTTTGACTTAAGGGAACTTGATCTCGGGAAAATTAGCTGAAATGAGGCGAAAGCAAAATAAGCGCTGTATATGGCAGCGGAGAAATGAGGTTGTTGGTGGAAATGAATAATGTGAGAATGATGGTTAATGAAGGCGGCAATAGAGAGAAGATATTTATTAAATCATGGAAGATTGGGGGAAGGAGAAGAATTTTGAGTGGTTTTGGGTGAATGGAAAAACCTCAAATTTGTGGAAAACATGATTTAAAGGGTTCGTCCGGAAAATAAGTGTACTGAGCTCAGGAAAAAAAATATTACACTTTTACATATCTTAAGCTAATATTCCTCAAAATAGGACCCTTGTGAGTCGATACACTTGTTCCAGCGGCGTTCCCATTCCTGGAACGCTCCCGCGAAGGCATCATCGGGAACCTCTCGAAGACACGTCGTCACGGCCTCTTTGACGGCGTCCAAAGTCCCGTATCGCGTTCCTTTCAAACTCCTCTTTATCTTCGGGAACAGAAACGTTCTCTAAAAAATGTGGATCATTTTTGCAGTGATCCGCAAGTTGTGTCGCGATTTCCAAACGATTGAGTCTTTGATCATCACTGAGCACTTTCGGCACCAACTTTGCACAAATTTTTCGCATCTGTAATTGATCCCTAATAATCTCGTGCACTATTGTTTTTGGCACATTACACTGCTCTGCTATCATCCGAACACTAAGATGACGATCAGAGTTCAGTACATCGCGAACTTTTCGCACATTTTCGTCGGTGAGTGTCGTTGATGGGCGTCCAGACCGTGGTTCGTCGTCGACCTCTTCTCTGCCCTCCACTAACATCTTGTGCCACCGAAAGATCATGTTTCTGGACTCCTTGTAAGCCTGGTTAATCATACCGACAGTTTCGGTAGACAATTTCCCAAGCTTAACCGCAGATTTGATGGAATAACGCTGCTCCAAAGACTTCGGCATCGCGTTCCGTGACGTGGGTCGAGCGTGGAGGTTCGCGTTAACAGAGCTCCTCACTATAGCACAGCTCAGAGCCGACTGCCTTTTTCAGCGTCGCTTGCCAACATACCCCCCTCCAATCGCAGTCCATCAGAGCGGTGCTGGGCGCGCCTGGAGCGCCGGGGAAAAATCAGTACAATAATTACTTATTTTCCGGACGAACCCTTTATGCTTTCCGGAAATATTTTCGAATAATAATTAATTGGTGTAATATTTTTCGGAATTAGTCCAAAACCTATTATTAATGTCCTATTCCCCATTACAATTAATTAATATTTTTCAATGCATCAATGATTATAATTATGGCTGCCATGGTCGAGTAAATCAGCCGCTTGCTGCACGAGACCGTTATACGATGAATTTGTCATTCGTACCACCTAGTTTTCTCTTTTGTACATTCATTTATGCTGAGTGGCGTTCTTTTGTGGGCCATTTAATCGAGCCCCCAATCCGACCAACATGAACCAGATAGCTGTTGAGTTACAGAACGTGGATCTCACTACGTTACACGTTCACTTTAAAAGGGTTTTTTCAAAAGATTAACGAAAAAAGAATTTGGTCGAAGGACTAGGCTCAATGATTCCACCTACAGCTGGAGTCAAATACACAAATTTTTCGCCATTTGTACAACCACCACAATTCCTATATCGTTGTTACAAGCACGTAATTAAAGTGTAAGCATACATTTTTCCTCTGGTTCGCAAATAAAGCCGGTACTAGATTGTTAATTTGACGCTCATTTTATTTAATCACAAAAATTTAACTTAAATATTTCCAACAGTGAATTAAATTGTACCTAATTTTCTTTTTTATTAGACTCAAATGATTGCCAATCAAACATTTTTCATTTTAAACTATCTACACAGAAGTGTCGCATTTTTTTAAAATTTACCTCTTGTCTATTTCCAACATTTATAGAGCTTAAATGAATGGAACGACCGCAGTGTGTGATTTCGCCCTGCGATTTTGATGTATCGTGAACATGTCGCTAGCTAGTGCTTTTCACTCGACGGAAAAAACACCACTTCATCGAGCGGTCAAAATCAATTCGTCAAACCAAAAAAAGTCAATACTATTTGTCCGAGTTGTTCAAGGGACGTAGTTGTTGCGATAACCTACAGATTTATCCTTCAGTGAGAACATGGTCACATCAGCCTGAGATGTGGCCCGACTATCTCTCCCAAAAGGAAACAACATCCCATGCACCCAAAACAGTAAAGCAGTATCAGAGCGTCCTGTCGCTGGGATTTTTACTGTTTTGTCCATATTATTCCGCGCGTGTTTACGATTTTTATAGTGTTTTCAAGTTAACAAAATGCTTACTTAGTGTTGATTCATAAACCATATGGGACATCATGTAGCCAAACCATAGCATGCGGTTTTCATTGCCCTTAACATTAGTAGTCAAAATAGGAGGACTTACATAACGAGGGGCAAGAAAATTCTCAACGCTTGGAATTTATAGTGATTCAAAAGTCTAAAGTTAACAGGGCTTAAAACTTTGAGAAATATTTTAAACGCCTTGAAAATATTTATTGTTAAAAACATTTCATGTTCTTCTTTACCAATTAAACTACGAATACTGCCTAAAATATAGAAGTGAAGTATTTTCTGAAATAAGCAACTACAGGATGGTGAGAGAGATGTTTGGGCTAATTTGATATCTAAAACTGTATTTTTAATGCACAGATGCTTCTGACAATTGTGGCGCAATGTTTGGCCAAGTACGTGAAAGGGTGAACATGAAAAATTAGGCCAAGTGTGGAGAAATACGGTTGGGGCCGGTGCTTAACAAACGTGTTTCGCAGTTGGCCATTGAATTCTCAGGCATAACTGAAAATTTCAACGAATTCGTGGTTCCAATCAAATCCTACACCGAGGGAACCTGCATTTATGTATTTTTGAGTAAACATCATAAACTTTGTCCTATTGCAGTTGTGTTCTAAAATTTCTTCACAAATGATTAGTATTAAGTTGTAATGAAATTTTGAAACGTGTTGGAATATTTCGATATAAATGGCGATTAATAGCCTTAAGAGATATATTTCAGTCCCTGGGCATTCTATAATAATAATTATTATTATATTAACCATGTTTCAACTAGTCATTTGTTCTGGTGGCCACGGTCCAGGCTGATTACTTGTCACTCTCAAAATGCACATACACTCAAGAAGAATAGATATGAGATAAAATGCTCTTATATACACTAATAAAAAACATTAAAGCTCCTAAAGTCGACGATCTAATTACTTAAAATTAACTTTCATCTAATAAGAGTAGTATAATTTTTGAATTGTTACCATAAAAATTACCAGTTGTATTTTAGATAGAATATTTTGCATGTTAAAGTGTTTCACCGTGCTTCAAAAGGAAACAGTTATGTTAATAGTTTTTCAGTGTTTTGTTAAAAAGCGCGAAACTTATCTCTAAAATTATCATTTGTAATTTTAAAAACATAATGTACTTAAAGCAAAATATTTACCCTTGGGGCCATACTCTACCATTTTCAATGCAATGGACGTGACCTGGTCCAAGTTCAAGACGTTTTTAAAAATCACCCGTTCGTAGCTGGAGATGTTGACTCCCGAAGTTGTAGGCTATTTTAAACTAGGAAAGAGCGCAGTAAAATAACGCAATTTCATGTAACCAGTGTGCTGGTGCAGTAAAACATACCGTAACTAAGTATTCTGCAAGAACGCTGAAATAGATTACATTTACAAACATCTGGAATATATTGAATGCATTGTGAAATACAGTTTACTGTATAGTATATAAATGTGTTAGTAAACTTTACCAAAGAAAAATTTGCTAATTGATGTGAAATTGATATTTCTGACATAGGGCGAGAATCTTTTTAAAACCTCACAGGTCTATGCTTCGTCCTCGATCAATGAAAAAGAACATTTGTGTGTAAACTGAACTTCTGAGCGTTTTTCGCGCATTTTAATTATTTTTGTGAACTTCTGGAGGTTGATTTAATTTGTGGACGTATCTCCCGGAAAAAAAGACGTGGTCTGGAAAACAAGGGATAGAGTCATTTGGTGGGGAGATCGATGAGCCTTTTGAATTGCTCGGAAAAGTTTAAAGCTTCGCAGAATTAGGTACCTGCACGCCTTTCCCCCTCCCGCCGCTCCTCTCCTCCTCTCCACTTCTGCGATGAAAAAGTGAAAGGTGACACCTGACTCACGTACAATAGTATGTTAAAATACGCATTCATAAATATATTTGTCCACAAAATGCTCTAAATTTTACTTTCCCGGGATACGCATTCCGATCAATCCCATCCAGTATTTGAGCTACCACTATAGGTTGCATTGAATCACTACATTTGACAACCAATTTTCACTTAACTTTTATTTCAGTTTCATTGGAAAGAGTGTAAATAATGGGAAACCACAATGAAGCGTTGTAAAAAGTATAATTGTCCATAGAGACCATTGGAAAGATAAAGAAATCAAAAACGAAATTAATTGGTTCTTATTTTAAAAGAACTCAGGAATTTATGTATGTAAAAAATGTATACATGTATAAAATATATTTATATATATATATATATATATATATATATATATATATATATATATATATATATATACACATGTAGATTCAAATACGAAGTCATACGCGCACAAATATTCATTCAAACATAGAAATAGGTTTTAAGGAAAGGGGATAGGAAAACACATAAAAGGCGAACACAGGACATGTGGGGAAGGCAGTTTTTTAGCAGACCACGAATGTAAAAATATTTCCTTAACCCGGACCTTCCACTTGCCGGGGGGAATATATATATATATATATATATATATATATATATATATATATATATATATATATATATATATATATATATATATATATAATGGGCATTCTGATGACGACGGCCGTGCCGTCGAAACGTAAATATCCAATGTAAGTGTCCTTCTTTTATGTTTCTATGTGTGTGGTGTTTGTTGACTTAGTGTTTGTGTGTTTATATATATATATATATATATATATATATATATATATATATATATATAACCTTCCCCCCGCCACATTACATATCTCTGGATAAGGAAATATACTTTTAGTTTATTTTTTTACTTTTTAGTGATGCTTCTAATTATTTCCCAATAGACAAGCTAACAATAGTCGATTTGGTCGAGCTTAACTCCTCTATACCGTTCGTGTTAAAAATAGTATCGATAGAGTAACACCACTTCAGTTCTGGAGCTTGGGAGATGCACTCGCGGTTCGAACGCCTTAGTATATCAATTGGGTGATTAACCCAAAGCTCTGACTAATGCGTTCGCCACAGTGATTTATTCGAGTGGGAATATTGAAAGTCTGACGTTTATTTATTAAGAAAGGGAATCGCATATTTTTTTCTGTAATAGCAATGAATCGGAGTTCTTCGTGTTTCCAATCAAGTGAATGCAATACTGGCACCCGATCGCTGAATTTCTCATATTAGGCCATAAAAGTTATGCACCGTGGTTGCTCGCAGCTCGCTTGTCCAATCTCGTTGCATTTCGCATGCGATACGTTGCAATTTATAAATGTTAATTGGTCGGAATAATTCACGTGGACAACATGCCGGGAATTGTGAGCGACAAAAAATCGCCCTTTTGGCGCGAGATACGTTCGATGCATTCATCAGCGGAATGCCATCCCCTAACGCTACTTTCCCGTTCCACGGCCAGAAATATTTTAAATTTGAATCCCGAACCACTTTCGGTTGACGGAATGTTCGAAAAATTCAGAAATGAGGAAATAGAGATTCGTAAATACCATGGGCCAGAACCTAGAGTATGGAAATCAGTTAAGTGTACCGATATACCGGTAACTAGGGTTCAAATCTTTCATAGTTGTACCTCACTTTTGATTTGATTGCATGATGGTGACCCTAGATATCGCCACCTAAGACAAAAGTCCTGAAATATATTCCATGAAAGAACTGACTTTGGCATTGAAAGTTTTCTGTGTTTTTTTCTTGTTTCAATAAGATACAGATGCCAAAATCATATTACCTAATTTTTATGGTTAAACTTAACTTTGTTAACGAAATTTGCCTGATTATGAAATTATACAATTTTTTTGACTCTGATTGTACCATTAATTGTGCTAGACTCTTCTAATAAAAACTTTGGATTGCTATCATAAGTTGATATTCAACGTATTCCAATTAAAATGCAATATATTCAATGCCAAATCGTCATGAGCAATAAAATAATTAATTAAGTAATCAAATGTAATAATCTCTATCGTAAGCTGAGTTGTACGCAGTATGACGCTCCGTAAAATTACCGTCTTTTGATTTGCATACTCCTCTTAAGATCCACTTTATCCCGTTCAGAGAATTAAATAACACTGGCATTGCCTGATTTTTATTATTTAATATTAGTAAGACGTAACCAAATCCAAATAGTCTGGCTTTCCGTGACACTCTAAAGATGACAAAGAAATCATTTATTTAAGGTAATTAATCTATTAAAGGTACAATTGGTTATTTCAGGCTTGACTTTCGTGGAACTTCTCAATAACGGAAAAAATTGCAACTTTGTTAATTCTACTTAATATTTTTATCTTACGACCTTAAAAATCTGAAGTAAAATGCTTGTATAAAAATCAGAATTAATTAACTTTAAAATGTCTCAAGGGTTGGTACCTTACCAAGAAAACTATGTACGGGTACCTCGGTATCACTGTCGGCAAGAATCCTAGGTATTTATCGGTACCTGGGTATCGCTGCCAACCCGATTCAACGAAATCCAGTCCCAACGACGAGGACTACGCCTCATCATGCTTCGCATTATGCATGATTCCCCCGGCCCCGAATAAATAAGGCATTCGTATGCACGCGGGCGAAGTTGTGAAGTGATTTCGATTTCTGACTCCATCACTCGGCAATTGTGAGGCCGCATCCCTCTTATCAACGTCCGCCAGGAGTCTGCGCCCGCGTGAAAATAAATAAATGAAGTGGACCCGCTGAGCTCCTGACCCAAGGGGGAAAAAAGAATCGTGTGAATGCCATGTCGAACATTTTCCTTGCTCCTTGACCGGAAATGGCGGGGAGGGAGGTGAGGAAGGAGTGCGGAAAGGGTGGGATCGCTTTAAATCCCTGCCGGGGGATTGAAAAGAGAGGGAGGGGAGAGTGACGCCAGGGTATTTTCGGCGAACGAGTGCGGGGCGTGAGGATTAGCGGAGTGATACAAGGCGAGCGGATAGAAAGTCGCGCGGAAGGAAGGGAATGGGCGAGGGAGTGCGAAATTGGGAACGAGTTGGAAGAGAGACGGGTCTCCGTTCGGCTGCGGAGCGAGAGGCTTGATCAATGGCGCAATATGACAACGCAGTCGGGGTCTAGCGGTCTAGCGCAACAAAAAGAGTTTACTGGCTGGTGGCGATCAAAGGGACTGGTGTATAGGAGTGGAAGACAAGAGTTAATGGAGTGGATATGTAATAATGGGGTGTTGAGTAGGGAGGTTTAATAAAGTTTGCGAACATCTGCGGTACGTGGAAAATTTCGGGTAAACTTTGATTCCTTGCCCCGCCTAAAGGAAAGTATCATACAGAGAGCCAAAAATATTATCAAAAACAGGAACATAGTATTACACGTAATTTATTAACCGGTATTTTTTCAATGGTTAAAGAAACATTTTCGAAAAAAATAGTAACAGCTATTAAACGTGATGTATGGTCATTAAGGTAGACAAAAAATACAATTTTCAACCGGAAAGCCTTTTAGATACGACCTAGTTTCCAATTAACTACATAGACAAACTGATGATCATGTATGCATTGGGATCGTATAGAATTTTTTATCATTTGAGAATTTAATTTTAGTTATTAATTATATTTTCCTTGAGTTATCATGCCTGAAACATGTGCGATGCACTCGTTATTACAAATTGGAAAAAGCGGGGGCTCAATTGCGAACAAGGGTAAAAGAGCAATAATAATGACGAGGAGGTGACTTAGCTTCGTCTGATCGAGCGCACCTGAACCAATTCGCCGTTGTATCATGTTTATCGCATCTACCGTCTTGCTGGGTTCCACACGTTTGAGAGGCATATATATATTAGGTAATCTACCGGTTAAGGTAGGTTTTTGGATGGACACAACTATCAAATAAACATTTTGTGACTCCCCACCTAGCAAACTAATCTATATCAGGTCCCTCTTCATCTCGGTGTACTTCTTTCCTCCCTTCATCCCGTCCAACATCCCTATCCTGTTCCTACCCTTACCTCGCTTGCCCAACATTCTCCCCTCTATTACCCTCTTCAACATTCCACTACCGCTCAATACGCCTTTCATCCATTTTTCCTGCCTCCATAGGATTTCTCTCAACAAACCCCTCTCCTCACCCACCATTTCCAGTACTTCCTCATTTGTTTTCCTTTCGGTCCATTTCACCTTCTCCATTCTTCTCCACACCCACATTTCAAAAGCCTCCAATCTACGTCTATCCTCCTGCTTCAGCGACCACGTTTCCGCGCCGTACATAGCTACGCTCCATATCAGAGTTTTTACGAGTCTTGTCTTAACATCCCTACTCAACGTCCCCGTCATCAACTCCCTCCTCCTTGAGAAAGCCTCCTTGCCTAGCGCAATTCTTCTCCTTACGTCCCTACCACTTTGACCGTATTGGTCCAAAACACTTCCGAGATATGTAAACTGCTCTACCTGCTCTATTCTTTCCCCGCCTATTTTAATATTTAGCTTAGCCTTTTTCTTTCTGGAAAATCGCATAACCTTTGTTTTATTAATATTGATTCTCATCCCATATTTATCGCACTGAACCTCCAATTCACTCAACAATGCTTGCAACCCCTTGGCTGACTGAGCAACTAATGCTTGGTCATCAGCAAACCTAACCGATTTTACGAGTTCCCCTCCGACTTTCATTCCTACCTCCAGTTCTTCCCATGCCTCTTTAATCATTTCCTCTACATATACGTTGAACAGTACCGGTGACAATGGGCAACCCTGCCTTACACCTCTTCCTAACACTGCCCATCCAGACTCTCCGTTCCCCACTCGCACCTGAGCAGTCTGAGACATGTACAGGTTGCGGATCAGTCTCCTGTCCCTCCAATCCATTCCTATTTTCTGCAATACACGCATTAATTTTTCCCAATTCACTCTATCAAACGCTTTTTCGAAATCTACAAAACAGGCAAAAACGTCCTGATTGTATTCTATATTCCTCTCGACTAGTGATCTCATTACTGCAATGGCATCACGCGTACCTCTTCCTTTCCTGAACCCAAACTGATCATCCCCTAAGTAATCATTTGCCTTACTCTCTATCCTTTTGTTGATGATCCTGAGAATAACTTTAGCTGCGTGGGATATCAAACTTATTGTTCTGTAATCCTCACATGACGAAGCCTTTGCCTTTTTTGGAATAGGAACTAACACCGATCTCACAAAATCTTCCGGCCAGATTCCTTCCTCATAGATACTACGAATCAGTCCATATATGGCCGTTTTCCCACCTTTCCCTAACCATTTCAACATTTCTACAGGAATATTGTCCACCCCCACAGCCTTATTTGCTTTCATCTCCTTTAATGCCCTTTCTATTTCATCGTCGAGTATGCCTGGACCTAAGCTATCTTCTTCTACGTCATGTTCCTTTTCTATGTCTAACCTTGTCGGCCTAAGTTCTTTACCATACAGTGTTTCTATATATTCCTTCCACCTCTCTTGGATTTTTCCTGGTTCAACTATTATCTTACCCCATTTATCTTTAACTGTTAGCACAGCTCTTGCCTTCTTACTTCCCGATAATAACTTAACCTTGCTGTATAGAGCACCAATTTCACCCTTCTTCTGTAAACTTTCCATATCCTCGCATTGCGTTTTCCACCATTCTTCTTTTGCTTTATTTGTGGCCCTTCTCAATTTATTGTTTAACTCTTTGTACTTCATTTTGCCTAACTCTGTGTTTACATTTTTCCATCTTCTTCTCTCATCCATCTTCGCAATCATCTCATCCGTTACCCATGGTTTCCTTATCCTTTTCCCGTTAACGGTTCCTATAGTGTCTTTAGCGGCTTCCAATATCCCTTTCTTGATACATTCCCATTTTTCTTCGATAGCACTCAGTTCTTTAGCGTCATCCATCATTTTCTCTACAGCCTCCTGATACTCCTTCCTCGTTAATTCATTTACTGCTTCTAAATTCCATTTTTTAACCCGCCGCCCTTGCCTTATCTTCTTGAAACGAACATTACATTTCATAACAACTAAATTGTGGTCAGAGTCCGCATCCGCTCCTGGGAAACTGTGCGAATTTATCACACTGTTCCTAAACCTGTGCCTAACCATAATATAATCTAACTGATACCTTTCTGAGTCACCCGGCATTTTCCATGTATACCTACGCCTTTTGTGGTGTCTAAACCATGTGTTAGTGATGACTAACCCCAGTCTCCTGCAGAATTCAATTGCTTTCTCCCCGCGTTCATTCCTCGTGCCTAACCCATAGTCCCCCACCTCACCACCATCTCTTCCTTCGCCTACCGTCGCATTCCAATCCCCCATCACTATCAAATGTTTCCCTGCAGGAACACTCGCGATGATATCCTCTAACTCATCATACATCCTATCGACTTCTTCCTCCTTATGGTTGCTCGGTGGCATGTATACCTGAATAATGACCAAGTTCGTCGGCTCTGCTTTAATCTCTACGAGTAAAATTCTATCTGTCGCTTGCTCTATGTTGACTACGCTTCTTCCTACCCCTTTATTTAAAATTACGGCAACCCCTCGTTGGCTCTCATCCCCGCCGCTGTATATTACTCTATAATTGTCACTCCAGTAATCCCCGCTATCCTTCCATCTCACCTCGCAGAGGCCTAAAACATCTATGTTACCTCTTTCCATCTCTCGCTTAATATTTTCTAATTTGCCTCTCCTCAACATTGTCCTGACGTTCCAGGTTCCTATTCTAACTACTTTCGCCTTCTTCTGAGTCTTCTGTCCTGCTGAAGTTATTCCTTCCCCGCAAGGGTTTCGTGGGATGACGACCGCGGAAGCCTTGCCTCTCCCGCTGCCGGGCACGACACACGGCCTCTTGGGCCGTGTCCCGTAGTTGCCAGGACTCATATTATCTATAGTGCCCATCATAATATTCTTGGGAATCATAATTGAGGTGGTTTCCCGTTGCCTTCCTCAATAGTGTTTTTAACGTGACACCATCACTTAATGGCCGCCCCACTGGGGTCAGACGCCATTGCAGCCGCCTCACTGAGGAACAGACGCTGCGTGGACTACCTTTCGTCTGGCTCCTAACCTTCGACCTATCTGGCATGGGTGACCCTTCCAGGAGTAATTATTATTACTCCCGCCAGCACAGCTCTAGGGGTCATCGGAACACACAAGCCCTTCCACCACGACAAGGTTGTAGTCCATGGGAGGGGGCATATATATGGCCTTGGAAATTTCAAACTGTTACGACCTAAGGAAACCTTCAAGAAATTGGGAATATTTTTAATAATATATCCATCCCATGCATGGACACGAGCGTGTGGCGTTTTTTGTATTTTTTGACCAGATATTTTATATTTATGGTCGATATACTTATATAATACGCTTGAATAGTAAGCAAGGATGGGAAACTAGAACCTGGTTGTGGAACGATAAACATAGATATTATGCTACTATAATGTTCAAGATATGACCATAAATTAAATAAGAACCTCCGATGAAGTTCACCGCGTAGTTAACATTCACTTAAAGCTCCTACGACATTATTGGCGAAAACAAGTACGTTCTGTTAAAAATCAGTAGCATTGGAAAGATAAAATGAAAAGCAGATGAGATGAATTATGACCATGTAACATTTTATTCCATCAACCCAGCAGTCTTGAAGATGCACGTCTAAGTTCTAACGTGGAGGAGGGGAGATGGGAACAGTTTCGTCCACCGAATGATATCCTAAAAGAAACCCGAATCGAGTGATTCGCCTGGATATTCAAGCGAATACGGAAGGAAGGCGCGTGGTGGGTCAAATCGGGTTTTCGGAGTTATTAGGCTGTTGTTGAGGAAAGAGGTGGACCGAGGGAAGGGAGAGATAACGGAGGCCAGGCTTTGGAATAGAGGGGGCGGATGACATTGGGATGGCGTGTGGGAGCGACGAGAGGGGAGGAGGAGGAGGACTCGGGGAAGGGGGAAAAGTATTGGTGACAGACCGGGAGGGTGGAACTGGCGTTCCCTGGGAGAGGGGCGGGCGGGGGGGAGAGGGGAATAGATGACGACGGAGAGGACCAGGCCGGGGGAGAGGATGGGAAGGCGGGGGGAGGGGGGTAGAGGAAGTTGGCGAGGCGTGGGAGGAGGGTAAAAGGGGGAGGGCTTGTGGAAGGGGGAAGTAGAAGGGGGGCGCGTGCAGCATCCCTCTCCACAGATTCCGGGAATCCGGTTCTGCTCGGCCACGGCATTCCGAATGTGTGCAGCTCTCGTACTCCGGAATGCTGTCATTCGTTCTTTCATATTAATAAATTATGCGGGGGAGGGAGTGAGGTATAACTCACTCCTACCCTCACCCCCTTCCTCTCCCTCCGTGCCCTTCGCTTCCTGCCACCGCCCCGCGCCTTCTTCCCGCCGTGCCCCCTTTCTCCATTGTTGACCCGCGCCTTCGCACTTCCCTTTCACCCTTTCTCCCTCGCCCCATTATTCCGAATCTTTTCAGTACCACGATTCGTTTTCGTGCGCCCTTCATTATCTCCCCTTGCTCCCTCCCCGAACCCATCTTTTCTTTTCCCAGTTTCCGTTTTTAATTGATGATCCGCAATTCCTTCGCTTCGTTTTCCCTTATAATTTCATTCAATTTGGCTTTGATTTTCATCAGAGCCCCGTCAGTTATTTTTCTTCTTCATTTTCTCAATTTTCGTCCTTTTTTAAATTGTAATCGTAAAAAAACATGTCGATGTGTCGATTGGCAATGCAGCTACCTCGGCCAATAAATTACGTGGACGATTGAATGCGAAATAAGCCACTCGATAAAAAACTTACACTCGTTCTGATGTTTTCCAACCATTCCAAACAGTTTCGGTTCTGGCTGAGGAAATGCAACAGGCACTCCCCTAGTGTATTAAAAAAATTAAGTAACTCAGTCGTGAAGAAATTTTTATTATATGACCTGTCAATCACAAAAAAACGTTTCGTCATAGAATTAGGATATTTTAAAGGTTCGATGATTTTTTTGTGGTTCATAATAATTTCCCTCAAACACAAGTAATTTCCAGGGTGTCAGCTCTGAGCAAGTATTTCTTTTGCTATGATAAGGCTAAGTACTGAAGTAATCCTAATCGACTCGTATTGGCCAATTTTTTCAGGGTAGGCATATAATAGTAATTTTTATTTGCTACCACTTTCCATTTGAAGTACTATCTAAATTTAACTTTTTACGCGACTCACTTCTTTCGAATTTTCGTCGCGGAGATTTCAACTATCGAAAAGAACGTTTGTTTAAAATTCGATTACTTTACCTAGAAAAATGTAACGTAGCGATTTGATTAACTTTATTTTTCATCCAGAAAGCTTTCAAGTCAATATGCTTCATAATTATCTCCTTTTGAAGACTAATCCTTGGAATTTGTCTGAAAATGGTACATTTAAAACACTTGGAAAATCGCCATTAATCTCCTTCAAGTTGCGTTATAAATATTTCAATCTTTTTTTTAATTATTGAATCCGTTGCATGTAAACAAATTATTGAAACATTAATTTTCTATGGCTTCCAATGCCTAATTATATTAAAAATATAATTATATTCAACGTTATTCGAATACTGAGGGAATGTAAATTGGAATCAAATGTTTAGGTTGTGAATTACTTTTTAAGTATAAAAAAATATTTTGGGATGAAGGAATTAATTAGAACAGTTTTTACTGAAACATCTGCAAAAAATATTACATTTGTGTTAGCATATTTGCTGAATAATTTTTTAATGGATTATTTGAAATCAACCCTTTGTACTCGTGGTGAAACTATATATGAATATCCTCCCTTGAGTATATACAATGGTTTGTATTGTTTTCCGCTTTCCTTTTGTGAATTTTTAAAAACATGGTTATTCTTTTGACGTGAGATTAGTGAACAATCGTTTTCCTTTCATCTCATCGTCGGCCAAAGGATCGCATGCTTCCATTCTAAGCACAATGGACGGTATCACAATGCAATAATAATTATGTCCTACACATTCAATCCGAAATGCTTGGAATAGGCGCCATAAAATTTCCATTTTTTGCATTAGTCCCCTTCTCTCATTTCCCCTCATGAATTTCACTTCGTCAACTTACTATGCTCCAGAAGGGTTTCCATCACTACCAATGGTCCTAAACTAATTAAATCTTCAATGAGTGAACGTCTGTGTTTCGCTAATATAATGACATCTAGTTCTGCGAATTTCAAATATGATGTGAAATATCTAATATGGTCAATGTTTGAAGCATATTACATTCCCAAATGAAAAGATACGACCACTTGGCAAAAAGTGTTTGCTTTCCCGTCAAGTATATGAGCATTTAGTCTCCTTTTCGTCGACCATGATGTTAACGATCGCATTCAACGTTCAGTACTTGAATGTGGTGTTCTACGAATATTGCGTTACTTCATTACCTCCGAATATTGGGAACTAATTTCTTCGCCGCGGTGAAATCGTTTTATCGTTAGCAAACATTTCATAATATTAATCACAGACTCAGGTACTGTTCCATAATAACAAATACGAAACATCTTACAGTTTTCCACTTAATATTTAATATATTGAGATTATTATTAAAACACTTTTCTTCGATTTCATGCTAAAAAAGTAATATTTATTTATTTAGGTTCATCCTTTTCTAAATTTATTGTAATGGATAACACCGCCTTCGCTTTATAATTTCAATTGTGCGTAATTGTACTTTGGTTTTAATAAAATTATATATATATATATATTTTTTTTTAAATATATTCTTTCTGATAGATATTCTTAGAAATTAGAAACTTATCAATAATACTTTTCGTTTTCGTTGCCATTTCCACATATGCCTTTGTCACGAGTGTGCCATCTATTCCCTTCCAGTTCCACTAGGATAGGGCCCGAAAAAATACATCAATTCCTAGAATGTCGAATTCTTTTTTAAGCAAGAATAAAATATTTGAGGTGAATTGAGGAGTAGGGAATGTTTTGGTAGAAGCCACTGTAATAATTAATAATATTTCCCCCAATATTCCCGCATTTCTACCACTTCTGGGCTTAGTTAGAATTCACGTTTTTCTGGCGGTATGTTCACTGGATAACCTTTTCATCGATCATTCAAAATTAACTCTTTGTCCTTCTGGTAAAATTAATCCCTTGTGTATTTATAAGGGAAACTCTTTTATTTTTTCCCGAGTGGGTGGTTGGCCGTGGGGCCTTTGCCCTTTCGTGGTTCACTCAGCCATAGGGAGAAGAACAAAGGCAAAGAGTGACTGACACTGACACACTGCCTGTCCCTCTACCTGCCTCTCTCCCTCGGACGGACTTCGGCGGGGCTTCGTGTGCGCCCGGCGAGGATGCGTGCGATGGCGTGTAAGCGAGTGTTTGTCCAAGACGCATAAAGGGGCGAGTCTTTTATTTGCGCTGTCGTGTGGATGGGCGAGAAAGGGGAGGGTTGGCGGCAGGTATTTGAGGCCTCCCTTCAGAGCTGCTTACTGCTTGAGAGAAGAGAATGAGATCTGAATTAGCCCTTTCCCTAACCAAGGCGGTATATTCACACGAAAGTTCTATGGCGATAGTCGAATTTTCGGTTAAAGCGGCGTGATAGATGACTCGAGATTCCGCTAAGAAGGGCCAGAGCTATGTTTTTGCTCTGTTTCATGCGTCGACTCTCCATTAATACACAACCAGCTTATTATCAATCGCTCAATTGACACTGTTTTCATCTTATTTTTTGTCCAATGTCCAGCCAAGCAATTGTAAACACCGGTTATCTGTTTGTTTTAGTTCATATGAGCTTCTTTTTAAAATAATTTTTTGAAATTTTGATGTCACTTTTGTATTTAAAGTCAACATAAGAGTAATGTCATAAAACAAATAAAGCTTTAATATCAGCTCTGAATAAGGCAATTCTATGCCAGTAGGATGGATAGAAATATTAATTTCTGTCATTTTTTTTGAAAGATATGGTGAAAAAATGTAACGATTTTGAAATTCGATTTATTTCGGAATAAAAAATGGTATTGTGTGATAAGAAATTTTCACCTCACGTTAGTGCATGAAAGTGACGCTTGAATATACGAGAATGAGCATTAATACTTGTTAACTGCGGTGGTTGTGGGGTTACGCTGGTCCTTAATTTTCAAACTTAGAATTTCTTTCGCAAAATCCCACAAATAACCCTTCCTTTGGTATGCATCGTGTAATATATTACTGTAATCGGATACCTAAGAGACAGGCCGCATCGCACCAAAATGTTTTTATGTTTTACGCAGTGACCTTTATGTATATGGGTTATACATTTGTAACCCCTTCTTGTAGCTACCAAGATAGTGGACGGACGCTGGGTGTTCCTTCTCCCGGATTCGTTGAATATTACGCCAATTGCCTCCTTAATTACCTCATAAATAGTGATTATTGTTGCTTGTTATAGTCTTTTAACACTATGTGATTAAATGTGAGTCATGACTTTCATATTTGAATAAAAGTAAGATAAACTTGAGAAATAAAAGGACTGTCCAGAAAGCAACTTACTCTTTGAAATAGAATATGAACCTTGTGACAATACAAAGTTTTATTTTGCACATTTGAAAGGCACATTCTTCATCTATTTTCTACATAGTCTTCGTAATTGAGGAATTTATTATAACGATACACAAGGGTATCGATTCCATCTTGATGACGTGTGCCGCCTGGTATTTTAATCACTTGTTTACAACAGCATGCAATTCTGCCTCACTGTCAAAGCGCTTTATAAGCCACGTCTAGCGAGAGATCCAAAATCATAGAATCGGCGATTTTTACGAATTTCTTCGTTAATTTACCCCATCAGTTCGTGTGACATAAGGCTCTCTCGTCATGAACATTGGTGCTGTGGCCATTTTTATACTGAATGCACCACTGCCTCATTCCGCCTTCACTCGTTATTACGTCTCCGTTCACTTCACTGCAAAGTTGCCAACTAATTCCAATTGGTTTGTGATTTTTTGCCTGTTAAAACCTAGTCATCGATCACACTTCACAACTCGTGGGATAAAAGCGAACATTTTAACAGTTCGCATTGAGTAAAGTAGAAGAACTACAATATCTACACTACCACAGCAGAATTCGTACTAAGTGTAGGGATATTGGGACCCCAAGATGGTGGCTTTAGCCCTTTTACCCATTGTCACGCTTTCCCAAAACGTAAGTAACACTCTGGTCAGCCCTCCGTTTATGTAAAAGATTAGTTGGAACACTCCTAATATCAATTAAAACGATTTGAAAGACATTAATTTCTTTCATTTTTCGGTATTGCTTAAGGAATATATCGTATTTACAAGATTTTATAAATTATAAATTTGAAGTCAATTTGAAACATGAATATATTTAACGTTAGTTCTCCTTTTTATTTAGCCATATTACTAACAATTGTTCAAATAATTTTCCCTGTATAAATTCTCTCATTTAAAATATGAATTATCTTTTAGATAAATTTAATTTCACAAAGTTACGTTCAATTTAAATAGAATTTCGCATAGGTTTTTTAAACTTTGCAGTTGCACTGAAAAATAATCACAATCTGAGGCCACTAATAAAAAATCACTTTTTTCATAAATTATTAATGCCTATGTTTTCTACTACTATTTTATTTTTCTATTACTATTTTACTATTGGGTAACCTCATGTTTCTATAAATAGGTGAGGCAATTTTCCACGTAACAATATCCTTCGAGAGAAATTCTATGTCGTTACCTAATACCAAATATTCCTAAAAAGAAAATACTCAACTGTCCTGTCTATGAAACGTTTTCAATGCTTCGTTTAGACGGAAAAACGCTTTATTAAGCCATCTTAACTATCGGTGGTGTGTAACTCAAATGTTAGCGCCTTACGTTTTTTGGCATTTAATAAAAAAACATATTGCAGTTTCTGGTACTGGGTAGAAAAATGTTAATGTAACGTTTCCGTTGTCTTAAGAATTATTTCATGAAAAGTGTTATTTACTCGTAAAGATGAAGAAACATATCTCCCAGGAGTGCCCTAATACAAGCTCTCATCTTTTTACACAATAAAAATACACGCAGGAAGCGTCTTACGTAGTTTTAATTGATCTGGTAAGGGTATGTTATCGCAAGTTTTGTCCTTCTTTTAGACAGTATAATGGTTTGGGTTAGTACCTGGTATTGTGCTAAGTTCTGGGACTGGGAATTCGAAATGATATTCCGAAATTCGAAAAAGCCCCTCCCGGAAAATGAGAGTGCCGAAGAAAAGAGTATCTTTAATTTTCTCTTAGATGATTATTAGACAAAGTTCGCCGAGCGTACTCCATAATTTCTCGTACTGCTTCCTGTACGTCCTCTCGAGCACGCAAAAGCTTCCACTCTAGGTTTAAAATTCTTAGTGTTAATTCTTCTGGCTGTTTCTCTTGAAGCATTTTACATAGAGGACGATTTGAAAGAGTGGATTTCAAGTATTTCATGAAAGGTACTCCTTGAATTGATATCATAGACTGATTATTCAGTAACATATACTATACTAATATATGTTATAAAGAAAGAAAGGTGACATAGAGTCGGCCACTTTTAATCGCGTTCGTATTGTGGCAGAATTCTTCAAATTCGTCAGTAAATTTTCTTTCCTCGAGCACACGATTCACAGTAATGAATTGATCTCCCATATTCCAGGAGGGCCAACTGAGGACTTCATGAAGATGCCAAGTTCCCCTCCAAGTAGCAATTACAGCAAGTTTATCTAAGAGTTCCTTGACAATTATTTTAATGTGTCGGTGTATGGTAACTGTATCAAACTTAGTTTTGGTGAACGCTACGCGGAAGTTGGCAACCTACACTATATGAGATCGCTAATGGCAACGGCGAAAGGTTATCCAATAAATTATCGACATTTTCATTTAGCGCTTCGACTACTGTTGTCCAAACATGAAATGCGTTTCTGTCCCATTATTTTCATTTGTTTATTGCTGTAGATATTTCTGTTGATTTTGTTTTGTTACCATTGAAACATTTTGCTTCAATGGTATCCCGAAGTTGTTGTCTTCTCCTTTGTTTCTAATTTCACAGTATGCAAATTTAAGTATTTCGGATTAGATTTTGCGAATAAAAATATTCGAAGAACGACCATAGACATATTCATGTGAAACCACGATAATTAGTGTTTCACAATATAAGTGTTACCCACACCTGGGCTCTTAAATCATCACGTAATGAATTAAAAATATTTTGAAAACATATTAGAACCTGAATATTTATGAAATCTCCATGCATTTTGTTATAAAAGAGGAGTATTTTAACATTCTTATTTATTTAATCTCAAAACTGCTCTTTATTAAATATTATTCTTTTTTCGGCAACTGACGTACAGAGCACAGTGAAATATTAAATGGAATCTTATGAGATTTATAAAATTATTAGGTAATGGAGGCACAGGATCTTAGTACCAGTAGATGAAATACTACATTCACACTGAATTAGCACATAAGAACCCTTTATCCCACGTTTTTCTAAACCCTTAGCAGTTCCGCGGGAACGTTATCTTCTCCCCAGCCTTGCTTGATTTCAATTCCCTTAATGCTCTTTCTATCTCTCAGGCATGTATGCTTGCACCTAAGATATCCCCATCTACCTGTTACTCGCTTTCCAGGTTTAAGCCAGCTGGGACGATGTCTTTTCCATAATGCTCCTCTAACTTTACTTATCTCTTGAATCCTTCCTGATTCTAAAAATGTTTTCCTGACGGGTCATTGATTATTCGTACGAATTTTTCCGTCTTACTTCCGAGCATTGATTTCACCTTCATATTCAGTGCGTCAATTTCTCTTATTCGGGCATTTCTTCTTCCACCACGTTAATTTCGCCCTATTTATTTCTTAACTTAGTTCAAAACGCAGCAATTTCTACTTCAGTCTACCTAATCCATGGGCATATATAAACTGATTAGCATATCCAAAATATTAGAGCAGCTAGACTGGGAATCACTAATGGAGCGAAGGTAAAAGTACAGATTGAAGCTCTTGCATAAATTGGAAGGGGGGCCTCTTTAGCAGTGTGGTAAAAATGTGTTATAACCCCATCGTACTACGGTAGGAGATATCATGTTAGTAGAATTAGAAAAGTCAAGAAAGGAACAGAAAGATTTAAGATACCATTTTCCAACGAACGATAGGAGACAGAATAATATTTTCCAACCACGGTAGGTGTAACGTTCGGATTCAAATTAGTCTGGTGTGTATTTACCCCCTGCCACACACCATGGCGGTGGCTTGCATGGTATATATAAATAAAATAAACATGGTTTATATTATTTCATTTCCTTCTTTCCTCTAATTATCCTAATTATTTCGTAGGCCTGATGTCAGATCGATAACATATACTATATTTATATAACATATATGTTGATAATTTCTTCGAAGTAACAAGGAAATGTTGAATAAAAATCTCAGAAAGCAGCACACTACATGAGAACACATGAAAGGATTACTCACACGTTATATCTAAATAATTTCGACGGACTCAAACTCCGTCTTCTTCGGAAGATTAGTTAGGACTGAATAGCTAACTAGACTGACTAATTAGTTAGGACTATTCAGTCCTTACTAATCTTCCGAAGAAGACGGAGTTCGAATCCATCGATATTATCAAGATATAAGGTGTGAGTGTTCCTTTTATGTGTTCTCATGTTGTGTGTTGCTGTCTAGGTTATATATATATATATATATATATATATATATATATATATGAATATATATATATATGTATGTATACATGTATATGTATTTATATAAGTAAAAATATATGTATACATATATATGTATATATATGTTTTTCTGTGAGTATATATGTGTGTGAATATATATATATATATATATCTGTTATCGATCCTTATTTGAGAACTGCATTTCATACGATTTGATACGAGTTGTTTACCTCTTCTATATCTGGGTTAAAAGACCTTCAGCTTGAATACGTACATTTGGTACCATTTCCGTTTCCTTTAGAGCCTCTCTTTTCCCACCTCTGACTCCCTTGCTCTCCTGCCTCTGCGTCGCGTGCACTCGGAGATTCGCCCCAGAAAAAAATGGCATATTTTCACTCCGCGTCTCATGTTCTTCCCATCTCGTACGCGGTGGGAAAATGGCTGAGGTGCCGCAAAGGCCTCCCTCCCCCATCTAGGGCGCATGCATCCTCGTGCTCTCTTACGAACAGTCAGAGCCCTCCTTCCGACCCACCCCTCTTCTATCCGCCCCTCCTCGTCACCAAAGTGGTTTGAGCCCCAATGCATCAGCATCTCGCATTTTCTCTCCTCATTCCAAATTTGAACTTTTTTACCTTTGCTAAAAGCGTAATTTTAGCCATTTTAAGTTAAATATAAGGTTTTAATTTTGCTTAAATTTAATGATGTTTTTAGTATTTAATTGCAATTAATGAAGCAAGATCATGTGGAAACACATTTGGAAGCAGAAGATGCAGTATTTAAAACACCCAGGGCATAATTTAAGGACGCATTATGTAATGTTCAGAATGTCAGTGTTTAATCGGCTTGTGGAGAAAACCTTATTGGAAGGGATTGTCGCTCGAGGTCCTTCTCCCTCCGCGTCGGTTCCTCTATCCCCACCCCTGGACCCTCTTCTCTACACTGCCTCGTCATACCTTGGCTTCTCTTCACTGTGCACCATGAATACCAGCCTGCGCCTTCCGTTCACTGGTGAAACCTGCGTCTCATTTCGCATTCATTCAGGATATCGTCAAACGAATACGTCTTCAAATAGGAAAAGTCTTTTACGCGAGTCCAGTACTCAACCAAATGAGATGACTCTTGTGACTTTACAGCATGTTTCAACGGACAATATTTCCTTCATTCGTAGCATAATCTTTAGACACATTTATGGTTTTTTAAATGTTTTTGTTATTCCCTTAGTGAACTCAAGGTGGAATCAAGCAAGTACAATAAATGCGCTTGTGAAAATATTCCACTACATTGGAATAAATATGAAGAAACACTGTATGGTAGAGAACTTAGACCGACATCGTTAGACATAGAAAAGGAACATGACGTTGATAAAGATAGTTTAGGTCCAGGCATACTCGATGATGACATAGGGCATTAAAGGAGATGAAAGCAAATAAAGCCGTGGATGTAGACAATATTCCTGTAGAACTGTTGAAATGTTTAGGAAAATGTGGGAGGAAGACTATATGGACTGATTCGTAGTATCTATGAGAAAGGAATCTGGCCGGAAGATTTTGTGAAACCAGTGTTAGTTCCTATTTGGAAAAAGGTATAGGCCACATCATGTGAGGATTACAGGAGAATAAGTTTGATATCCCACGCAGCTAAAAGTATTTTCAGGATCATAAACAAAAGGATAAAGAGTAAGGCAAATGATTACTTAGGGGATGATCAGTTTGGGTTCAGTAAGGGAAGAGGTGCGCTGATGCCATTGAAGTAATGAGATCACAAATCGAGAGGAATATAGAATACAATCAGGACGTGTTTGCCTGTTTCGTAGATTTCGTAAAAGCGTTTTATAGAGTGAATTGGGAAAAATTGATGCGTGTATTGCAGAAAATAGGAATGGATTGGAGGGACAGGAGACTGATCCGAAACCTTTACATTTCTCAGACTGCTCAGGTGCGAGTGGGGAACGGAGAGTCCGGATGGGCAGTGTTAGGAAGAGGTGTAAGGCAGAGTTGCCCATTGTCACCGGTGCTGTTCAGCGTATATGCGGAGGAAATGATAAAAGAGGCATGGGAAGAACTGGAGGTAGGAATGAAAGTTGGAGGGGAATTCGTAAAATCGGTTAGGTTTGCTGATGACCAAGCATTAGTTGCTCAGTCAGCCAAGGGGTTGCAAGCATTGCTGAGTGAATTGGAGGTTCAGTGCGGTAAATATGGGATGAGAGTCAATATTAATAAAACAAAAGTTATGCGATTTTCCAGAAAGAAAAAGGCTAAGCTAAATATTAAAATAGGCGGGGAAAGAATAGAGCAGGTAGAGCAGTTTACATATCTCGGAAGTGTTTTGGACCAATACGGTCAAAATGGTAGGGACGTAAGGAGAAGAATTGCGCTAGGCAAGGAGGCTTTCTCAAGGAGGAGGGAGTTGATGACGAGGACGTTGAGTAGAGATGTTAAGACAAGACTCGTAAAAACTCTGATATGGAGCGTAGCTATGTACGGCGCGGAAACGTGGTCGCTGAAGCAGGAGAATAGACGTTGATTGGAGGCTTTTGAAATGTGGGTGTGGAGAAGAATGGAGAAGGTGAAATGGACCGAAAGGAAAACAAATGAGGAAGTACTGGAGATGGTGGGTGAGGAGAGGGGTTTGTTGAGAGATATCCTATGGAGGCAGGAAAAATTGATGAAAGGAAATGAATATTAATAAAACAAAGGTTATGCGATTTTTCAAAAAGAAAATGGTTAAGCTAAACATTAACATAGGAGGGGAAAAATTAGAGCGGGAAGAACAGTTTACATACCATGGAAGTGTTTTGGACCAATACGGTCAAAGTAGTAGGGACTTAAGTAGAAGAATTGCGCTGGGCCAAGGGTTTTCACAAGGAGGAGGGTGTTGATGATAGGGTTGTTGATTAATTATGTTAAGAAAATTCTCATAAAAACTGGTGGTAAAAGTGATTCAGAAGTCTCAATCCAGCCACAAACATAAAAGAAACACCTCTCTCCAATATCTGTACCTTCTCTCCAGAAAGAAGCGTCTTTCTCCTTCGTCTCGCCTTTCTTCTCCCGACCTCTCCTGCCCCTCCTTTCCTTCTCCCGCTTCCCTCCTCCCAATCTCAGAAAAAAGTGCTTGAAAGAGAAAGAAAGAGAGAGAGAGAGATAAGAGGGTGGAAATTGTGGAGAGTGAAAATGGGGAGGGAGGGGAAGGAGGAGGGGGACTATCGCGGATTCGTATCACGGTTTTGGTTCCTGGCTCGGAACTGGACTGAGAGCGTGGTTGGCAGAGGAAAGGGTGGACCAGGGGGAGGGGATGGCTAGCTGGCCGAGGGGTTGTGGACTGACGGCAGAGACCGCCGCGGAAGGTGGGCGTTGACGAGGTCGGTCGGGCGCGGAGGGAGATGCGTCGGACAATTTCCTCGATCGGAAAAAGAGAAAGGGACGAGGGAGAAAAAGAGAGACGGCGTTTTGAGGTTGGGGCGGAGGAGGGGAGGTGACGGATTTTGGGTTTGCAAAACGGTTAAACGGCTTCTGCCCCCTTTCCGAGATCCTAATTGTCAGCGACTCCGCGTATATGAGCGGGTGAACTCAAGAGTTTATATTTGTTAAGGATATTCCTTGAGTAAGGTTTTTTATGGCGAAACAGCATGATATTATTTCTTGAGCTACAGCAGATGTTAACGTAAAAGGTGTGAGCTTGTGTAAAATCAATTTACAGTGTTCCAAGTAACTAGAAATGCATCTACTATACATCTACATATTTAACTTAATCCTAATCAAAGGCATGCGATATTGAATTTTGAGTACGTAAGGTAATATTATTTGTATGCTGTACCATTTAGAATTTTTCATTTTTCGATTATTTCGAATACAGGTTTTTTTGACGTCATTATCACGGAAATTGAAGAAGATTGAAGGATACCTAATAAAAAACTCCGGCACTTAGTAGGACTAACTTCTCAGGATACTACGAGAAACTTTTCTAGCCAAATATTGACCAATCCCCTCTAGAAAACCTGCTGATTTAAATTTCAAGAAACTGCGGGAGATGCCGCAGCAGTAACTTCAACGGAGTCATCTGCTACGTGTGCATTAAAATGCAACAATTTCAGAGAGTCAAAACTCTCTACTCTCTACTAAAAACTCTCTACTCTCTAGTAAAAACTTTTCACTCTCTGAAATTGTTCCACTGCTCTTTTAAGGTTGAATGGACGTATGGGCAAACTTGGTGTAAATATTGCAGGAAAAACGGTTACACCTCCTGAAAAAATTTCTCCTCTTTATTCCTACAGTTTCATATCAAAGGAAAACCCTTCATGCCCGTGCAAATGCGGCTTATTGAGAAACAACGAACATTTTAAGCACTGCCATCCACTTCTTTTGCGATGCATTTGCCCCGTGGAAACCGATCGAGAGATATTCAACATATTCATTAAATGCACAAAATCTCTGCAGATAAAAAGTAATAAACATATTATGCACATTTCCTTTCGAAAACGGTCTGAATTTTTAGCGCAGCACTTCCGTGCACATATTTTTGTTCGTTCATGTTATATCAACTCACCACGTTGCAATCCGTTCATCGCAGCGAATATTCCTTGAAGAGAGTTCGTTTCCTCACTGCTTGTGATGCGATACGTTTGTATCGCATCATAAGCAGTGAAATAACTGTAGTTGAAGTTATCCTATTAATAGGAACCCTTTTAAAATTACTGTACCGAAGCATTAACCATCCATACACTGATTTATATATTTTTTCATATATCCATCGCTTCAGGGGAAATTGCCCCACCCCACTATTTCTCTGAGTTACTCTCTATTCACACTGCTGTCATGAACGCATTATTTCATTTGAAAAAGTATAGTATTTTGTATTGCTTTTTTTAATTAACCATGGTAAATCCGTGCTACCTGAGCGAAATAGAGTAGAATGTGTCGCCCTTTTCCCTCCATATGAAATATTATCTTAAATTAGTTTTTCACCCTTGGAGCTAGAGCGGAAGTTAGAGGAGGTGAAAACTAAAACTTTTGTTCACTTTTCTTAGTATTGGAACAAAATTCATTAAGGGACGCTGCTTTACTTTGACACCTCCGTCGAGCGAAATATTAGATGATATAACGCTCCAGTTTATGAAATGTATAGATTTTTACGTACGTCGTCGGCTCATAAGGTAACATACCTACTTTGTTTTTGGCGTATTTTTTAACGTTTTCCCCGAGGAGTTTGCAGCAAATTTCCTAATTTAGAATTGTTGGAGTTTCGAAGGGATGGTCCGATCTGAAGAAACAAATGTATGCCCGATCAATTAACTTAGGTTTTTATTTTCTGACGATTTACATAAGAAAAGTTTGATGCAGATCTCTTGTTGGACTCGATCGTCTCTTTTTCGCCTGCCTCTCTGCCGCGGGGTCATGCATGCGAGTTGTGTTGCTATATTTTGGCAACTAATTCAAACCACGGCTCCATTTCCCTTCAACCGTTCGCCCCCGGAGTGTGTGTTGGCTTGCAAAGGCGATTTAGTGGATCCCGCCCTTCGACACAGAGTGATAATATTGGATTTCCGTATATTGAAGACGTAAGATTTTAGTCATTTAGTAAAACTAAACTGTCCATATAGAAGGTAATTTACGAGTCATATTCGAAAAGGAAGAGCCGTTTTCTTATATTTAAATAATTGCATGTCAGAACAAAGTTCTACGCTTGCAATCACATCTATTGGTTATTTCCCCAGCAACCAAAGTTATTGATTTGATCCAGTAGTCGTTTACGTGTTGGCAAATGTAGGCAGGCCAACCAGTGTCCAGACCGATGAAATCGTTCTACAATTGGACCAATATTTGCGATCTTATCAATGATTGACGATTGTTGCTCCATCTTATAAATTTCCTCTCGTTACATGCATCACCATTTACGCGATTGTTACGGAAAAGGTCGGAATTGTGAGCTAGGCGGGCACCAAAAATGCATGCCTACCTATACAGAGCAATGAATGTTTGAGTGGACGCGTGGTTTTTCACCGCTATCGAACTTTTTGATCACCCAACAACTCCGACCATGCGCCTTTTTTTCTCTTCTTTCACTTGAAACAGTTTTTTGGTGGGTAGTGGTTTGAAGACGACGAGGAACTCAAAAACTCGTCGCGAACTGGTTCAATCCCCATGCGGCGAACTTCTATGTTGAGGGAGTAAAGAGACTGGCGCAGCAGCATTACGCAAGGAATTTCGAAGTGAGCGGCGAGTGTGAAGAAAAGTTAGAGTAGGTTTTCAGGAAATTAAATCCTTCAATAAAATCAATTTCTAACGAATGTATGTTTTTATGTTCAAAAGGCTCTTCCTTTGCAAATATTCCTCGCATTTAAATTCATCTATGTAAATATCAATGGCGCAAAAGGTATGCATATACAACGGGCGTTTCATGCAAAAACAAATTACCAAAACGAGCCAGCGAAAGGTATATGTTGTAGACGGAAATTATCATTACATTGTAGCTCATTGAAAAATTGGGAAAAAAAAGCACCTAGATAATGGATTTTTTGGAAAAATTAATTTTAAACTTTGTTGATAAATATCATTTTGATAGGACAAAGCTACAAGTAGGAAATACATGTGTTTAAATGTACACATTTTATAGGTAGCCTTATTTTTACCTGATGCTACCTTTCTAATGTAAACCACTGGGAGACATCGCTTCTCTTAAACATTCTTCGATCGATTTGTATGAAGACATAAGATCGTCTCTTTCTTCCGCCTTCTTTCTCATTGCTTCACCGAAGTTGATTTCTGTGTCCTTCCTTGTGCTTTACACGCCTCACTTTATCTTTATAGCCACTTCTTAAATAAAATTTCGGAAATCATGATTAAATAAAGTCTGGTGCTTTTCCGGAGTGTTGAGTGCAGCGATTCCTCTCTGGTCACCATTCTGGCCTCACCCGGACCAGAGAGGAATCGCCACGCATAAATACGAGGTCTGTTCAAAAAGTATCGCGAATTTTGTTTTTTTTTTCAAAAATCATTTATTTATTCATGAATATCTATTTTGTTTACTTTAGAGTAATCGGTGTTAGATATTATAGACTTATGCCAATGTTTTTTCCAATCCTCGAAGCAGTTCAAAAAATCATTTTTTGTGATCTAGTTCAGCTCCTCCTTCGATGCAGTCTTTATCTCGTCATTCGTAGCGTAGCGTCGTCGTCCTTTCATGGGCCTCTTCAGTTTTGGGAACAAGAAAAAGTCACTGGGGGCCAGATCTGGGGAATAAGGTGGCTGCGGCATCATTAGTGGGCTGTTTTTGGCCAAACATTCACGCACAAGTAACGATGTGTGAGCAGGGGCGTTGTCATGGCGCAAAAGCCAATTTTTGTGTTTCCACCAATCCGGGCGTTTGTGCCGGATTACTTGGCAAATTGGGCATAACTTGCAGGTAATATTTCATATATACCATTCTATCCTTTGGCAAGAACTCATGATGCAATCGAAGAAAACTGTAAGCAAATCTTTCTCATTCGGCCGAACATGGTGCGCTTTTTTCGGTCTTGGCTCGTGCTGCAGCTTCCATTGGGGTGATTGAACTCTAGTTTCCACGTCATAACCATACACCATAATTTGTCACCAGTCATGACCCTCTGGAGCCAATTTGGGTCATCGGGGACAGAGTTCAACACCTCATTGGGAATGTTGCTGTTTTTGGTCGAAATTGAGCAATTTTGGTACGAATTTCGTGGCGACCCGTGTCATACCCAAATCATTGGTAAAAATCGGATGACACGAGCCAATCGATATGCTTAGGTCCTTAGCAACTACTCTAACGGTGATTCGATACTATTTCCTCCACTTCATCAATGTTTTCGTCTGTTGTTGACGTGCTCTGGCGCCCGGCACGCACTTCGTCGTTCACATCTTCTCGACCCCCTTAGAACATTTTGTACCACCGATCAATGTTGCTTCGGTTCAAGGTAGCTTCTACGTATGCCACAGTCAGCATTCGGAATGCGTTCGCGCACTTAATTTCGTTTTTCACACGAAATTTGATACATATACTTTGATCCATTTTGTGGAACAGGCAAACATCGAATAAAAGCCAAAACATGTCCAAGCAAAGCAGCTGTCAACAATCAACTGAATATTCAAAATGGTCGAAATTTTCGGCATAAATGAGAAACATAAGTACTAACATAGTGTCATAAAAAATGGAAAATGAAATATAGGTAACCCAAGGAAATTCAAAATTAGCGATAACTTTTTAACAGACCTCGTATATACTTTTCTTCTTCATCTGCATTCAGAACTTTCTTATTTCGCTGTTGATATCATTTACTCACCATTTAAGCCTAATTCTCATTTACGCAATCTGCTGAAAATGCATCAGTATTCACTATTTACTAATAGTATGGAAAGCACCACCACAAAATTTCAACATACGCATTTTATTCAAACCACAACCATCCCAAACAAACAGAACAACGATTCACGTCGCCATCTGCGCAAATTGAATAATGAATAAAATCGAATAAAATTGCAATTGGCGTGCGACGATTGCATCAGATTCTCCACCTTAATTGCCATCTTGTGTCCCATCAACTTTTTTGCGGCGGTTCACATTTCATACCCTAAAACCCCTACTATTAGCAATCAGCTTCCAGTGAGCGACCTTCGAACAAAAAATCCCATTTAGTCTCCTTAGAGCATCCGCAAAATTGAGGTGGGAAGACGGAGAAAGTTGTTGGGCGGTATTTTTTGAGTAGGAATGGTGTGGTGTGGAAGGAAGAGAAAGAAAGAGGGAGTGGAAACGCGGAGATAGGAGAGATGGAGTTGGGAGAAGTTATGTTGGGAGAGTGGTGGGAGGGAAAGGTGAGGAAGGCGTGAGGCCCTTTCGATTAATGGGAAAGGTATAAGCCGGAGAAGGATATGGGTAAGGAGAGGGAGGGGTGGGGCGGACGGGAAGGAAAGTGAAGGGGAGAGCGATCTAGTTAGCGCAACCGTGTTTACCGTGGAGTCAGCCTTATTAATGTGCGAGGAGGGGGAGCGCCGGGGGGTGGATGGGGGGGAGTGGTTTGGAAGTTGAGTGTGGTGAAGGAGTGGGGACGGGAGTGACGCGATAAAGGAGAGGAAGGCGGAGGTGGGAGAAGGGGGGAGGGAGGAAATGGGAGCAAAGCACATTGGAAAGTTATGAGAGGAAATAGGAAGGAGTTGGGCTTTATTTGTTCGGGCAGAAGGGGTGAAGCGAGAGGGAGGGAGGGAGGGATGTGGGCAGAGGAGGAAGGCGGAAAATGAAAAGGGATTCGACCGAGGGGCAATAGGCTATATGGCTGGAAATGGGTTTCGTTCCGGTGAGCGGCGGGAGATGGCGGAGGGGAGTGGCGGTGGAAGGTTTGCTTGGGGGAGAGAGCGCGTTTGTTGCGAAGGGAGGACGCGTGGAAGAGACCCCGCACGTCGAGAGGGCCGGCTGATACAGTTCGCGTTGGCCGAGTATCGAGCGTCTTTTTTTCCCTCCCTCCGCTCCCGTGTAGTCGATTAAATTTCGGCCATTTAGGGCCGGCGGGAAGCAGCGAGGCCGCTGGATGGACGAGGGGGGTGATCGCTCGCCTCCGACGCCATCGCTGCCGCATTGAGGACTCACGGAGAGCTAGGGAGGGGACCACCTGGGGGACTAGTAAGAGGGACACGGCCCCCCCTCGTGGGGTATGGAAATGGAAAGGGAGGAGAAGTGTAGCCTGGAGCTAGAAAATAGATCTGCGTGAGGCAGTGGAGGTCGGGCGGTGAGAGAAGACGCCGGAAGGGCAGCGCACTGGGGATAAGGGCGCCGTGAGTTATGAAAACGGCGTAGGAGGGGGCACATTTCGGAGAGCAAGAATGTCCGCGGAGGTGCGTGAGCAGGGAAGGCGCAGGGGGGGATGGTCGTGAAGGAGAACGCAATGAAAAGGTGGACATGCTTCCATTGCCACTTTGAACCTCTCCGTTGGCCTCTCTCCACGGCTGCAGGCTGCATAGGGGTGTTGTTCGTGCGCGTGCAAGAAGGTTTTATGGCCCTGGGGGGTGGGGGAGGAAGGGGGAGGAGCTCGTCGTGGCACGCAAGTGGGCACGGAACAGATGATGATGTCGTGCGGCACACGGCGGAGTTTTTCGTCTTCCCCCACCAAGATTGCACCAGAGACATGGAGGTATTTTAGATGAGCCGGTTGATATTGGGAGAGCAGTCATTTAGGCTGTGGAGATTTTTCACCTAGGTTTTTCGCTGTCTCTCGAACGTTTAAAATGTCCTGTTTCCACTTTTTGTCGTGAAGGTACATTCGCAGCCGTAGATTACGTGAACACACCCGACGATGTGTTCAAATGAGGGGGGGTAGTGAACCGGGGACCTCCTACGAACCCACCCATTTCCCTTTAATGTGTATTTTTGCTCGAGAACGCATATTGAATTGACGAGTTTTGTCAGTATGTCGAGTGTAGTTATTATGTTGAGAAACTTGCAGTGGAACGTTTTTAACTCGCCTTGTTCCCTCGTAAACTTTTAACGGTCAATCTAAAATAATTAATAATAAAAGGCACTTATTTTTTAATTAAAGGATAAAGTATTTTTCTATCCACTTTTCTGACCACGAGTAGAAGAAAACTTTCTAAACAATGTGAACTAAGCACTAACAAATATTAATTATCGTCCAGATCACACGGTCTTAAGCAATGAAATATATCTTTCGTGTTATGTTGTTCAGCTCATATTTCATCAAATACAGTTGTGTGAGTTTATTTTTAAAGATAGAGTGGGTATATTTACTCTTTGAGACAACACAGCAAAATTGTTCACAGTATTCCGTTTATTGTTTCAGCTTAATCACCTAATCGCTTCTTTCTAATTCATTTCCTTCTGATGCTTATTTCAATCAATTAAACGTGTGGCCTATATCATACTTGAAACTCGTCTGAAAGTATTTATTATTAATTCTATAGTTCGAAACTACGAGCCACGATTTTGGCGTGGGAAATCCGATTTATCACATATACAAATATGATTCAACTAAAGCAGATTTTAAATGATCAAGGATATTCATCCTCTTATTTTAGTTTCCTTCGGTAAAAATTGAATTTCATATTTTTAGTTTAGTGTTTTAATTTTGTACCAGTATCTTAAAATACCACACAACCAGGTTATTTTTGTTCTCTTTGTTTAGTAAATTTTGAGAGTGCATTCTACAGATGAACATGGCTATAATTCATTTATGTATAAACAAATGTAGGAGTTGATTGCCCTTCGCCGCGTATAGGTGAATTATTCGCAGCTTGAGCAAGTGTTTGACTGCTCAAGTGGCGTGGCGGTTGGAGAGGGTAGTTTACGAGAATGGCTAATAGAGTGCACCCTAATATCACCTTTGGTTTTCAACACGTACGGACAGAAAGTGATTAAAGAGACCCTTGAAGTATTGAGATGGGAAAGGAAGAAGGTAGGAAATGATGAAATGCGGGTGATCAAGCTTGAGTTGACCATTCAACCAAAGCGTTAGAACCATTGCGTTCAGAATATCAGTGTGTTAGATTTTTCTGGCAGAATCATTGTAAACCAAAATAAGCTTATAAGGTTTTCAAGAAAGAAAGCGGATTAGTTTAACGACAACTAGAACTTTGCGGCTACTTGATACATATTTCACCAGTTTTAAAATTATTAAAATTTATACGGATGGATAATGACCCATTCTTATCATCCTGTCACCTTCAGGGTCAAATTCACGCAACTATTTCTAAAATAAGATTGATGAAAGATATTCTCTTTTGCCATTGATATTCCATTCCATGAAGAACAGGGTGGAACATTAGGTGTACTTCCCTGATTGTGGGATCCGAGCAGCCTTCGATTTCTGCTGGCAGTAGCGATGATGATTAGCCCGTGGCAGTTAGGTTGAAGGGTAGGAGTCAGACGACAGGTAGGCTGCACACCGTTGTTCTGCATTAAGAACAGGTACTTTGAAGCTGTCCGAAAAAGTGAAAAAAACAGAAATAAAGTCAAACGATGAGGTTTTAGGCATGATTGCGGAAGAGTGGTTGTTATTCAAAGAAGGTAGGAATAACTGATCTAGAAAATTGAGTGAATGTTGAATGCTGGATTCTGTAAAACAACGGTGCCCGTTGGGGGAGAGAGAGGGAAGCAGGGGAAATGAAGTAGACATGTTAAACGGAACGAAAGGAGTATTTGGAGCTTAGGAACGGTTCACACAGGGACAATATTTAGTGTATTATTTGGCGACGCTAAAAATGGTAGCAGTGTCTATTTCCTTAGTCCATGAAAATCCTATCGTAACCGGTCGACTACGCTTAATAATAAATAGTCAATTATACTCTTTCAATACAATAAATAAAAGGTTTATTTAAAGAATTTTAACATTTAATCACTCCTAAATACGATTTTACCTAAAAATAAAAGAGACTTTTGTTTCAATGACCCAAAGATATAAAAAATATGTAGAGATATCAAAATATTTAAATGTTCATTCATATGCAAGCACTCATCTATTATTCGTATTAGGTTTACTAAAGCGAAATATTCGAGTGTTGCCAAGAGAGAGATGTACATACTATTATACACCCTAGCAACATCTTATTAGGGCCGACAAGATATTTCAAAGAGAGGAGAGATACTTATAGCGGACTAGGTGTATTTGGAAGCCTCTCGCCGAAAGCGTCTTTGAGGAACTAGAATCCTCTTCGGAAGTATCTTCTCCCTCGCCTATTACATGAAGCATAGCAATCAGTTGAATTGTAGCTTCCAGCTCTGCTAAATACATAGCTTTGCCATGTTCCTCCTTAATAATTAATGGAGAACGTCATCTTACGTCGATGATATATAATCCGCGCACATGGTACGAGATGGAAGAAAATTGCAGCCAGGAATCGTCAGAGGGTTATCCAGAGAACACACAAAGTTTTGCCATACTCCTCAATGTTGTTTGCTCCTCCTCTCTAGGAAAACTCTCGTCCACGGGCTCCTCGAAGAGGCTTCCATCTAAAAATTTCTATGGTATGTTAAATTGGAACATTGGATTTGACATTTGAAATTTAATTATCTTTACGAGCAAATTAATTAGCGACGTATTACCATTTAACAGATTTTGAATTTCTCTGATTTGAAAGATAATTCATTTGGGCTTATAGTGCGACCAGATGTTTTAAAATTACATAAAGCTCCATTGGATGAAATGAAGAGAGAAAAAGCAATTGCTTCCTCTACGGTGTGGTGCATCTACAGTCCACTCCATGCTCAAATTTTACTGAATTATGTTTAGTTTAAATACAAATGAGTATTTTATAGAATTTATTTTTCTACTGCATGAAAAGCGCTATCGTTTTTCTCCACATATTATTCTCAACGATTTGTTGGAAGATTTAGTGAATTACAAAGATTAAGATTTTTTAGAACAAGAGAGTATTATGCCGGTTACATCAAAGAAATAAAAAAAATATAAAATAAGCACAAGTTATTAGAGAAAGCTTTTCAAATATCTATTATTCTTTGGAATAGCGTGTAAACTTCTATGCCACCGCTATTCATCAAAACATAGAACTTATGATGCATCACTTGATGTTCTGACTCTAAGATAATTCACTTGAGAAAATTTTAAAGCTAATCGTGATAGTTTCCATGAGTCTAAAGCATTTGATTCGAGCCCTTTGTTGAAATTTATTCTAATCCTTAATATAAAGTGCCCCCTTTTATACCGATATAAGAAGAAATGCCGGATGAAGATTGTGATATAACTATGTACTGGAATTTCTTTTCTTTTATCTTCTGGTGACCAATACAACCGGAAATATTTCTAGTGAAATGAATTCTTTATTTCAACATATTTCTTTAAATAAGCGTAACTTTAAATTTCCTATTAATTTAGTTACACTTTCTCTCTTTCTCTTTCATTCAATCTCCCATCATTCTTCAGATCAAAAGATGTCACTATGAAAGTTTTTTATCCTCTCTCTCTCTGTAAATCTTGTAAATGAAGATGATTCAAAGAGGTATGAGTCGCTGTTAAACTTCAGTTTGACGTAACATCAAAGATGAAATGATACAAAAGAAATCGAAAAACTATATTTTCAATTTTTACTCGAATGCTAGAGGAGAGAGGTCCAAAAGAGGATGGAATTTCATTGCGAGGGTTTCTCATCGTCCGGTCGCATTGACTTCCAGTTTTTGCGCTGAGAGGAAAAAAATGTGCCCGCCATGGTCACTGGTCATTCCTGCGTGAACAGCACGGCTCGCTCATTCCCTCCCTCTCGCTCTCCTTCCCCATTCTCGGGAGAGGGTCGAGAAAGAGGGCCACAGCGGGAAGAGAGAGATGAGCGGGATGGCATCATTCATCCGTTAAGTGGGTATTTAAGGCCATTTGAGACAATGGGGAGGAAATGAAAGGTGTGTGGGGCCACTCCCTTGGGGGCCGACGCGGTCAGTGCTGCTGGCAAGGGCCTTTAAGGGATGGCAATGCGCGAAGCTGGACTGGCCCGTTCCAGGGTAAGAAGGGGAAACAAGACATTAATTACACTTCTAAGCGTTCGCGATTCTTTGAACGCAGCATCCTTTCTTCCTTACGAAATTTTACAATGAATGTTCTGCCATCCTTTTTCATGAAGTCACAGACGGTTGTTGAATGTATGCATCTTACAAATAATAAATTTACAAGATTAATCGTGATATTTTTAACGCGATGTTCAGAGTTATGCTCGACCAAACACGTTATATGATTTTTATATACAGGTAATATTAACTTCACCGTCAATAAGTGAAATTCAAGATAGCAGATCCGAACTAGTCATCGCAGAGGGTAGCATAGGTGATCAAAGCATAGGAGGCGACGAGCCCAAAGAAGGAATCCACCCAGAACCTGAATGTTTCAACGAGGAACATCCAGGTTTCATACGTTTTACTTCCCTCATATGGACATATTTTTTTCAAGATATTTATGGTGTATGGCGAAAAGTACTTTCTGCTGTCATACAACTCTGATTGATATTTATTTGCTGCTATTGAAATGCGTACAATAAGGAGGCTAGATACACCCAAAACAGATCTCTCTCAAAAATGAGTCTGACGTCGTGAAGGCCGATGCTTAATTCAACGTTGGACATGTGATGATTGAGAGGGCAATACCGCGGGATATCCGTATTCACCACGTGAAGTCAGCCACCCGCCCACCTGCCTCTCTGAGCAGCACATCATTGGGTGTGGCCGCTTCTTACTCTATTGGCTCCCCTCTCTCCTCTTTCATTCGATCTCCGTCCTTCTGCTCCGAAACTCCCTCCCAGAAGACGCGATGAATGAAGGATCGTTAGAATTGTAAATACCTAACAACACCGAAACTATTTCCGCCACTCGAAGGAATAAATTTCCTTTGTCTTGAGAAGGCACACTCATGAGATCCGCACAAATTGTTTAATTTCATAACTTTCGGATGAACCTCAAACTTACGCACAGCATGAATTAAAGTGAGTAGCGTCTACTCAGGAAATTGCCATAAATCTGGATTACCGAGCATCTTGCTCCTAGGTGATCAATCAAGTAAACGCCTAGGTTTAAGTTAAATGATTTATTCAGAATGAATCTTTCGAAGGTATAATGACAGAACGGCTTTATGCAGAAGCTACATATGAGACACTATAAAGCTTGTATAAAAAAGACGATTCCAGGAACTGAGGGTTTCATTTTTTGCCAGTGATAAATAATCGACGAAATGTTTTTGAATGGTCAGATTAACATCCTCAAACTAGGGGTTATTTTCGAAATTATTCAAACATTAATATAATTAGTAAGTTTGTGGAATAACGCCCATTTCACTTTATGAAGGGCATGAGACATTAAGATGGCCCAAACGAAGGGTAACACTTGATTTAAAATATTTAAAACTCAAATATTGCAATTTCCTGTTTTGTTATATCAGATAAAAATATGTTCTCAAAATAAATTTTTCCCAAAGTATTTAGAAAAAAGTATTTCACAAGAAAATCGTAAAGTTAGAGATTTAAAACGCTCAAAGTTAAAATCAAACTGATATTACGTCACGCGGGGCGGATGATCGTCGGATGCCCCTGTACTGTAATAGTGAAATCCTACCAACAACTATAGCTACAACTTATCCTACAGGTATTTATCAGGTAATGGAGACGAGAACCTTGTTGCCATGTTTCAGTATTAGTATAAAAATAAAGAAAAGCCCTTTGGATTATGAGATAAACAGAGGATTTGATGTTATTGAAATTACTTCAATTTGTTTAGTTTTTGCAAACAATAACCGGAGCAAATGGGAGATTCATGCATATTTTTGGCCACAAAATTGTAAAGCCACATTACTCTCATATTAACTTGGTTTTTAAGCATTTCTCACCGAAATTGTGTGAGAAGGGGAGTAGAATTACTCAATTATTTTCATTTGTTTTAGCATCACATCTTAGAAACGTATCATCAGCCATAGTTTTAGCTCATTGAGTTTTATTTGTAATGATTGAAAACTTTAATTGTATATTTAAAACATCTCATGTGCAATAATTATGTCTGTAGTTACGTTGGATTTCACCACAAAATTTATTAGTGAATCACAAAGGTATTGTATAAATATTTGGAAAATAATATTTACCTTTTGGATTATTATAAATTTACAATTTTTGGCAATAGCAAAAATTAATATAATGTATTTTGCTATTGAAATTCAAAATACTTATGAAAAGGTTACGTTCCATTGCATTTATGATCGCCCACGATATCGTCATTAGCACATAAAAATAATGGATATCATAATGATTAAACGCAAAGGTATGAGAGATGGGGTTAGTTTTCTTATGGAAGTGATAATCTCGGTTAGCTGGGAGGGTCTGAGCTCATCGACGTAAGAAATTTGATAGGTCGGAAAGCGGGGCCGGGTCGGGTCGGGCCGAGAGGGAGTGGGCGCCTCACCGCCGCGAGACGTAATTGGCCGCGAGAGGTGACCGGTGCGACGGCCCCACCGTCGGGGTGACGTCATTGCCTCGGATTTTACTAAGTGACCTTCGACCAGTGATTCTCTTCTCGCGTCTCTCTCGGCAAAAGGAATCTCTTCCCCTTGTGAGTGGGAGGGCGACGGCTCATCCTAACGATGATCCTGAATGCGTATTATTACAGAGATTGTTATTTTCAGTCACCTTAGGGGCATTTTTTTTATTGAGTTTGGTCAACTATGGACCGCTATGAGCTCAAGATTTCTGGTTTTTCTTCTTCCTTTCTTCCCAGGTCTTCTTCATTTCCTCCCCTACTGTTCGTCGTTGTTCTTCGGTACACACCCTCTTTGTTTTTTGTGTTGGTTGGTCTTCAGTAAATCTTGTATTGTCCATTAGTTTTCTGCATCTCTCCCTGCTGTGAACCACTTCCTCCGTTATTCCAATGTGTCCCGCATCCTTCCTGGTCTCCTCTAACCATCCTCTTGTGTGCTTTAATTTTGAAATATAGTTGAATATTTTTTTTGTTAATCTATTTTCATCCAATCCAATCCATAGAACTTCAATCTTCTTTTTCTCATCGTATCTGTGATTTTCTCGGTAGTCCTATAAAGATTCTCATTTTTTCTCCGAATCCAAATATTTTCTGTGTTTTTCAAAAGTCATAGGATTTTCCTCAAAATATTTCTTTCTTTCCTCTCCAGTTCTCGCGGGTCCCCTTTCTTCTTCATCGTCATGCATTCCGATCCATATGTAGTTTCGGGCATAATGACTGTGTTGCAATGCCTGATTTTGGCTTGGATGGATATCGTTCTTTTAATGTAATGATTTTGTGTAATTCTGTAAGCCAGTTGAAGTTTGTTGTGTTGTCCAGTCCGTTCGGTTGAATATATTCTCCTAGATATTTAAATTTATTAACTCTCTTGATTCTTCCATACTGTGTTTTCATGCATTTCTCCCTATTGTGTCCGAGTTCTATATATTCTGTCTTCTCATAAGAGATCTTCAGTCCTGTTTTTTCAGATATTTCGTGTAATGTTTCCAGCATGACTCTTGCGTCTGTAATGTTTTGTGATATCAAGGCTATGTCGTCGGCAAATGCTGGGCATTTCACTTTAAATCTTCCTTTCCCTTGCCCCATGTTAAACCCTTTCACTCTTCCCTCTTTTAAAGTGTTTTCTCATTTTTTCATTATCTTGTCAAGTACTAAATTGAATAGTATTGGTGGGAGTCAATCACCCTGTCGAACCCCTATCCTGACTTCAAATGGTTCAGAAAGTTCTCCTAGAATTTTTATTCTGGATGTGGTACCTATAAGTGTTTCGTCTCTTGGTGTTGGGGTCTACGCCTAATTCATATAAAAGTGGGAATAGCCGTTGTCGGTCTAGGGAGTCAAACGTTTTCTTGAAGTACGCAAAGGTAACAACTGTATTCTTATTCTGCATAGTACTAATTCTTAATCTGGCCTTTAGGTTAAAAATTTGGGGCATTTAATATATTTTTTTAGGTAATCTACCGGTTAAGGTAGGTTTTTGGATGGACACAACTATCAAATAAACATTTTGTGACTCCCCACCTAGCAAACTAATCTATATCAGGTCCCTCTTCATCTCGGTGTACTTCTTTCCTCCCTTCATCCCGTCCAACATCCCTATCCTGTTCCTACCCTTACCTCGCTTGCCCAACATTCTCCCCTCTATTACCCTCTTCAACATTCCACTACCGCTCAATACGCCTTTCATCCATTTTTCCTGCCTCCAGAGGATTTCTCTCAACAAACCCCTCTCCTCACCCACCATTTCCAGTACTTCCTCATTTGTTTTCCTTTCGGTCCATTTCACCGTCTCCATTCTTCTCCACACCCACATTTCAAAAGCCTCCAATCTACGTCTATCCTCCTGCTTCAGCGACCACGTTTCCGCGCCGTACATAGCTACGCTCCATATCAGAGTTTTTACGAGTCTTGTCTTAACATCCCTACTCAAAGTCCCCGTCATCAACTCCCTCCTCCTTGAGAAAGCCTCCTTGCCTAGCGCAATTCTTCTCCTTACGTCCCTACCACTTTGACCGTATTGGTCCAAAACACTTCCGAGGTATGTAAACTGCTCTACCTGCTCTATTCTTTCCCCGCCTATTTTAATATTTAGCTTAGCCTTTTTCTTTCTGGAAAATCGCATAACCTTTGTTTTATTAATATTGATTCTCATCCCATATTTATCGCACTGAACCTCCAATTCACTCAACAATGCTTGCAACCCCTTGGCTGACTGAGCAACTAATGCTTGGTCATCAGCAAATCTAACCGATTTTACGAGTTCCCCTCCGACTTTCATTCCTACCTCCAGTTCTTCCCATGCCTCTTTAATCATTTCCTCTACATATACGTTGAACAGTACCGGTGACAATGGGCAACCCTGCATTACACCTCTTCCTAACACTGCCCATCCAGACTCTCCGTTCCCCACTCGCACCTGAGCAGTCTGAGACATGTACAGGTTGCGGATCAGTCTCCTGTCCCTCCAATCTATTCCTATTTTCTGCAATACACGCATTAATTTTTCCCAATTCACTCTATCAAACGCTTTTTCGAAATCTACAAAACAGGCAAAAACGTCCTGATTGTATTCTATATTCCTCTCGACTAGTGATCTCATTACTGCAATGGCATCACGCTTACCTCTTCCTTTCCTGAACCCAAACTGATCATCCCCTAAGTAATCATTTGCCTTACTCTCTATCCTTTTGTTGATGATCCTGAGAATAACTTTAGCTGCGTGGGATATCAAACTTATTGTTCTGTAATCCTCACATGACGAAGCCTTTGCCTTTTTTGGAATATGAACTAACACCGATCTCACAAAATCTTCCGGCCAGATTCCTTCCTCATAGATACTACGAATCAGTCCATATATGGCCTTTTTCCCACCTTTCCCTAACCATTTCAACATTTCTACAGGAATATTGTCCACCCCCACAGCCTTATTTGCTTTCATCTCCTTTAATACCCTTTCTATTTCATCGTCGAGTATGCCTGGACCTAAGCTATCTTCTTCTACGTCATGTTCCTTTTCTATGTCTAACCTTGTCGGCCTAAGTTCTTTACCATACAGTGTTTCTATATATTCCTTCCATCTCTCTTGGATTTTTCCTGGTTCAACTATTATCTTACCCCATTTATCTTTAACTGTTAGCACAGCTCTTGCCTTCTTACTTCCCGATAATAACTTAACCTTGCTGTATAGAGCACCAATTTCACCCTTCTTCTATAAATTTTCCATATCTTCGCATTGCGTTTTCCACCATTCTTCTTTTGCTTTATTTGTGGCCCTTCTCAATTTATTGTTTAACTCTTTGTACTTCATTTTGCCTAACTCCTACTCTACCTCTTTCATCCATCTTTGCAATCATCTCATCCGTTACCCATGGTTTCCTTATCCTTTTCCCGTTAACGGTTCCTATAGTGTCTTTTGCGGCTCCGATATCCCTTGCTTGATACATTCCCATTTTTCATCGATTGTAGTCAGTTCTTTACCGTCATCCATTATTTTCTCTACAGCCTGCTGATACTCCTTCCTCGTCAATCCATTTAATGCTTCTACGTTCCATTTTCTAACCCGCCGCCATTGCCTTATCTTCTTGAAACTAAGGCTATATTTCATAACAAATAAATTGTGTAATCGATGGTTTCTGGCGTTATTTTATGGAATCGGTTCATACTAAGCGGATAAAATGATACTTTGTAATTCCACAGATTTATTTCACAAACACACGACCCGGGTTTCGACGTACAACGTTATCTTCAGGTGAAGATGACGTTGTACGTCGAAACCCGGGTCGTGTGTTTGTGAAATAAATCTGTGGAATTACAAAGTATCATTTTATCCGCTTAACTAAATTGTGGTCAGAGTCCGCCTCCGCTCCTGGGAAACTGTGCGAATTTATCTCACTGTTCCTAAACCTGTGCCTAACCATAATATAATCTAACTGATACCTTTATGACTCACCTGGCATTTTTCATGTGTACTTACGCCTTTTGTGGTGTCTAAACCATGTGTTGGTGATGACTAACTCCTGTCTCCTGCAGAATTCAATTGCTTTCTCCCCACGTTCATTTCTCGTACCTAACCCATAGTCCCCCACCTCACCCCCTTCTCTTCCTTCGCCCACCGTCGCTTTCCAATCCCCCATCACTATCAAATATTTCCCTGCAGGAACACTCGTGATGATATCCTCTAACTCATCGTACATCCTATCGACTTCTTCCTCCTTGTGGTTGCTCGGTGGCATGTATACCTGAACAATGATCAAGTTCGTCGGCTCTGCTTTAATCTCTACAAGGAAAATTCTATCAGTTGCTTGCTCTATGTTGACAACGATTCTTCCTACCCCTTTATTTAAAATTACGGCTACCCCTCGTTGGCTCTCGTCCCCGCCGCTGTATATCACTGTATAATTGTCGCTCCAGTAATCCCCGTTATCCTTCCATCTCACCTCGCAGAGACCTAAAACATCTATGTTACCTCTTTCCATCTCTCGCTTAATATTTTCTAGTTTGCCTCTCCTCAACATTGTCCTGACGTTCCAGGTTCCGATTCTAACTAATTTCGTCTTCTTCTGAGTGTTCTGTCCTGCTGCAGTTATTTCTTCACTGCAAGGGTTTCGTGGGATGACGACCGCGGAAGCCTTGCCTCCCCCGCTGCCGGGCACGACACACGGCCTCTTGGGCCGAGTCCCGTAGTTGCCAGGACTCATATTATCTATAGTGCCCATCATTATATTCTTGGGAATCATAATTGAGGTGGTTTCCCGTTGCCTTCGTCAATAGTGTTTTTAACGTGACACCATCACTTAATGGCCGCCCCACTGGGGTCAGACGCCATTGCAGCCGCCTCACTGAGGAACAGACGTTGCGTGGACTACCTTTCCTCTGGCTCCTAACCTTCGACCTATCTGGCATGGGTGACCCTTCCAGGAGTAATTATTATTACTCCCGCCAGCACAGCTCTAGGGGTCATCGGAACACACAAATCCTTCCACCACGACAAGGTTGTAGTCCATGGGAGGGATATATATATATATGAATATATATATATATATAATTATATATATATATATATATATATATATATATATATATATATATATATATATATATATATAAACACGAAATCCCGCCATATGGCGAAAAAATATTCATTCACATGAAAATTGAGATGGGAAAATGGGAAAAGAACACGCATAAAGGACGAACACAGGAGAGGTGGTGAAGGCGGTTTTGACCAGATCGCAAATGTAAAAATAATTTCCTCGACCGGGACTTGAACACCGGATCTCTCCACTTGCCGGGCGGATGCTCTAACTCTGGTTAGAGGAATTATAGTATTATATTTTGAGTATAATTATAATAGTATAGTATTTAGTTATTATAGAGGTTATACATAATATTTAATTATGTATATTATTTTTCTCCAAGAGGGAGTACTGATAATAAAACGGCCAAACGGCCGTGAATTGCAGGGTAAATACCTCTAAGGTGACTGTAAATAATCTATGTAATAAATATTTGGAGTACAATATATTTGGAATACCTATTTACATATATATATATATATATATATATATATATATATATATATAATGCAAATGGAATTAGCACTATATGACAAAGACAGAAACACAGAAACACAAAGAAAAAGATATTTATATATAGGAATATTGTATGTATATATATATATATATATATATATATATATATATATATATATTCCTTGCACAATCGAAGTTCGTTAATGTTCGTGTTATGATGTGATTCCTCGAAAGCGGCACTTTGATAGGCAATGGCCGAAAAAGTGATAAACCACTTCCATCCACCGATTTTCTCCTCCCAACGGAAATAAAATGAATCAAATTTCACTAAACGAGAAAAAACTTTCCATTGATTGCTATATTTCATATTTAAAGATTTAGTATTTTGAGATTATTCATCAACTGTGTTTCTTGATCCCGCATTTCACAGGGACTCAAATGCTTATCTTCTCATATTAGCGAGGCACGTGATGTAAAACGTATTTGAGATTCGTGACTAACTCTAATTACTCAGGATTTTGAAGATTTGTAATGAGCAGATAGAATTATGAAAATGTAATACTAAACCAGTAATATTTTTATTTCTTAACGTTGTATTATATAAAATCCATTGCTTTTCGTTTCTAATGTCGTAACTCAGGATATAACGATTAGGAACATCTCAAGTGTGACGATCTTGTGCGAGATACGTTGACCTGCGTAATAGAATCAACGACGCGGTCCGTACATTAAAAATACAGCTTCCTGCACTTGAATTCAAATATAAACTGTTTGACGAAGACGTCGTGCTCTACATAATTTAATCCATAATAATGTAGTGTTAATTGAAATGAGGAAGTATAATTATTTCTCAAAAATTTAACTTGGCAGGTAAAACCAAGTCATGCTTTTTCAAACGACTTTTGAAGAATTCCACAGAGTTAAACCGAATACGATTGATCTTATAGTGATAGATAAGAAGTTTGAAACTCTGCATCATCTAATATTGTCCCAACTTGAATTTAATCATTTCCCAATCGAGTCCGGATGTTTCGTTAGCCCTTGTCTTCTCCCCTCCCTTCCAACCCCTCCGAAGATCATTCACAACGCTTTCGTGGGGCGTGATCGGTTTCACGTGACTCGGTGGCTTCACTCGGGAGCGGCGTATGAATCCCGTCTCCTCCGTGGTCCGCCCATTGAAGGGTGGAACTTTACAAAGCATTTGCGACTGCCAAGTCATGTGAGAGTTCATTTATTTCCCTCGTTAAAGACTGAAAATTCGATACACCTCCAGACCCGCCGTTCCTTCCCATTCCGCCTGCTCCAACCCATTTCCCACTAACAGCTCCCAGCGGCTCCTACCCACCCCACGGCATTCCAGCCACCCCTTCCGTTGCTCCAGATCTTCCGTCCCCCCTCTCCGTCCCCCTCTTCGTCCTCCCCGCCGCCCATGTGCCGGCCCCATCCCCGCTTCTCTCCTTCGCAGACCCGGAATGCCCCCAGATTGCAAGCTCATCAACGTAACAGCCCTCCCGGATCTGATTCGATGTTTTTGAGATGGAAAAAGGAGTCAGAAGAGCAGGGGGAGGGGAAGTACGAAGAGATACCGGAGCGGGGGAGGGAGGTTGTGGATCCTGTAATGTGAGTGAAACGCGTCTCTTCATTTCCACTGAATTGATACTTTCTTGTCTCAAATCGGAGCCTATTTCATCGACGCGAAAAACGAGTGCGAAAAATATTAGATTTTTCATCTATTGCCAGTGTGACTTCCCGCCCGCCGTTGACTTCAGGATTACAGGTCTAACCACCGGGAGCCGTTGATGAATATTCCTCTGACGCCTCCTGATTTGATTATTTACTCCGCTTCGGTATATCTGTGCCAGGAATCATGAAAGGCCCACTTTGGTTTGAAGAAACAATGCTATTATATTCTTTGAAAACTGGTGTTTTGGCGATGTGATTTTTTCTCTACTGGCTCCAAGTGATAATTAGGGTGATGGCTCCAGTTAATAACCATGCACTATTGGGTCAGAAAGGATGGCACAATCAACCATTTGAGATTCAAATGTTAAGTATTGGCAGCCCGTATCGGTCACTTATGTGGTGCAGTTTATACAGGTATATAAGACATCTCCAAGGAAATTATTAGGTAAACAGAATTTAATTATTTCGCTTGAAAAACATTATCTTCCTTTTAGTAAGATGAGGAAAACTTCTGAAACATTTGAAGCCAAGGACACAAGTAAAGGACAGGACAATATATATTTTAAATACCAAAAACGCAGGACTCGCGAGTCATTTTACGAGTCCATTTATATGCAATCAAGTGTCCCGATCCTTGGTCCTGGACTTGGCGCTCGGGAGATATCCCTCGTTCCACGAGATCCACCCTTTGGAGTTCACACCCTTCCACCTTCCGCACAAACACTGTGCTTAATCCTTTTATGTGGACCCACCCCTGTCACTATACCTATATCCGAAAATATAATATATATTTTCGAAAGCAGAAGGCATATTCCGCGTACAGCGGAAGCAATGGCATTTGCTCCTAGTAGGGTCACCCATTTATGTGTTCCTATCCCTCTTTCCTTATATCTATTTCTTTGTGAATGAGTATGTGTTCGCCATAAGGTGGAATTTCATGGACATTTCCCTCACTTGGTTTACAACCTTGACGTGGTGGAAGTGCTTGTGCATTCCGATGACCCCTAGAGCTGTGCTGGCGGAAGTAATAATAATTGATCCTTGTAGGGTCACCCATGCCAGATAGGTCGAAGGTTAGGAGCCAGACAAAAGGTGGTCCACGCAGCGTCTGTTCCTCAGTGGGGCGGCTGAAAAGGCGTCTGGCCACTGTGGGGCGGCAATTGATTGATTTTGTCACGTTAAAAACAATATTGAGGAAGGCAACAGGAAACCTCCTCAATTAGCATTCCCAATAATGTCATCATGGACAATAAAGAGAATATGAGTCCTGACAACAACGGGACTTGGTCCAATCAGCTATGTGTCGTGCCCGGCAGCGGGAGAGGCAAGGCTTTCGCGGTCATCATCCCACGTGCCTCCCACCACAACAACCCCTTCAATCACTGTTACAATGTTTCTCTTCTAGCATCCCTTCCCCCATCCGACAACCCTATAAAATTAAAAACAATAGAAATAGCATTTATATGGCTGTATAAAGCCTATCAGCATCCAGGTCTCATAGTCGTTCACAAGTTGGTGGGGGGGGGCTGAAGTGGATGGATGTGGGTTTGTTTCATGCGAGAAAGTGGTACAATTTATTCATCCGCATATATTTTCTCATCCTTGGCCTGGGTTTTGACGTGTCGAGCCTTGATGATGACTTTGTGAGTTGACACCTGGTTCGTGGGTGCTATAGTAGCTGTGAATGAATTATTAGTTTTCTGTGTCGCTTGGAACTATTTCCATATCCTCCCGCTCATCCCTATTCCATCTCCGCTCCCCTCTGGCCTCCCTTTCCCCCTCCATAACCTCCTCCTTCACCCCTCTCCCACCACCTGTTCTCCGCTCAGCTTTCTCCCCCTCCACATACCCCTCCTTCACCCCTCCCCCACTACCTGTTTTTCCCCTCTCCCTCGTCCCCTACTCTCTCTGCACCACGTACCCTTTTCCTCAGTCATATCTTATCTTCCGAAGAAGACGGAGCTCGAGTCCGTCGAAATTATCAAGATATTATTGTGAGTGTTCTTTTTTTATATGTTCTCGTGCTGTGTGTTACTAAGTTTTTTATTCAATACTTCCGTGTTACTTCGAATAAATCATCTATATATATATATATATATATATATATATATATATATATATATATATATACATTCAAACACGAAATACCGCTATATGGCGAATAACTATTCATTCACATTGGAATAGAGATAAGGAAAATGGTAAAGAAACACATATAAAGGACGAACACAAGAGAGGTGGGGATGGCGGATGTGAGCAGATCGCGAATGTAAAAATATTTTCCTCGACCGGGACTTGAATATATATATATATCATAAGTGTATATACATATATTATATATTCATGTCTCTATATATATTCTCCGGGGGTCTATGTAAGCAAGTGCCCCGCTTCTTTTATGTGTCCCTTTCCCTTTTTCTTATATCTACTTCCATGTGCTCTGAGAAGGATTGTCGGCAGGAAAAAGAATATAACAGTACATTTGAAATTTTCAGGTCATTATACACAGTTTACTATTTGTAACCTCTAGAAATCATTTAGACAACATCGGAAAATATTAATTTATATTATGTAAACCGGCATATTTAATAGATTTAATCGCCCGGGACCACAGGAATGGAATGTCTACAGATTGTGGAGTAAATGAGGAGTGAAAAGAGGAAGAATGGATTTTCATCGCCCCATTAACGCTAACATTTATGTGGGAGGATTTTGGCCAGAAGACCTTATCAATCGGTTCCTATCCCAAAGTAGGAAACGTCAGCCTACAATTAGGACTACTGAACAATCAATTTCATTTCTCACGCAGTGATTCTCTGTAAATTAAACTCTAATTTGACAGTCTGTCAGTCAACCATGGATTTGAAAAAAGTAGAGTGCGTTCCCTTCTGAATAAAATAATCCTCGGAAACTCTCACCCGTCGAAACCTTTCCAAGGCACCACCTCGCGCACCCTTTCATTTGCGCAGCATACTTCCCAGGAGTTAAACCCCTCAAACATGCGAGGATTATACGTATACGGAGAAGGAGGACGTTCGTATCCTCAAAGACTTATTCCTCATCGCGGACAACCAAAAGCCACGGCAGACAGGTTACCAAAAGCCACTTCATAAAATTTAAAAAATCCATCATTTTACCCGAATAATCCTCCGTCATCCACAAATCCACTCCGATACCTTGCAATGGACCCGAATGTAAAAGTCCCACCTTCACCGCTCCTTGCCTCTCCCCTCGACGCACCAATTCGCTCCCGCCCCACAGAACTCCCCACTTCACATCTCGCATTTAATGTACCAGCTAAGCTGCAAACTCTCGACGCTCTCCTACTTTGAGAGAAGGAGTAGGGGGGGAGAGGATTATAGCACTCCCTCATGCATATTCCGTAACATAATCTACCAACTAAACTGCTCCTAAAAAGCTCTTCTCCTTCTACGCTGACCAATGCACCACATTGCTCATTTCCGGTGAACAGTCACCCGCGCTCCATGCCCACCTTCTACATTATCCTATGTACTTGATCTAAAACCACACTTCCCTCCCCTATGTATCTTTTAATGATATTTACAGTGTGTCAGTTACTGACTCCCTTCTTCCCTCCCCCCTCCCAGACATCGCCAAAGCTTAAACCCTCGAAGCGAAACGCCTTTGGCTCCTGAGAACTTGTCTGGGCCCCGTTCTGAACTGTTTCCAGTATGGGGTTCACATTTCTCACACACGTCGAACCTTCACCTATCTGTGCACTGTGCCTGTGGCACAAGGAATGAACGCGGGAAGAAAGCAAGTTTAGGAACAGTGTGATGAATTCGCACAGCTCACCGGAAGTGGATGCGGACTCTGACCACAATTTAGTTGTTATTAAATGTAATGTCCATTTCAAAAAGATAAGGCAGGGGCGGCGGGTTAGGAAATGGAATGTGGAAATATTAAATGGATTAACAAGGAAGGCGTATCAGCAGGCTGTAGAAAAAATTATGGATGAGGTTAATGAGCTGAAAACTATCTAAACCAATGGGAATATATCAAGAAAGTTATATCGAAAGCCGCAAAAGACACTATAGGAACCATTAACGGGAAAAGGATAAGGAAAACATGGGTAACGGATTAGACAATTGCAAAGATGTAGGAGAGAATAAGATGGAAAAATGTGAGCACAGAGTTAGGCAAAATGAAGTACAAAGAGTTAAACAATAAATTGAGAAAGGCCACAAATAAAACAAAGGAAGAATGGTGGAAAACGCAATACGAGGATATGGAAAGTATACAGAAGAAGGGTGAAATTGGTTCTCTATACAGCAAGGTTAAGTTATTATCGGGAAGTAAGAAGGAAAAATCTGTCCTAACAGTTAAAGATAAGTGGGGTAAGATAATAGTTGAACCAGGAAAAATCCAAGAGAGATGTAAGGAATATATAGAAACACTATATGGTAAAGAACTTAGGCCGACAAGGTTAGACATAGAAAAGGAACATGACGTAGAAGAAGAAAGCTTAGGTCCAGGCATACTCGACGATGAAATAGAAAGGGCATTAAAGGAGATGAAAATAAATAACATCGTTGGGGTAGACAACTTTCCCGTGGAACTATTGAAAGGTTTAGGGAAATGTGGGAAGAAGACTCTATTTGGACTGATTAGTAGTATCAATGAGGGAGGAATCTGGCCTGAAGAATTTGTAAGATCAGTGTTAGTTCGTATTCCGATAAAAGTAAAGGCTATGTCATGTGAGCACTACAGAACAATAAGTTTGATATCCCATGCTGCTAAAGTTATTCTCAGGATCATCACTAAAGGATAGATAGTAAGGTAAATGATTACTTAGGGGATGATCAGTTTGGGTTAAGGTAGGGGAGAGGTACGCGTGATGCCATTGCAGTAATGGGATCACTAATCGAGAGAAATATAGAATACAATCAGGACGTGTTTGCCTGTTTCGTAGATTTCGTAAAAGCGTTTTATAGAGTGTATTGGGAAATATTGATGCTTGTATTGCAGAAAATAGGAATGGATTGGAGGGACAGAGGACTGATCCGCAACCTGTACATGTCTCTGACTGATCAGATGCGAGTGGGGAACGGAGAGTCCGGATGGGCAATGTTAGGAAGAAGGGAAAGGCCGGGTTGCCCATTGTCACCGGTGCTGTTCGATGTTTATATGTAGGAAATGAATAAGGATGCTTGGGAAGAGCTGGAAGTGGGCGTGAAAGTCCGAGGGGAATTCGTAAAATCGGTTAAGTTTGCTGATGACCAAGCTTTAGTCGCTCATTCAGCTTTAATTGTTACGGAAAGGAATTGCCATATAACACCGAGTTAGTTAGTTGACGAATGTATTTCTCAAAGTTTTCGATGATCCATTACCGTTCTTAGAGGTGATTAAATAGAAATGTACGTATTTGCTTCGAACATTTTCTGAAGCAGGTCAGTATTGTGCTGAATTAAGTATTATATTTCAATTAATATTCAATCTTTATTTGCTATCTTAGACACCGAATGACCAAAGGAACTATTTACATATAGTAATTAACAGTTAATTATTGGATATTGTTAATATAAGGAATTAGCCACTGAAATAAAGAACCAATGTATCTATCCACCAATTTTTTTGCTCGGTACAAATAGTTTGAACGCATCGGCGTCATCAGGTAACGAGGGTGATGCCGATGTGTTGAAACTAGTAACTAATAAAATATTTGGTTGATAGATACATTGGATTTTCTATTTCAGTGGTAATGGATTCCCACAAATGTAAGCCTGGAAACATTGAATAACATAAGTATAAGTAATATAATACCCTATAAGTAATTAGTGTTTATTCGAATGTGAGAATTAAAAATGTGTTATCAGAGTGGAATGCTTGAAAGGGAAAATAAATCTTTATAGTGACTCAATATTCCGCCATAGCACTCCATGAATATTAAATTGTTATTATCTACTTTGTGAACTTACACACCATAATGTGGTGTTCAGTTTTGGCAATGTCATGTATTAGTGGCCCCATTAATCAAATTGAAAGGAAAACATTTTGTTGAAAAGGAGACATAAATAAGTGGTTTAAATCATTTCATTTAAGATGAAGTGAAGCGGCGAAATGACTCTCTTTCTAATGTGAAACGCAATCACTGATTTATTGCAATCGAATATAATCCAATTCTAATATTCGTGGATGGAGTCGAAGGCAGTAACGAAGGAAAGTCGTAGGCATCATCGTTAACTTCCTTCATAAAATCAAAGAGTTTTCAATTCGATTAGAACATAAATATTTTCAGTTGAAATTGTTGGAATACTTTTGCCTTATATGTAAGCGTATCGAATGACTCAAAATATTTGATTGCCTTGATGATGAATATCCCGATGATCTTGAATTGCACGTCATTGCCATTTTCAGTTAGCAGGAAGACGGAAAACATCTTGATTTATGGGCCGACATTTCAAGTGCGCAGGTTCGACCCGTGAGTGGTCTTAAGGCGCTCTTTAAGAGAGTCCTTGACTCCGAGATAAAGGCAAATCCGACGCTGCATCCCGATCCTCCTCTTCGCCGCCGCTCACCCATCCCGATTGAAGATGACGGTGGCGGAGCGACTCCGATCAATCAAGCAGCACGAAGAAGAGTGGGGACGCAGTCTGTCACATTTCCATTCATAATTAGTTGCCCTTCTCGCACAACTCCGTGCCTCGAACCATCTCAGTGTTCTTGACGACTCCGCGGCGGTCGCCCCACGGAGGGCCTGCCACTCCCGCTTGGCCTTCGGACGCGCCGCCGCTCTAACGATGGGCGGGGAGAGGACGATGGGAGCCAGCCAGCCTCGCCTCGCCTCTCCCTCGTCGTCCTCGCCTCCCCTCATCTCCTCCTTCCTCTCGCTCGTCTTCTCTCTACCGCGCCCCTCCCAGGGGATTCGTGCGCTTCGAGTATTCACATACGAACAATATTAGTGGAGCGGAAATGAATCAAATGTAGGCAGTGTAAGGTACTGTTAATATTGTCGTAGCTATCACATTAAATGAAAAATATTATTCTCTATGTTATGTATCAATATCATACCGAATAACAGACGTGTTTTCGATGCCTATGTGAAGAAACTGATGAATGCAGTGGTCGTTGCCATTTAACGCAGATGCAATAATATAATATGAAGTATACATGAGAGAATTAAATTATTTTCAATTTTAAACGTTTACAATGTTGTTAATATGTTTTATGCAATATTTCAAATTAAATTTATTTGGGAAACAATACATTGGTTGTCTATTGGCATTTGTTGGTTTTGCATGTGGTTTTATTCTCTTTTACGAGTGGTGACCTAACACTCCCTTGCGGCGGCTTGCGGGGTATTATGTATGTGTATTGCCGGTGCCGCGATGGAGACCAAAACTTTATTACGTTAATCATTGAACGATATTTGTCTTCAGGCCATTGTCATGTCATTGCCATAATGTGATCATAAGTGAAATTCCAAATGTTTTCAAACTTAAATATCATTGCAAAATTTAGGTGATCTATGAATATATTTTCGTCAGTCGCTCGGTGGAATATCTGTCAATCGAAGGTGTTCGATTCAAGGCGAGCACGCAATCGCGAATACCTGAAATGGATGTCTTCCCTCGAGCAGAGGGACCTCTTTCCTCCCTTCCCCTCCAACTCCCATCTCTACACCGCACGCCCCCTCTCCCCCTTCCTCCGTGCCCACCCTAACATTCTTCCCCCACACCGAGGGGGAGGGCACGAGAGAAGGGCGAATAGCCTCGCGTCTCCCGATGCAAACAAAGTAATGGAAAAAAAGTCTTTCAAATGCTCATAAAATATTACAAACAATTGACTATAAGATTAAATTTTTAACTAGGGTATTGACAAAATAATGACTTCACCATTCTTTGCCGTTCCCTCGTTTCTTAAACATTGATTTTTTTTCTAGATTTGAAATGTTTTATTTCGGATAACAACTGAGAACCTACAAAAAATTGAAGCTTTTAAAATATGATTCAAAATTATTACTGATCAGACACCTATTGGTATTAGTGATGTAGTCGTAGAGTCACCCTCATTCTCCCTAATGAAGAAGTCATCTAACCACCACGCTGCGGTTGACCCTGCCCCACACTCCTTCTCGATGCCAAAGGACTATAGTATGTCGAAGATTTTTCCGTGCCAGCATATCATCATTAATGTCCGGGATCTTCTCTCTTTTACGCTCTCTCTCCCTCCCTCTCTCTATTCACGACAAAAGAGGTAGAAGAACCCATACAAATAGATCCGCTTGATGCGTTCCCTCTCGCGGCGCTTTGGTGGCTCGTACGTTTGTTTTTGCCCGCGAGGTAATGATGGGATTCCGCGAGAGCTTTAAGTACCTCCGGCGGTGTGAAATTTTCCCCTCATCCACTTAAATCGGAGATGGAAAAATGGCCGTAAATTAATGAAATTGCGATCAATACACTCAGGGAAGGTGATCTGACGTGGCCTAAAGGGCGTTGAGATTTTTATCCCGCCAGGATCATTTCCCATGACTTTAACGCCATGACGAAGCCCAATTTTGGTAGTACGTTTCCTTTGTGCGGTTAGACTTGTTATCTGGCTAATAAAAAATGATTGAGACCACGTTTCCTCCTTTCATCCAATTCAGTATAAAAATTCACAAACGAAAGTGAACTTGAAATCTATATGAATAACTAAAGACGGCAAATAAAGACCATCAGCTTTGAAGTCTGAGTTTCAAATTAAAACATAAATTACTCCTCCTGTCAGACACCGCGTCGTACGCCAATCTAAAAAAAAGGAATAAATTAAAACTGTCGAGGTCAATGTAATCCCGCAAAAACTAATATCTAGAATTAAATCAGGCATCCTTTATTCGGAGATCCCCAATCGATTTCGTCCAAATGGTCAGACGTGAATTAGATTTATAAAGGGAAAAGTTGAGACAAAAAAATATGCGATTCGGAAACTCGGAATCGAATAAGGAAGAGTAGAAAAAATAAAAAGGGAGCGCTGTATTTCTTTTGCCTCTACCAGAGCATCGATTTACTTTCGATTCGTTGGGAAAGGGCCGCGGGCAAGTATCTCAAATTAACGCTCCAACCTCCGGACCAACCGCCCTTTCCTTCTCCTCCTCTGGTTCTACGCCTCCCCCCCCCCCGCTGCCCGCAAACCCGTTGGGAAGGCCCGTGATTCCCAGCACTCCCTCACCGAAAACTTCTATCCCTGCTCCATCCCCTCTACCTTTCTAAGACCCGCTGCTCTTTGAGCCATCGAAGATAAGAATCTCATTATGGAGCGGTCGAGACTCCCGTAATGGAATATTACGATACGGAGTGAGGCCTCGGCTCTTTAACACGATGTTACCTTCAATTCCCCGACGATTTAAAGGCGCTGCTCAAATTACAGACGGATTCGAGGCCGTCGGGCATCCTTTTGGAATTCGAAAATACTAAGCGTCATCATCACCACCCTGAGGGAAAGGTCAAAAGAGCGCCTCGATGAAATTATGGTTTGCCTACGGGGAACGGCAAGCAGACTTGAGAGATAGGTGCACTAGGATCGGAGATAGCGGCAGGACAAAACGCTTCGTTATTCCACGAGAAAATATCAGCGGTCCCGCCCTGCCGATCAAAAGAATTTTCACTGTTAGTTGTTGCTATGGTACTTCAAACGGAGATAGCACGACCTCTTTTCCATTAATTATCCCCACGAAACAGGTGTCAGGGTCGGAGATCAAGCCCAACAGCAACACTTCAAGGCATAATATTTTGTTGAATTAACCTCCAGTTTTTAACTTATGGCCGCTCATTTAAGACCTAATATTATTCAACTGTAGAGTCATTCCTAACAAATTCACTAGTATCTCTATATTTCAATTTATATATTAATCCAGAATTGGTTGAGAATCGCCGTTTCATAAGGTAACTCAAACACAACAAACTTTTCAATATTTCATTTCAGAAGAGTTTATGAGACATTACTGTTCTGTAGAATAGAAACACAGGGTGCAGGCATGCGTAGACATAGTTATACATAAATGTGCCCACTCGTATACATAAGCACATGTACACATACATGCATACCTTTCTGCATGATTTAATGGTGTCAAATTGAGTAGCTTCAGGCGTGATGTGGTGGAAGTCGTACATAATGAATAAAGTGCTACGATCTATTATTCATTCAATGGTGTGTTTGTTCGACCAAAACCTAAATGTATCTCAATCAATTAAAATATAGGATGGCTTAGATGTCATTTTTTCATGATTGTGAATTCTATGGGGAAGGAACAAGAGATTATATCTGACATTAAACTGTCTTCATTGCTAAATTAAAAAAAACATCCAATCTGCAAAATGAGAGGCCATAATACACGATATATCATTGGTTTCATGAGCAAAACGGTTGTTGTAGTTCTATAATAGCCTGCCTTTCTTGCTATCTTTGTAATTCCCGGGGCTAGCCGACCCCTAATCCTCCGGCATAACCGCCATCCTTACCTATTGCTAGTAGTTAACACTGAGCTGAGCGAATTACATATGAAGTGTTGAGGCTTATTCAATTAATATTTTTCCCATGAATCCCAAGTACCTGTCACCTACTGCAAATGTGCCCTAACTAAAGCGAAGTAGCACACCTCTTTTGCGCATCCATTGAATTTTCCGACAGCCCGTCTTGCGTCATTAATACTGACCCTCATAATCTTCTCAAATGGGTGCCCCATGAAAGGTTTGATATCCGTGTAGCACGCAAGTATTTGATACGGTTTAATCTGATTGATTCGCACCCATGTGTTATGTAATTTCTGTATTTTTCTATTTTGTATTTCTCCAAAACATCATTAATGTATATTTTGTATGGTCAATTTCATGCACCATTCTTTGTACTACTTAAATTCCAGAGTGACCCGAAATCCGCCAGGCTCCTTACTTCTTTGTATTTCACTGCGTGGTTTGAAAATAATCTGGGGTTATTACTAAGGTGGGAACTTAGCTTGCTAATGCATATAAAGAAGAGTACTTCCTCGTGTAATACTTTCCTTGGTACTGCTCAAGTTAGGGTCTGCCCTAATGAATTCAACCTATCAATGGCTTCATATATTTACGGAAAGGTGGATAACCAATTTACAATATAACATCACGTTATCATTAATAACTTTTTATCTTATTTTGTGTGTCAATTTACTGCGACGCATCTATTCAACATATTTATTCACAGATAAAAATATCGCCTGCATACACCTGTAAATTACGTACCTTCCGCCAATATCATTATATCATTAGTAAAATGACTACATTGCCTGTCCCATTATCTTCTCTATTTAAATCAGTGCTGCCATAATGTGTCTACTAAAGATAAAGACCTACATACCTATCGCTAATCGTGATATAGTCAAACATTTTGCTGGTTACCAATGGTTTGTAATTATGCTTCGATCCTCCCTAAGGCTCCCTCGGTATAGCGACGTCGGTTCCTTTCGCGAGGTACTCTACCTCCTTCTATCGGTTCGGAAGCACTTTTTAAGTAAGGTGAAATGTCTCCTTCATGTCCATCCATTACTCTCGCAGTGATTTCTTCCTAGCTTGAGGCTTAGATTGCTCTTTTCACTTGGGGGCTATTTTTCCATCCTCCCGGTAACAATATTATAACTATCATGTGCTCTTCAGGGGCGTTAGAGCGTTCGTTTTTTGAATTACCTGTTCTCGCACAGACATTTTGAAAAGTAATACTTAGGATAGGTGTCTTTTGTACGCTGTATAATAATAATTTGAAGAAATGCCATAACTGACTTCGACGTTTTCAAATTATTTTAATGATTTAAAATGCTAATTTAATAAATGTCAAATTCATTATTATAACGTATGCAGTAATAAGAAAATGACGTCCCTCGTGCAGCATGGTTTGTTTAGCTTGTGCCATTGATGAAAGCCATGGATTCATCAGAACTGCTTCACTACTCCCACTACCACTGGTCATCTACATTGCTACATAATTATATTGCTGCTGCCACCCATTTCATTTGTGTACGGGTTTCGTGTGCCTGCTTTCCCTCCAGTATACATACATTTGCCTTCGATAATAACCGCTGCAATTATTCATAATTCTTAACGCTTCCTGATTCATGTAAAACAGAGTTCTACGAATATTAGCGTCCTAGAGCGCAAGCCGTCTTTCCACAGTCCTTTAATACTTCCGCCGTTCTCTGTTTTCTTAATCATATTCTATTTGGACCTATCCCTTTCCAAGTCCGACCCAACTGATCTAGCTACAGTTCCTCTATGCCTATACTTTTTCCACACTTTTTGACTATATGTTAGAATATTTAATACAGTTTCCGTATTGTCACTCACCATTGCTGTAGTTTCTCCTTCGTGACATCCTATTAATTTCTCCAGTGATCTATCTCTTCTTGATTCTCCTTATATTTACCGGTTCACTTGTTTACTCTCCGGATCTTACTATACTGATTGCGAAACACTTTCCCCTTTGCACAACAGTTTCCCTGCACGTAGCATCAGTTATTTATTGATTTCTCTTGATAATCTTCTCTTTTAACACCTTATAAAGCCTCAACCTTCCACTTTTGCAATTCTTTATTCTTGGTCAGCATTTTACATCTTGAAATGCCTTTCATAGCAAACTAAATCGTGGTTGCTTCGGAAGTAATGACAGTTGATTAGTTCGTTTCTAACTATGATGTGATCTAACCTATAACTGACTGTTTGTCTGTCATTTTACAGGATTATGGATGCCTGTAATGGTTTTAAACTAGTCGATAAGTATTCCTGAACTCCTCATGGGAAACTAGATTACATTCTTTCCACAAGAATTCCTACATGCTAAACCGTACTCCCCTACCTTCCTCTCATCTCCAGGTTTTCCTAACACGGCTCTCCTATCGCTAAATCAAAGGTAGACGTTTCCTTCCACGCATGTTCCCATCTTCTTATCGATCACACCAACTATTTATTCCTCCCCAGGTGACTATCTCTGGCAAGGCATGGATTACCTCAAGATTTATCGGATACGATAAAGACCCTACCTGGAAAATTCTATCACACTGCTCTATATTCTTCACCCTTATTCGCAGTTTCCTAGTAAGCACTAAGTTTACTCCTCGCCAGAGCTCTTGTATTTCATCTTCAATATTGTATTTACTTGACACTACGACTTAAAATAAATTCCTACATTTATGAAACTAAATTTCCATTGATTATAAATGCCACTGTTATTTACAGACTTTTTACAGACTCTGTTTTTTTTATTTATTTCTTGACTCTTTAATGAATTTTTATGGAGTGACGCTTTATGAAATTTTTTCGTTTCCTTTTCGTTTGTCATTGACTTATTCTATTGGTTTCTCGATCAAACCAAAAAAAAACACATGAATGGGTAAAACACCACATAGGCAATTGGGATCGGATGAAAAAAAACCATATGTAAGCTGTACAAAACAGAAGATTCTGATGAGGCGGCTAAAAAAATTCATATCATACGAAAAGTTAAATCAGTAAAATTCTAAACCCGCAGAGATTTTATGATGATGAAATTATTATGTGAGGAACACGTATGCTCGTATATGCAGATACCCATAAAAGTTGAAATAAATGTATGTAAGTAAGTGCCATTGTACTTCCTTGCAATAGCCAATCTACGATAATCACTAATTTCCCAAAGGTTAGTTAAAGTTTTTTCATTAAATTTGGAAAAATTGTATTCATGTTGATTTATATCCCTCTGGAATGTGCAATGCGTGACCTTGAAAGGACTACTTCTGGACTTTTCGCATAATTAGCGCAGTAATTTGAAGGAGAAATGCTAACAATCCTATGATTCTTCCTGATTAAAATATTTTAATTTTTTTAAGGAATTATGTACGCAAATTTGAACCTAAAGGGTATCCTTAATTTTGCTTGAATCCGTTCAAAGAATCGATGCTATAGTTTCAAGCGCGAAAGTGATCGAAGATTGAAAAATGCACCTAACCTCTTCCGATCAAACCAAGCACGTGGGAGGAAAGGCCGACGGGAATCGATCGGCCAGGGGGGAGGGCCGCAGCCCTTTCTGCTTGGATACTTTCCCAAAGCCATCCATGTGTCCGTGGAGGTCATTTCATGCGTTTAAAAATCGGCCCCCGCGGGCTGCCTCTGCTGGAACGTGACATTTTCTGCGAGGTGGGATTATTTTCAGGAGAATTCGTGTTCTTCGGCTGAGCGGAGAGTATTAAGACGTCAATGTTCTTCATCTGCAATCACTCCTTTTATCCTCTATTATTTTGTCCCACCGCCTCCTTTCTGCTCCATATCACGGGTGGCCCGTGTAAATTTGTCTCAGCTCTTGATCTGCTCCAAAACCACTCTCGACCGGGACTCTGAGACGTTTACCTAAATTCTATTACGGTTATGCAGGTAGTTCGATGCATAAGGCGACCGAAATTGATCTTCTTTTCAAGCTCTACACTTTTCTTGGAGAAAATGGATGTCACTCCTATCATCAAAGTTCGGGACAATTTGTGTAAGATGTCATATGCATTTCGCTGGCGTTTGTTTTACCTCCTTTCAAATCAGCTCATCTATTCTATCACTTAAGCTTATTATTTGCACCATTATAATTAAAAATAACTTTTTATAGTGAAATATGAAATAGCAAAGATTATTTATAGTATAATATAAGCGGCCTTGATAACTTTCCAATAATCTTTTGCTGTAGGAAAGACAGTGCTTTGCGCAAACGGTTTCAAACTGTTTTATGGTCGAAATTTAGCTCCTGAGCGACTACTAACATGCCCGTCAACTTCGATTATTTCTGTGATTTTATCGACATCTTCGACGAAGGGCCTGCCGGTGCGAAGGGCATTTTTGACATCAAAAATGCCTAAACGGAATCGGCGAAACCAAAGTTGCACGTAATTAGCTGCTACAGTATCGGCACCATAAACACCATTCACAATTCCAGCGGCCTGGCTTGCATTTTCGCCTTTATCAAAGAAAAACTGTTCAATGTACCGAATTTTCTCTTTGTACGCCTCCATTTTTAACACCCTATCACTCACAACTGAATGAAACAAAAAAAACTGCAAAGATATTTTTTGGTGTCAAATATCACCTTGACAACGAGCATAAACTTGAAATTATTTGATCGATACTTTATGAGATATCGATCACTACAGCCATCTACCGTAAATCTAGAGGAATAAAAAATATATTTTTGTTACAGGTTCCCCTCACCTTCCCCCACCTATTTGAAAAACCCCAACCCCCTCATCTCTTACCCTTTCCTCCTGGTGCTACACCCCCTGCCGAACACCATTTTGGTGGCTCGCAGGGTATAAATGTAGATGTAGAAGTATTTTGAAATTCACTGATAAAATGGTTAAAAAAAGAAACTGCTTTAAAGAACTGGTAAGTGGGCAATTATTAATTGGAGACTGGCACAAAAGATTTGATTCTTTCCATCTACGTAAATACCCTGCGAGCCACCAAAAGGTGTGTGGCAGGGGGTTTAGCACTATGAGGGAAGGGTAAGGGTTGAGGGGGTTAGGTGAGGAAAGGTGGGGGGAACCTGTAAGAAAAAAAAATATATATATATATATATATTTCCATATTATTATTATTAGGTAATCTACCGTTTAAGGTAGGTTTTTGGATGGACACAACTATCAAATAAAGATTTTGTAACTCCCCACCTGTCAAACTAATCTATATCAGGTCCCTCTTCATCTCGGTGTACTTCTTTCCTCCCTTCATCCCGTCCAAAATCCCTATCCTGTTCCTGCCCTTACCTCGCTTGCCCAACATTCTCCACTCTATTACCCTCTTCAACATTCCACTACCGCTCAATACGCCTTTCATCCATTTTTCCTGTCTCCATAGGATATCTCTCAACAAACCCCTCTCCTCACCCACCATCTCTAGTACTTCCTCATTTGTTTTCCTTTCGGTCCATTTCACCTTCTCCATTCTTCTCCACACCCACATTTCAAAAGCCTCCAATCTACGTCTATCCTCCTGCTTCAGTGACCACGTTTCCGCGCCATACATAGCTACGCTCCATATCAGAGTTTTTACGAGTCTTGTCTTAACATCCCTACTCAACGTCCCCGTCATCAACTCCCTCCTCCTTGAGAAAGCCTCCTTGCGTAGCGCAATTCTTCTCCTTACGTCCCTACCACTTTGACCATATTGGTCCAAAAAACTTCCGAGATATGTAAACTGCTCTACCTGCTCTATTCTTTCCCCGCCTAATTTAATATTTAGCTTAGCCTTTTTCTTTCTCGAAAATCGCGTAACCTTTGTTTTATTAATATTGATTCTCATCCCATATTTATCGCACTGAACCTCCAATTCACTCAGCAATGCTTGCAACCCCTTGGCTGACTGAGCAACTAATGCTTGGTCATCAGCAAACCTAACCGATTTTACGAATTCCCCTCCGACTTTCATTCCAACTCCAGTTCTTCTCATGCTTCTTTAATCATTTCCTCCACATATACGTTGAACAGCACCGGTGACAATGGGCAACCCTGCCTTACCCCTCTTCCTAACACTGCCCATCCGGACTCTCCGTTCCCCACTCGCACCTGAGCAGTCTGAGACATATACAGGTTGCGAATCAGTCTCCTGCCCCTCCAATCCATTCCTATTTTCTGCAATACACGCAATAATTTTTCCCAAGTCACTCTATCAAACGCTTTTTCGAAATCTACAAAACAGGCAAAAACGTCCTGATTGTATTCTATATTCCTCTCGACTAGTGATCTCATTACTGCAATGGCATCACGCTTACCTCTTCCTTTCCTGAACCCAAACTGATCATCCAATAAGTAATCATTTACCTTACTCTCTATCCTTTTGTTGATGATCCTGAGAATAACTTTAGCTGCGTGGGATATCAAACTTATTGTTCTGTCATCCTCACATGATATAGACTTTGCCTTTTTTTGGAATAGGAACTAACACCGATCTCACAAAATCTTCCGGCCAGATTCCTTCTTCATAGATACAACGAATGAGTCCATATATGGCCTTCTTCCCGCATTTTCCTAAACATTTCAACAGTTCTACAGTTATGTTGTCCACCCCCACGGCCTTATTTGCTTTCATCTCCTTTAATGCCCTTTCTATTTCATCGTCGAGTATGCCTGGACCTAAGCTATCTTCTTCTACGTAATGTTCCTTTTCCTTGTCTAACCTTGTTGGCCTAAGTACTCTACCATTGAGTGTTTCTATATATTCCTTCCATCTTTTTTCTGTATCATGTATTATCTTACCCCACTTATCTTTAACTGTTAGGACAGATTTTTTCTTCTTACTTCCCGATAATAACTTAACCTTGTTGTAGAGAGCACCAATTTCACCCTTCTTCTGTAGACTTTCCATATCCTCGCATTGCGTTTTCCACCATTCTTCTTTTGCTTTATTTGTGGCCCGTCTCAATTTTTTTGTTTAACTCTTTGTACTTCATTTTGCCTAACTCTGTGTTTACATTTTTCCATCTTCTTCTCTCATCCATCTTTGCAATCATCTCATCCGTGACTCATGGTTTCCTTATTCTTTTCCCGTTAACGGTTCCTATACTGTCTTTTCCGGCTTCCTATATCCCTTGCTTGATACATTCCCATTTTTCTTCGATTGTACTCAGTTCTTTACCGTCATCCATTATTTTCTCTACAGCCTGCTGATACTCCTTCCTCGTTAATCCATTTAATGCTTCTACGTTTCACTTCCTAACCCGCCGCCATTGCCTTATCTTCTTGAAACGGACGTTACATTTCATAACAACTAAATTGTGATCAGAGTCCGCATCCGCTCCTGGGAAACTGTGCGAATTTATCACACTGTTCCTAAACCTGTGCCTAACCATAATATAATCTAACTGATACCTTTCTGAGTCACCTGGCATTTTCCATGTATACCTTCGCCTTTTGTGATGTCTAAACCATGTGTTGGTGATGACTAACCCCTGTCTCCTCCAGAATTCAATCGCTTTCTCCCCGCCTTCATTCCTCGTGCCTAACCCATAGTCCCCCACCTCACCACCCTCTCTTCCTTCGCCTACCGTCGCATTCCATTCTCCCATCACTTTCAAATGTTTCCCTGCAGGAACACACGTGATTATATCCTCCAACTCATCATACATCCTATCGACTTCTTCCTCCTTGTGGTTGCTCGGTGGCATGTATACATGAACAATGTACAAGTTCGTCGGTTCTGCTTTAATCTCTACGAGTAATATTCTAACCGTTGCTTGCGCTATGTCTACTACGCTTCTTTTTATCCCTTTATTTAATATTACGGCTACCCCTCGTTGGCTCTCGTCCCCGCCACTGTATATTATTCTATAATTATCTCTTAAGTAATCCCCGCTATCCTTCCATATCACCTCGCATAGACCTAAAACATCTATATTACCTCTTTCCATCTCTCGCCTAATATTCTCTAATTGCCTGTCCTCAACATTGTCCTGACTTTTCATGTTCCTATTGTAACTACTTTCATCTCCTTCTGCATGTTTTCTTCCGCTGCTGTTATTTTCCCTTTTTAAGGGTTTCGTGAGATAACGACCCCGGAAGCCCTGCCTCTTCCGTTGCCGGGTACGACACCCGGTCACTTGAGCCGAGTCCCCCAGTTGGCAAGACTCAATTTCTCTCTTTTGTCCATGATTTGAACTTGGGAATGATCATTGATCTGGTTTCCTGTTGCCTTTCCCATTAGTGTTTTTAACGTGACACATCACTCGCCGCGCCACTATGGTCAGACGCCTTTACAGGCGTCTCACTGAGGAACACGCTGCGTGGACTACCTTTCGTCTGGCTCCTAACCCTCAACCTATCTGGCATGGGTGACCGTACCAGAAGCAATTATTATTACTCTCTCCAGCACAGCTTTAGGGGTCATCGGAACGCATAATCCCTTCCACCACGTTAAGGTTGTAGTCCATGGGAGGGAAAGTCGTCTATATTCATGCAAAAATATTTTCTACAAATACATGTAAATTTATATTTTATCAACTCATGCACACACACCACTGAATATACCTGATGCCTATGCAACGTTTTCTCTTGTCCTGATTTTTAAATTTAATGTGTTTTATCATTTCTATTGTGACTTTGTTTTCTTGCTATTAAAAAATATGCCACAGTAAAGATTTAATATTTCACGATCATAATAGTTTTACAAAATAAAATACTTTTTGAAAATACGTAGTACTCTTTTTTCATTCAAAATGAATCTCTACGAAGTCAAGCGTGATCTCATCGAGTGTAATAGCATTATTAGAAATCAACTGAAATGGAGGTAGTGATTAAGTTTTCACATTGATGAGAATTCATTCTTCTGTTTCTTTTCTGTTAGCCAGTAACAATCTCGTGCAACTGTGGCCCCTAATTCCGGTTAAATTAATGGATTTAGCATTGGGATAGATACCAGATTGGCATTTTTGTGGTCGATAGTTTTGAATGCATTGCATTTCGCCTCGGCCACATATTCTGGGGCACTAAAACCCGGCACGGTGTTGTCGTTAGTTTAGTGACCGTATTCATTCCCTAATTGTTTTCATCAATCAAAACGCTGGAGCATTTCGTTCCCCAGAGCTGAAGTAATGTGTTTTTTGTGTTGAGCTCCAGACATCACTCTTAAGTCTCTCCTTAAATATCGGTACTCCGACGCAAACGCCTCGACGTTAAAGAAGGAGATGAGGTCATTCCCGTCCTGCGCCGTCGGCCCCTCGGATACCTCCAGGAGTCTTATTCAGACTAGAGCGGGGTCCAGAGAGAGCGCTTACCCCCTGCTGTGCTGGAGCGGTGGGCACGGTTGTAATTATTCTCGATCCATCAGCGAGGGAATTTGGAATTGGATTGAATTTTCATTCTTAGGGAGAGAGAGAGGCGGAGAATGGCGGATTCGGCATTTTCCTTTTCAAGACGGGAGGTAGCCGTAGTCTATTACCGTGGTTAGCATTATTTGCATTTGTGAGGAAACGAACCATTCCCTAATATTACTTGGAGGTTATCTTCGAGGCCTTAGTTTTATATTTGTTTGTAATGTGGGTGTATTATGTTAGTCTCTTCGCCAAATGTCATAGTATTCGTTTAAGATCTTCTTTATTCCCTGCAAATATAGCTATGGCGTCTAAAAATCGCGGCATACTTATCCTATCTACTTTAACTCGTGCACCACCTCATCTTTTCCTCGATCTCGTTGATTTCCTTCTCAATACACACCATGCATATCAATGGCGGTAATGGCCTTGCTCCTAATTAAACTTCTTCCCTGCTTTTACTGAATCTAACACGTAATCCATAATGTATAATAAATCAATATTTTGGCTAAGGATCTTAATATGTATGGCTTTCAGTAATAAGAGTGAGTTACATGGTAACTTGGTTGCCCATTTTATCGATCCTTGGATCTTTGGTATTAATGTCATTCACGCTAACATGGCTACTCAATTGATGCGAATCTTTTATTTTGATCATTTAAGATAAGATATGTGATTTATTTATATTATTGTTATAAATTAATACTTAGGGGATGATCAGTTTGGGTTTAAGAAAGGAAGAGGTACGCGTGATGCCATTGTAGTAATGAGATCACTAATCGAGAGGAATATAGAATACAATCAGGATGTTTTTTCCTGTTTTGTAGATTTCTAAAAAGCGTTTGATAGAGTGAATTGGGAAAAATTATTGCGTGTATTGCAGAAAATAAGAATGGATTGGAGGGATACGAGAATGATCCAAAACCTGTACATGTCTCAGACTGCTCAGGTGCGAGTGGGGAACGGAGAGTCCGGATGGGCAGTATTAGGAAGAGAGGTAAGGCAGGGTTGCCCATTGTCACCGGTGCTGTTCAACGTATATGTGGAGGAAATGATTAAAGAGGCATGGGAAGAACTGGAGGTAAGGAACAGGATAGGGATGTTGGATGGGATGAAGGGAGGAAAGAAGTACACAGATATGAAGAGGGACCTGATGTAGTTTAGGTTGCTCGATTGGGTTTTGTTTGGAGTTACAAAATATTTATTTGATAGTTGTGTCCATCTAAAAACCTACCTTAACCGGTAGATTACCTAATAATAATATAATAAATGAATACTTTCTAAGAATGATGCATTTCAAACACATATAATCATGTTAAAGCGTCAACTTAATGTCATACATTAAAATTTCTATCGATACAAAACTTGAAAAACCTGACGGTAAACAAAAAAAAGTTAATTGTGTTCTTCCAACTTTAAATATCAAATTCACTCCTGATAGGCATGTGTTGATGGGCACAGAGTAGGAAAACTATAATTTTGCAATTACTTGGCGTAAATGAGGGAAGACTAACTTCGCCGATTCAACTAGAATTTTTACTTTACAAGGCAACATCATCATCATGATAATGATGATGATGTTGCCTTGCAACGAAACCATGACCGGACGAAATAAAAATTCTAATGGAATCTGCGAAGTTAGCCTTCCCTCGTTTACGCCTAGTATGAAAGACTTCCACCAAGTAACGCCCGAGGCAGTGTCTGTTGGCAATAACTAACAAACTCAATCTCATCCCTTTCGTGCCTTATGAAACTCATGGAGAGTGGGAAATTCATTTAATATTCTGGGTCAGAAATTGCTAGTAATTAAATATTAATTTTAAACAATGAAATAAAATAATTTATTATAATCATTTCGTTATAATTGTTTATGAAAGTATTTTAACAATTAATTAGCTAAATTGAACGTCATCTTATGCTTTGCCATTAATTAATATGATACATGGTAAAAATTCTTTCTGAGTTCCGTTGTTCTTATTAGATTAAATGCGCCTTACATACTGACTGCATTCGCTCATTTATTTCTCTCATTAATTTCGCTCATTATGAATGTGATCACAGAATTTGTACATATTTGCCTACATAGAAAACTTATCAATTCCACCGATGACATTAAATACTTTGGGATAATTTCGTGTCACTGTGAGCCTTAATATTGCCTTTTATGCATGAGGCTCCATTTTTTAGCTTATGAATTGGCACGATTATCATCGATGGAAAAATGGACGACTCAGATTTCGCCGACGGTAAATATTGGCTGATAAACTTCAGGCTAGTCACATATTACTATTGATGAGGGAAGTCACAGCAATAGAGACCCCATCCAATCGCATTCCGGTCACCCAACTTCGCCGTGTCGCCTCCCAGGCGTATCGAGGACGCTTATGAGAACGAAGCGATGGTTTCGGATTCCCGTGCGGGTAAGGAGTGGGACGGAGACACGATCGCGAGAAGGCACGTCGCGCGTGGGGGTTAAGGCGGTCACTAGGCGGATGACCCGAGAGTTTGAGGTCGAAATCGAATGTTCCCCCTCTCCCCGTCACCACCCTCAGGGGAGTCCCCTTAACGAGTCTTTAAAGACGAGGGTGTTAAAAAAAGGAACGCATCCTTTTTGATCGATGGAATCCTGTGACCTCAGAGGGATGAAGGATTGAGCCATCTCTGGCCCTGTAAAGAGGGGTCGACATGGCACACGGCTTGCTACTTGATTCATGGCCCACCACTCCCCCCACCCTCCGCACTACTCACCCCTCCCCCCACGACCCAAGCCCTCCCTCTCCCGGCAGGTGATTTTTTGTTCCCGGGCCTTCCTCCCACGGGCCAACTTGCCCCCTCCCCACCCCCCCCCTCCCCCGCCTCACCCCCTTTCATGCCCCCCCCCGGGATTCTTTGGCTCTTCCCTTATTTTATTGATGGCAGAGGCCACCTCCAAAAAACGGGAAAATTAACTTCTGCCGTGTCTCGTCTGACTTCCTTTTATAATTTTGCATTTCTTCGGATTTATGACAATAACTCTTGTCCGCCGAAGCAGGCCAGGGATAATGTATGACACTGCAGCGAAATTTTATTTGCCGGGGGAGATTAATGAAAGTACATTTGGAATTTTTTCTCTTCGTCAGTCGGTCTCGTGTGTGCTGTTACCGCTGCTGGCGGAGATGTGAAACGGAACATTGAAATGGATTCAGTGCTTGAGTTAATCGTGTCCCTCGGCGCTCACAATCAGGGCCGTGCTGTGCTGGTGATGAATAGTTTAATATCCGTTATATTCTTTAGTAGTCATTCAATGAACGGCCTGTCAAAACCGGCATATGGCAATAAAAATATTAATTATTGCATAAATAAACAAGATGGCATGACACGATCCGGTGACTGACACCCAACACCTAGCTTATTTTATTTTTCCATTTTGCATAATAATTGTTATCTTCTCTCGCCGCGAGGTAATCGTCACTCCCTAAAATATATATTTTTTAATTATGATTTTTGGAAAGTATTTATACATTTCTGCGCCAGTTACGAATTCACCTTATGGTTATGGAACATAAACTTCTGTCGAAGTATTGAACTGCATGCTCCAGATTGCAAAATACAATGGTTATTAAACACATATGTTGCATTTATTATAGTAATCCTTACTTTTGAACAAACTGAAATCCATATAATGTGCGCAAAAGTTTCTATCATAAATACTAACTATTCTACCGACCGTGACACGGAGTGGGTGGTGTACTTTTGGAAATTCCTCGCGACAAACTGAAATGTTTTTAATGTTGCTGGTTGTCCGAAGCATGTGCAAGTATTCTACGTAGAAAATTCCAACTTCTGAGTGGTACCTTTTAAAAACTCACTGACATCCACAGGAGCCAAAATCCAACCGCATCACAAATGCACTTACACGAATACGGTATCAATGAAATATACTATTTCGTGATAACCAGGATGTACATATGTTGAAGAGGCTATATGGTTTCTTCCATTTTTAATATTCTCCGATAAATTGCCTTTGATATCAGACTAGCTCGTCAATGATCGATGATGCAGATATTTGATAGTGGCGATGACGTTCCGTAAAATACATAATCCGTATCTTAACGTCATTGACTATATTCATTACTCAACACAAGCATGCTCAATGCATATACAATATTTGCATATGCAATATTCATGGATATACCCAATACTGACGCTTTTGTCCAACATGTCCGATAATTATTGCTGCTTGAATTTCATTTCCACCACAGTACTTATGCCTCTTATATCAAAGGTAGATATTTAAAAATGAATATCGCTTATGCCTTCAGGGGACCGTCAAGCGTATCTTTTTGGTCAAGCTTCGGAACCGATATTCGTCATTATTAAATAGTTCCTGTTACAATACTTGGACGAAAGGTTAAACTTATCATTTAACGTACAATATCTCTGAAAACTCATGAATTGAAAGCGAGCACGTTCAAAAATTTCTCAAGGAGCACAAATTTATCCTCTCAAATTCGTGCATAATCATTTTCGAAAAAGACTTTTTTTAGATCCAAGAATTTTTTTCCTCAGTCTTAAAAGCATAATCTTGATTAACAATGTATTTGGGAATGTTCAATACTTTTCAATGGATTTATTTAACGTTTCATTTTAATTCTCACGGATGTTGTATCCATCCCAAGAACACTATAAATTGGTTTTAAAATCATAATTTTATTTTTTTCAATTGAGTATGAGAACGGTTTTTAAAATTGTCTCTAAAAACCTCGTTTAAAACTAGGTATATCTTGTAAATTTAAAAATGACGGTTACCTAGCCGTGCCAGAAGAGTGGTCTATTCTTGGAAGGATGCTTAGGACACAAGTAAGGACATTCATTATTCCATGCCCTGACGACCACGTCCTCAATTCTTTCCGTGGAAGCAAACATATCGAAAGCAAGTGTACGCTACTTCATATGACGCTGCTGCCAAAGTACGCGGACGTGTTTCCAAAGGATGACCGACTCCTTTTGGCAAAAAACTGTCTTATTCTAAGCTGTAGGAAAACGTAATTAAACGTAACGTAAGTAGGAAAACGTAACCTAAAATGTAAAGAGTAATGCACGGAAATGGCCTTTCAAGCTCTTTGGGAAAAGAATGGATCACCTTTAGATGCGCCTCCTAACATAATTGCTTGGCGAATTGCTATTTCATCACAACCAAGATTTTTCAGACCTGTGAAGTGGAAGTAAGTGAAGGAAATCGTGACTGTAAGAGCAGTGCAAAAAATCATGTTATGGAGAACATTGGCAGCTAAAATATTTCTAATTCTTGAGAGATACCGGTACTACCGCCTCCCAAGAAGTGTACCAAACTCATCTTTCAGTTGCTTGCAGGAAACCATCCAATGAGATTATCAACTCCAAGTTGGAAAGAATACACATTAACTCAGCCTGAAAAATAACATGTTAGAGAAAACGAGTGCTAAAGAAATTCACCGCAACACTTCCCATTGCATGTGTGGATATTTGAATATCTGTTGCGAGTGACGGGGGAGCATAGCCAAGACCAAGGGTATAGTCACCTCAAGAAAGAAAAATTAACATATGACATTTAAAGAAAGAATAGATATACCAGTGGATAAAACATGTTTATATAACTGACATTTTCTGAGGAAAGGATGAAAACATGAAGTTTAATGAAAAATGTAAAAAAAATATTTAGCGCCCCCTAAAACCAATAAAACCACATAAATCCGTTGGTATGACGACATTTGGGACTGTTTCGTGCTCAACAATGCTCGTCTGACCACTGCGTGATCTCAGAAAACATTTCCATATATGGTAGAAAGGACTATTTGTGTCATTCATAGAACCAAAAACGTTTATGGAGAGCATTGATTATTAGCTTTTGACATTTTTTTGTTCCTTTAAGAGCTGATTTAAATAGATTGGTCGTGGTGTTCCAGGGGCTGGGACATTGTTCTACTGACCGGAGGGTCCGTGGGCACCACCCTCAGTTCCACCCAAGCTGTGTGATTTTGTCGGGTACCAGATCTTAGGAGACCGTAGGCGGTACAGGGAAAGGAATTGCGCCCCCCCACCCTGATGTGTGAATGGACTTGGTACAAGGTGAAGATGTACCCTCCACCCCTATCACTCAGGCATTCAAACTTCAGGTTGAGAAGTGCGGTGGATCCCTTAAGATACCTTTCATGTGTATGGTATTCATCTGTTTGCGAATGAACTTGAAACTGTGAGTGCCACTGTCAAACTTTTATTTCCATGGAAGAGGATGTTTAAGTAAAATAATAATCTTTATTTGATATTTAACATCCATGCATGAAATTTTCATCGTGAATATGTCATCAGATTCACAACAAAACATTACTAGATAGAATACAGTGTTTTGAGAATCTCTCTTGAGAAATAAATTTATGAAGCAGAAATGGTTTCAGACTAAACAGAACAGTAAGAACTTACCAATTCAATTCGATGGTTATCATGACTGAAAATTAGATCTGAGCGAAATATCTCCTTGTGATCTTTAGGAAAGCCGTATTACCTCGGTTATGTGGAGGCTGCTGTCACAAGTTCTCGTTGTTTCCCAGTTGACGAGGAAGTATTTTATTGGACTTCTTTTTTTGGTGTTCCATTTTTTGCCGTCCGATTGGATTTCAAGGCTTTGTAGGTGGCGTCATGGGTGATGGCAGTGAGCTGGTCTTTGTAATCCTCTTTCGAGATGTGTAACGTCGCCTTCCCCTTACTCACCGGCGGCACTGTGGGTAGGCCTTTGTGGCTCTTGAGCTGATGTAGTGATTTTCTCTCAGCTGATGTGGTGTTTGGTCTTGAGGGATGGGAATTTTGAAGTCCCATATGATGCTCTCCCTGAACTCGTCGCAGTAATTCCTGGAAGGCTTCATGTGGCTGCCTCTATGCCCGGGTGCCTATCTTCTCCTTTGTAATGTGGCTGGAGTCGTACGTTAAAATGGATAGGACCGCATCGCTCAGTCTTGGTCCGCGACGTTGAGGATTTCTCAACGGTTCTCTTTAGGGCTTGTTGCTACTTGCTTAGGAGTTTCTTTTTCTAAATTGGTGTCATGTTTTCCATATCCCAGGTAGAAGTGAAGTTCGGGCGAGAAGAGTCAAAAGATATCCTCTCCTGAGTAACCCAATCAGATTGATTCAGAAGGACCTTGCTAGTGCGACGAAGAATACTTTTTACTGCTCTGGCTTTCAACTAATGTTTCACCATGACGCGTGCTGTGGGATTGTGCCCGTATCTTTGAAGGAAGGCGAATGAGTGGGGCGATGTTGCCTTGCCTGACTCATTGTCCAAGCAGGAACATTTCACGTGGTGAAACTCGAGAGAATTCAGCCTTCGCAATCTACGAGTCATGTCGCAGAAGCCTTCCAACAAACTCGTGGCATTGTGGGAAGAAGGGAGTAATGCAATGGCCAAATCATCCACAAGCGTTTAAGTTGCGTGGGCGGGCACCAGGAGAGAGGGGAAATTATTCATGGCTCAGAAAACCAGTAATCCTTTGCCAGTGTTAAAGCGAGCGACATTTTGTCTCCTTTCGCGCACATATCTACGCACGCGATACGCGGGAATTTGCCTCATTACGAAACGAATCACGTCTGTCCGGCTCGCTTCTCTTCTCCCCCTCATCATTTCAGCGACACACCCACGCAGGGTTTCTCTGCCCTCTATTTAGAGTTAGACTTATCCAAGAATTTTGTGAAATTGCTGAATGCGCGTCCTTAATTAAGCTGTTGTGTACGTTGTGTCTGTGTGTATGTATCTACGTGCACCCCGCAGCTGTACTAAAAAAATAAAGGATTCCTTCGGTAAAGAGGCGTGCGTGCCGCGGCGACACGCGGGGTAATCTAGAACTTCCGAGGGGGATGTCTGGCATGAGGGGTCGTGAGGCACGTCTGTGCGTGCGCGCGCCTGGTGCCGGGGCCGTCCGCGAAGGTCACGCGTCAGTGGGTTAGCGCGACGTTGAGGGGACCGCCCTCTCATTTCGAGATACCACCGCCCTCTTCCCTCCCTCCCCTCCTCCTCATTCCGGATATCTCTCCCTAACATCTCCTCTTCCGATCTCCCGCCTCCGACCTTCGCCCGCTGCTCCCTATATACTTTCCTCACCCATTTTCTTTATCCCCTGCTCCCAATAAACCCAAATGGGGTTTGAGTTTTTTTGTTTGATCGCTGAACCTGAGGTCTGAGAAGCATGTCTCTGATTTCCTGATTTCAATCCAGGGAAAGTTAGTGCTCGCTTTGGGTCTTAATAATGATTCTCCTGTTATGCCACATCAGGAGTTTTAGGCCTCTTACCTTAGTTTTACATTTTACCTTGGCCCCTAGGTAGTTGCATTCACCGTCTTTTGGAATGTAAGTCCACTTTGAACCGATAGAAATTTTGGTGTGGAATGCCTCCCGAAAAGAGAAATAATCGGAAGGCTTCATGAATTCAAGACCATTGTGACTACAAATGATATATCGCAGAGTTTTATTCTCACATTCTCGCGTCAGAAGTCAATGTGAGTGGCCGGTACCACCAAAATATTTCAAAAGTGAAGCTTTCATTTTGTTAGTTTACTCTTTTACCTATGACATTAGTTATTCATTAACATAGCTATCTTATTGATACAGTCCTAGAGTAAATGGCAGTTTCAGCAAGAGCGCCAAAATTTCCCATCTTATCTTTTTACCAGTGCATCCCCTTTCATGAGATAATATTTTGCAGTTAATCGGAATGATATGAGAACCCTTGTTTTTAAGAATATAGATGAGAAAGGAAATAGCGTTCCTCGGTGACGCTCCGAGGATATTTAACTCCTTGAAGAGAAGGAAAAGGACCTTTTTCTGTCATTTCCGACGAACTCATTTACCAGTTTTCTCATTCCTTGCGCATTTATTCAAGCATTTCTTTCTCCCGCTCATTTCGGCTTCCTCCATTTCCCCTTTCAAAATATTAGCACGCATAGCAGAGATATTCTTTGATGAGGTCTTGATGACTCGCCCCCAGGCGTGTGTTTTCTTTCGAAGTGAACTCCCGTTGCCTTCTCCTTCCCCACCCTCACCGGCCCTTCTAAGGTTTGGCAATTCCTAGAGATTAGGTGACCTAAGTCGTGTGTAGCAGGCAAATATTTCTGCGCTCGTTCTCATCCATGATATCGAAAACACACGTCGACGCACACTCGCACCGAATTTCGGTTCGACCCGCCTATTGCATTTATTCCTCACGTCCGTTCAGTGAAGATTCTATTTGACTAACCGTTATCGTTAAATTGGTTAATTTAAGAAAGAGATCGTAATCAAAAATTTAAATCTTGAGGATTCTGAATGGCAATGCCACAACTATACATCTAAGATAAAGGAGTCATCGGCATCCTCATGGTGTTGAGACGCGTATTCATCGTATAATGTTTAAGATCAGATAACAAACATAGCGAAGCCACAATTAATACTTATTTGAAAAACTTCACCGGGTAACGGATAAAACACTGTCATGCGACTTCGTCAGCGTTCGCTATTTGAATCCTTCCGCTCAAATCACTTATGATTCATCCATTTCCGATCAGATGATACGCACCAATAATATGCTTCATTCCAGTCTACTAAACGTTAATTGAGCGATTCAAATGGAGACAATCGATGATACTTAAAAATAATTCTTGGTTGAAGCGAAAGTTTGGAAAGATATTGTGTTACAAGAGGGAAATCTTAATTTTTATGGGAAATGATTTGTTTCATGATCACTGATACGATACATACGTATTAAATACGCAACATTTCAATGTATGCAAGATTCATTTTGCGTAGTATGTGACCCGTTGCTTTTACTTTTCCGTTTTCTTTTTAAACCTACAGCTCGACTCTTTAATATTTTGATGGCTTAGGGCTACTTTAGCTGCTGTGATTAGCTTTTGTCATTACTTTTTTCATTTACCGAAGAAAACGCTCCACAAAAATCAATGGAATTGTTTTCGATGCTCTGCCTCAAAGTCTTATCAGCAATGATCGCCGTCCGCGCCCATTTATCCCCATCATTTGATATGGCACCTTAATTGCTCATAGTGTATTCACAAGAGAAATTCGTCGTGAGATTGCTCGCTTAAGTTGTTTAAGATTTGTGTATAACTGATTATTATATGTTCTATTAGGCGTTTTGGTTTAGACCGATGCAGTGAGTTTGATTCACCGTCCCCTTGGTTTTCTTCATTAAAAAATTTCTTTCACCCCAGAAGCAAGCGTGAGAAATTGGCTAAGTTCTGAGGATTTTTCTTTGAAGCATCGGTTAATTTCATGTCTGGATGAGTTTTGTTTCTAAAGGAGTTGAAACGTATGGAAATAACCATATTATAACTCACTGAAAAGTTCTTGTTCTTGTATGGTTTAAAATACAGGATTATTCGTCAAAAGTGAGAAAAATTATTGTAAGGCGTACTTCAAAATTTAATTTTTACGTGACGTTATAAAATAGTTATTTTAAAATTATTCTCTTTGACAACTAAACTCTTCATATTTCATTTGTTTTAATAAGGGTAAAAGTCAATCAAGGAAATTTTTTTGGGTAATTTTTTTATTTTTCAGCATAATCTCCTTCAAGTTCGATTCACTTTTCCCTGCTTTTCCCCAATTTTTTTAAACTGTCAAAAAATTAGAATTTCATAAAGTCCAAAAAATGGGTGTTGGCGATGTTGTTCACCTCGTTCGACGTGAGTCGTTTACTGCCAAGCCACTTTTTTCAAGTTTGGAAATTGAAGTAAGCCACTGGGAGCCAAATCTGATGAATACTGTGGATGTTGTAATAATTATTTGAACTTAAATTCCTCAATCTTCGCCATCAAAACTGCGCTGTTGTGCACCCGTCTTAATGGGAGGGTATTTTTTACCAAATGAAGAGGTTGTTTCTTAAGTTTTTGCTCAAACGGTTCAATAACGATGTATTCTACTCGTATTCCACATTTTGCGTTTGTCCTTTCTGCAAGTAATCGCGACGTAGGAGATTCCTTCCGAAGAACCGTGGCCATCTACACCTTGTCGGCCGATTTCACCGTCTCCACCTTCTTCGGAGCTGGGATCGTCTTTAGGAACACACTGTTTCGACCGTTGTCTATGAAGTGTAGTAGTGTGTCCAAGTTTCGTTCGCAGCTATTTATCCACGCAAAAAACTCGTCAGGATTGCGACAGAAATGCACCAAACCAGCCTGCGAACAGAAGCACACGATTGCGTTTACTCTCCACTGAGAGAAACCCATCTTGCCGAGATTATTTTTTCACTCGGCACAATTAGCGTGAATTCGTCGCCGCGGATGTTATTCTTGCCAAGGACAAAAATAGATTTTCTAGATAGTTCTCACGCGAAGCTTTCAACAACTCTTGAAAAGGTTGTTCAAATAATTTTTGATATCACAATTTACTATTAATTATTACAATTGTAATAAAATCGAAATACGTGTTTACAAATGATATCAACTTTTTGCATGATAGCATATTTGAATTAATATTAATGAAACCAAAATGGTAGATAATGAATTTTATGGGAAAATTATAGCGGAAAGAAAGAAAGCTCATTTCGCAAGAAATCGTAATCAACTGCTAGAAAATGGGGATTCTGAAATGTTATCCTAACAGCTTTTGTGAAAACTTTCTTAAATGATTTCTGATTAGGCAACAATGAATTTCGGTATTGCAAAGTGGGGTTGTTTTATTCACGGAATTGGGTTCTCACCGCGATATTTTTGGTAGAATTAAACGATGTTTCCAGCAGGCATAGATGTCAAGGAAGGGATAAAATTCTCTGTTTACTCACTGACTTTGGCAACCGGGCTTGATAATGTGCTTTGTGGGAAGCAAGTTGGACGTCGCAGTGAGTGCTCGCGTGGCCCCTGGTCCCTTCGGGGCCGCATCACATCAGGGCGAGCCGTCATTGTGCGACGCTCGAGGAGCAGACTCGACCAACATTCGTGCGTCCACTTGGTCCTTTCCGCTCGAATGAATGCGGCGGAGGGGGTGGGGGCTGCTGCTGCCCTTGGGCCCCAGAGCGAGGGAAGGCATCTCCCAGCGCGCCGGTGGCCGTCGACGGGGCCCCTTGAGACTCTGCCAAAGCGACGGGCTCCGGTGAAAGTGCAAATCGTGGCGGGGAGGGGGGGGGGGTGATTGAATGTGTTGGAGGGTTGTTCACTCTGTCGAATGAATTGAGATGACAAATCGCGTTGGGATCGCAGTGGATATGCGAATCACAAGCACATGAGGATGCCCATGCGAATGAAAGCAAAGGAAGAGAGAATGGGTTTACCTACGATGATTATATGGTTGGATTCATTGATTCTGTTCACATAAAGGTGCGAGAGAGTATTATGCTACCTTTTCAGGTGCAACCTGTACTTACAAAATTGTCCCGCCGGAATCTATTTTCAGAAATGCATGATCAGGGTCAAGTATCATGTAATTGCCAGAACTTGGCTTCCTTAAGTAGATGTATTTCACCTTTGGAAGAATAATTGCAAATGGAGTTTTAGGTATCCACTACATCGATTATTTCTATGCTACACAAGATTTGTGCGTTAAAGCAACACCATGAAATTTCGAATTCGCAAAATGTATTTTACAAAAATTATTTCATGGCACGAGTATATTGCTATTTTTATGAGTGGAGCATATGCGGTGCGATTTTCATTAATTTGCTTCCAGTATTATTACCTCAGCAGCAGCTGTTGCATTTAAAGTATTTTCAGCCAACTCATTTCAGTTAAAATCTTTCTAGAAATTATTGTATCTTTCGGTGCCATCTCAAAATGTTTGTGGAGGAATTTTCTTGCAAACATATCAATAAATATTTTTCATTTGCGTTTGTTTTAATCGTCTTCATCACAGAGCAAGATTAAAGAGGGGATAATTTGTGCTTCAAGAAAGTTTCAGCTCGAGGTATTTAACCTTCTACATTCGTAGAAAAACCAGCAATAATGCACTATCTTTACGAAGAGTATTTCTCAGAGATCATAAATTGTGGTTAAATTTCGTGGCATCGCATCACACAAGTTCGCTAAAAAATGTACTCCATCATTTTTCCAAATAGAGTGATGACTACTTTTGCGGAACGATGACGAATCTCTAAAAACATTCCCTTTTTTATTGTAACTCTTCGGCTTATATCACTCATAGGAAAAAATTGAAAATCATTAAATGTGTTTTTATAGAAGTATTTAAAACAAATAGGGTAAGTTTTAGAGCACTATGCCAGTTTGAAGTGACCTCGTCATAATATATCGTTAAATGAGGTGAATCCTCGAGACTGCAAACACATTGGGATTAATGGAACTCGATGAACGTTTTGCACTCATATTTTTCGCCACCACTTTTTGATTTAATCCATTGCAGTGGAATAAGTTCACCTGTGAAATAAGTTTTTCTGCATCTGAAACTGAGATAGTTTACTGTGTGTCATACTTAACTACAACTTCGTCATCTATAAACATAACCAATATCGTTTTTCGCTCAAATTAAAAAATAATATCTATTATCCTTTTTATTTACTAAAATAGCATGTTTGTGCTAATAATATATTCTTGTTTTCGATTACTATTGGAATTTGAAAGTGTCTTTTATATAATCCGCATCTCTTAATGCATCTTTACGCCACTGATGTATTTGCCGAATATTTCCAACATTTGTTTTTCCATTAATTGTATGGTTTATCGGATAAATTAAGGTGACTTGATGTACACATCTGCTGAAATTCCTCGACCAAATCGAAGGACCCATTTAAATTCGAATTCTCATTGAGTAGTTTAAAAAAAAACTATTAATGCATAAGGTAAATAAAAATTATATGCAGATATCACGTTTATGTCCTTGCCAGTTTATTTCTATATCCTTATTTAATTCCTATTTCCTCTATCATCTCTTAATTCTCTTCATTCCCTTCATTGCATCAGTGTAAGTGCCTAGGGAATCATAGCCGGGCCACAGCGAGAGTGCGCTCGCTTGCTAACCAGTCTCCATAATCCCAATGTTTACATATGCATGAGCCCGAGGTTTGGAATGCGAAGAGTTGACATTGAGAGCTTCAGTGCAATTCACAAGAGAAATAGGCGTAATAATTTATCAGCAGCATGTTCATGGAGCCATTATTGCGCTATACAAATGTCGCGCGCGTAGGTTTTGTGAAATACCGATCTTCTTTCGTTAGGACATTGCAATGACTAGGGAAGCTATGTGAGGACAAATTATGTCTTTTTGCTGCATATTTGATCGTCCCACTAGACTTGAAAGCCACAATGAAATTCTGAAGCCGAGGAAAATAGAGATTTACTATTTTCAGTGGAAATTTCGGAGGGTTTTTATGATAGCTAACGAAATGGTAGAAAAAGTTTATATTAAAAAAATCATGCCGATTAATAATAAGATTAATTTCAACGGTATGAAACTCTTGATAACCGCAAATTGCATCTTGCTTTCTTTTAAGTGCAACAAAGAGCTGAGTGAACCACAAAATTTTTTTTCTATCTTTCGGCGCGTAGTTGAAGATTACAAAGCTGCAACTTCTGCTCCCTTATTAACTATGAAATCTAATTTCCGCTATGAAACATATGTAAATAACACCAACTTTAATTCCCTCTACGAACGATGCTCCAGATATACTACTTCACTTATGCTCAATGCCTGCCGAATTCCACGCCAAGGGCCGTATTTTTCGAACTCTCCCCCCAGCGAGTGTCATTTGTGCCAAGAGCAGCAGCTGTCGAGTTCGTATTGCGAGGAGCGGTAGGCCAAGACATGTTCATTGAAGGGATTCCGAGCGGAGTCGAGGAGGTGGGAGAGATGGCCACTGAGACTTGAAATTAGCCAGATTCCCTTTCCCCCCCGAGTGCTTGCCTGAGGAGAAAAATACGCCGCAACACTTGGGCAACGACGAACTTTTACTCATGACCGCGCATTATCTTCGCCAGGTTTCCTTCTATAAACAAAAGACTGTTGGTCTTCTTCCCTCCCCTCTCTCTCCCTTCCCTCACTGCCTAACAATTCCTCTTCATGCTAGTTGCAGCTCTCCAACCGACATACCTCCTGTCCACACCCAAACCCTTCATTCGCATAACCTCAGGACTTTTTCATCATCTCATTCCGCCAGCTTCCTCTTTTTACATATGATTTTTACTCGGTCATTTTCATGAGAAATTTTGAGTATACAGACGCTCGATATAAAATTTACTTGCCTGGGAAAAAATGAGAAAAGCATTTAATGAAGACGAGCGTGGATAAAAACACGTCACCAAACGATTATTCAAGAAGCGTGCCGTAAAAGCCTAAAAGAATGAAACACTCCCAAGCAACCGTTATCCTTAATAAAATAACATAAACCCCTATTACAATGCGGCAATTTCAAAATTCATCCTGATCAAGGGGAGTGACTTTTACACTCTAACATTGTTGAATTGCGATTCGCATTAGCGGATCACTCCGTTAAAAGTTATTGTCGCGTCATCTCCAGTAATTTCTTCGAAAATTCCTTAAAATGCCGGTTCATAAAAAAATCAATATTTAATACCTTTGAAGCCATAGCAAATGCTCGGTAGAAATACCACAATATATGTGCCCGTGTGTGAGGTAAAATTTGACATACGAAATTCCGTTAACGTAAAAAAACACGGAGGAAACGAGGGAGAGAATTGGAGAGTACGTATTTTTGCCGCGATAATTCATTTGGGGCACAGTACTTCTTGTCCGAAGTTCACAAAAAAATGAAGGAAGCAATGAACGAAGTTTAACCTGAAAAAACATATCTCAACCCTTAAATTTTTTTTTTTCATTTTTCAACTCATAGTCCTCCTCGTAAACCTACCCGTGACGTAACCACTTCCCGTCTCATGACTCATCACCATGCTCAACATTTACACTGACATACGCCACATCACATATTTTTATACTATCCCCAAACCAACCCCTTCTCCCTCATTGCCTTGAAAATTTCGTCACCCTGACCTCCACTTCGAATTTCTCCAACTTAAATATACGTATTTACATATTATCTGCCAAGATGACTTACTGCTCACTCGAAGATGTTACACCGCAAAGAAACCCGAAGCCTGCCATTTAGCGCAAGTATTTTAAAGTGGAAGTTTCGACGCTTGCCTTTGTTGGCTGTGAATTGTCGTGTTATGTAATGGTCTTACAGAATCGTTCATCAGGTGACTGAGGCGATCAGGTGGCCCACCGAACACGGATCACGTGCGAGTGGACTGCGTTTCTCTGCCCTGTCGCTGGTTTTGCATTGCTCATCCCTTGAGGACCATCCCTCTTGCGCGCACTCGTCATTTCCGATTTCATGTTTTGTCCGTTGGTAGGCGCCTCCTAACCATTACTTTGCGGAGGTTATCTGCATCTCGCAAATAGGATACGACTAGCGGTCAAACTGCTTAAACCTACGTCGTTTGAAAGCTACCATTTCAGTTGTTTGCTGAATTGAAAGCATGAGTTTAAGGAGAAAATCCCTTGGCTTGGGTCATTAAGCGGAATGACGTCTTCACATTTAGCATCCGGGTTGAACTGGATTATTGAGTCGCCAACGGCGCTATATTTTATTCTTCCCATTGGTTCCTTAGCTGGCTCCGGGTGGATTGCGGCGTGCGATGGCCAGGACGGAGTATATAAGGGATACATATGTATACAGTGCATTTTCCCTTCGGTCTGCTAAACAGCATGCATTAACTGTAGGTTATAGCTCTTCTAGGTAGACTACTTCTAAATTTCCAAATAAGCTTCCTCCGACTTAAATGCTAAGTTCATTGTGTGAAAAAGCTGGGATATATATATCGATGACCTGCTCGCTCCGTTTTCGGCTTACAAATCTAATTTAACGGACTGTTTCATCCAAAATAAAAGCTCCAAATTTTTCCTCTTTGTTCCGCAAGGACTAGTTATATTCAGTTCTTTTTACAATATATCTTAGCAGCAAATTTTTCACTAGACTAAAAGATTAGAAGTAATGTTATTACGGTTGTGTTGCCTTGAAGCGAATCAAGTATATACCGGTCTGGTTATTATTAGAAGTGATATAAATAATAATTGGACTGCTCAAATCATAATTATTGAAAAAATCTTTAAAAAACTAAGTAATGAAATTTTGTTATGAAAAATGGCTGTACGAATTTAGAGATAAAATGGTTTCATTAAATTTATTAAATCGGAGTGAAGCATGGTAGAGGAGTATTCCAGTACTTTTTATCTACGATATAAAACAACAATACTCATTATAATGTAGCAAGGATCTTCCTAAGTAATTGGATTCATTTCTAGAGGAGTAATGAGATAAAGGAGTCTTAAGGATGTCGTATGGAGACTACTTCGCATTTAGAATGGAAAGAAGAAGGATAGAAGAAGGGAACACTGGTAACTAGGATATGCTTACATTCACCATAAGGCAAAAATACACCGGGCTTTTTAGAAAATTGCTCAGTAATAGCTTCTGTGTGATGCCAAGACGATTTTTGCGACTCTAATTTTTATCAGTAGATAATAAGGAAATGGATATCACCGCTGCTAATTTAAAATGTTAAAACCTCGATCTTCCCTAGAAACATTTGTAGCCAATACACGAACTTGGTTAACAATGCATAAATTCTGGTAAAAAACTATGTATTGTTTAATTTACATAAAAATTGAATTTATTAAAACTTACACACTGTTACATTTAGTTATCATTTTTTAATTTACGTGAGAGCTGGTGTCTCATCACCTGCTTTCACACACCCTTGTGATAGCATGTAGTCTATTGGTTATACGTGGATGTTGTTCATCAAAGTTTTCACTGACTGCTTTTCCAGTTTTATTGCAATCTCTAATTCTGTGGCCATTCTCATAGAAAGGTCTTTTACATGAACCTCTCCTATGAAACTCTTTGTTCTTTGTCTTTGTTCCAAATGTCAGATTCTAAAAAAATAATTACATAATATTTTGATTTGTTCCCGCAGGGCACTCTCATGCGTACTGAAAATTCCAGCACTGAAATGTGAATATCCGGCATTTTGACGTGGGTGAATAGGTAGGACGGTGGTTATTTCCTTTTGGCTCGCGAGTTTTGCACACAGAACGCAAACATACACACGTACATACACACGTATCTCGTCGGGAACCCTTGATGCACCTCGTTTGCTTAATTTGGTTATAGCTCGCTTCCTTATACTCTGCTGCGCCTCTCCGCCCTCGCCCGCCCACCCAATGAATCACGCCCCACTTCCCTCAACTGCTCATCCGAGAGGGAGCTCCGGCGCCCCGTGTACTCATTTCTCTTGTTGCTGTTTGCCTCCGCTAACCCTCTTTGTTTTCCAAATTCGGTTTGTGTTCTACCTACGTCTCACCTTGGAGTCTGTGATTGTTTTGAATATGGACTTAAATTTCTGCGTGAAGCGCATATGCTCCTTGGAAGGTCCAAATTTGTTACCTGACGTGACCCCAGATGAGGTTTGAGTTTCACCCGGATGAGTAGAATTATAGACTTCGGTCATGTTCTTATTGCGTTTACAAATGAACATATATGGTTTTAGTGAAGGAATATTTTCATTGCGAGGCAATAGATACTCGCCTTGTTCTCTCCTAATTTAAGCTGCATTTGCACTATAGCTTCAAGATGGTCAAGGACCGAGCATTCATCATTTAATTATGTACTGGCGTGTGAGAAGTGCTTATCATATCGAAGGCTATGTAAATGGCGTCCCTTTGGTAAGATTTGCACTAGAGTAACGGCGAAGTTATGGAAAGTGAATGCAAGAAAAATATAGATATCTATCCATACAAAATTTTGAAAGCTTTATTTGAAACATCAATAATAATTCACACATTTTATGTGAATATTTTATATTCCAACGACCGGAAAATAAACGATGAAATTTTCCGTCAGTTAGGGGAAGGGAGAAAAATTATTCGGTGAAACCCAAAATAGCAGATATTTGTGTCTAGAGCAGATGGAGAGAGAGGCAACGAAAAGTCATGAGCTGGAAGATAGAATTTTGGGTACGCCTAGAAAGTAGAGAATGAGCGTTTTGAGTTGTATTAGGTAGGAAGGTGATAACGAAATAACAAGTATGATTAAACTGTTTCTATTTAAAGTAGGTCCTCGGCATATTTCATAGCTAATGTTTTTTTGAACTTTATAAAATATTATTGTTAAAAGGTTGACTATAAATAAATATATAACTTTTCGACGGTAAAATAGAACACAGAATAAAACAGATAACATGTAAAAGAACACTCAAAATATCTACAATGTGAGTGTTCTTTTACATGTTATCTGTTTTATTCTGTGTTCTATTGTGCCGTCCAAAGATTATATTGCTCTCGTGAGAACTTCCGCATCATCGATATATATATATATATATATATATATATATATATATATATATATATATATATATTACCATAAACACAGTAATCAACCCGAAGGTCAGCTTAGTAGGTGATGGTATCTATATATATATATATATATATATATTTATATATATATTTATATTTATATATTTATATGTATGTATGTATGTAGATGGTCTGACCTGAATATATGTATGTATATATATATATATATATATATATATATATATATATATATATATATATATATATTCGGGTCCACTCCCATGGACTACAACCTTGTCATGGTGGAAGGGCTTGTGTGTTCCGATGACCCCTGGAGCTGTGCTGGCGGGAGTAATAATAATACTCCTGGAAGGGTCACCCATGCCAGATAGGTCGAAGGTTAGGAGCCAGACGAAAGGTAGTCCACGCAGCGTCTGTTCCTCAGTGAGGCGGCTGCAATGGCGTCTGACCCCAGTGGGGCGGCCATTAAGTGATGGTGTCACGTTAAAAACACTATTGAGATAGGCAACGGGAAACCACCTCAATTATCATTACCAAGAAAATAATGATGGACGCAAAACAGAAATTGAGTCCTGGCAACTGCGGGACTCGGCCCTAGGGGCCGTGTGTAGTGCTCGGCAGCGGGGGAGGTAAGGCTTCCGCGGTCGTCATCCCACGAAACCCTTGCAGTGAAGTAATAACTGCAGCAGGACAGAACACTCAGAAGAAGACGAAATTAGTTAGAATCGGAACCTGGAACGTCAGGACAATGTTGAGGAGAGGCAAACTAGAAAATATTAAGCGAGAGATGAAAAGAGGTAATACATGTATAGATGTTTTAGGTCTCTGAGAAATGAGATGGAAGGATAGCGGTGATTACTGGAGTGACAATTATAGAGTGATGTACAGCGGCGGGGACGAGAGCCAACGAGGGGTTGCCATAATATTAAATAAAGGGGTAGGAAGAAGCGTAGTCAACATAGAGCAAGCAACTGATAGCATTTCACTTGTAGAGATTAAAGTAGAGCCGACGAACTTGGTCATTGTTCAGGTATACATGCCACCGAGTAACCACAAGGAGGAAGACGACTATAAGATGTACGATGAGTTAGAGGATATAAGAGCGTGCGTTCCTGCAGGGAAACATTTGATAGAGATGGAAGAATAGAATGCGACGGTAGGCAAAAAATGAAATGGTGATGAGGTGGGGAACCATAGGTTATGAACGAGGGATGAACGTAGGTAGAAACCAATTCAGTTCTGCAGGAGATAGGGGTAAGTCATCACCAACACATGGTTTAGACGCCACAAAAGACGTAGATATAGATGATAAATGCCAGGGGACTCAGAAAGATATCAGTTAGATTACATTATGGTTAGGCACAGGTTTAGGAACAGTGTGATAAATTCGCACAGTTTCCCAGGAGCGGATGCGGACTCTGACCACAATTTAGTTGTTATGAAATGTAACGTCCGTTTCAAGAAGATAAGGCAATGGCAGCGGGTTAGGAAATGGAACGCAGAAGCATTAAATGGATTAACGAGGAATGAGTATCAGCAGGCTGTAGAGAAAATAATGGATGACGGTAAAGAACTGAGTACAATCGAAGACAAATGGGAATGTATCAAGCAAGGGATATCGAAGCAGCAAAAGACACAATAGGAACCGTTAAGGGGAAAAGAATAAGGAAGCCATGGGTCACCGATGAGATGATTGCAAAGATGGATGAGAGAAGAAGATGGAAAAATGTAAACACAGAGTTAGGCAAAATGAAGTACAAAGAGTTAAACAATAAATTGAGAAGGGCCACAAATAAAGCAAAAGAAGAATGGTGGAAAACGCAATTCGAGGATATGGAAAGTTTAGAGAAGAAGGGTGAAATTGGTGCTCTATACAGCAAGGTTAAGTTATTATCGGGAAGTAAGAAGGCAAGATCTGTGCTAATAGTTAAAGATAAGTGGGGTAAGATAATAGTTGAACCAGGAAAAATCCAAGAGAGATGGAAGGAATATATAGAAACACTGTATGGTAAAGAACTTAGGCCGACAAGGTTAGACATAGAAAAGGAACATGACGTAGAAGAAGATAGCTTAGGTCCAGGCATACTCGACGATGAAATAGAAAGGGCACTAAAGGAGATGAAAGCAAATAAGGCCGTGGGGGTGGACAACATACCTGTAGAACTGTTGAAATGTTTAGGAAAATGCGGGAAGAAGGCCATATATGGACTCATTCGTTGCATCTATGGAGAAGGAATCTGGCCGGAAGATTTTGTGAGATCGGTGTTAGTTCCTATTCCAAAAAGGCAAAGTCTATATCATGTGAGGATGACAGAACAATAAGTTTGATATCCCACGCAGCTAAAGTTATTCTCAGGATCATCAACAAAAGGATAGAGAGTAAGGCAAATGATTACTTAGGGGATGATCAGTTTGGGTTTAGGAAGGGAAGAGGTACGCGTGATGCCATTGCAGTAATGAGATCACTAATTGAGAGGAATATAGAATACAACCAAGATGTTTTTGCCTGTTTTTTAGATTTCGAAAAAGCGTTTTATAGAGTGAATTGGGAAAAATTGATGCGTGTATTGCAGAAAATAGGAATGGATTAGAGGGATAAGAGACTGATCCGAAACCTGTATATGTCTCAGACTGCTCAGGTGCGAGTGGGGAACGGAGAGTCCGGATGGGCAGTGTTAGGAAGAGGGGTAAGGCAGGGTTGCCCATTGTCACCGGTGCTGTTCAACGTATTTGTGGAGGAAATGATTAAAGAGGCATGGGAAGAACTGGAGGTAGGAATGAAAGTCGGAGGGGAATTCGTAAAATCGGTCAGGTTTGCTGATGACCAAGCATTAGTTGCTCAGTCAGCCAAGGGGTTGCAAGCATTGCTGAGTGAATTGGAGGTTCAGTGCGATAGATATGGGATGAGAATCAATATTAATAAAACAATGGTTATGCGATTTTCCAGAAAGAAAAAGGCTAAGCTAAATATTAAAATAGGCGGGGAAAGAATAGAGCAGGTAGAACGGTTTACATATCTCAGAAGTGTTTTGGACCAACATGGTCAAAGTAGTAGGGACGTAAGGAGAAGAATTGCGCTAGGCAAGGAGGCTTTCTCAAGGAGGAGGGAGTTGATGACGGGGACGTTGAGTAGGGATGTTAAGACAAGACTCGTAAAAACTCTGATATGGAGCGTAGATATGTATGGTGCGGAAACGTGGTCACTGAAACAGGAGGATAGACGTAGATTGGAGGCTTTTGAAATGTGGGTGTGGAGAAGAATGGAGAAGGTGAAATGGACCGAAAGGAAAACAAATGAGGAAGTACTGGAGATGGTGGGTGAGGAGAGGGGTTTGTTGAGAGAAATCCTATGGAGGCAGGAAAAATGGATGAAGGCGTATTGAGCGGTAGTGGAATGTTGAAGAAGGTAATAGAGGGGAGAATGTTTGGCGGCTAGCGAGGAAAGGGTAGGAACAGGATAGGGATGCTGGATGGGATGAAGGGAGGAAAGAAGTACACAGAGATGAAGAGGGACCTGATGTAGTTTAGGTTGCTCGATTGGGTTTTGTTTGGAGTTACAAAATATTTATTTGATAGATGTGTCCATCCAAAAACCTACTTTAACCGGTAGATTACCTAGTAAAATATTCAGGTCAGAGCATCTATATATATAAAAATAGATATATATATCTGCTTTATTTTGTGTTCTATTGAAGTCCAAAAGTTTTTATAAAAATAAAAAAGGTATTTACACACGTATGCAAGGTATAATAAAAATGGTATCAAAAATACACTTAAAATAATTTATTTCGCTAATTTTCTGAATGCAACACCTCAGTGGTTTCAATGCATTACCACCCGGTGAGGGTTTAACAAGACCAATGGTTGAATTGCCTCGCGGGGGGCAAGGGTTCACGACCGCTTGTCCCACGAGGGCAAATCGATTATCCTCTTCACTAGCTTGAAACGCATTTTTAAGTATTGGCAGCAGTTGGCAATATTAATAAAATTCGGCAGTGGTATCTCGTTGATGCCAAATTGCCGATTGCAGAGCGTCAACGTTTTCTCTTAAGAGCGTCCGTCCAATTTTGACCATCATTGAAAATGAAATTTGGAATATTCGCAAGGATATGCGCCTGTCTGTGCCCTCGCGCTCTAAAAAAGGAAGCGTTCTGCGAATGGCAAGGCAGACGGTCTACGCAGGGGCACCAATCGCGACGACGGATTCACTTAAAAAAAATAAATACACTTCATTTATGGTTGGTCACCGTTACATACTTTTCTCTCCATTTTTCGTGATTTAGGATCAAAATAACATGAAAACCTAGCGTCACAATTAATTTGAACAGGAGGGAATTTCTATCGGACGGAATATACTTGGCATAAATAACCAAATCAGATTTATTTGTCAACCGTTCATAATTCTTCTTTTTTGTCCATTTTTTAGCATGACATTTTCCTGTGCTTCTAAGTTCTCATATGGCCATATTTCTCTTGAATCTCATTCATAGAATATGCATTTAACCGTTGCGTTCGCGATAAAAGAATTTAGTAATAAATAATTCTTATAGAGCTAAATATAATTATAATTTGGGTGTAAAAAGACAACTAAACCAATTGGCTATACGTAATAGTTTAACTCTATTGCTAAAGTAATTCAGATCTTAATCAACATAATTCATCAGGGTGTAAATTAAAATATAAGTAATACGTGATGGAAAGCGAAATAAAAGAGAAAATAATTACATATGGTTATTAATTAATGCCTTCTAATATACATTAAATGTCATATTAAGTTAAAAAGTTTTCGTGTGTTATAAGCTGGTGCAACAGTAATGAGAAAAATGCGTTCATCTTTTCTCTGATAACAGGATGAGATCAACTTAGGAAGGATTGATATGTGTGTTTTGAAATCCTGATAGCACATTAAACCTCATTCAATAACAGGAAGCGTAATGGGATCATCATGGTGTATGGGAGTATAAGGAATTGGTGAAGCGTAATAGCGAACTTTTCTTAATTATTCACTATCTTAACAACAGCTGTAACCAAGTATGTTTCAACTCCATGAAAAGAAGTATGATATTATGATCCCTCACTCCCAGGAAGTGGAGTCCTGTTCTCCCATTATCCACGCGTCTAATAACGCTGTGGAATACCTTTTTAGCGAGATGCATGGAATCCTCTGAATTCTCCTTGCGGGAGTCATGGCGCCCGTAATATATCAGGCCACCCGCTCCCACGAGTTGTGTAAACCCATAACAATTCTCGAAGTACAGGAATTTCGGCAAGGGATGGTGATGGTAATTCCGAAATACGCGTCTAAATGAAAACCTCGTGTTCAAGAACGCAGCGGCTAAGATCTTTGATATGCGCATAAATGATCAGAAAACACTAAAATGACGTGTTTCATTCCTAAGTTGACTTGGGGCTATCTCTCAGAGGTGTGAGGCAGTCGGATGGGTAGAAGGCGCTGGACTGCTGATGGGAGGGCCAAGGTTTCGATTGTGGCCCAGGTTCGATAGGTCCCAGGGTGCCACTGGAATCGTTCGCCTTCATCCTGACCTTTGATTCAAGTGCTCGCTCAAGTGCTTTTTATTTCAAGATAAGAGAGATGGAAAGCCGATTGGATGGATTTGATTTGCCACATTTTCCGATCAGCATTAACAGACCTATTTTTTATAGGCTTTGAATAATTATTTTTTGTTTCTTTCCACACAGAGATTAAGAGAGGGACCTGGTGTAGAGTAAATTGCTGGAATGCATTTTGTTAGGAGTAATAAAATATTTATTTGGTAGTTGTGCCCATCCAAAACCTATCTAATCCGGTAGATTACTTAATAATAATAGTGTCCATCCCAAACCTACTTCAGCCGGTAGATTATCTATAATAATCTTTCCTTCCTCTCGTACTAAATAGGCTATACCACCTATTACCCGTTTGTGAAGAGTATTGGGTTTTTTCCTTAAATATTTCACAATCAATTTCACCTTTATATATATTAAATTGCTACTTCAAGTCAGGATAGAGCGTTAACCTTTTTTTGTCACTTGGTTTATTTTTGATAAAAATTGTTTCTGTTAATCTTTAATTCTAATCTTTGTAATATACTTACTCTTGCACTAAAAATGCTGCAAAACTATTTTAACGGTGGAGAAATTTGGTCGAAATAAGATGAGAACTCAAATAATGTCTTTTCTTGTATTCTTCTAGGTATGTGGATATTTCAATGGCGCATACCTTGTTCGAATATAATACTTGAACACCTATGGATAATGAGTATTTTATATAGCACGAGTACAATACTATTTAAAGAAGCCCATCAACTGTTCAACGTTTGGAAAAGAATTTTATCCCATTTCGCAATCTTTTACGGTTCCTGATATTTGCTACTTCTCTTTAATTCGCGCATGCAAAATAAACCGAAAACAATAGGCCTTTATGCTCAAAGCACTGAAAGCCCTATAAAAGGGAACGCGCGATAGAATCAAGTCGAGTGCACGACGACACGAGCTCGCAATAGCGGGGGGAGGGGGGAAGATGAAAGGGAGCGTCGGATTGGGGGCAGGGGGCTTTGGTCGGTGGCGCGGGGGCGGAAGCGTCAGTTGATAACGTCTCGCCGCTCCCGGAACCGGCGCCCTCCGTGTTAGTGGATGCACCACGGTGTGTGTGTGTGTGTGAATGCACCGAGAGGGAATAATGCCAGGCGGAGAGCAGTGCGAAGTGGTGTGTCGTCTTGGCATTCGAGCGGACAAAGCAATCTCATGCCGAGAAGGAAAGGCAATATATGCATGCCTACGTACGTACGTATATCCTGCTCTGAAAAACTTGGTGTGTTTATTTATCAGAGGAATTAGAAGTATTGAAATACCATCCATTATTAAAGCGTACGTTGAAGATGAACTGTTTCGATTTCATTTAAATAAATTGCTGAAGAAAATTTATATCGATACATACTCCTGTCAATTAGCATTGACAACTTTTTCGCGTTAGTTAGTTCATTATAACATTTTGGCAAGAGTTTTAAATACTGCTCGTGGCGAACTTTCACCTGTGAAATTGTAAGCTAAAATATACCTAGGGGAAAGCACGGCAATAATGTAGTGGGCGAGCGACAATTGTTAGGGTACGCGTATCCACTTTGTTAGACAGTTTAGGTTGGGATTCTCTTACACAGCGGCGTTTCCAATATAGATTAAACTTATTAAAAACATTTAAAGATGGGCCCTTTTCCGATGACATCAAGGATATAATATGAACCCCAACGTATTACGGTCGAAGGGATCACGAATATAAGACTAGAGAGATAGACTGCAAGACTGACAGGTTTAAAATGTCATTTTTTCCAAGAACGATAAGGGAACAGAATGCTCGTAGTCGAAATTCCCCAGGACTTAGTTCATTACAATAAGTATTAACGTACAGGTTAGGGACTTCGCGAGGATGTGTATACATGTGTGTATGTATGTATGTATATGTATGTGTGTATATATACATATATATATATGTATATATATTTTTTTTTCCTACAGGTTCCCCCCACCTTTCCTCACCTAACTCCCAACCCCCTCAACCCTTACCCTTCCCTCATGGTGCTACACCCCCTGCCACACACCTTTTTGGTGGCTCGCAGGGTACTTATGTAGATGTAGATGTAGATGTAGGGTTGATTTAAGCACCTGTGACGATATTATTTTTTATTTATCATTTGAAAAAAATGGGGATAATTGTCTATTCCCTATTATTTCTCTATGTGAATCAAAGTTTCCATTTTGTAGAAATTGCACACTTTTGTTGATTTAATTTTTTGCGAGTGATAAGTACGGTTGATTCCAAGAGCGTTAATCGCCCTGTTGCTCCGTTGAATTAGCATTTTTCTGATCCCTCAAGAAGTTAGAGTTTATTGTCTCTGAATGTCTGGGATATAATATAAAAAAGTCAATCGTGACAAAATGTATACGATTTTGAATTATAAGATATGTTTGTAAAGTAGCATGTTCTAAAATAACAGAATAAAACGAAAGACTCATTCTAATATTTTTTCTAAATCAGTGATGTTTTTAATAAACCGTTGCAAATCTACTAATTTAATATAATTTTCTAGGAACTTAAACTGTTAAAATAAGGTCTTGATCTTCTCGTAGAAAAAATGAGAGACTTAAATTAATAGATTTGCAAATACGTATTCCTTCCGATCCGATAAAACCACTTTGCAATAATGGATCAATGAATTTTTATTCCCGTGGAATTACAATGGTACCATATTCGCTTGACAAGCATTATGGGCTGAATCAGACATTCATATTTACAACTGTTCAATCAATTATCCTGAGCTGGAGATTGATTAGTTTTTGTGTTAAATGCAATATTCAATTGCACCGTAGTTAATGCTGAACCATGGGAGATATCTGTTTATATCCTTGCCCACTTCCCTCATAGAAATAATCAAAAATTGTAATCATGAGAACCCTATTTACAAACCACGGTTAAAATATCAGGGGTTCAATCAAATGAAACATTGCAAAAGAGAATTATTTCGCTTATTTCTCCCATTTTGCGTACAATATTCTTTTAATTTCTTAATAATTAACGATTATGCATGATATAATAAATAATGAGCCAATATTTTTGTTATTTTTCAGGGTAAGTACATCTATGTGAAAAGAACCGGCACTACCGCACCCTTAATTTGGTGACAGCGGTAAGCAGGTTATTATTTTATCTCTATCCTAATATATCCTGATTTTAATTTCGGGTGACTTACTTCTAACAAGGTAACAGAAACTATTACAAAAATTATCGAACTTTCTCAAAAATAAATTCACTGCTCATGGACTAGTAAAAAAACATGGTAGAAGGGATTCTACGTTCCGATGACTACTAGAGCTAGAGCGAAATAAACGATAATTGCTGCTGGAGGGGTCACCCATACAAGATAGGTCACAGGGTAAGGGATAGGGCAAACGCAGCGTCTGTTCCACCGAAAGGCGGCTGCACAAATGTCTGACCCCAGTGGGGCGGTCATTGAGCGATGGTATCACGTTAAGAACACTGTTGAGGAACGCAACGGGAAACCACTGCTGTTATTATTCCAGGTTACAATGATAGACATAGATTTAATATGAGTCCTGGCGACTGAGACTCGCACCGATGGAACACGTAACTATCGTGTCCGGCAGCAGGAGAGAGACAAGCCTTTTGAGGTCGGAATTCCACTAATTACTTGCAAAGCCAACTCCACAGTAGCAGCAACAAGAACACAATAGAAGACTAAACCAATTACAATAGGAACTTGGAATATTTGGACGATGTCGAGGATAGGGAAGTTGGAAGATAAAAAGCAAGAGCATGGCGAAGTAGATGTTTTAGGGCTGTGCGAGGTGAGATGAATGAATAGCGAGGATTAGGGTAGCGATAAATATAATGCGTTTTAGAAAGAATGGCTAGAATGTGAGAGATAATGGTATAAACCATGAGCCAAAAGGCAGGCAAAAGCATTACGAATCCAGAACTAGCGAGTTATAGGCTATTATTAATAGAAGTTCATGCTGAAGCAACGAACTTTGTTATAACTTAGTCCTATGTCAAAAAGCAATCATAGATGACAAAACTTCGGCAGAATATACCATCATTTACAGTATATGATTGCGTGTGTTCCTAGTGGTGAATATTTGATAGTGATGAGGGATTGGAGAAGGCGGTGGGTGAAGAAGGATTTGGTAGTGGAGTAGGGCTTAGGGTAAGGAAGGAAGGAATGATCGCGGGTGAAAGCAACGGAATTATACAGGAGACGGGGCTTAATCATAACGAACACATGGTTTAGATGCCAAAATAGTTATAGGTAAGATGGAATATAGTTACTTTAGTCTGGACGAGAAGTAAGAGTATCAGCAGGCTGTACAGTAAATAATGGGGGAGGAGAGGGTATAGGGGATATATATATATATATATATATATATATATATATATATATATTAGTATTTATATGTATTAGGGTATTATTGGGTAGAATGGAAGAAAATGGGAACCTATAAAAAAGGGATACGGAACGCCGGAAACAAAACAATAGTGATGATTTTAGGTAAAGGTAAATAGGAAAAAGACAAGGAAACCATAAATTACGGGCGAGATGCTTTTTAAAAAAGAGGCGAGAGAAGAAAATGGAAGAATGTAAACACAGAGATAAGAAAAAGGAGGCATAAAGTGTTAAATAGTAAATTGAGGCAAGAAACAAACGGAGAGAAAGAAGAGTGGTAGAAGAAGTCCTGCGAGGATAAGGCAAGTGTGCAGAGGAAGGTTGAAATTGGTGCAGTATAAAGGAAGTTTAAAACACTGTCAGGAAGTAAGAGGTGAATTTATGTTATAACAATCACATATAGTATAAGTTAGTGAATATAATAGCCGGACAAGAAAATATTCAATAGAGATGAAAATAATTTTTGGAAGAACTGTTAGGTTAAAGACATTAGGCCAGCAGAGCGTGGAAATAGAAAGGAAGCAAGCCTTAGATGAGGATGATTTAGGTCCAGGTATGCGCGATTGAGAGATAGAAAGAGCATGAAGGGAATTGAAAGCAAATATAGTCGTGCTGATAGACAACAGTTCCGCGGAACAACAAAATGATTTAGGAAAACGTGGGAGGAAGAGATTTTTATGGAATAGTTCTTAGCGGTTATAAGGGAGCTATTTGGCAGGAAGCTATTGTCAGACCACTGTTAATTCCCAAAAAAGGAAAGATAAGCAAATATTTATGAGGGCTACTGAATAATAGGTTTGATTTCTTACGCAGCTCAATTGGTAGGGAGGATTTTCCATTTGAGGACGGAGAGGAGGGTAAATGATAATTTTGGGGAAGAGCAATTTAGATTCAGAAAGAGGAGAGGCTTGGGTGACGCCATTGCCGCAATGAGGTCAATAATACAGTGGAACCTCTTTTAACGAGTGACTTGCATAACAAGCCAAAATATTTTTTTGATGACTTGCTTGGCGAACAACCTTTCGCATAACGCGTGACGAGGAGAGAGGGTTGATTGCGCGACTACTGCTTCAGCCTTTGTTTAGCACTCGTTCCGCTCGCATCTTAATGTAGCTGGTGATTACACACTTTTCCAAACTTGTGTTCACACATTTTTGCTTATATTTTGCAAGGTTGAAAACCCTTGCATGAAAAAGAGGCACACGTGATATCATATCATAGCAAGAGTTCACTAAAGTAGAGGAATATAGAAAATAATCCGAATTTATTTTTGTTCCAAGTAAAGTTTGAAAAGACATTTTATAGAGCATATTGGGTAGAATTAATGAAGATAATGGGTTAGAATGGGATACATTGGAGGAAAAGGACGCTTATCTGCAACCTATACACGTCTCATGGAGGTGCGAGTGGCGAATAGAGCCGGGTTCTTCAGTTTTTAGGAAGAGAGGTGTGCATTATCGCCATTGCTTTCAGACGTATATTCAGATGAGCTGTTAAAAAATGCACTATAAAAACTGGAGATAGGAATGAAAGTTTGAAGAGAATTCATAAAAGCAGTTAGGTTTCCGGACGATCTAGCTTTAATAAGTCATTCAGCCAGGAGAATTCAAATATTGTCGGGCGCAATGGAAAGTCAGCGCGAGACATGTATGGGATGAAAATCAATGTAAAAAAGAAATGTCATGGAGTTTTGGAAAAGAGGTGTCCTTCGTGAAATTTTGAAATAAGAGTTTAAACTAAAGCAGGTGGAAGTAGTTACTTAAGTGAGGAAGTATTTTGGACTGAAATATTCAAAGTAATGGGAACATAATAAAAAGAATTGTATAAGGCAAATGAACTTTCATAAGGAGGAGGGGATTGATGACAGGATTGAATAAGGATGTAAAGATATTTCTGTTAAAGCGAAAGTCCTTTTTTACGCCACGACATGTGCGTTGGATGAAGATGATGGTCACAGTTTCGAGGCTTTTGAGATGTGGGTGTGGAGAAGGATGGAAAAGATGAAAATGAATAAATGGAAAACAAACGAGGAAGTGCGGGGTATGTTGTGTAGGAGAAGGGATTGTTGGGAAAAGCCAAAAGGAGACAGGGAAAAAACATTCAGATCGTATTCCATCGGATTGATGCTGAGGATGGGGCAGCAATAGGATAGGCATTTTTCAAGGAATAAATGGAAGACAGAACACAGAATAGAAGAAAGGTTTATTGCAGTCTGCGATATCAGGTTGTGTTCTGTAAGGATGTATCTTCGCACAGATGAGTATAGTGTATTCATTCAAAACCAACCGGTACCAAACGGTAGAATACCAATGAGACGATCGCGATAAAAGACAAATTATTAAGTAATAAACTCCTTTTTCTCAGTTAAGTTACAAAACAACAATTTCAGTGTAAAAATCATTCACCTTGACCGGGATTCCGGATCGAAATTTCGGAGTTTAAGAGGACACTTCGGTAGCTAAACTGGCTAAAGCACTCGGCCGGAATCCGAGTTGGGACCGCGGTAAAGGAGAATGGTTTGTACACTTTGAAATTGTTGCATTTATATGCTCAATCGCGAATGAATTCGCTAAATGTGACTGGCGCGGCATCTGCCGCTGTTTCTTTGAATTTCTTAGAAGTTATTTGACTTGATATGGACACCGAAATTAAACACAATGGTTGTATTGTCGCCTGCTATTACTATATTATTCATTTTGAATTATCAGCAGAAAATCGATCGTACCAGAAATTAATAATTATTAAATTAGTCATATACCAGCTGCATATACACACATTAAAAGAATGCATAAAGATTTTCCAAAAATATTTTTATCTAATTTATGATAATTTAATCACAAATTTATTCTCACCCAAGATATCGAATAGCTATGAAACGAGCAAACAATCGATAGAATTGAAGTATTATGTTGTTTTTCGAAATACTGTGAAAACCCTTGAGTAAACTCGATGGTTTCAGGCTTCACTTTGTGGAAATCCATTCTAATAGATCAAAAGAGAGATGGTACTTTTTTCCACACTTTATTGCTTAAAGTCGACCGGTTTCGTCGCATAGGCGACATCATCAGGTACATAGATTCAGTGAGTTCCAGAATATATAGTTTTTTTTGAGAGGGGGGGGGAAAGAGGAGGGATAGGGGGGGAGGGTAGGAGGCGGTGGAAAAAAGGGGGGGGCGTGTGAGAGGGAGCGTGGTACTGGGCGTGGGTGACTCCAAGGCAGGGGTGGGCTAAGTGGAAGCTTGGTTAGGTATGCCGTTCACGGCGGGGGTTGGGGCGTCAGGTATTGTGGTCAGTGAAATATCCAAAAGGGGGGAATTGCTCACAAAAATGTTCTCGTTGGCAATTATTCCTGCCTTTCGATGCTTCCTAATCTCCAACTCCTCCAGACAATCCATTCTTCTTCCCTTTTTCTCAAGGTGAAGAATCTCTGGGATAAAGTCGCTCCTGTGGTCACTTTCCCATAGATGTTTTGCAAAATGGGATCTGTTTAACTCACCATTTCGTAGATGTCTTCTGTGTTCTTCTGCTCTTACTCTGAACGACCGTCCAGTCTGGCCAACATATCAAGGTAATCAAAGACATTGCAGTAAAAAATGGTTACGAAGAAAGTGTCATTAGTAAAATGATCTTTAAAAAACTCTCCCTTCGAGCACAGAGACTGTTTTATAAATCATCGGTAACTAGTGAAGATAAGAAACGATGGTGCAAACTTAGTTACTACGGGAAGATTACGCAGTCTATTGCCAACCTTTTCCCGAAGGAAGATTTCAAAATTGCATATTACAACAAATGTAACTTAAGGGCTGTGTTAAACAAAACCAAGGACAATATTGACATCAATGATAGAAGTGGCATTTATAAACTTCAATGTGGTGACTGTGAAATCTGTTATGTTGGCCAGACTGGACGGTCGTTCAGAGTAAGAGCAGAAGAACACAGAAGACATCTACGAAATGGTGAGTTAAACAGATCCCATTTTGCAAAACATCTATGGGAAAGTGACCACAGGAGCGACTTTATCCCAGAGATTCTTCACCTTGAGAAAAAGGGAAGAAGAATGGATTGTCTGGAGGAGTTGGAGATTAGGAAGCATCGAAAGGCAGGAATAATTGCCAACGAGAACATTTTTGTGAGCAATTCCCCCCTTTTGGATATTTCACTGACCACAATACCTGACGCCCCAACCCCCGCCGTGAACGGCATACCTAACCAAGCTTCCACTTAGCCCACCCCTGCCTTGGAGTCACCCACGCCCAGTACCACGCTCCCTCTCACACGCCCCCCCCTTTTTTCCACCGCCTCCTACCCTCCCCCCCTATCCCTCCTCTTTCCCCCCCCCCTCTCAAAAAAAACTATATATTCTGGAACTCACTGAATCTATGTACCTGATGATGTCGCCTATGCGACGAAACCGGTCGACTTTAAGCAATAAAGTGTGGAAAAAAGTACCATCTCTCTTTTGATCTACTTGAGTAAACTGTCAATGACCAAATAGAAGTTTGACCAGTGTACATATTGCTATGGATCATTTTAGTTATTTCTGTAATACAGAGGTATTCTCTTATTTGTCAATGGCTTATAAATGAACGGCAACTGTATTGTTAGCCAATTTCATTTGAAGCGCTCCTTTCTTCGGATAGGTATCCTTCAAAATTCTATTCGCCTGAATTGTAGTTTTCCAGTATTTTTGGCTTGAATATTGCTTCATGTTTGATTAGTTTAAACTCATTTCAATAAAAAGACAATTTCGAGCAGTAATAACTACACACATGTCATGAAAAAATGCGGCCCACCATTTTTATGTGTGCGTTCCAAAGGAACTCACACACTCCGTTTTAATGTAAATAGTTTTATGCATGACTTAATTCATTGATTAATTGAAATGTTGAATTGGTATTTGAAATTAAATCAAATTATCTTAAGATCGCGGGAAAACGGTGTTTGGATTTGTTTATGCACTTTGAGATTAGATATTGATGAAATTATCCTACGAAAGGAATAGGAGGAGGGAATCATTAACAACGTGCAAATGCCAAATGTCTTTCTCGTTTCTCTCCGTAAATAATGAACATTTCCCATTCCAACTGACGCACTTCCGATCCTATGATGGATTGTCTAATATGAGTGCTATAAAAATTACCAGGAATATTTGCATCCTTGTGATAGCATTTTCTTTTCGATACTCTTTCTGCGTGCTAAATGGGCGTTTGGACCAGTATGACCGATATTTAAAACATTGATATTTTTTATTTTTCCCTCTAACAATACTAATCTAAAATAAAGAATATGGAATAGATAATATATTCATCCTGTTTTCATGAGTAATGCAGGTCAATAAAGTTTTAAGGAAGTCGTCCCTGGGGATGAGCTTTTATTGTAAGGAGACTGTTAAAATTTGAAGTGATTTTATTTGGACAGCTGGATTCTCCTTTGGTAAATTAACTGAAACTGGAATCCATCCATGATATTTCACCACGGATCCTCTTAACGTTTAAACGTGTGCACCTTATCGGTTCCGCATTAACTTCTTCAGCTTCATTCCACTGCCAACATTATGCGGTTTTAGAGACAATCTCGGTCATCAGAATTTTAATCACGCGCGGCTGTTAATAATTCTCGTTTCGTGAGAGGAGATCTCTCAGAGTCCCTGAAAAATTCAGCCTCCAACCTCCGGAATGGAACGGTTACGTTTACGAATAACTTTGTGAGTTGGTTCGCGGTGGAGAGAAAGAGAGTGAAGGATGTTGGCGCGTTGGGGGAGGAGGGGGGTGGTGGCAGAGGGGAGGGGTTGGGGCGCTCGTCTCATCTCGCTGCTGCACGCCCCTGCTCTGCCAGTTCGCCCGCCACCCACACTCTCCACGATATCCGCGCCCCCGCCTCAGCAACATCGTCCTCTCGCCTCACGTAACCCAGATACCTCCTAATGCCCCCAAAACGTCCAACTATCCCCCCTCCCTTTATCCCCCCTATCCCCGCACATCCGCGACGCAGCGGGCCCGATCCATTATCTACTCTTCTTTTTCATCCCACTGTCCATCCCTCCTTTCACCCCGACACCAGAATGAATCGACTTTTTTTTCGCAAAATAATGAGATTTTGGGTCTTCTTTTTTGCATGGAAAACCTCTCCCGTAAGTACGTAAATGGACAAAATCAAACATTAAAGTAGAAAAGGTGTAAAAATCAAAGCAGAAATAATTATATGTTGCTGAATAACTTACGGCGGTGCTTATTCTCTCCCTGGTGAAACTCTTCAAGCGAAACACAAACTACTAATAAGGTGAAGCACCAATTTAAGATATATGCAGGTAAAATACAAAAGGAATGATTAAAGTTTAGGAAAATATTTAAAGGGAAAACAGTGAGAATATTTGGCAGTCAACGAGACCAAAAAAAGGAGCAAATATGAAAAAGATGTTACGAAATATATTAGTATAAATAGAATATAAAAATTCGCTCTCAACCATCAACAAGAAGGAATATGATTGAAAAAGTGCGTAACATAGGTTACGAAATAAAATGCACTCGTGCGCGTATTTACGTGGAAGGAAAGAATGGCTTCGGATTAGAGAGATATCCGAGCCCTACTCCTCCCCAAGGGTCGTGGCGAACTTCCTTCTCCTCGACCCACGAAGCCAAGGGAGATCGACCCACCTTCGATTTCCCGAGTTGTCACGGGATGGGTTCGTGACGAGCGAGGAAATAATGGGAGATAGGCTTCCCTTCCTTGCTGAGAGAGAGAGGGAAGGAAACCCTCCCAGGCTTCCGAAGGGATGAGAAAAATGTACATAGCATAGGTAGGTACCAGTTCTTCGCATGGATTATTCCTAGAAATCATTTTTATTATTCCCTCTCTACATATTTCCGGAACTGTCGAATTCCCGGGATCATAATACGGGCGATAGGCCAATTTTACTCCTAGATCCAAATGCGTATTGAATAAAAATATTTTGTGCGCTAAATTGTTTTTTTATTTGCATTACTTATTCTTTTCCCTGTCGTGTAACTTTGAAATGAGCAACAAAGTCACGTGACCGCATCGAAACCTTTTCCAATCGAGATCAAAATCTAAAGCACACAGCGCACGAATGGACAATTGAGTATCGAGATTAAAATTTTGAATTATTATGGAACAAATAATAATTTAGCATAATCGTAAGTTCATATTTAGTTATTAAATATACACCAAATTAATGGAGGAATGCATGACACTTAACATTATTGTTACTCGGCAAGATTTTCAACACAATCTAATGGATACACAATTTTTCTCACCTCCATATAGTGGTGAAAAGAGACCTCAAGTGTGGTTTTGCAGTATTTTACATTAGATTTGACGTAAAAGTCATCGACCAATGTGTCGAATATCATCTCTCTCGGTCACATGCGTGTATTCAACATTCTCTACGTACATGCAATGAGCAAAATTTTGTATTCATGTACATTCGTAAAAACGCCCACTTTAATATGAGTACATAACACATGTCAGCATACGCCCTTCTCTCTCTCCTTGCTCGGGGTCCTCGCACGGGGTTAAGGTTTAAACAGGGTCAGTGCTGCGGCGGGGGTGTCACCGACTGGCCCCACACTCCCGTGGAAGGCTCCCAGGGCGAGGGGGCGGAGTGGCGTGGTGTATTGTTGGGGGCGGCGTGTGTGCGGCGGGGGTCGGCAGGTGGGCGTGGGCCGGGTTTGTTTGCTCTTATCTCTCGCGCCCCAGTGCTCCATTCATTCTCCATCGGACCCATCCCCGTCCAACGACTCCTTCCCCCCCGACCCCCGCCCTCGGACGCTCCACTACCAAAACCCCTTCTCCGCTCCGATTTTTTTTCGCTCCAAGAAAAAGTGTGCTTGGAAAACAGAGAGAAAATCGTATCTCCGACTCCGTGAACCTCCTACGCCACCTCTTCTCTTTTTTTCTCAAGCCCTTTCTTCGCTTTTTGATCCATTTTCTCGATCGCGATTATTCTTTTTTACTCCATTCCTCTTCGTCTATCGCGAGCCTCCTATATCTTATCCTTGGTCTAAGCTCTCCTTCGAATCCTCGCCTCTCCTTCTTCACTTGACTCTCGTCTATGCCAAGGCACGTGGTGAGTCTGAGAGAAGACATTTTCCCCCAGTTCCTCCTTGAAAAATGCATAGCTTCATCGCGATAAATCTCCTTGGGCTTCTCGATACTTTATGCCAGTTGGCTAATGTTAAAATGTTGTCATCCAACTGAATAAAAACGCTCTGAATTATGTTTAATAAAGCCAGTGTTAATTAATCTGAAGTAGTAGTTTTTGATGGGAGGCGACAGGTAGCTAAGATTATTACCGCCATGAGGGATGAACAGGATATGATGAAGGTTGGAGAGGAACCGGCGTCGGAAAGCCTATTCTTAATGAAAGGCGCCCAGGGGTCCGCAGCTTGACGTTCCATCCGATGGACGGCATTCTCAATCGAAGAACACTCCACAAAGCACCTCAAGTAGGGTTCGGGATACCACTGAAAAATACCTGTCGCCGCCGGGATTCAAACCTGGGCCCCCTGCGTGGGAAGCCAGTCCGTTAGCCACCGCAATATCTCGATCCCCTTAATCTGAGAATATCTCAAAAGAGTTAAGTACGAATACAAAATGACCATATGTAATCCAAACATTATATATTTTGTTGCGTTGATGTCGAGGGTTTTTGTCTACGTTTATAGTAATATCCGTGCAAAACTGAGATAATTAGTAAGTATTGAAATTTTTAATCCGCAGTGAGAAACTGCTATAATAATTTTATTTCGAATATCCGAGGTACTAGCACCAGCCTACGAATGCGTAATTATCCGAAGAGTTATCTAAACGCAAACGATCTTTTTACATAAAAAACCATTAGACTTATTTTCTAATCATACAAATGTTTGTTTAGTTGAGGAGGGAAGCATATTCGTTGCTATATGTTTCGTAAAGCTCCTCAGTAAATACTTTAAATTCCTATGAATAATATAAATCATTCCAACTGTCCCCGGTTTTTCAATCATTGGTCCGTTTAACTAAAATATTTCATTACTATTTTTGAGCTGAATCCAATTTTCGTTTCATATGATATTATTTTCATGAACAATCACGACCGTTGGACCTCAAAATGAATATCCCTTAATGGGGCTACGACATCCATGAAGTTTTCTGATTAACCAGAAAGAAGAACTTTGACGAGGAAACTTCGGAAACTACAAAAGGTCCAACTCCAAATACATCCGTATACTAATGGAACCCGTACATGCGAAAAATAATGGTTTTGGGAAAATTTGGAAAATATTAATAATTTTTAAAGAACTCTCGAGTAATCCTGTATGTATGTGTGTTTGTGTATATATATATATATATTATATATATATATATATATTATATATACATATATATATATTATATATATATTATATATACATATATATATATATTATATATATATATATATATATATATATATATATATATATATATATATATATATATATATACATACATACATACGGACAGGGAATGGGAAAACACAAAAAAAGATTCCTTCCTTACCAAACTCCAAAATCAACTGGAAAAAATTCAATTCAACCTGCTCCTCCGACTCCTTTACCTTCGCCGGATGTCTCAAACACAGCCCAATTTGATTCGGCAATCGAACACTTTACATCCCTAATCAATATTATCGCCAAATCCTTTTCATTCTGCCCAAACCCGGCAAACCTCACTGGTCCTTCTATCCCAGCGGATATACTGCGATTGATAAACCTGAGAAACCAGGACAGACGGCTCTGGCATCGCCCCCGCCACCCTAAAGGTTGTAAAAAAATTCAGAGCCCTAAGAAATCTGGTGGTTTCACATCTTAGGAAACACAAACAAACCCTCTGGGAGAAAAGGATAACATCCTTATCTCACAAGGATACTGACTCACAATGACTCACGGTGCAGTTATTTTTCTGTTGGTTGATTGTTTGGTTTAGTCCAGGGGGTAGAGCGTTGGACTGCTGACCGGAATAGTCCCAGGTTCGGTTCCCGGAAAATGAACTGACCCCCCTACCCTGATGTGTGAATATTCACACCTGCTTGACGTTTCCTCGGATTATCGGCTCGGTAACTCGAAAGATCCGGTCCCGGTCCCGGAAAGTCCCGGTCAAGGAAATATTTTTACACTTGTGATCTGCTCGATTCCTCCTTCCTTCCCCACCTCTCCTGTGCTCGTCCTTTGTGTTTTTATCCCATTTCCTTATATCCATTTTCACGTGAATGAATAACTTTGTTTTATTAATATTGATTCTCATCCCATATCTATCGCACTGAACCTCCAATTCACTCTGCAATGCTCACAACCCCTTGGATGACTGAGCAACTAATGCTTGGTCATCAGCAAACCTAACCGATTTTACGAATTCACCCCCGACTTTCATTCCTACCTCTAGTTTTTTCCATCCCTCTTTAATCATTTCCTCCACATATACGTTGAAAAGCACCGGTGACAATGGGCAACCCTGCCTTACACCTCTTCCTAACACTGCCCATCCGGACTCTCCGTTCCCCACTCGCACCTGAGCGGTCTGAGACATGTACTGGTTGCGGATCTGTCTCCTGTCCCTTCAATCCATTCCTATTTTCTGCAATACGCGCATTAACTTTACACCAATACCCAATACACTCTATCAAACGTTATTTCGAAATCTACGAAACAGGCAAATGCGTCCTGATTGTATTCTATATTTCTCTCGATTAGTGATCTCATTACTGCAATGGCATCACGCGTACCACTCCCCATCCTAAATCCAAACTGATCATCCCCTAAGTAATCATTTGCCTTACTCTCTATCCTTTTGTTGATGATCCTGAGAATAGCTTTAGCTGCGTGGGATATCAAACTTATTGTTCTGTAATCCTCACATGATGGAGCCTTTACTTTTTTCGGGATAGGAACGAACACTGATCTCACAAAATCTTCCGGCCAGATTCCTTCCTCATAGATACTACGAATCAATCCATATAGAGTCTTCTTTCCACATTTTCCTAAACATTTCAACAGTTCCACAGGAATGTTGTCTACCCCCACGGTTTTATTTGCTTTCATCTCCTTTAATGCCTTTTCTATTTCATTGTTGAGTATGCCTGGTCCTAAGCTATCTTCTTCTACGTCATGTTCCTTTTCTCTATCTAACCTTGTTGGCCTAAGTTCTCTACCATACAGTGTTTCTAAATATTCCTTCCATCTCCTTTGATCTTTTTTGTGTCAAATAATATCTTACCCTACCTATCTTTAACTGTTAGCACATATCTTGCCTTCTTACTTCCCGATAATAACTTTACCTTGCTGCGAAGCGCACCAATTTCACCCTTTCCCTGTAAACTTTCCATATCCTCGCTTTGCGTTTTCCACCATTCTTTTTTTGCTTTATTTGTGGCCCTTCTCAATTTATTGTTTAACTCCTGGTACTCATTTTACCTAACTGTGTGTTTATATTTTTCCATGTACTTTTCTCATTCATCTTTGCAATCATCTCATGCGTTACCCATGGTTTCATTATCCTTTTCCCGTTAACCGTTCCTATAGTGTCTTTTGCGGCGGTAAAGCTCAAATTGTCTCCGCCAGTCACTTGCATCTACCCGACCCCTCTGGCCAGCAGCTGTGCATTATTTTGGCCTAACTGTTCATTTGGTCAGCTATATAGTAAATTTAAAAGAATTCACAATTTTCATACTTACATTGCAGATATTAGAATTTAAATTAGATTGAAACATTAGGCCCGAAACCGCTCATTCTAAGATGCTAAACTTTTGTCCATCTGGCAGTATTTTGAGTAATAAGGCTCCAACTAAGGGGCCTTGGAATACATTTCAATGAGTATTAACAAGCCTTCTCTTTGAAGAAAGTGGGAAATGTTTCTAAAAATTAAGTATTTTTTGTCTCCATCAGTTTTCCTGCGCAGCTATGTTTTATAAGATTTATTTCACTTTTTTGTGTTGTCAGAACACAGTATAAACCTTTTGGGCGCTCATTTCCACGTTCCTACTGTGATTTCCCAGAAATATTTGTTACCCCAATATTTCACACATCTTCGATGAATATGAGGCTTCATCTAGAATCGAACCTGGTCCCTCTGATTAGTATAAAAACGCTATAGCCACTCGACCATCACGTTTTGCTAAGTATCTGGGTATAAGAGACACAAAAGTCGAGCAAATTTAGGAAGAGATTTGCTAAAATTATTAAAAGCCGCAAAATCTTCGCTCCAGTGGTGGATACTGTTGAAAGGCGCACTTAACCAATTCTTATATTGGATGGCTCATTTTTCCACAGTCCCATTAATATAATTCGACAGCTGGAGTCACTTGCAATGATGATTCCGTCTCATTTGTATTCCGTTATTTATTTTACGAGTGTTGCGGCGAGGAATTACACAGGCCAACAGTGTTTTTGGTGCCGGAGCTTTTAATGTTGATTTAAAGAACAATTGGGGTGCTGAATCCAATTATGACACTAGTTTTTTCCCATCAGCTATAGTTTTCAAGATATAGATATGTTGTTACTTACGTAAAGAAATCTTCTACATGATGATATGGGAATATTATATTAATAACACAGGCCAACAGTGGTTTTGGTGCCGGAGTTTTTAATGCTGATTTAAAGAACAATTGGGGTGCTGAATCCAATTATGACATTAGTTTTTTCCTATCATCTACAGTTTTCAAGATATAGATATGTTGTTACTTACGTAAAAAAATCTTCTACATGATGATATGGGAATATTATATTAATAATTATCTCATTGGCCTACAATATAGAAATATACATAAAACTTATTGACAGTTTATTGAAAATAAAAGGAACACCGCAGAGTGGTTATAAATTAGTATACTTATAGATTTATTTAACTTTGAAAATTATTTTCCGGAATATATCAAAAATTAAAACAACTAATCGTAAGATGTGCCATATCTAAAAAAGTAGAGCTGTTATATAAAAACGGATTTCATATTTGGACTCAGCTCTACAAATATAGTTAAAATCATCACAAAGATTCCCGGCACCAAAAAATTTTTTTTTGTAGGCCTGTGTTATCGTTATTGACATCAATGGACGGCCCTCCGATGCCATTCAATGTGCATCGCTATTTTCTCGCCACCCCCTCCACCCCTCAATCCTCCCCTTCGACAACCCTCCTCTCCTACCTTCGCCTCCCCTCCGCCCGCCAATCACTCCCGTCATTTCCGCTCTCCCACCCACTCCTTCTCTCTCTAGCTTTCCCTCCCTCCGTTCCCACCCTTCCCGTATCTTGTCCTCCTGTCATCTCCCATTTCCGAATCCCTACTCAAACTTTATTGCCTCTACCTTTCTCACTCCATTTTCCCTTCTTCCGAAAGACCCCGCCACCACTCCGCTTCGATTTCTCCCATGCTACAGACAGACACACGAAACGCTGGCTTCAGCCCACGCCGTGGCGGGGGGTAGAGGGGGAGTGCGGCGGAAGAGGGGAGGGGGTGGGGAGTAGCGAGCGAACGGAGCAAGAATAAGTTATGCACTAGGCGATGTGTTTTTATATCCTGCCATTTTTCCCGCGCTTCTTAAAGTAGGCCGATGAAAAATATTGAATGAAACGATTTCCATTTTCAGCAACCCCTCCAGATATTATACGACCGATATATTTGATATTGTTTATTGTTCCTTCTCTCACGGAGATTTGAAGCTTCGGAAAATTTAATATATGTTTGAGCTCTTTCCTCATCTGCCCAGGAAACAAAGGAGTCGTGCGTGACTCTGATGCAAGCTTCATTTTCTGACTTTGGTGGGTGTATCAGCAGGTCTGAAAGCCATGCACATATATTTTTAGGCGATTTATTCATTGTAGCCGGTGAGTAGAATACCTTGGATTTATATTATATATATATATATATTTTTATGAATTTAAAGTTGTTATTACGAAAATATGTATCTTTCAAAAAAAAGACATTCAATGTGTGCTTATTTGCATCCAAATAGGAAGTCTGTTGTTCTAGATATTACATTTAATGTGCCAAAGGGTAGATGAATCTTAATTAAGAACATGAATTAGCATGTAAACATATTGAAGATTTTCTAGAAGATAATTTGAGAAATTCCCATCATTAATTCCTATTCCCGTACTAATCCAGAGTTGTTGCTCTGGCACGCAAGAACATATGAGAACTGCATTTTTGTATCCATGAAAAAACTGCAAATAAAACCACAAGAAAAACTAAAACAATTTGGCCGGTGCCATATTTCTTTTTCGCTTTTTACATATTTATTGCGGGATCTGTTGCCATTGTAATTCTACGGGCAACGGTTAAGCCCACTTGGATATGATGTTAACTTCTGTCTTCAATACCACTGGGAAATGCCTATTGTCCATAATTGGTGTGAATACTATATATGCATTTTCCGTTTTTTTGCTGCATTTTAAATTTGTTTCCTTATGGCAGCAAAATAAAATTAAAAATTTGGCGCAAATATTACATTTTTAGTTGCTACTTTAAAAAGGTTTTCATAATAAAATGTTAAGTTTTAGCTTTCTGAATAACATGATATGAAATAAGATTAAAAAGGACTAACAATACAATTTGTGAATTCATGAGAAAATATCGCTGTTATTGTAACGTGGCATGTTCTGCTTTTGTTAAAATAATGACGTTTTGTTTGAACCAGAAGTTTTTTAATAAAGTCGAAATTCGTTCATTTTTTATCTAACGATTTCGTAATATAAGTGTTTTAACTCGTATAATATAAGTTAGTGTGTTAAACTCATTAATCCAAGGAAAAAATATTATATACTTCTAGATATTCATGTAGCCTAAAGCTATCTTGCGTTAGGAAATAAAATATTAAGAAGCAGACTTTTCATGTAGTAAATGTTTGAGTAATATCATTATGAAATTTTTCATGCTACACTTAACAAACAGGGAAATTTAAATGAAAGTGTTTAAGATTACTAAAAGAATACTACCTCGAACAAAAAGTTCCCGGAATAACCACCGTGTGGCGCTCCCATCGTTCCGATTTGAGTTCTGTTTTTTTGTTGAATTGGTACATCTGTTGTTGATATTCCATTTAAATATTAGTGTCATAACTTGACATTTGCAAAAGTTACGTAGCCAAGAGTACATCTATCTCTGTGTGTGTTGGCGATTTTTTACAATTGCAGAAATGGATTTAAATTTGCAACAACGAACTTGTATTAAATTTTGCGTTAAAAACGGATTTAGTGGCGCACGGACGTTGGAAATGTTGGAAAAGTGTTTCGGCAACGATTCTCTAAAAAAAACGGTCGTTTACCAGTGGCACGAGCGGTTCAGAAGTGGTCGTGAGTCAATCGAAGATGATGAACGCAGTGGCAGACCATCGACATCGAAAGTCGGTGAAAAAATTGATAAAGTAAAAGAAATGTTGGTCAATAACCGCAAATTAACCATCAGAGAAATAGCGGAGGACTTGAACATTGCCTATGGATCCGCCCAAGACATTGTGGTTAATGATTTGGGTTTCCGTCGTGTAGCAGCAAAGTTGGTGCCAAAAGACCTCAATTTCATGCAAAAAAGAGACCGTGTTGACGTCGCAAAAGACATGATTTGCGAGGCTGAATCCGATCCCACATTCATCAAAAGGATCATTACTGGAGACGAGACGTGGGTTTATGAGTACGACACGCAATCCAGACATCAGGCAAGTGAATGGCGTTCACCAAATGAGCCGAGACCAAAAAAACCACGTCGTTTTCAGTCAAAAAAGAAGGCAATGCTGACGGTTTTCATGGATTACAACGGTGTAGTGCATCATGAATTTTTGCCAGAAGGCCAGACAGTAAACAAAGAGTATTATTTGGGCGTTATGAGACGTTTGCGTGAAGCAATTCGCCGAAAGAGACCAGAAATCGTCGCACAGTGCTATCATTATTCGTAATTTTTTGACGAAAAATGCAACAAATACCATCCAATAGCCACCGAATTCACCTGATTTGGCTCCCTGTGACTTCTTTCTGTTCAATCGAGTTAAAAAACCATTACGGGGAACGCGTTTTAGCAGCCGAGAGGAAGTAATGGAAAATTCGCAGGAAGCACTGATGGACATACCGAAAACCGATTATAAAAAATGTTTCGAGGATTGGATCAAGCGCTGGCATAAGTGTGTTGCAGTCGATGGGGATTACTTTGAAGGGGACAATATAGATTTAGATGAATAAACTTGTATTTTTAATTTTCTGAATAAATTCCGGGAACCTTTTGATCAAGGTAGTATGTTATTTGGAATAAAAGTTTTCATGTAACCATTAATGATAGCAAGTAAATAAGTGAAAATGAATCAATAAATTCAGATTTATTCACGGTATGTAGAAGAATTCGGCCAAATATAGGGGATTCGAGATATAGCTGCATCATTAAGTATCGTAAAAAGTTGAAGTTTTCTTTCATTGGCATTTTCGATTGATTAAATAAAAAATTGAGTAATTTTAATGGCAGTGTGTCTATCGTTTGCCAGTCCAAATAATGCCAGAATCATTTAATGCCCCACTGCAAATATCGCACCTATATTCCACCACATTTGAGGGTTTTATTTTGACAAGATAGAAGGAATAGTAAGAAACACGATTGTATTTTTCCAAAGGGCAACTAAACGTTTTCATTAGTTTGCCTGGAAACCAAAGCAATCTGAATGAAATTTAACTAACTTCATGAATGAGAAGGCTGGTGGAATATCGACCGATTATAAAGTTTGCAGGCTTCATTACTTTTTATTGAAGTGGACGACATGCTTAAAATTTCATTTCATACACAATTCAGTCGCCAGAGTCGTGCGAATTGAGTCATCATTAAATCTCTAGTTGAGTCTTGTGTCAATTCTTTGTACTGCAATACGAAAAATTCATCAACATCCACGAAAAAAGAATTTCTGGAACATTTGAAAAAGCCTAATGTCACGGGAAAATATAGCCATATTAATCTTCCAGAAAAGAGATAAATAATCTGAGGTGAATATTAACCAGTTTCGATTAATAAGAAGAGGGAAACAAGTAAAAGTTATTTTTTCTCTCAGACGCCGCATAAAAGAATAACCTAGAAAGATCAACCAAAAAATTTGTTCACATGAGGGAAACGTTTTAAAAGTGGACCTGATGTACGACTACGTACTCTGCAACTACGTGAGTATGACTACATGCTCTAAAATAAATTGGTGTGAAATGCGGCCGGAGGTCGATGCGACGTGCTCTATTAAGAGAGCAGGCGGTCGTGATTGGATGTGGTGAAATGATTGGAAGGAAAGAAGATAGAATAGATGAGGAAGTATGTTCGTAAGGACGGGTTTCTCATTGTCGCCATGGATATTTGATGCCAACCTAGAGGAAACATCGTTAGTGAGGGAAGGTAGCGAGTTAACCTAGAAATGATACGTAGTACGTATGTTGAAATTTGGGAACGTCACTGCTATGCTATGAGCCGAGAGAGAAAGGAAGATCTGACAAGGATACTAACAATTTTTCAGAAGAAGGTAGCGGAAAATTAAAATATAAAGATGGACAAGATTAAAACCTAAGTAATGGTGTGCAATCGAGGTGGGGTAAATAATGCCCATTTATTTGTAGGGAGAGTCCCCCTGGATCACGTTAACACCGTTTGCCATTTAGGCAGTAGTAGCGATGGGAGAGGCAAGAGGCATATAGTAAGCAGAATATAAATTACGAAGAAAGTGCCATCAATGGTAAGTAATGCATGATTATACATAAACATAGGAAAACGATTCATAACTTAAATTTGGAGTCTATTTGATGTAGATGTGAGATGTGGACGATAGATAGACAGATTGAGGCGATGGGAATGTGTTTTTATGGAAGAAAGATAAAAATAACAAGGATGCAGAGTAACAAATGCAGAGTCTTTGCGATGAGTGGCTGAAGAGAGAAGCTTATATATCGTACAACATGAAGAGGGAAGCTAATTGGAGACATCGTGAGGCAGAGAAACGTCAGTGATGAACTACAAGAGAGAATCAGGCAGAGAATACTTTCCGTGGAAGAAGCTGTCAGTGGATGGAGGCATAGCAAAGAACAGAATAGTTTGGAGGGTACAGAAAAATCAATCTGCAGATTGATGACCCCTAATAGTGATGTTGTTGAAAAACCTTTACATTTTATTTTGTAAAAATATTTTTTCTAACATAAGTGTGATTAAATTTGAAGAAAACAGTCAAAAATTGGTAATAGAAAATACATTGAAGAGTAAAAGAATACACATTGAAGATTAAAATGACTACCATTTTATAAGACATTTTGTACAAATTTTACTTGGCTTATGAGAACCATATTTGTAAATTATAACGAATTTTAGCTTAATCATTAATTGGGAAAGATTATTTGAAAAATATTTGGCATTAAAAATATTTCTCATTTACTTGAAACTTTATTTATTCCTCGCTAATTCATCATAAAATGCCGCAGATTTTTATCCTAACTGAATATGTCTTGGCCATTATTATTTACTAATTATAGGCTTTGGCATAATTTGCATCATAAATGTGCTTATAGCTCTGTTCTAAGAAGAATAAATACAGAACAGTACTTAGATTTTAAAAAATGTAGTGAATGCTATAAAAAAAGAATAATCATTGAATACATTGTCGTAGCATTGCAACTCAGCTATCATTTTGAATTTATTATAATGGGAACTTCACTAAGGGGATTTCTCTACTGCGAAACAATTATAGTTGAATCCCTAGTGTGGATAGCTACTTGAACTATGGAAAATACTGCTTTGTAAAGGAAACACTGATGCATGAAATTATGCGTAAAATTGCGTAGCGAAGTGTAATTATAAAATATCATTTCAAATTATGTTTAAATCATTGGTGGATTAAATTGTCATTATTTCGATATTTTTAGTTTTATTGAATTAAAGGATTTACGGGAACAGGATCTAAAGTGGTATGTGCAATGATTTCTATTCCGTACTATGAATAACTAATTAGTTTAAGCCTGAGCTTTTGTTGCGAATAGATCATTCATCATTCTTAAGCTTTCCGAAGAATTAACTGAAATCCAAAAAAATATTAATTACAGGCAAGGGAAGACAGGACAACTAAAATCCGCGAGTGGTTCGATACGGCTGTTTCACTTTGCCCAAATTATGAATAAATGAGCCAATGCCTCAATTAATTACATCGGACTGAGTACAAAAAACACTATGCATTATTTTTCATGTAATATGTCGATGGAAATTTTTACAAAACCACTGTTAATATGTCACGCAATTAAGGTTTCAAGGCATTAGCGTCATCATATAGGTGAGGCGAAGGAAGTAACAACTCATGTACGCTCAACAAGGAGGGAAGAACAAAGGGTAGCAAAAGGGGATTGAAGGGAGGGGAAAATATGGAGAGAGACTATGGAGCTCAACTACTCAAATACTGGATGAAGAAAAAGACGGGATGCAAGTACTCATTGACTAGGGTCAATTCAGGGTCACCAGTTCTTCTCTTAAAACTCTTGACATCAGTTTCTAGTCGTTCAAATGTTCATATTAAAATCACTGGTATAATCAGTGCAAAAGGTTTTCAGTAGAAATGATATTAATTTTATAATTATTTTCATATTCACTGAAATATTTTTTAATCCTTACGTTAAAATTTAGTCTAGGAGTACTAGTTTTAGGGGAGGCGACCGACATCTAAGGTCTTTTGCGCCATTAGGAATGGATGGGAAAGGGAGGGTGGAGAGAAACCCCGCGTCGGCATTAGCCTGCCCTTGTCGAAAGGCGCCAAGGGGTTAAACAGTTTAACGTCCTATCCGACGGACAGCGTACTCACTCAAAGTGACCTCCACAAAGTACCTTCAAGTAGGGTTGGGGTTACCGCTGAAAAAATCTGCGTTCGGGTTTTGAACCCAGACCCTCTCGGTAGAAAGCCTATACGTTACCCACCGCGCCATATCGATCCCCTAGAGTAGCCTTTTCGTCACAATTGCAGCACCTCAGGGCAACAATTCCACCTTTCTTCTTGGGATCCACAGTGTATTTATATTTAAAAATAGTCATATTAAATGAAATGGGGTCCTAATGGAGAACTTAAGATCTTGACTGGTGTTTCTTTCAGAAATAAGATTGGTATCATTATCTGAAAACTGGGATGAGCCCCATTTATTCTTGGTCTTATTGGGATGTGATATCTAGAATGACTTAGGTCAACTGGAGTTCTCTTTTATCTTTTTAGCCATGAGTGAATGTATTAAGCTAGTTTTATAAGCAATTCTAAAGTTGATTTGATCAATATTTTCAATGGTATTGTGCTCACCCTTGTGAAAATTCATTTTGAGGAATAGGAAAAACTTTGTTAATTCACACATTTTTGAATTTATAAAGTTTGTCTGAATCAATTTTATTTTTTTATCTATAAGGAATCCTTAGAAAATAGCATGTATGAATAAAATAATAAATGAATGGCTGGCTGAAGTTTTTCATGATGAAAACTCCAGAATTTGCAGGAATAAAGCGGTTAGGAGGGAGACTTACGAAAATTCTATCCTACATGAGGATAATGAATAAATTTAGACAATTTAAGGAACGTTCATTATCTCACTCAAAATTAAATGCAATTTTAGAGTGAATATTATTGAAAAGCCTCGTAAAATTGTCTATCTGCCGATTAGTACCGTTTCATCAAACTACGATATCATATTCAAGTGTGAAATAATTGATGAGCGAGTTTAACAAAATATTTCACAAAAGTAAAGCGTATTTTTTAGGTGGTTCATAAATATTTCAGACTCCATTCCACTTTTTCCACCATAATTGCAGTGGTTATATGCTAGAGTCCATTCCCACTCTTTGTTTTCCTCCTCCTCCCTTTTTTCTCCCTTCCTCGTTGAGAAAAATATACAGTTGCTGTTTCCTTTGACTCTTGATGACCACACTTAACGCATTGAACTCGGGTCGCCGTAAATTTTTGAGTGGTTTCGTAAAAGCTTCGCATCAATAAATTTTGCAATTGACTACCGCAAAGTTTCAAAGAGCAAGTTTTATTTTTTGTTCACAATATTTCGTCTTTGTGTCGGTACACTCTCTAAGCACGCATCAGATAATATGGAACATCATGAAACTTCTCTAAATTTAAATCCATGCGAACCATGTTTCTTTCACGACACACGTACATCTGTTCGATGTACCTCCCGAAGGAACGAAAGTCACGCCTTCGTGTCTTGGTAGAGTTGATTCATATATTTTCCGACTTAATTCGGCAAGTTGATGCAGGTATTATCAAATTGACCCGACATTTCCGTCGCTGAACGGGAATGCCGGAACTCGAGTGAATTCGCATCGGCTCAGCAAGGCAAGGATTTGGCTTTGCTTAGCGCATGATTTTCGAACGACAGTTTCAATATTTCGCCAAACGCACCCCGCGGTGCTCAACTGAAAGTTGCCAAATCTCAATGAGCAGGGAATAGTTGGTGACGGATCCCCTCGCGTTATCAGAGGGAGGGAGGGATGCGCTCATCCGGGCGTGAAATGAAAATGAATTGCGCGTGCTGGTGAGGGAGGGAGGGGGGGCTGGCTGCGGAGGGTGCTGAGGGAGCGACTCTATCCCGACCACGCTCCGGGATTCAATTCCCACCGCCGACAACGCCGAGGTTTTTTCGGATCATCACGAAGTAGTGGCGAACTCAATCACGAGCTAATGGCCCCCGCGTCGGGATCCCCGCTTCACTGGCCCCGAATCCAAAGCCCGTTGGAAATTGGTGCATCGTTGTTGCTGCCGGCCGCCCCCCCACCCTTCCTCCGGGGAATCGCACACAAACCCCCACCCCCTCCAATCCCCCTCTCCCTTGCCACCTCGTCTGCCACATCCCCTCCTCCCCAAATTGGATCCTGGAAATCCGTTCCAACTGATTGCCTACCGAACGCGACTTTTATATAGCGTCACCCACCTCATCTCTCTCCTCCCCCTCTCCACCCGTGTCTGGAAAGAGGGGAGCTATGGTTGAGCATAAACAAAGTGCGGGGAAATATTGGATGTTTGCTCTGTGCCTCCTTTATGCTCGAACCCCTTCTCTCCACCTGGACCCCCCCCCATCTTGATACGTGTCCGTCTCACCCCCCCCCCCCCGGTGTTGCCGCTTAGCCAGGGCGCTCCGTACTTACCCTCCAGAGAGAGAGAGAGAGCGAGCGAGCAAGCGATATTAAACGGCTTAAAGGCTTCTCCCCGATGCGAAAAAGAGGGCACAAGAGAGAGAGGCAGCAAATAAAGCCGCCGCCACATATTCCCGCTCGACATTATTCCTATGTCGACGCAGTTTTAGCCACATGGAGTGGAAAGGCGAGGGAGGGAGGATTGTGTGGGTGGCGAAGGGTTTCAAATGAGGGAGGCCGTGGGAGGAATAATAAAAAAAAGAAAAGAAAACGCCCCCTTTCATCGCATCGGGGATGTGGACAAAAGGGATTTTTCGGGTGACAACTGGACCGAGGAGCAATCGCCGAGTGGTGAGCCTTCAAGCGGATAGGCTCTCTTGATTGGCGCGCACCTATTTAAATCGCTCGGGATTTGTCCATACAAACTTAGACCACGGGAACGAAAAAGGACGCCTGTTTTTTCACCTGTAATTTCGGTTCGTTGAGATTGGAGGTATTTTTTTACTCTCCTTTCGCTCGCCCGCATTAGTTCTGGTCGAGAGGAACCGAGAAAGGGAGGCAGTTCGCGGGCTGAGCTTCTAGGAGAGAGAGCCAGCGAGAAAGATGGCGAGATAGGGAAATAGAGAGGGAGGCTGCTCGGCTTTCGAATTACCTCCATGGCGCCATGCGCGAGCGCCTACTGTCCCCGCATTCCCGTGGAAACTATTGGCCGTTTTGTCGTTCGGTTGATCACAGCGACTCTCGGCATGATTGGTTTATGTCACTTGGTTGACCACGCGGGCGAATAATTTATCGATTCGCAAGCGTTTAAATAGCGCAGGGGAGAAAATGGATGTGGGCATATATTTAATCCTAAAGGGGCTTCTCACTCCCGTCAACTCTACTCCTCACTATGTCTTTTTGTCCGACGGCTACCCACCCTTGTTATTCTTGTCCCTGTTGCCGGCAAATTATTTCGAAAAGTTCACCGAAACTTTGCTTCAATAATTCCAAGTCGGCGTTTCATGCGGCTGCATATCGAAAACTGTAACTCGAGTTGATTGACCTATATATGGTAGGAAATTCCAAATGAACGGGAAAACGACTTTCCTCCGTTATTCACGAAAAGAAAGGTGAAAAAATATATCCGGTAATTTTAGCGGAATTTATTCATTGCGGAAATTATAAAAAATGCATACTTTTCACTCGGATTGAAGAAGACATGTATTTCAACCGTGTTTGCGAAAAGAAGGAAGTGAGTCACATACTTTCAAGAGATTTCTTACCGCTTTTTATTTGGATGGCATACATTTTCTATGCTCTTTCCTGTTGCAAAAGTTCGCAATTATTTAAATTCGCGCTCATTGTCGTAACTTTTATAGACAGGAGAATATTTGGGTTTTCCAGTTCGTACTCTTATTATTCACCACATGAACAATCTTCAAACCACATTATTGAACATCCTAATGAATCTTCTTATGATTATTAATAATCTGCCAGTTACGGTAAGTTTGAGATGGACACAGTCTCTAAAATTGAACAACAATATTTACTTGCCTCGTATAAAAGACACAACCTGACGTCGGATACTACAGTAAGTCCCTCTTCGATTCGGTATACTTCATTCCTCCCTTCATTCTATACAACATCCCTATCCTACCTCTGCCCCTTCTTAGTTTGCCTAACGTTCTCTCCTCTGCGTCAGCTTTCACCATTCACTTTGCCATTTAAAACCCTCTGCATCCATTTTGCTACCTTCTTTCGATTTCTCCCAATAATCCTCTCTCCTCCCCCATCATAATCAGCACGTCCTAATTTGTTTTAGTTTCTGTCCACTTCACCTTTTCCATCCTTCTCCTCACTCACCTTTCAAAAGCCTCCAATCTACGCCTATTATCCTGCCTCAATCATCATGTTTCCGCGCCGTACAAAACTATGCTCCATTTTGGCGAGCCTTTTCTGAAAATTTACAATGCAACAAATTGAGAGTGTAAAAATTATTTCCCTTGACCGGCAGTTATTTTTATTCTCTGAGATTGTTGCATTGTATTGCACATATAGCGGATGACTCTGTTAAAAGTTACTGTCGCGGCTTCTCCCGCAGTTTCTTGGAATTTTTCTTAAGCTACTCAATCCGCATACTTTAACATACATTATTCCTGTCATCAATTCTCTCTTCCCTGCTTGTTTGTCCAACGAAATTTTTCTCTTTCTGTACCAACTACTCACTGACCATGTTTGTCCTGAACTCTTCCAAAATAAATAAACTGTCCCACCCCCTCTAGTAAATGAACTTCTACTTTAACATTTAACTTAGCCTTCCTCTTTCTTGAAAATCTCATCATTTTAGTTTCGTTTACCGTAGTTCTCATTCCATACCTGTCATCTGACTCATCAATGCGTTCAAAAATATTTGAAAGCTCTTGGATAACTGGTAAACCTAAGTTTGATCATCCACAAACCTATTTTTTTATGATTTCTCCACCGATGTTTTTTCCTGCATCAAGTTCTTCTCAATCTTCTTTTAACATTTTCCCCGCGTATTCTTTCAAAACAATGGCAATAACGGACACCCACCCTATCCCTCCTCCTAACACCGCACATCTCTTTATTATCACTATGTAATTGCCGCTGACACCTAAGCAGTTTGAGACATGCAGAGGTTGCGGATAAGGCTCCTAAACAAACAATTTACATCTCTTTTCTAAAAAACATTTCTTAATTCCACGCAAGTCACTCTATTAAGAAAAATATATCCTCATTGATTCCATTATCCTCAGAATTGTTCGCCCCATTAGTGCAATGGCATCAAGCGTGCGTTTTCCATTTCTGAACCAAAACTGTCCAAATCCCATAAGTAATCATTCGCCTTGCTCTCCATTCTCTCATTGATGATTCTGAGAACTAATTTACCTGCTTGCGAAATCAAACATATTGTTATGCAGTTCTCACATGTGGCTTCCTTTCCCTTTTATGGGTGAGGGGCTAAAACCGATTTGACGAAATCTTCCTAAAAAATGCCTTCCTCCAAAATCCTAAAAATTAGTCCATAAATACTCCTCCGTTATTATCTTTTTGAAGAAAGCACTAAGCTTTATAATTAAAAAGTTATGGCCATGGTCCACATTCGCTCCTGGGAAACTGTGCGAATTGATCAAACTGACCTAAAATCTGTGCCTAACCATAATATAGTTCAACTGATACTTTCCTGAATCCCTTGGCATTTTATAAATATACCTACACATTTTTTGTGGTGTCTAAAGCATGTGTTGGTGATGACTAACCCCTTGTCTTCTAGAGAACTCAATTGCTTCTTCCTGCGTTCCGTTCTTGCTCCTAAAACGTAATCACTACCAAACTCACTACCATCTCTCTATTCGCCTGCTTTCGCGTTCCAATCCCCCTAAAACTTTACTGTAAAGTACGAGGCATATTCATAAAGGTCGTTTGCTAATACTTAATATTGGCGCTTCATAACAGAGTTTTACTCCCGCACCGCCAGCCACTAATTCATTGAGAAGCTATAGCAGCATTTGTTTGGTTTCAGAAGTCGTTTGCTTGTCCGTGCATGCAAACAACAATGTCCGCGACAATCGTTGATCCCGCCAGCTGTAAAGTGCGTTCTGTCATTCGATTCTTGTATGCAAAAGGATTGTCGGCTGCTGAAGTTTATTGGGAATTATATCTAGTTTATGGACCTACATTTATGAGTGAAGGGAAGGTTAGAAAATGATGTCGTGATTTTAAAAATTGACGCACAAATGTCCATGACGAAGAGCAAAGTGGAAGGCCCAGTATTCTGACCGATGAAATCGTTTCGCAAGTGGAACAAAAACTGCGATGTGTTCGTCTATTAACAACTAATGGCCTGGCTGAATAATTTCCCCAACTTGGGCGCACTACTGTCTACAACATTGTCACGAAAAACCTCGGATACCAAAAATTGTGTGCAAAGTGGGTACCGAAAACGCTCACCGACCACCACAAAGAGAAAAGAATTTCCAGTGGACGCGAGGTTTTGGGCCGTTACCAACAAGATGCAGATGATGAGACCTTGCACCTAGCGATTACTTCCTCTTCATGCACTTGAAACAGTGGCTCGATGGACAACGTTTCAAAACCGAAGAAGAACTCAAGAACGGCGTTGTTAATTGGTTCAGCTCTCAGGCGGCAAGCTTCTATGCAGAGGGGTTAAGGTAACTAGTGCAGCGGTACGAAAAATGCTTAGAGGTGAACTACGATTATGTAGAGAAATGAAGTAGGTTTGTAGCTAACTAAAAGTGCCAATAAAATATGTTTCGTATGAGTATAAAATTTCCTATGACCAAACAGCCCTTACTTTATGAGCATGCCTCGTATTTTCACTGCAGGATCACCAATGAACATACTTTCTAACTGATAGCATACCCTATCGACATCGTTCTCCCTTTAATTCCTTCGTGGCATGTAGACCTGGACAATAATCAAGTTCGTTAGTTCGACCTTTACTTAAATTAAAAATATTCTATCAGTCACTTCCTCTATGCTTACTGTATATGAGGGTAATTCACAAATAAGTCGCAAACATTCGCAAGAAATACGCAGGAACTGTTACGAACATTTTATTGGGAACTTTTAGAACATCCACCATGCAGACCCGAATTAGTCCACAATGATCTTCATCTGTTCGGGTCCCTAAGAAATAATTTTGGTGTCCGACGGACTTTTGAAAATGAAGATGCCGTCGGCCATAGAGGTTACACGTTGGCTGCGACAACAAACAAAAGACCACTTTGCTGCTGGCTTGTATCACGGACTTGTAAAGAAAGAGGTGGGTTAAGTATATCTGATTGTACAACTGGGTGAATATTTAGAAAATTGAAATAAATTTCAGGAAGTCACTTTGACTATTATTGTTACTATCACGTTTTGCGAGTTATTTGTAGGCTTATCCTCGTATCTCTCTACCCGTTTGTTCAATGATATTCCTACCCCTAGCTAACTTCCTATACAGCGCAAGAAACTATACAGAGTAGCGTTTGAATCTGATTCCGGAGAGTTCCGTAGTTACCAGGACTTAATTTCATTATGGTGTCCATCATTCAATTCTTGGGATGATTGATTGATTTTGTTTCCCGTTGCCTTCCTCAGTAGTGTTTTTAATGTGACACAATCACTAACTGCGTTGCCACCCCACTGCGGCAGACAACTTTCCAGCTTCCGACCGCGGTAGGGATCATAGTCGGGTCAAAATTAGCCTGGTGTTTTCAACCCTTACCTTATACCGTAGCGATGACTTGCAGGGTACTAAATATCTATTTAAATGTCAGATAACTCCCTATCTGTCACTGAGGAACAGACGCTTCGCGGACGACCTGTGGTCTAACTCCTACTGATAGACTTATCTGATATCGGTGAGATGGTTTGTAATAGGATAATCGGTTTTATTTAGAAATAATTTTGATTTACAATATGGAAAAATTCACTTTCATTTCTAGTTATTGTCTGGATATTATTGAACAATAGGATAAAAACTGACGTTAATAAAATAATATTTATAACTGGTTCAGTTGTGTATAATGGTAAATTGCAATTTTTGGCAGGTTTAAATATTCATGTCGATCTATGTACAAGTATAAATTATAACAGTTATAAAATTTAAATTTAGATTAAAATTCGACAAATGTAATTAAGATTCATTATAAGCTGCGACTAAATGAAAGTAGAAAATTCCGAGCCCCCTTAACTACGTATTCATAAGTTTTTTCCATACCCAGAAATCCTTTTTTGTTCTGATTGCTCCAGCTGCAAAGTTCCGTCAAAAGCAAGCAGCTGCAGTTCCGTCAAATTGCTCGATCGCTGAACATGTGATCGCAAAATTATCTTTATCCTTCCCTTTTCTATCTATCCAAATCATCTGCCTAATTTGATAAAAAAAATGAAAATGCTGATTTTAATTCTATAACTATTAAAGAAATACCTTTATAAAGTAATTTTAGAACTATGGAAGACCATTTTTCTGATGACGAAAACATTTTGCTGTGGCAGATATTGGCGTTACTTTAAGTAAATCAGCGTCACTTACCTGAACATTAGGTGTAAATTAAAAGTGAAATTGAACCATCCCACAACAGGTTCTTTTTTCCCTCTCTTTTTGTTCCCAGTCTATGCAACCTTTGTTTGGCCAACTGAATGTAAAAATATGTATTGTATATCTTTGCAGTGACAGGATTTTTACAAGTCATCGCCAAAGTTTATGTACAATACTGCATTGATGCACAAACTATTTACACGAAGGGCCATACTCAAACAGAAAAGGTTTAATGTGCTTTTCTTTCAGAGGCAATTTTGTTTCTGTCTTAATGCTTATCTGATAAAATGAGCTCCGTGAATATTGATAAAAACATTCGGTTTATGAATAAAGTCAGTGGGAAAATTCCGGTCGAAACATTTTTTTTAAATATCGTTTTTTGGTGGAAAGATTCAAAAAATGTTTATGGTGAAATCTGATGTGAAAATACTTATTTATCTGATTGCACTATAATACTTATCCGCGATAAAATATACTATGCACAGATTACTAACGAGGGGCCATATCCGAAAACTAGTTTCGAATGATTTTGGAAATTAGAGCTACTCTCACAAAGAATGTCCCTTCACCTCTGTCATGAATTTTATTAAAAAACCTGAAATTGCTTTATTCGTTGATGTGTTAGATTTCAGTTGATTTAACAAATCTCATGCCGCACATCTCACTCAAATTTACGCGTCCAAATTTTTAGAGACGGCACTTGCATTAATATATTTGATAACCGTCTTAGACGCATGAGATTTTACGAAATGAATTGCTCTTATTTATATATAAATCTGCTTACGTATTTCCCTTAATGTTTTCAAGTATCTAACGGATTTGAAAATACTCCCCAGAGCAGCAACTGCTATCCAGAGGAACAGGAGAAAGTAAAATCTGAAAAAATATCTTGTCAAAATAAGTTCGTCCGGTGAGGTTGACATTACTCATTGAAGAAAACTGAACTGACAAGTTCTGGTAATTTATTGGCATAATCAGTTCCAAAGTTACGATACACTCAATTCGCTAAATGCCATTGTTATTTTTCATGCAATCATTTATACCGAATTTTTAGGCAAAATCCATAAAGTTCTATGTGAAAAATCGTGAAATTAAAGAAATAAAAGCACTTTTTAGATGTATGAATATAGAGAGGTTTAAGTGGAGTTTTTTTAGATGAAATGAAAATTGCAATTGAATTAAATATTAAAGTATATTTTTTATCATTGTGGGACGAAATGTTGCTCGTAAGTCGAGTATGCGTGCCATAACCTATCTTGAGTTCCCCAATAGTTTCTTGGGCCTGTTATTGACAGCTGTAGAAGCATTAGTAACGGATCGCAACGAGATATGTTAAAAAATTAACGGGACTATTTTAATTTCACATAGTGCAGCATGAGTTCTTGCCACGGGGTCAAGCGATCAATAAAGAGCACTACTTACAGGTTCAATACCGTTTAAGTAAAGCCATGCGAAAAATACGGCCGTATTACTAATGAAACAATTCATGGATTCAACACCATAATGCAGCTTGTCACAACGCTCACTATTTGTTTTTGAGAATATTTGGCAGAAACAGCGCTAAAGTAATGCCGTCTTAGCCTCCATATTTGCCAAGCATAGCTCCTTAATGTGACTATTTTCCGTTACCAAAAAACAACAGGTTGGGCGTTAGAAAATTGCGGACGAATCATTACGCCTTACGTTTTACTCGTAACCTCGCTATCATTTTGATCCAAAGGTTACATCTACATCTACTCAATACCCCGCAAGCCGCCGCAAGGGCGTGTGGCGGAGGGTGTTAGGGCACCACCCGTAAATTAGGAAAAAAACCGCATGCAGAAGCCACAAATTTATACACCACAAACCAAATATGGTAAACATTCATGCAAGAACCCTTTCGCCCCAACCCTTTCACACGCATGCAAACCCACAAACTACCAGCAAACATACACATGCACAATCATTAAATTTTTAATTTTGTTCCGACTCGTAACTTAAATGTTGTTAATCTTTCTAAATGGACTCCGGATAAGGTTTCAGCTATTCTTCCTGACTGTTTCCCTGTCTATCTCATTAAAGTCTCAAGTCCACGGAATTGAATTATATGCTTCAGTGCTCGTTCATTACTGAAACGGAAAATGGGGCGCAATCTGACTGCAATTATCCGTGCAATTATTAAATCAAGAATTCGGACCTAGAATTGAAAAATAAACGTTCAGTTGTACGGCATTTAACCAGCAGTCAATGAGAAAACGTGACACCCTATCCAGGAGGAGAAAAAAGTTATCCGCTTGCAGTCAGCACCCAATCATTATAGTACCTTAGTTCAGGCTGTGTACACAAACATTTCCCGGCTTTAATGGCGATTGGTTTGATTTGTGTTTCGCAATATCTGGCTGTTGATGTTCTCTGGCCATTTAATGCCTAATCAGGGGCACGTGTTTATGTTTATAGGCTCTCAGAATGCCATTTGTTTGGGCACGGAAAGGTCTTGAGTGCGGGATCATTATTGCGAGAGATTTACTTTAGATTATAGCTGATATGTCAAATGATTCAAAGTGCATGGATTGCAATCAACGTTTGCCGAAACAGTTGAGAGTCTTGCGATTTGATTCGGCCTAAATCTAAAAGGTATCTAAAGCTATCATTCGGCTCTTTCGGTGTATCCCATGAGAAGTGGACCACTTATCCACTCGAATTGATTGATTTTGACAATAATGCTTCTCTTCTAAAACTGAGGACCTCTTGCGCCGGCAAATTAATGCGTCGCACAGGTAGTCGATAGCATTTCATAATTCCCGTCAGTGTGGAATCGTGGATTTTCTACAAAATGGCGACTCAAATGAAATCATCGTAACATGGATAGGATAGAAAATGTTGCAAGTTTTGCTCTTAATAATTTGTCCCTAATTTATAATAGTTTTCAATTTTGAGTGTGCATTTTAGGGATAAAGTCATCGCAATTTAATATCAGGAATAAGAACCAAAAAACAAGACCAGGTGACAGCTTCAACTAAGGTTTTAATATTTTTTTATGCAGACAATTAAAAATGAAATTATAAAGGAACTGATCTTATAGTCACCTTTTCCAAATTGATTTTAGAACATTTGAAGTTGCGAACTGTTTTTTTTATTAAACAAAAGCATAATTCAGTTATCATTGCAAAAACGCAGTGTCAAGATTGGTTAAGAGTGATGAAATCATTTTTTCTTCAACTATTTCAAGTATACTTTGATTTTTACCATATAAATTAAAAAGATAAGTGCCATAATGTCCAATTGACAATTTGGAAATTGTGAAATTTGTTTTATCTCTGGGTTGTACCTATTTTATACCTTGTACTTAGGCAATGCTATTTTCTATTACCCTATTTAAAATTCGTCACTTCTAGTGAAAACCTGTAGCAGAAGTGACCGTGATGCTCCAGCAAACCATTTTATCGAAGTTGGATTTAAGAAAAATATTCCCTTTTATTTATTTACTCCCTCCTCATTTGTTTATGGGTGCAATCGCTTATATTAAGGGTGAATCTACTTATACAATAATTTCAAAAATAATTTATATGGTAAGTTTTACTTTTAATAATGACAGAGACGGAGGGGATAGGTCTCCTTTAGCACCAATGAAGTATTGAATGAGTTAATTGAGAATTGGTTAATAAAATAGACAAGTATTGTGAAAAATCAGGCGATAGTTTCTCCTGTCCATCCAAGTTCCACAAAAGTAATCTGTTGCAAGTGTTTGAAACGGGAACCCAAAAGTTTTATATGTCATGCCATATTTTTCACGAACGATAGGTCATAATAGCATTGTTCGACCGTGGTAGGGTCATGTTCGGGTAAAATTATTCTGGTGACTGGTCACCTCCTGCCACACACCCTGGCATTGGCTTGCAGGGTATAAACAAATTAATATAGGTCTCCATTTTAACCGAGTGTAATCAAATTTTTGTAGCCAAATACATTCTCAGAAAATACTAACTTTATATTTTCATATATGAGCGTATTTATTACTATCGGTAACCTAGGTTTTGGATGGACACAAGCTGCCAAATGGTAGAGCGACAATTCTCATGTGTCAATATTGCGATAGTACAACATGCGTCTAACCTAAAATCCTATTCTACAACAAGTCCGTCTTCAACTCCGCGTACTTCGTTCCTCCCTTCATCCCATCCAATATCCCTATCCAATGTCCACCCCTTTCTCTCTTGCCTAATATTCTCACCTCTACTCGTACCACGGTTGTCAAAATCTCATTGCTGATCAATGATGATGGACCCAATACTTTTTATATGTTTATATCTTTATGAGGGACAACATATTGTGAGCATAGTATAAGAAATTGAAAAATCAAATTTTTAAAAATATTTCCGTGAAATAGGAAACATAATTACTAAATGGAATAAAAAGGAAGACGAAAAAAATATATCTTTAATGAAGATGCAAAATTTTAATTCTAGCTCATAAATAATGTTTATCTTAGCAATTAGAAGTTATTAATGAAAAATCAGAACGGTTTCCGAAAAGGTTGACTCTGCGAGACACAACTTGCGGTTTTTGTACACTATATTCCTATTTCGGGAGAGAGCAATGTTCCAGTGGCGTGAGTTTTCTAAATTTTAGGAAAGCCTTGGACATATTTCCTCATAGTCTACTACTTGCAAAGCGATAAATGGCATAGATTAATATATTCGAGGTTGCATTGCAACAATTTCAGAGCGTAAAAATCATTCGCCTTGACCGGGATTCGAACCCGGATACCTCGATATCCGGCCGAGTGATTTAGCCAGTTAAGCTATCGCTTATATTATGAACATTTTGGGCTTTTAAAGGAACAAGATGTTGTGAAGAAATACCGTACATACAATGTCACAGGCATTCGTAGTCATGAAATTGTTGCATTGAAATGCATGTTAGCGGATGACTCCGTTAAAAGTTACTGTTGCGGCATCTCCCGCAGTTTCTCGAAATGTATTCGAGGTTGGATTTTTAAAAAGGAAAGTTCGCTCAAATGCAGTAGAAGATACTTCAGGTGTTCCCCATGGAAGTGTGATCGGACCTCTTCTATTCTTACTTTACGTTAACGACACTGAATCCGTAGTCACTACTAAGATACGTTTATTTGCCGATAATGCAGTGGTTTACTGTGATATCCGTGATCCTGAGGACACAGCGGCTTTGTCAGGTGACCTTAATGCTATACAACGCTGGTGCGACTCTTGGTAATTAGAATTACAGTTAATAAAAAGTGCGTAGTCATACAATTTTGGAAAATTATTAATTCCCACCTGAACGCCTACTGTATTGAGAACACCGAAATTGAATGTGAAGACTCAATTAAATTCCTAGGCGTTGCCCTCACTCACGATATCTTTTGGGTGAAACACATATGGGTAATATATGGAGAAGCTAACAAAAATTAGGATTTATTAAAAGAATACTTGGTAAATCTGATGAAAAAGTCAAAGAGAAATATATTCTGTCGTTAGTTAGGCCTTATTTAGAATATGCTGCAAGTATATGCGATCCTCACCAAGTTGGATTAATTTGAATTATTATTATTATATGAATCTCGTTGTAACTAGGCAATTGTCCTGGTAGCAACGGTCAAGTCTGGTCAACGGTCACTCTTACAATGCACATACATACAAACACAAGAACAGATATGAGACAAAATGCTCTTATATACAATGATAATTTAAGATTACCAACCGCACCCTTACCATCACTCATGGGCTACGTGCACACCATACCTACAATGCACCGGTCATCGCCACACTCCGTCCATAATCACACCCTCTTGCCGATTTGGATCGCGTGCTGCGAAGAGGAACTAGATTTGTAAAACGTTGCTATGATATACTTAGCAGCGAATCCAAAATATTATAACAAATGGGCTGCCAATCACTCACAGAGCGAAGATTTAATTACAGATTGAGCCTCTTGCATGAATTGGAAGGTCTCTTTAGCAGTGATGTTGGAAATGAATTATTACCTCCGACGTACTACAGTAGGAGATATCATGGTTATAAAATAAGAGAGATTAAGTGACGAATTACTGGAGCGGGATCATGTTCGGGTAAAAATGTTCTGGATTGTATTCACCCCCTGCTGCACACCCTGGCGGTGGCTTGCAAGGTATATATAAATAAATAACATAAATGGTAAATGCACTAGCAAAATTAATACCAATAATGTACAAGGCAACTATAATTACGGTTATTATGAAAATAATCCAGAAATTATTTACCTGAAATAGCGCATAAATTAGTAGTCACGTGGCGTTGTCAAAATGGAATGTAAAAACAGGATTATGTTTGATTTGATTTCATTTTCAATGGGAAAATCTTTTATCGATCACGTTTTCTTATCTTGTGATCCTCTTATGCCCTAATTTCCGCCGTTTTCCGTCCGTATTTTCAGTAGTGATCTCTTCTGTAAACCTTTTATGCTTTAATTCCGTTATTGCATAGCATGATTCAATCACTATTTGTCTAACTAAATTGTTTTGATAACTTTTTTATCGAAAATATTTGCATCAGTTATCATGAAGTTCAAATGCTATCACTCATCTGCGAGTGCTTCACCAACATAACTTCTTAATACCACAATTCATTCCAATTGCATAGTTAGTTATATAGGGCGTCCCTTTTGACCAATGTTTTTCAGGTTTCCATTGCCACCACGCAGTACCTACTCCCAGGTTGTTGTCAGTGACCAGAAAATATTCATTTCCTAATTTCCTACTCAATTTGGATTTCATATATTTTATAAATACTCGGATCTGATTTCAAATCTGCGGCTCTTTGTTTATTATTTTTGAAATATGTGCTGTTGTTTAAATCCAAGGACAATGTTTTAAATTTCTTTTAAACCAGCGCAATGTCTTATTTGTGAAAATTTAAATGAATCCCCTATTTTTGTAATCTGCTATTAGAAGCATTTGCCACATTTCCTCCACTCTCAATCCAGAAAAGATTTTCTAGACAATCTTGTGGAAACTTTGTGGCCTACTGAGGCGTGACTTAAAGCGTTATAGGTGTACTAAGTACAATATTATGTTTCTCCAATTCGCTGTGAATCGGTCGTTACTGGACTTGATTTACAGAATCACAGTTGACACACTGGAAAGCTCTCGTGGGATATTGGCCTCCCAAGTAGCAGAATCGCCATTTATGTTCCACACTCCTTTCCATCAAAGTTATCTTTATTGAGATGGCGTCACGCATTCCTTTGCCCTTCGTAAAGCGAAATTGACCTCCACCTAAGTAGTCTCTTGACCTGCTTTACCAATTTTTATTGGTGACTTTTGGTGTCACCTTATCCGAGCCCAAAATGAAACCCCAGTTTTTATAGTCCCCATAATCTGCTGATTTACTTCTCCTCGAGATGGGATTAAAATTGACTGTATGCAGTCCAGATAAAAGCCGCCCTCAAAGGTGATACAACGAAGACAAAAATGTATGCTTTTCGTTTGCTTAAGTTGCCTCGGTAAATATTTGAAATTTTACATTCTGTGTGTTTTTGAAATTTTGTCTTATGTGTTTGATTACATTTTATCTAACATGTAAATGGCAGTCTTATAATTAAAAAGGCACGGTACAAGGAACTTACGTGTTTCACTTAATAAGGGAATAACTTCTATTTGTTCCAACTAAGGCGACCCTTTTAGCTGCACATATAATTTTGTCACTTTTTCGATTAAATTATTGCACAGATATTTCACATTTATAGAAAAACTAAAAGATTGAAAAATAATTCAGAAACTATCCTGTCCCTACCCTTACTTCGTCTGCCTAATATTATCCCCTCTATTAAAGTCTTCAAAATCCCACTGCCGATCAATACGCCTTTCATCCATTTTTCCTACCTCCATAGGATATCTGCCAACAAACCCCTCTCCTTACCCACCATACCTAGTACTTTCTAATTTGTTTTCTATTCGGTCCACTTCACCTTCTCCATTCTTTTCCACACCTACGTTTCCAAAGCCTCCAATCTACGCCTATACTCCTGCTTCAGTGACCAAATACCAGCGCCGAAATACCCCCTACACTCCATATCAATGTTTAATTCAATTCAAAAGTCTTTTCTTTGCCTCCCCAATCAATGTTCCCGTCATCAACTCCCTCCTCCTTTTGAAAACCTCTTTGCTCAGCGCAATTCTTCTCCTTACGTCCTTACTACTTTGACCGTGTTGGTCCAAAACAATTCCCACATACGTAAACTGATCTACCTGCTCTATATTTCCCCTCCTATTTCAATGTTCAACTGAGCTTTTTTTCTGGAAAATCGCATGACCTTTGTTTTATTAATATTGATTTTCATCCGGAATCTATCGCACTGAACCTCCAATTCACTCAGCAATGCTTGCATCCCCTTGGCTGACTGAGCAACTAATGCTTGGTCATCAGCAAACCTAACGGATTTTACGAATTCCCCACCGACTTTCATTCCTACATCCAGTTCTTCCCATGCCTCTTTAATCATTTCCTTCACATATACGTCGAACAGCACCGGTGACAATGGGCAACCCTGCCTTACCCCTCTTCCTAACACTGCCCATCCGGACTCTCCGTTCCCCACTCGCACCTGAGCAGTCTGAGACATGTACAGGTTGCGGATCAGTCTCCTGTCCCTCCAATCCATTCCTATTTTCTGCAATACACGCATTAATTTTTCCCAATTCACTCTATCAAACGCTTTTTCGAAATCTAAAAAACAGGCAAAAACGTCCTGGTTGTATTCTATATTCCTCTCAATTAGTGATCTCATTACTGCAATGGCATCACGCGTACCTCTCTTCCTTTCTTCCTAAACCCAAACTGATCATCCCCTAAGTAATCATTTACCTTACTCTCTACCCTTTTGTTGATGATCCTGAGAATAACTTTAGCTGCGTGGGATATCAAACTTATTGTTCTGTAATCCTCACATGGTATAGACTTTGTCTTTTTTGGAATAGGAACTAACACCGATCTCACAAAATCTTCCGGCCAGATTCCTTCTTCATAGTTACTACGAATCAGTCAAGTTAGAGTCTTCTTCCTCCATTTTCCTACACAATTCAGTAGTTCCACCGGGAAGTTGTCCACCCCCACGGTTTCTTATTTGGTTTCATCTCCGTTAATGCGCTTTCTACTATATATCGTCGTAGAGTGTGCCTGGACCTAAGCTATCTTCTTCTACGCCATGTTCCCTTTTTATGTCTAGCCTTGTTGGTCTAAGTTCTTTACCATTCAGTGTTTCTATATATTCTTTCAATCTCTCTTGGACTTCCTCTATGTCAACCATTACTCTAATTATCTTTAACTGTTAGCACTGATCTCCCCTTATTATTTCCCGATAATAACTTACTTCTATCTTCGGGTTGATTACTGTGTTTATGATATATGTATGGCACACTTTTCAAACTCATTGACAACTCGGTTAAAGATATTTGATTCAAATATTTTTATTATCCTCATTACCGCTTTCAAAATTGGGACTTGATTTCTTATTTTGATATTTTTACGCAATGTTATCTTCTACTCAATTGTATAATTTAGTATCCAGCCCTATGGTATTTTATTCTCACCATAATGACTTAAGGTTTTCAGTACGCCAGGAAAATACTTCATTTTATTATGACAATTCCTACACCGATTTCGACGATATTTTTTTGAGATGTGACTCCGTATCGATTGGATATACTTTTAGTATTCATATGAAATAGGTTTGCTCCCCGAACATTTCTCTTACTTTAGAAAGCGTAGAAATTGTATCCAACACTAACCATCAGAAAGCTAGATAGAAAGATAAATACACTATTTCCTTAAAATAGTTTGCCAATATCAATCATAGTAATGGTAAAGGTCAGAGATTCAACTTCCAGTATCTCAGGTCTAGCTATTAAACTCGAGTTTCTTTGGTAGTAATGCAGACCGATGTATGTAATAGGTATCTATCCTTTCTGTGCCAACTATTGCTTTATTCAAATCTCAGAATGATAATGAATTAATCAGCAAAGTGAAGAGTGATTTTTCAAACTGGTACTAAAGGGTTTATTACAAATGCAGTAAGTCTCGAAAGAATTAGTCATTGACTTGAAATTTTACGTGAATGCATACCGTTTCCTAATGCCCTCGGCATTGAATAACTTGTGAGTAGCCAGGGAATTATTTATTTTATAGCTTTGAAGGAGTCATTTTCTAATATAAAGAAATGGATGTTTCCTAAATCAGAAAAAATGTATTCATTTTGCCGCATAGTTAATCAGCTGATGTTTAACCTCTCAACCCCTGAGGTCCTCTCCTTCCACATAATTTCACGGTGGTTCTTAAATCTTACCGACCTACGTTTCCAGATTAATTCGAAACTCTTCTCGCCCCATTCATTCCATGTTGAATATCTGGCGGGTGAGAATTTAGTAGGCTCAGTATCGACATCTTTCTGTACATGCCAAAGAGCTTAATTTTTTTTCGCCACGCCACCGATAAGGGCCTTTGCTTTAATCCAAGGGAGCACTTATGCTAATTCAGGAGCCGATAAAACTTCCTTTCCACTCCACTAGATTAAAATCCCTTCCATATCTGACTGAGGGCGTGAAGGATGGTCGGGAATTTTGAGGGCTAGGCCTGGAGAGGAGGGCCGGGTGTGGGTGGGTGGGCCTCGGAATCGACTGCTGTCGCGTGCTCTGGGGGTGGGAAAGGGGAGGAAGATGGGGGCTAGGAGGGCAGGGGAGGGGGCGGGAGGCTGCCCTGCAGATGCTGGGGAGGACGGGGAAATGGCTTTCCCAGACTCCCTTCTCCTGAGATATGTCTTCCAAGGAGCACGAGCCATTCCTATAAATCCCTCCTCCGCCCAATCGCTAAGACGTCTTCCCTGACGCCCGAGATCGTCGTTATGGGTTGCCGCATTACCATTTATTCCCTTCTTTTGCACATCGTGGTCGATATTCGCCTCCCACTCCACTCCCTTCTCCCCCAGATGCCTTCGCTCGCACGCCGCTGAAAACCAATGCTTTCGCAGCCCTTGGTCCACTCTCCATCCCAACCTCCCTCCACGGCCCATCAGACCCATTACGCATTATTTATCGCATCCAGTGACTTCCAAGAAGTGGGATGCCCTCGTCTTGTAAGAGCGCTCGCGATTTGCCGCGGGGTGCTGTTTTGCGTTTCCAAGCCCTCTCTCCCCCCCCCCCCAAAAGCCTTCGAGCCCCTTGGCTCCGCAAACAAAATTGACACGGGCCCCATTCCAGGGGTGGAGTAAGGCGGAAGAGAGTCCCGGGTCCCACTTATGGCCCTGCTTAATCGATATCTTGAGATGACTTAATTTTCCGTACATTTCGCAACGATCGTTGACGAAAGATCCGTGGAATATGTGAACCACAAAGGCAAGCACGGTATGTTTTTAAACCTTTTCCAAGTAGAAATTTTGGGTGTTATTTACAAGACAAAATATATAAACTAACCATTAAAAGCTATGATTAGAATAAGCTATAAGTCTTATTTGTTTTACATGCAGAATTACTATCGTTTTTTTCCATTATTAGACTTGTAAGTGCACAATGTATTTAATAATAGGCTACTAGAAAGAGAGGAGAGCTTTTCATCACAACTACTGGCTGCAGAAACCGAACTGTATGATCAATAAGTAGGTTGGAGCAACTGCTCCAATACACTAATTAATTTAAGCAATCAACGCTTATTAATTATTGACCGACGCTAACGTCCCTTCATATACTTGACGAATAACCAGATATTGCATAATGTCCCCTATTTAATCAAGCGCCTTAGTGGCGACAAAAGGTCGCATCTACAACAAAACGTTTATCTTCCTTGTGCCGATTTGTTTTTGCGATGAATTTCTCTCTATCTCCATCCCTGTTTAAAACCAATAGCTGCTCTCAAAAATGTAAGTTATACGATTGAAGAAAATAAACTGGAGAGTAGAACAGACGGGCAAATATCCGCTTCCAGATAAGGGACTACTCCAAATAAATCGATGACAAATAGAATCTGAATCCAAACTATGTTTTCCCTTGCTACTGCTGGAACTTCTCTGTTGTCCCAACCGGAGAGCGGCGGAACGTTAATTTATTTGACGACGTCAATAAATTCCTTCTCTTTGGGTAAACCTCTTTGTCAGTTCCTCCTCAAACGAAGGAGGGGCGTGAGAGTTGAACACATAAAACATTCATGCGTCCGCGTGACGCATCGCGTCGAACCAACGAATTGAGAAATCGGCCAAGAGCGAGCAAACCCCTCCCTCTCCTTCTATTCTCCACTCCGCTCTCTTCCAGTTCAAACATATTTTCCTCTGCCTTTGCTCTCCTTGCCGACCACGAATATAAACCTAATAAAGTTTACGGAAATTGCCAAGATAACAGTCCTGGTAGTAGATAAATTTCCTAAACTTTTGTTCGGGCAATAAATCGGTTCCACATCAACCTCGACCCCCTAAAACGAACAGTGGGGCGAATTAAATTGGAAGGGGGAAGGCGCCAAATGGAACCTCCCAACTATCGCCTTTCTTCTTCGGTCCTTTTTTCGAAGAGGAGGAGGAAGGGATTTTTTTATGCCCTGCTGAACTATGACTTTTAAACCGATGGAGGTGCACTTCACCAGGCGAATGGGATTGAATGCTTTTTTTCTCCTCCTGCCCTCACCCCCACCCTCCCGTGGTCTCCTCGTGCTGTGCCTTTTATGGGCTCGCGGGTGTCGCCGCGGAGGTGTTCCAGTGGTTACTCTGCTCCAGCCGCCATTCTCTCTCCACCATTCCTTTCCGACACGCACTTTTTCGCACAGCGGTCAAAAAAGTTCGCCAAACTCGGCGGCCTGAAAACTTTCTTATTCACTTTTTGCTGGAACTACGAATCAATGTTCCCTTCTCTCTTTCACACATGCATTCTCTAAAGTTCATTTGGCTTATTTCCCTAAATCTCTGTGCGAATCTTATGTATGCACCCTAAATGGCTATAGGATCTGCACGATGAATATTGAATCACAGTTCGACGCAAAGTTTTCTGGAAAATAGGAATTCACGACAGGCAAAAATTCGACCTCGATGGAATTTCGATGCGTCAGTCATATAACCTTAGACCTGTTGTCACATATTAACAGATATGTCTATGTTTTGTAACTAGCAGTTTGGTATCACCAACTGTTCTCCAGTTTTGAAGTGGATGCTAGATTTGTAGTACGAAAATACCTCTTTTTTGTGCGAAGCAATAAAATTGCCCTAGTCCAAACTCAAGTAAAAATATGTGCAAGAGGGCTTCTGCCCCGTTTTTCTTTGTTTTCCTCTAGTTGGTCCAACGGCCGATGCCATTTCTCACCTTAAATTTAGCGCAAGTAAATCCATGCCAGGAGAACATAAAATCCATATCCGAGATGGGATTATCATCCGTGACGTTCGGGAAAGCGCGTTACTCACCGGCCTGGACCCGTCGGCTCCCGGTCCCATAATCCTGCATTTAAGTGTTCTCTGCCGGTGTGGGATATCCTCATGTCTCTTCCCAATTCCTCCTCATAAACTCCACCTTAAGAGAGAGAGATGGAGATCGTGGTCCCCCTGGCTCACCACGCTCTGAACCCGGTTTTAATTCCTTGAATTTGTCGACATTTTTATTTCTATTACAATGTGACTGCACTTGAGCTTCGTCTTCAGAGTTCTTTTGTACGGAGTATCATCAACAGTGTCTGTTTAATAAAATAATATTTATACATGACTAGCATTTGTCAGGCATACGCATACTCTTTTTTTTCTTCCAAAACGTTTATATTCATAATTTGAAAAATGCTGATGTTACTCAATATTTAAATCTAAGAAGCCGCGCGCCAAATAAACCTTGTTTTGTTACCGATGGATTTTATTTAAATATCCCAAAAAAATCAGCCAGATATTTTACCATTCTGCTTTCCAATATGATCCACCGTTTTCTGACCTTTTTAATAATTGAATCTCTCAATTAACTTCATCTAGCAATATTTCGTCATTACTTCAAGGCGATACTAGCGAAACTTGCCTCAAGATGAGATTTTTTGTAATTTATCTCCTCTTAATTTCTGCGTTCAATTGATAACCTTCCGTCCAATCCGTCGAAGCCTTCCTATCCCATCGTGTTGATCATCGCTCGACTCAAAAGCATGCTCATTTTTTTCAGCGAAAATTCCGACCATTTCCATCACAGTCGTCTCTATCGTATTAAATTATATTATTGAATTATATTTGAAATTAACCATCAGTGAGAAGATCTACCAAATTTTTTCGCCAAAAATCAATAGTGAACTACATTTCAAAAAAGAAAGTGGTCTAATTAAAAAGTTTACTTTATACCGATGATCCCATTTTTCACAACCTACGCTGAAGTACTTTTTTTTAGCTATTCGATTTTATTTATGTTTCTGACGTATAAATCATAAATTCAACAATTTATAATTTAAAATGAAATGAAAATAAATGAAAATGAAGTAATTCTGGCGTGTAAATCCTCCCTTAGGGATACACCGCCTCCACTCCCTCCAAACCCTAGATTCCTAAATCGTCCAATTCACGGCGGGTGTCCGTCCCAAACGGCAGACATGATCGCGGTGGTGGCGCCACTCCCACAAGTAATGCAGTTATCCCAACAATATCTTCCAATTCCCTGCGGCAGCGACGTCGTCGCGTGGACATTACTTTGGGACCCAGTGCAACATTCCTTCCGCCGCTGCCACCCCCACTCTCCCCTTCGAGCAACCACTTCGCCTTCTCTCCCTCTCCAGGCGGTGGTCTGCACCCTCCGCCACCCACCGCCCCTCCCCACTCTCCAGCAAACTGCTCCTCTCGAGAGCATCGCCGAAGGGCCCACAACTCCGTCTCCTCGGAGGGCACCAAGCGCACCGCATGGTGCCGTCCCGTCGCCCTAAGCACGGGCCGCGAGCGTATATATATTTCATGGGTCTCGCAGTCATGAGTGGCGCCCCCCCTCACCATTGAAAAATGGAGGAGGAGTGGCAGCGAATGAGTGGGTGTGTTTTTGAAGGGGCGATGGGGGTACGGGAGAAATAGGGCGGAGTGAGAAGAGGGGATTGCCGGGTTGGGGGGGGGGGGGCTCGGAGGAGGATATGTGAATAATGTAAGTTGGGGCGGGAGGGTGTGAGGGAAAATAGAAGGGGGTCCGGGGATGGAAAGGGGGTTTTCGGGGGAAGAAATACAGGTGAAGGGACGAGGGGTTGGGGAGAACAAATGGGAGTGAAGTGGCCATATGGTAGCGGAAGGCGACTTAGCGCTTGGCTCGCTACTTGGATGGTCCTCGTTCGATCACCTGGGCACGCACTAAACATTCAAAGTACATCTGTGGAGTCAAAAATCATCCCCGGTGTCCACCGCCACTTTAAAAGAGCGAATGATGTGATTCCTATTTTTACAATCGGAAGCGTTCTTCATCAAGTTGAATTGGGGACAGGAAGTATTCTCTATTTAGACGGTTGTTTAGCCAATTCATCGGTAATGTACTTTTTGAATTAGACGGAATTGTCATATTAATTTTATAGTAAACAATACCTCTGAATAAACGATGTTCTTTTAGTAGCCTAAACAATAGGATCCGTGTGGTAGCGTTATTATCTTTTTAAATTACCATAATTGCCTATTATTATCATCCCTTCACTCCCCATGGAGTACAAACTTGATGCGATGGAAGGATTTTTTTGCCTTCTATCGACCTCTACACAGGGCTGATCTGGCGTGAGGGATTGCTCTTGGCAGGGCCACCCATGCCACGGAGGTCGAAGCAAGACGAAAGGAAGTCCTCGCAGGACCAGTGACTCAGAGAGGGGTCTTCAAAGGTGTTTGACTCTAATGGGATGGCCATTTGAGTGATGCCATTTCATAAAAAACACTGTGGAAGAAAGCAATTGGGGACTCATCAACATTTCATCGAAAAATTCTAATAATGGGCACTGTAATGAAATGGAGTTTCGGCAACTATGGGACTCGTCTCACCATTATCTGAGAGTTGTACCGTCGTACCTATTTCTAGTGGCGTGAAAGACAAGTTTTCCACGATCGTGCATCGCACGAATTCCTTGCAAACCTAAATCCATATCTGAACCTGAAAAGAAGACAGAAAATAGGACCGAAAGAGTTAAAATAGGACTTACAACGTTAGCAAGATATTGGGAACAGGAAAATTGGTAAGTAAAAAGCGGTAGATGAAGAGAAGAAAGATAGATACTTATGGGCTGTGCAAGGTAAGATGGAAGGGTAGCAGGTTTTATTGTAGCGATAAAAATTAAATAATGAACATCTGAGGAGAAGAAAGTCAGCGAAGGGTAGCAATAGTATTGAACAAAATGGTTGGAAGAAGCCCAGTAAATATAGATCGTGGGAGCGATAGAATATCATTGCCAAAAGCAGAGTCAACGAAATCGTTGATTAAGGTGGGCGTGCCAGCAATTAAACATAGGGGGTAAGAATTACATAGGGTGTAAGATCGAATAGAGAATAAAGTTGTGTTTTAGGAGCAAATATTAATAGTGACGGGGGATTCGAATCCGGTGGTTGGCTAAGGGAGAGATGAGAGTGAGCTAGGACACGGAGTTCAAGAATGGCCGCAGAAAGAAGCAGTGGAGTCTACACGAGAGGAATGTTTCATGATAATGAGCACCTGGTTCAAAAACCCCAATTGCCGAGGAATGTGTGGAATAATATAGAATGTGTGAAATGTACGCGGAAACACAGAAAGATATAACGTTGACTATGCTATGGTTGGGCTCAGTTTTAGGCACAAACTATTTCACACAATTTCCTGTGAGTGTTAGCGGATTCAAATTTTAATTTGGTTTAAATGAAATGTAGCGTCTTATTCAAGGGGATAAAAAAGAGAAGACGGTTAAGGATATGGAATGTGACGGGGGAGGGTAGGAACATTTGGTCGGAAAGATATGCAAAGATTACCAGGCAACAAAATACGGGTAAAATCCAGTAGAAATATTGGGACGTATCAGTGAAGTAATATTGAAAGCCGGAACTGAAATCATTGTAATATTTAATAGGAAATGAACTTAGGTACCATAAATTATAAACCAGCTGATTAGGACGATATAAGAGGGAAGGAAATAGGAGAATGTTAACACAAGAGTTAGGTAGAAGTAAGGAAAGAGGGATATAAATTGAGAAGGGAAACTAAAAAGGCGAAACAAGTGTGGAGGACGGTGCAATGCGAGGATATGGACATTTCAACCCGAGAAGATGGAAATGGTGCATTCAAAAGAAAACTGAAAGTATTATAATGAAATGAGAAGGATAATTCCGTGTACTCTATCAATGATACTTAAAAACGGTTATTGATGCGACAGGAAAAGTTCACTAGAGACTGAGTGAACTCATTGAGTAAGGATGTTAAACCAGAAAAGAGGATGGCGTGAGTGGGGATAGCTCCGCTCCAGGAGTATTTCATTGCTAGATAGACAGGATATTACGGAAATAGATATAAAATAATCCCTTGGGGGTAAAAACCGTCTTTGTGAAACTGTTTGAGGGTTTAGAAAACCGTGAAATGAATATTTTAACAATCCGTATAATTGATAATGATGGAGTTCGGCCGGAAAATTTCGCCATTTCTTTTTCCCAACCCAAAAAATAGGATTAACAGTCGTATGCCAGGAGGATTAAACAGTAATTCTGATTTCGTAAACAACAAAGGTGACTTGCTAGGATGATCAATAATAGAATGGAGATGAAGCAAATGGTTAATAAGGAGTTGATCAGTTTGGATTCATGAAGGAAGAGACACGCGTGATGCCATAACAGGGAAGAGGTTGCTGATAGAAAGGAATGTGGAATACAATCAGGATGAATTTGTTGTTTCTTATATTTCTAGTACACGTTCTATATAGTGGATTGAGTAAAATTAATGAAGGTGTTGCGATGGATAGGACTGCGCAGGTGTGAGTGACCTACGTCGAGGGTCAGGAAGTGTAGCGTTAGGAAGAAGGGGAAGACATGAGTGTCCACTATCACGGATGTTTATAAGCGTTTTCGTGGAAGAAATGGTTAAAATTAAATCAGAAAAATAGGGAGGAAAGAATAAAAGTCGATGGAGAGTTCATCATTGAGAATAATTACTGATTGCGTTGAACGGTAGTGTGATTAGTATGGGAAGAGACTAAATGTAAACAAAGAAAGTTAGGTGGTTTTCTAGAGAGAGGAAGGCTTTAAAAATGGAGTTCATAATTTAGATCAGATGAGACAGTTTGCCTACCTATGAATAAGATATATATAGATAGAGAGATATATAGAGATATATATAGAGATCTATATATAGAGATATATAGAGATATATATAGAGATATATATAGAGATCTATATAGAGATATATAGATTCATTCTCTATCAGAAACCTTCCGAAACGGTTAACTATCTAACAATTATTGATATTTTATATTACTTCTAAATTGGTTGAAACACGGTTATATAATTAGATTAAATACTTCAATTAACATTTAATAGCCCATATTATTTACAATATGAAACTAATCTTAATTTTTTTAACTGATATTTTTTCATTGCCACGGTCCAATTCTCCCACTAGGTCGAAATCTCAAGGATATAGAGTTTTCTCATCGGCCAATACTGTAAAATCTATAGCATTGAGTTAGCGTTTGGATATGATTTTATTTGCCCTCCGTAACACGGATAATACAAATAAGTAATACTAAATCCCCCACAATTCTAAGTGTTTTGCGTGAATTGTCGGGAACACTCCTTTCTCTTTTCCGAGGACAAATAATTTATTTTTAAAATTACCACTGCTTTCTAGTTTTTATAGCTGTAGAATATGTAATGAAATATGTCATAGTTAATTACTCATTGATAAAATAATAATGCCAGGATATGAATATTTTGTTGTGTAATGTTGATTTGAATTATTCATTTATGATCTATTTTACTCTACAATAAAAACATGACTACCGCAAAATAGTTAAAATGCAGGGAGTGTTCAATAACCGCTGCTTTGAAATATCTGACACGAAATTAAACAAAAGCGAAAATTGATATGATTTTCAGATTACTCTCATCGTCATGCACTTTCTTTTCATCTGGTTGCTACGGGATGTTCCTTGACTATCCTAACGGAAAACATGACAAATTTTTGTGGGAAGTTTGCTTAGAAACATAGAAATAGGCGATAATAGTTTTCTATACAATACTTGAAAAACCTTGATTGACCTGGTTGGGTCGAGGCATTATTCTATAAGTATTACAGCGTATAAGTATTGCAACTAGAACTAATTTATCGTCCAGTTGACAGTGTTCCTATCTGTCTGCGTGTGATCAGAAACATACCATGAAGATTTATATGCACAATGGTAAGATATTCTGCATATATTAAAATGAAGGTCTTCCTATCTTCGATTTCCAAATACCTCCTTGGTTCTTGGATTAGATTTTAAAATATGAATAGTGCTCAAAGACATTCTGTCAGATTATGTACTGTGGAAAATATTTTGAAGGCACTAAAGAAATATTGGATCCTGATTACGAGTAGCTGCTACATATATTTAAGAATCCTAATATTGGCCTTCGAATTCATAATTTAATTAAATATGAGTCAAATAAATATGTCGCATTTTTGGGTCGGGACATCATTCAATGTTCTGTTTCTTTAGCAAGGGGTCCAAAGTACCGCATAGTTTGGGTCGCATTCCAGTGTCATGAAAACGTCTTTATGGAATGCAAGTTAAAGAAGCGATTTCGTTGTTATAAGTTGAATTATACGCTATCACGGAGTGAGAAATTAAAACGGAGATAACTGAGGGGAATGAAGATTTTGATCGGACAAGTTGCAAAAGAATTGCGGCTAAAGTTGAGCGAGAAAAGCTGGGAAAGTATCTCTGAACCCGTAAGGCGAAGGTAAATTACTTAGTGACCTAGTTAAAAACTTTCAGGCGCACTGGAGCTAAAAGAATCGCCTTAAGGCTTACCTCAGTGATGTAGGAGCTTTATCATTGCAGAGACAGTGCTTTTGAAATTGTTTTTCTCATACCCACGATCTTTGAGAACTAATTATTTGATTAAATATCAATCAGATATAATAGGACTGCATGCAGATAATTTTCCAAACTTATTTTTGAAAATTCCTCAACAAATTTTGATGATACTCGTATATCTGGCAAATTTTCTTTTTTTCTCTTACAATCTTCATCAAAATTTAGCGTTTTTTATACGATAAGTATTTTCCCAAATATTAAATATAATTTTCATAAATTGGGTGCAAGTGTGATCACAAGCGAAGTGGTGTTTGACAAAAATATACTAATGTATTACTAATCCATTACCAGTATGACAATATAACTAAGAGTGTTTTCAGTAGATTAAATTCACTGAATATGCTTCATAGGCGATGTCTGTTCTCTAATGTCTCTACCTTCTAATTTGCCGTTCTATTTTTGGTTCCTCTCTAATGTACTCCCTTCACCTCTATATTTTACGCATCCTTTTTTTTACAGGAATCCTTATGTTCTTTCCCTAGTACCCCGAGCAATAACGATAAATTTTGCAATCAATTTTCTTTGCCTAACGAAGGAGAGTAAATGTCCTCTTCCTCGTTCCTGCTTTCGACAAATCGGACCCCCTTATTCCATATCCGAGACCCTTCTTCCATGGGCAATTAGATCGAAGGAAGAAGGCCGGGAGTGATCCAATTCTGCATTGCATGCAGTCTTCCCGCGCTCCGTAAGACGACTCTTTACAAACGTCATTTGCCGCTCAACCCGTTTCTCTAGAGTCTCTCACGGTAGGTTGGGGTGAGGGTGGAAGGGCAAAGGGGTGAGGGTAGAAAGGGGAAGGGTGTAAGAAGCTGGCATTCCCGCCGTCCTCCTTCGGAACGCGTCTTTTACACCCGCTCAAGAATATCGCGTCTTTAATTTTTTCTCACCACTTCAGTCCTTGGCGCCGCGGCCTCCTCCCCGTTCCCTCCACACACGTCCCCTCCCCTTATTTCCGCTCTCCACTCGCAGTTATTCTTCCGCTGTCCCGCTCTCCTCTTCCCCTCCCTCCACTCGCCCTCTCGCCTACGACCCCCCGCATGTCTCCCATGCCTTCCAGCGCGGAAAATGTGCGATAAAAATAAAAACAGCGTCTGGCTTAAGGGAAATTCCATCTGTCACTTGGTAGACAAATAATGGTGGCGCATAGTCATTCGGTTAGTTCGAGATGCAAATTTTTGCAAGTCAGCGATTTTTGAACTTCATCTATCTTGAAATGAAATGATGGCACGTCAAGGGAAGGATGGAAATAATCTCAATAGGTACATTTTTCCAGAATATTCGTGTGAAACCATCTAGTAATTATTTAGGTATAAAATTTTTCCCAGTTTTCAAAACATTTTTACATTTTTATTTCCAATTGTGAAAGTGCATGGTAACGAGCATTAAGGATGCAACCACAGTATAATTATAATGAATTCTAATTAACGGTGGCCACACCGTATTCTCCATTTCCTAAAGCTTTATCCGCTTACTGTTTGTGATGATATGGTGGTTGTCTATGTCGCATTTATAAATTAAGTCACTATGTAAGGAGTATCCTAATAAAATAATGGTTTAAAAAATTAAATAAGTGTTTGTGATAGTACCAGTTTGCCGTGGCATACTTGAGATATCTACATATGTGTTAGTTAATTAATAGAAGTTATTTTACATGATAGCCAAGGATGTATTTTACACCATTTCTGTCGATCGGCTTTTATGGAGGAGTTTGTGGCCGTTTTTCTTACATCCATTTCCTTTTAACTCGATTAACTGAAGCTTTTCTTCTTTAATATCCATCCATGGAGTCGTTGTTGGTTTCTTTTTATCGTGCGGCATACCAACTGGACATTCTAGAAATATGGTAGTTAATAAATTTGGCAGATGTAATTCATATTTTTTAAAAACATTTTAACACGAATGTTTGCAGATTATGTAAAGTAGAGCTGATTAAATAATTCATCATTTCGGTACTTGAAATGCTGTGAATTTGATGCTCTCCACATAATAATATGAGCTACTTTAAAACCCCGTCCTTTCTCAATATTACCTACTAGTGATCAACTATTTTTCCCTCACTTCCTGCATATTTTTATTTCAATAGACACGTAAGTAACAGGCTGATATTAATTAAAAATCTGTGGCCATATTGAAGCAAAATTCAAAGATCTACGGGAGACGCCGCGACACCAACTTTTAATGGAGCCATCCGCTAATACTTATGCATTGAAATCTAGAAGTTTCAACGTGTAAAGATCACTCAATCCCGGGTAAGACGAATGATTTTTTATACTCTTAATTTCTGTATTTTAAGGTGAAATATTCGAAAATCGACAAATTAAAGCAGTTTCCGTTGCCCTTCTTGAATTATTCTCTGTTCAAAATCAAATCCAGCCTATAAATTTTCAATTAGAAGTTGAGATAATGTTCATCATCCCTGCTCCAAGCACGCGCCTCATATTCCAGTTCCAGTTAAATATTAGATCTAATCAATATCTTTCAAAATCAAAAGAGTTTTATTAAATATAAGATGTAATTGTTTTATTTTCATTCCTATAAGATGCCTATATTTTCTGTTGTCACAAATGGAATGATTTTCTTGATGGTTACTCATGATTAATTTTTACTCTTAGTGTGAATGTTAGGCATTTTCAAATTTAAAAAAAATTGCTTCTGACAGTATTCATCCCAAGAGAGTTAACCGCCGGCCACGGTGGCGGCGGGGTAACGTCCTCATCTGCCAATCCAAGGGTCGTGGGTTCGATTCCCGCCAGGGTGGGATTTGTTCCACCGAAGGCTTGGGTGTTTGTATTGTTGTAACTGATGTATTTCCGTTGTTATCCGAACTAAAGGCCAAAAGTGCTGTTTTCGGGCCATAACAAAAATGAATAAATAAAATAAACCCCAGAGATTCAACAAAATTAAGATGTTGGTTGATTAGGGCTTGTTTGATGTTAAATAAGTGAATAAAAAATGAAAAATTTCGACCTTAGATTTTCTAATCTATACAGAAATCCGCAAATTTAATGAATAGCTAAGTATATAAACGCTTAGTCTCAAAGCCTCTGGGGTTCGCCGCCCCCTCCTTCCCATGAAACAGCAATCTCCCGTGGGGTAGTGTTGGCGAAGTGGGTGCCCTCGTAAGTGCCGTCCACCATCCGCCCTCCCGCCTCGCGAGCCGATTCAGCCCTCGCCAATAAAAGTGTCTCCGGGCGCCCCGTGTCAAAAGGGAGCAGGCCTCTTCCGCTGCCAATGCACGCCATCTGCATCCATCCCGGCTCCTCAGCACCGCCCTTCTCCCGCGGCGAATGAGCCCTCTGCCATCGTGGGGGGGTGCGGGTGGTCCATGTCTCTGCAGCTGCCGCCGTCGGGGCCGCCCCACGCTCTTTCCCCGCGCCTCCGAGGCGCCACTCATCGGCCCAGAAGGTCGCACTTGATGGACGCTAAACGATGCCAAGACGCCACCGCGTGTCTCGTATTTCCGCCCACCCCCTCCATCATCCCCCCTCTCGCATAGACACGCCTCGTGCACCCCCCTGGTGGGCGGGGTGCGTGGGGCAGGGGGACGGAGTCCTTGGGGTGGGAAAGGGAGGGGTAAGTGACTTGCAGGAAGGGAGCGATGGAGGTGACGGAGTGTCTCAGGTGACGGGCTATTGCATGAAACGACTACTCCTGCGGATGGACTCTCCCCTGGTTGTTAATGTGAATGATTTTTCCAGGGTTGGCTGGCTGCATGAAGAGGACTAGTAGTGCGGATTTCACGCGGTCATATCTTGAGTGGCTGAAAGCGAAACGTGTTGATGTGCTAGAGCTACGTTTGTAACAGTTGAGGAACACCAAGAAATGAAATAATCTCATCCGAAAAAAAATTTAGAGATTTACAATAACCAGAGAACATGAAGAAAATAACGTGACTAAACTGTTATTTTAGTAAAAATGAGGCCAAAGTTTAGTTTAATTTCATATGAAGGTATACTAAATTATTTTCCTTGATTATTAAAAGAATTAAGAATAAAGACTGATTGATAACACTTTAAATGGTAGAAAATTTCAAATATGAAGTACAAAGTAAGTCCAAGGAGGCGAAGAGATAATACAGTTCAATTCAGTAAAAAACGATAACAGTATAAATATATTTTATAAACTAAATCGAGAGTGAAATACGTATGTGATGGAAGATGGAATAATGGCAATGAAAAACTATGCGCATGCTATTTCAGAATAACTCCAAGTGTGCCTTTTGAGTCTGCGAGTCGCCCTTTCCGTCGAGAATTCATTTAAAAAAAGAGACCGTGGACATCAAACCTACTTGCGTTTTCACAATTCCAATGGACATCCAGTGAATAAAACTCCACGATAATAGTGGTTTTGCGTGTCCATGTCCGCTGCGTCCTTCCCGGGTTGGCCAAGGGAGAGTTGGGATTAAAGCGGGGACAGGAGGGGGGTGGAGTTCTGGGGGAGTAAGGGAACCCAGTGGAACGGCTGGACAAACGGATGGCCGTCACACCAGGTGTGTTCGGTCCTTAATTTTTGACGACGGAAGGAAAAAAAGGCAAAAGGGCGGGCAGTTTTTAACTAGGTACTTCCGGAAGGGGATGAGAGGGCGAAAAGGGAGGTTAGGGAACCCCCCTCTGGTAGGCCCGGGGTTGGTGAATGAGAGGAGACGATGTCGAACTCTCTCCGGCTCCGGAGTCTTAACTTCTATTGGATGAATCCGCAGAGGAGATTCGCCATTTTTCTGGATCCCACCCACCTCCTCCGTCCCTCTACGCTTTACCCGGATTCCTCCTTACTGGGGGTTGAACCCCCACGTCTCCCCCAAGGCATCCACCCTCCCTCTCACCTGGGCTCCATTCTCCGCCCCCCTCTCCCGCACGGGGCGGGAGGGCTGCGGGCGAGGAGAGAGATGGTCGATATGAATTGCTTCGTGTCGCACACCCCTCCCTCTCTTCCTCCCACCTCCTCCTCCTTCCGCCCACATCCCCCGTCAGCCTCGCTCCGTTTCGGCCCCTCTTTATCTCGCAGTTTGCCGCGATCGGGCGGAATAGTTTTTGAAGGCTTTTGGATGGACGGTGCTACCGTGGGAGAATGGATTAAGGACTGGAGAGAGAATCGGTGAAGGCATGAGGGTCCCTTACCTTGCCGTCGGTTCCAGGGCCCACCATCGAGCCCCCATTCCCCCCTCTCTGCCTCTTTTTTACCGCACTCAACATTTTTCTTCCTCTATTTTGGTGCTTCGAAATCTCTCCCAGTTGCTTTGTTTTTACTGAAGATACTTTAAATTCTATTAGAAAACATCAATGCCATAGAATGAATGGTTTATTATTTACACGCTGGGAATCATTTTCTGTGCATCGAACCTGTTTGGATAATATGCTTAGCGAAAATGCACTTCACATCGTAATAGGGGCTTGTTGCGTTGCATTGCGGATAAATAAGGCTGAAGACGTCACCTTTCACTTTATTAATGCTGCCGTAGGTAGTTACATCCGACGATTTTCATCATGGCATACGATTTTATAATACTTACTTGTATTTGATGTGTTTTGAATGAATGCCCAAATATTGATTTTCAATTTCAGAATGTTAGTTTTTTCGCCGGCCTCGGTGGGGGCGGGATAACGTCCTCGTCTGCCAATCCAAGGGTCGCGGGTTCGATTCTCGAATTTCCCGGATCCCGCGTACATTTAATCCAGAGTAAATAAACGTCTCACTTCCTAAAAGATCCAGTACACAAAACTTTGCCTTGAAAGTGGTAATGTGGATACTGTCACTTATTCTATATACATTATTCTGTTGAAAAGGATTGAAGGGAGGAAGAAAGTACACAGAGATAAAGAGAGACCTGATGTAGAGTAGGTTGCTTGATTGTGTTTTGTTAGGAGTCACACAATATTTATTTGGTAGTTGTTTCCATCCAAAAACTTACTTTAACCTGTAGATTACTTAATAATAATAATAACTCTGCTAAAATTTCCTTTAAAAATTAAATTATATGGCTATCGCCAAAAAAGAAATTTGTTAGTGTAGCATAGAAAAGAATATGATAGTATGAAATTATACAATAATTAATTAATTAATAGCAAAAGATAATGTGCTTTTTGGGGTGAAAAATCGTGGCAGTTATTAAATGCAGTGCCATAACTCGAAACAAAAGAATCAAGAAAAGGGATGAACATGGACGTGCTTTCCCACTCATCACCTTCCATGTTTGCATTAAAAAAACTAAAAATTCCGTGAGCCTGATTCAGCGATTGGTGTTGAAGAATGAGGAATCACCGTGCCGAATGGCTGTAAGAGTAGAAAACAATGAGTGTTATCGCCCGAAGAAAAGGAGATCCATATGATTCTGAGATTTCCATAGAAGGAATAAATTTGATAGATAATGAATAATTAATCAAAAGTAACTTTTTCACGATAAAATATCACGTAAAATATTTCACTAAATGGAATTCATCTGGTGCCAGTGGAAACGAGAAGAAAATTATAGGCGATGTAAGAGGTAAGGAAGATGTAATTACCATCTAAAAACAAATTATTCAACCGAATTTATTTCAACTTTAATTTTAAATCATGCAGTAATACCAGCATAGAAGCATTGCTAATATTCATTAAAATATCTCCGTCATAGTATGAAATGGAAGTTTACAACGTAGGGTAGAAAATAATAATGGAAAATACAGAAAGAAAATAAATGTGAATCAATTAGGCAGAATAATCAGTTTAATTGGCATATGAAGAAAAGCAGATAGTAATTAAATAGAGCACAAAAAATAAAATTAAAATGGATTTTACAAAAATTGATGAACTTCCACGTCAAGTTATACAATATTAACCATCAAGAAACAGAAGTATCGTAAGACCAAAGAACCAGAAGGCGTAAGTGAATCCGGAACGGATATGCCAGTCTTAACCTAGAGGGAAAGAAAAGAAAAAATGAATATGACCACTACATGAACCGAACGAATCATCTGTAACTGCTAATGAAAGAAAAAATTACGTTTAAAACATTTGAAAGAAAGAGAATCACTTCTCATAAGTCGCCTGAATACAACAATAATGTTACCAAGAGACAATAAGCCCACGAACAGAATGCATCGAGGACACGCGTGCGAGTGCGAATTTGGCATATATCCAAGAGATCCTAATGGACATAGTTTCAAGCAAAATGACTGAAGAGAACTTATCTTGAAACTTACTAACATTGAAAACTTTCGATGAAGTCGTGTTAGACACTACTCCCTTCCTCTTTTAAACCTACTCATCCTACATACGTTTTTACGTTCAATTGCATAAGGGCTGGCTATTTAGAAAGACATGTCATTTCGGAGTTATGCTCGAGTGGGGTTTATGATCTGCCTCATCCCCTTTCCCCGACACGTCCGCATCACTCTCTAACCCCTACTTTCTCACGCCGCCCTCCCTCGCTCTTCCATCCCCTCCGCTTCCCCGCCAATCCTCGCCGAAGAATCGGGTCTCTCCTTTCGGGGGACGGATTTTTCGAGGAGGGAGAGATTTCTTTGAAGCGTGCGAGTGTGAGGCGTGGGAGTAGAGCAGGGAACCGGGGGTGGGTTGGGGGAAGGGAAGAGGAAGGAGTGCAATGAGGGGGGCGAAGCCGAGACGGCAGGTCGACCGTGCAACTTTTCCCGCCACGCTCCGATCGTTCGTCTTGCGCCCTTCCCGCCTCTCCCCAATTGGTTTGGAACTTTTATACCGTTTTCATACCCCTCGCCCTCCATCCGTCGACCCGCACCACCACATACACACACACACGGTCCACCTGCTCTAATCTCCACTGCGAAGTTTGTATCCCCGGCAACGCCGACTCCTTAATCCTCTTCTTATTTTCCGAGCCTCTTCCTCCATGATTTCTCTTTTCATCGTTTTTATTTCCCACCCCCTCCCGCCCCTCCTGTCGTCCAATGAGCGACGTGCTGGACGACGCCCGCAAGGTGATCACTAAAGAGAGGATCATAAATTTGTTCGGGGAATGCCATTACAAGTAGAATTGCAATTTTTGGACCAAGTAATTTGCTACCGGGCGCAAGTTTCCCTGCTAAGGGAACGAATTGTTTTTTTGCATTCCGAGGGAGTAATTGCTTTAGAGCACGTGCCTCCTTCGTTCTTCGCACCAGCTATTTTCGGCCGTGATGGTTATTAAATATTTTTACGGAGAATTGTAGCAATTTACACAATTTTATAGAATTTTTAGTGAGCATCGTGGTGAATAATAGCCCTATCCGTCATTATTGGCATAAAATCCTACCGAATGTTAATTTTAGCTTGCAAGAAAGGCTATAAAAAGTAATAAAGTGAATGGACTTAACTAAATTTTTGGAAACTTTTCATTACGTAGATCTTATTTTTATCCGTAATTTAATACGGGTATCCCAGGTCATTTGCTTCATGTTTTTAAACTCGCCTAATGTGTTTTTACTTGATTCATAGTTATTAATCATATAATTTTAAATATTCCATATTTTTACCCAATATTTAGAATAAATCATCAGAATGTGACCACAAAATAAATAAAATAACTCTGAGCATATCCATTTTTAATGAGATATTTTAAATATTTTATGCGACGTTGTGCTACGTGTACATCGTGACCTTTGCTTTTGAGCTAATTTTATTGCAGGTTAGTAAAATTTGTAAAGTAAGTGATATTGATTTTTACTAAAAATTCCTTGTATTTTTGTATTTTTAACGCTATTTATTCATTTCATTTAAAGCTATTTAAATTCTAAATCCCTCTCTAGTCTCATCTTTTTCGTCCATTACTCCAAGGATCCCTTTATTTTATCATCTCAAAACAAAACTCATTAACACTTCCTTGGACATCCAAGAAGAAATACTGCTGACATACTCGTACATGTATGATAGCAGTATGTCTTCGTAAGTTCAATGAAAATTTTAATCAGTCAGACTTTGATGACAAAATGAGGCTGTCTGTCTTATTTTAGTCTCACTCTGTAGTATTTCATATGAAAGTAGCCCAATAGGTCTTAAGAAATTAGGCAAATCAGTTAGTAAACATAAGGAAAATGGGAACCACCGTTAATTTTGCAAAACCTTAATGGAGAACGGCACACGCATTACAAATTAAATCTCACCACCATTATGCCATGTCGCACATGTATTATTTTCCGTTTTGCGATTTACTTTTGAATTTCAATTTCCTAGGTAACCTATCTTAAATCCACTTTGATGCTCATACGGACAATTTTGCGTTCCTAAATATATTCAACCCATTTTTCATATCTGTGTTTCTAAAAATTCATTATGCACGTAGCATTTGGTGCTAAATTTATTACTCCTACAGCTCTAGTTATACGTTTTTCTTGGAAAGATTAACTTAACATTTACCATCGTATTATTTTCTATCACAGTTTTATTAGCTTAGTAGATCCCTTGTTTTTTTTTCTTTTACACTCCTTATAATTAAACTTGAATACAAAATCATGTAACCTCATTAAAAAAATTTTTTACACATAAATATATACATATACATAGATAGCTTGGGTGGAGCTGCAGGTGCCCAGGGTGCCTTTCCCGGGAATCCAACGCGGGCCCTCCGGTCAGAAGTTCAACGCTCTACCCCCTGGACTACGGCGACCCGTAAAAAATATTTTATTTATTACAACAGGTAATCTATCGGTTAAGGTAGGTTTTTGGGTGGACACAACTATTCAATAACCATTTTGTAACTCCAAACAAAACCAAATCCAGCAACCTAATCTACATCAGGTCCCTCTTCATCCCTTTGTACTTCTATCCTCCCTTCATCCCGTCCAACATCCCTATCCTGTTTCTGCCTTTACCTCGCTTGCCCAACATTCTCCCCTCTATTACCTTCTTCAGCATTCCACTACCGCTCAATACGCCTTTCATACAATTTTCCTGCCTCCATAGGATTTCTCTCAACAAACCCCTCTCCTCACCCACCATCTCCAGTACTTCCTCATTTGTTTTTCTTTCGGTCCATTTCACCTTCTCCATTCTTCTCCACACCCACATTTCAAAAGCCTCCAATCTACGTCTATCCTCCTGCTTCAGTGACCACGTTTCCGCACCATACATAGCTACGCTCCATGTCAGAGTTTTTACGAGTCTTGTTTTAACCTCCCTACTCAATGTCCCCGTCATCAACTCCCTCCTCCTTGAGAGACCTTCCTTGCCTAGCGCAATTCTTCTCCTTACGTCCCTACTACTTTGACCGTATTGGTCCAAAACACTTCCGAGATTAGTAAACTGTTCTACCAGCTCTATTTTTTCCCCGCCTATTTTAATATTTAGCTTAGCCTTTTTCATTCTGCAAGTCGCATAACCTTTGTTTTATTAATATTGATTGTCATCCCACATTTATCGCACTGAACCTCCAATTCACTCAACAAAGCTTGCAACCCCTTGGCTGACTGAGCAACTAATGCTTTGCCATCAGTAAACCTAACCGATTTTACCAATTCCCCTCCGACTTTCATTCCTACCTCCAGTTCTTCAAATGCCTCTTTAATGTTTTCCTACACATATAAGTTGAACAGCACCGGTGACAATGGGCAACCCTGCCTTACACCTCTTACTAACACTGCCCATCCGGACTCTCCGTTCCCCACTCGCACCTGAGCAGTCTGAGACATATAACGGTTACGGATCAGTCTCCTGTCCCTCCACTCCATTCCTATTTTCTGCAATACACGCATTAATTTTTCCTACAGCCTGCTGATACTTCTTCCTTATTGATCCATATAATGCTTCTACATTCCATTTCCTAACTCGCCGCATTTGCCTTATCTTCCTGAAACGGACCTTACATTTCATTACAACTAAATTGTGGTCAGAGTCCGCATCCGCTCCTGGGAAACTGTGCGAATTTATCGCACTGTCCCTAAACCTGTGCCTAAACATAATATAATCTAACTGATACCTTTCTGAGTCCCCTCGCATTTACCATGTATACCTACGGCTGTTGTGGTGTCTAAACCATGTGTTGGTGATGACTAACCCCGGTCTCCTGCAGAATTCAATTGCCTTCTCCCCTCGTTCATTCCTCGTGCCTAACCCATAGTCGCCCACCTCATCACCATTTCATTCTTCGCCTACCGTCGCAGTCCATTCTCCCATCACTATCAAATGTTTCCCTGCAGGAACACAAGTGATTATATCCTCCAACTCATCGTACATCCTATCGACTTCTTCCTCCTTAAAAAAAAAATATATATATATATATATATATATATATATATATATATATATATATATATATATATATAATTATATATATATCGATGATGCGGAAGTACTCACGAGAGCAATATAACTTTTGGACGGCACAGTAGAACACAGAATAAAACAGATAACACGTAAAAGGACACTCACACTGTAGATGATTAAATGACTTAATGATTTAATGCCTACTCCGAGGCCTTCTTCAGGTCATACTGCATAACTACTACTACTAATTATATATATATATATATATATATATATATATATATATATATATATATATATATATGAGTCATATCTTATCTTCCGAAGAAGACGGAGCTCAAGTCCGTCGAAATTATCAAGATATTATCTTGAGTGTTCTTTTTATGTGTTCTCGTACTGTGTGTTACTGTCTAAGTTTTATATATATATATATATATATATATATATAATAGGAAAAATAGGAAAATAGGATTGCAGAAAATAGGAATGGATTGGAGGGACAGGAGACCTATCCGCAACCTCTACATGTCTCAGACTGCTCAGGGGCGAGTGGGGAACGGAGAGTCCGGATGGGCAGTGTTAAGAAGAGGTGTAAGGCAGGGTTGCCCATTGTCACCGGTACTGTTCAACGTATACGTAGAGGAAATGATTAAAGAGGCATGGGAAGAACTGGAGGTAGGAATGAAAGTCGGAGGGGAATTCGTAAAACCGGTTAGGTTTGCTGATGACCAAGCATTAGTTGCTCAGTCAGCCAAGGGGTTGCAAGCATTGTTGAGTGAATTGGAGGTTCAGTGCGATAGATATGGGATGAGAATCAATATTAATAAAATAAAGGTTATGCGATTTTCCGGAACGAAAAAGGCTAAGCTAAATATTAAAATAGGCGGGGAAAAAATAGAGCAGGTAGAGCAGTTTACATATCTCGGAAGTGTTTTGGACCAATACGGTCAAAGTGGTAGGGACGTAAGGAGAAGAATTGCGCTAGGCAAGGAGGCTTTTTCAGGGAGGGAGTTGATGACGGGGACGTTGAGTAGAGATGTTTAGACAAGACTCGTAAAAACTCTGATATGGAGCGTAGCTATGTATGGTGCGGAGACGTGGTCATTGAAGCAGGAGATAGACGTAGATTGGAGGCCTTTGAAATGTGGGTGTGGAGAAGAATGGAGAAGGTGAAATGGACCGAAAGAAAAACAAATGAGGAAGTACTGGAGATGGTGGGTGAGGAGAGGGGTTTGTTGAGAGAAATCCAATGGAGGCAGGAAAAATGGATGAAAGGCGTATTGAGCAGTAGTGGAATGTTGAAGAAAGTAATAGAGGGGAGAATGTTGTGCAAGGGAGGAAAGGATAGGAACAAGATAGGGATGTTGGATGGGATGAAGGGAGGAAAGAAGTACACAGAGGTTAAGAGGGACCTGATGTAGTTTAGGTTGCTGGATTGGGTTTTGTTTGGAGTTACAAAATGTTTATTTTTATAGTTGTGTCCATACAAAAACCTACCTTAACCGGTAGATTACCTAATAATAATAATAATATATATATATATATACATGTATATTATATATATATATATTTATTTATTTATAACTATTCATTATTCTACTTATTGTAAGCTTAAAATTTGCATCATTCGCAGGCAGCAATTGCAGCAGCGAAGCAATAAAATTTGCACAAATATTCTGCCAGTTGATGCGTACCTTCATGTCTAACTCTACCAGAAATGTAGAAGTTTTGTTTCTTCAGTAGTCTCTTTAAATAAAACAATTTCTTAACAAATCAATTAACTTTCAAAGTGGAACATGTATCACACGCGAAAATATATTAGCCTTTGGAGCTGAATAATTGTACCTATGTACTGTACATATCTGGCTACTCATAGATTGTTCACTTGCCCGGAAGCACTGGCTTTATCAGTACTGTTGAGTGAAACAATGAATATTTTATGGAAATAGTAATTGAAGCGCTAATTCCATTCTTTCTTTAAAAAATTTCCTTTTATTACAGTATTGTTATTATTGAATATACTATTGCAAACAAACAACGTCTAAAAATGATGGAGGCAATGATTTAGCGATGACCGCACTTGAGGCGAAGAACCCAAAAAGCATTTACAGAGCACTTAAACATTCGTCCCTCTTGCGTCGTTGTTAAACATGAGGTGAATTTCGAGAAGAGAACTTTAGAGGAGGGAGTGAAAAACGATTAGTTCGGACGACGGTTTGTTTCCGTCTTGGAAACGTAGCGATGGAGTGGGAAAAGGTCTGGTCTGGAGAGGATAGGAGATGCATGAGGGAGACGATGTCTTGTCTCGGCAATATATTTCACCGGAAAGCTTCTAAATACACGTGATTCCCTCTCTTCTCATTTCCTCCCCTTCACTCTCTAAAACATTGGCCTTTCTCTTTTCCCTTTTATATTCCTCTCTCCCTTTCCCCAGCTCCTTCTCCACTGGTGCCCCGGGTCCGTTCCCCCACCCCTCTCTTTCCCCCCCCTCTCTCTCTCTGGGTCTCTGAAATGGGTCCCTCCCAAATGACGGAGCCCCAGTACCCACTCAATCCTATTCGTTCTTTATTCTGCATCTCGCTACCCAGGTTCATATTTTCCTCAAATGTCAAACGCGGAGGGTTTCCCATATTTAGAGCAATCGATTAGTTGTGCTTTGGAGTACGGCGTGTTTATTTGAATGTCCATGCCTCTTCAAACAACGAAGTTAAACGAGATTTAATATTTAATTCTCCTTTAAATGTTATGATATATGAAGCGTAACTATCTTCAGCTCTTTTTGACACAAACTTCTTAATCGGATATCGACTTATAATTCTTGCGAATCAAATCATATTTTGAAATTTCTTTTCATTCATACATGTAGTGATTAATATTAAATTTTATGCATAGGAATGAAGGAGTAGTGAAAGAGTGGTGGAGGAGATAAGACAATGTAATTATGTCAGTTATTAATAGTTATATTGGCTTCACTGATAATGCTAGCCTAGAGTTATGCAACATTATTCTGTAATTATAAATTAATGACAAATGTAAAGATACTAAGAATTTAATTTTTGTCTTGACGAAAAGGAGAAAAGATTAGTTGTTGATTGCTGATAATACCGTACATCAATGCATAATTCTGACACCATGCAATACAAGGCTAACACTCTGCAGGTACCGGTGGAATTTCATAGGTGACATATATTTCTTATTTTGTTACTCCGTCATTCTTGTTCTTTTGAATGTTTATAACGCGGCGCTCAATCTAGCGTCCAATATAATTGAACGCTGCTGTAAATAAGTTTCCTCTTTTTTAGAATATGGAGTGTGATTTAAGGTGCACTGATATCACTTCAATGGTGGAACAGGCAAAGTAGATAGTCGGTAGAAAATAGCTCTGAAATTCACCAGCTGTCAAAAAAACCGCTATTTATTATTTAATTCCCTGCAAATTCCTGCAAACTCTGAGAGGAATTAACTGTGTTACAAACCTCTCCTCTCTTTGTAAAGCACTTGCTAAACTATATTACGTTTTAGACGAAGATTTTATGGGGCAAAAAGAAGATAAATCACCTTTGTACCATTAAAATCGTTATATTTTCATCCTTTTATTTTTATTAGCGAGCTCAAAACCGCATTATGGAATGGCCATATGGCTCCAGCACACTGAATGAAACTAATCCCGACTCAATTGGGACAAACATCGCCCGCAGTTGCACTATTTACCTTTCCGGCCACGTCTTATTCCCCTTTCTTATTTTTTCCACCTCCCGATGCTCTTCTTTTTCCGTGAATGTCGCCTTTCCATTACCTCAAGCACGTGCTCTGTAAGTTTCATCCGCTCCATACCTCCCTCCCGCCCTTCCCGGCCCTCTGGATTCACTGGGAATAAAATAGATTAATAAAGAAAGCCGACTCCCCGCCCGCCTTCCCGCTTCCAGATCCGCCTTTTCGGTGCACTTCAACCGTCGTCCGCCGTGCAGTCAGTGGGCGCGCCCCCCCGTCCGTCCGTCCGCCCGTCCATCCGTCCATTCGCTCTCCCCTCTTCGCCCAAGGGCATTCCTGGCAGCCGCCCACCCTTCTCCTACCCACCCCCAACCCCCACCGCGTCTGTCTCCTCCCAGGGACATCGAACCGGAAATGAACCCAAAATACCCCATATTATTTTACCGGGCCCCGAGGAACTGTAAGGGGTGGAGGGAATAAGTAAGCACGTTTGACTGTCTTGCGCATTCTCACAGAATACCTTCCTTGTTTTTTTCCATATCTAAGGATAGGTCGAATTGTACGTTGTCTTCTGTAATGCTGCTTCAATGTGGACATTTTTTCAAAATTATTCTCTGTTGCTACATTCTGCAAATCAATCTTTCCTTGGGCTTAGCTTTTGAATAGCTTCGAAGTCATAGCATAGCATATGAATGTTGGTTTAAAGGTTTACCAATTGATTGTTTAATTCAAAGTATAGTGGGTAAATATAACAGTAGAGGAATAGATCAAGCGATATTTGCGTCGTAATTTGACTATAATTGCTGAGAATGTTTACTGTTCATAACATTTATACAGTGATTTCAATATGGAAAATATTTTTCTTTTTCTAGAAAATTTTATTCCAAATTGCATGTGCGAAAAAATAAAATAATGGTGGATGGATCAATCTACTCTTCCAGAAAAAGATACAGAAATATATTTTTTAATATCAGTTCCACCTGAAACTATAATTCACGATATTTAGTCGCGGAGAGAGGAGGTCATGAAATGACAAGCATCGCCCTGTGGTGTCTTGAACAGTTGTTGACGGAAAAATCCCATCTATGTGGAATAAATGGGTGTTCGGTTGAAATGGCAAAGGTGGGTAGAATACCAAAACGCTTTTCAATAGGTTACGTCAGCTGGATTCAAGGAAATCAGAGTGTTCCAAAAGCGAATGTGATGTTCCGCATGATGTAAACCTGTTCTTTGCCAGATAATTTGAATTGCCTTTAGTGCTGTTGAATAATAAAAGAGAGATTATTCGTTATGGCCTTTATGACATAATAAACAGCGACGGTTTACAACTCTTGACATGTAAATTTATTTTCATTTTTTTATCCAGGGTTTGCTTTTACCTTCATTCTGTGTGTGGTGCGTCCGATTGTGAACCAAACAAAAAACGCTATTTTTAACCTATCTGAAGGAGGAGTTTCTTACTTTTCAAGAGAAATCAATAATTTTCAATTAGTTCTGAGTAAGGGTGAGTCCGCGATAAACTTAATTGAAAGGAAATCGGTCGTAAGTTATTAAAAAATATATTTTGTTTTAATTTGTAAAACTCTTTATATCTTCTAATGAACCATTTTCGGGATTCTTGACATATCATTGATGGTAAATTCAGATCTGTGAGGCACTTGTCGAACCCAAGAGCGAGGGCCATCCGTCACACTTTCCACCTCTCATTGGCACGCCATCGGTGTTTCTCCAACATATTATTGCCCGTCAAAATTCAGGCATGCTCTTTCCTCCTTCGCCGTCTTCCCTTCCCACTCTCCTCTCCCTTCACCGCTCTACAACATTTATTGCTCCGCTCCTTCCGACCGAGAGGTCCTCTTAGAGGAGCCATTGTCTGGGGGCCAGCGCGGCCGCTTAATATTTCTCCCGCGGATGGACCGTGCGTGAGTACATTTCTTCCCTCCTTGGACCATTTCTTCCTTTCGTCAGCCGCCCGACCTTTTCTTTTTATTCTGTTTTCTTTTTCCTCCAGGGACCGACCACCGAACTCACGGAGACGGAATAAATAGTCGACGGGTTCAATTTTTCCGAAATTTTTATGTCCCGGTTGTCGTTCCAATTTCTCCGCAGGGGTTGTTTCCGGGCGCGCTGCGAACGACTCAGGGAATTATCCCTGTATCTCTCGCTCCACCTCCCGAAGATTATCTAGGTAACATTTTATTCCAGTGCTTTTTCTCACCGTATCCTGTAGGCCTTATCCTTGCGATTGATGGAAGCTTTTGTCTAATTTGTTGCTCTCGTAACGTACTTTAGCCCTGCTTCATTCTCACTCTCCTTCGCTGGAGAGGATATGATGGAACTGGGTTCGTCGCTCGAGACGTTTCAACCTGATTCATGCTAACAAAATTCGTGTCTTGTGTTTGAGATGGGTGAATTTATTGCTTTTATCGCATATGGCGTAAAACAACGTCTCCTGTTCACTATCGACTTTGAAATCAAAAGAAAACAATTGTTTTTAGGGATCGTGGGATCCCAATCACTCTGCACTTTAGTAGAGTTTCTTGAAACTGAGATTTCATGTGTAGGTGTGATTAAAAGATCATTTTCCAAGTCCCTCGTAAAAACTTCACTGCCCCAGAAAGGCGTAATTTACAGTTTTACGTCTCTTCAACCATGATGGCCTTTCAGAGGAGAAGTTGAAATGGAGCCGGTTTCATTTCATTTGCCCTTTTTATACAGCTGGTGTTTATGTTCATCGCAAAGAGACTCAGTCTTGTGACGTCCTTTCACTTTAGCCTATATTTCTTTCGTGTATTTTTAAACTCCAGCAACTAATGAATAAAGTTTAGTGGCTAACAAAACAACAAATTCAGTCAGATCCCATGGTAAAAATAACGGTGGTAAACAGCGCCGTGGGGAGAGAAGAAAATGTCAGAAATGAGAGAAGGGAAAGGTGTTGGGGGAGAAGGTCGGACGAGAGGAGGACAGCAAATTCCGCCGACGCGACGTACTTCCGAACCATCTAATCCCAGGTTGGGATTCAAGGGGTTGAGATTCATTGGATGAGTGCTTTAACCATGCAGTTTTCTTTACTCAATTTCCTATCTGATCAAAATTGTCAATTCACATTGATAACCCACTCTTCAATTTTTTAAATTTTATTAATTTTCCACCGTCTCTTTATTGCATATTTTTAGAGCATAATTTCTTAAATGGAAAGATAAAAATTGAAATATTTCCCGAAAGAAACTCCTCCAATTTGTATATGTATATATGAACACGCGCCCTCCTATGGACTACAACCTGATCGTGGTGATAGCATTTCACTTGTAGAGATTAAAGTAGAGCCGACGAACTTGGTCATTGTTCAGGTATACATGCCACCGAGTAACCACAAGGAGGAATACGTCTATAAGATGTACGATGAGTTAGAGGATATAAGAGCGTGCGTTCCTGCAGGGAAACATTTGATAGTGATGGGAGAATGGAATGCGACGGTAGGCGAAAAATGAAATGGTGATGAGGTGGGGAACCATAGGTTATGAACGAGGGATGAACGTAGGGAGAAACCAATTCAGTTCTGCAGGAGATAGGGGTAAGTCATCACCAACACATGGTTTAGACGCCTTAAAAGACGTAGATATACATGATAAATGCCAGGGGACTCAGAAAGGTATCAGTTAGATTATATTATGGTTAGGCACAGGTTTAGGAACAATGTGATAAATTCGCACAGTTTCCCAGGAGCGGATGCGGACTCTGACCACAATTTAGTTGTAATGAAATGTAAGGTCCGTTTCAGGAAGATAAGGCAAATGCGGCGGGTTAGGAAATGGAATGTAGAAGCATTATATGGATTAATGAGGAAGAAGTATCAGCAGGCTGTAGAGAAAATGGTGGATGACGGTAAGATACTACAGGAACCGTTAACGTCAGATGTACGTCCATGCAAAAAACCTATCTTAACCGGTAGATTACCTAATTAATATGAACACGCAAACAACAGAGGTCTGTTGAGTAACTCTAAAGTAGTTGGCGGGGCGGTCGACCAGATTGGTGAACAGCATTCTAAAATTGAGAGGACACAACCAAAAACACCGTCCAAAAGGCAAAAGGATCACGAACGTAAGTATGACGGTAAAGTAGGCTGACTATTGCCATCGCCCCCCCGACAATCCTTTGAACGTGCTTGCAAAAGGTGAACTTCACGTCAAAAATTACACCTAAATCATAAGAACTGAGAGATGGGATAGGGCTGTTCGAAAGAGTGTATGAAAGCGAAATTGGTTTAAAGAGAAGGTCATTTTGGGAGTTGGCATTTGTAGAAGTGTGGGCCTATTATGGAAGGTTTTGGGAGCGGAGGGGGAATGAAAATATATGAAAATTGGGGTAATTACGGCACTGTCAAATATTAATACCTTCAGAAATTAAGGAGCCAGATAAACGCCTGCTCTGTTGTTTTGAGTTGGAGTGGAAGGTCAAAAAGTGGCTTATTTGGATGTTTCTGTATTGTAAATTATGTTTCCTCGATAGCTCAAATGGTTATAGCATCGGAAGGATAAGGCATGATTGCATTCGCCAATGTTTCGTGAATTTTTTGCATGGCAAAAGATAGATAATGTTTTTCGAGAGGCAATTAGCGTGGAAACGGGGTGAAGGGACAATGAGGGGGTGTGGGGAGAGGGGAGCAGATCTGATCAGCAGACATATTTAATATGCCCACCTTATCCTCACCCAATACCAACACATTCGTGAACAACACATGTTGTTCGTAATTTCAGAATGTTGGTTTTTTCGCCGGCCTCGATGGGGGCGAGGTAACGTCCTCGTCTGCCAATCCAAGGGTTGCGGGTTCGATTCCCGTATTTCCCGGATCGCGCGTATATTTAATCCAGAGTAAGTAAACGTCTCACTTCCTAAAAGATCCAGTACACAAAACTTTGCCTTGAAAGTGGTAATGTGGATACTGTCACTTATTCTATATACATTATTCTGCTGAAAAGGATTGAAGGGAGGAAGAAAGTACACAGAGATGAAAAGGAACCTGATGTAGAGTAGGTTACTGGATTGTGATTTGTTAGGAGTCACACAATATTTATTTGGTAGTTGTCTCCATCCAAAAACCTACCTTAACCGGTAGATTAACTAATAATAATATGTATACATATATATATATTTATTTATTTAATTATTTAGTTATACAATTTACGTTTGGCGCACTAAAATGAATAATTAATTGTCAGTTTTCTGTTATTAGGCAGGAATATGAGGTGCTAAGGCACCCCGGATGTTGAGCCCCTCAAAATAAATGAAAAATACTCCAACTTTGTCCAACAAAGATTGACTGAAAATGAGCCGAAAATGTTAAATTTCGTGAAAAATCAATTATAAAGATATTTTAAGAGAGATAGGAAGCATTTGAAATTGAAAAAAAGTTTAATGTAGAGTGAGGTGTAAGATTTCGGCTATTCCGGGGGAGCTAGGAAGTGTAGTGATAACCAGTATGCCATCCGAAGCCGACCTTAAACGGTTACTTAATAATATTACAATAATGTCATTTTATTTTAAAATTTTCGTTAAAACTTGTCATGCTAAAATTAGTTTCGCTTCATCTAAGACGCCAGGAATTTAAGAAGTATGGGTATAGCTGAGCTGAAGTATGCGTAGAGTTATTGACTACAATTTATCAATTTGTTTTCTGTTTGAAAATGTAAATGTGAGTCAAAAAAGATTATTTAATACTATCACCAGAAGTTTTGTTGCATCGTTCATAAAATGATACCCGAATAGAAATTTCCTTTTCAGCTGAAATCTCTCCAACTATTTGGAGACATAAGATGGAATAACAATGCTAAAGGTATATTTCAGTTAATTTCCAATGTTACCATAGAATAGAAGTGTAAAGTAATCCATCTATCTGAGAATTAATGAATGTATGCGATCACAATCATTTCAGTTTTAAGAAAAAGTGGGAAAATGTTTGATATTAATAATGATGGGAGCAACTTAAATGTAAAATACAAGTCATTACCTCACCAAATCTGCAATTTATTGTGCTACTAACTACTTTTAGCTCCAACGGAATGCTAATTCCAGCTGAAACAACGGCTTTGTTCGGTATTTATCTGCACTTTTCAACCACAAACTCCTTTCGATAACTCTTTGAGCGTGTCCGCACATGTTGTGAGGAATTTTTCCTGCTGATTAAATTCATTTATTTAGTATTAAAAGAAACGTTTCAGGCGTGAGATGGTGGAATACCATGATTAATAAAAATTGGCAATTTTCCGCAAAATAAAATTTACTGCGACTGGTTTCAATGTAACTACATCATCTTCAGGTCGTCTATCTGAAGATGATGTAGTTACATTGAAACCAATCGCATTGCATTTTATTTTGTGGAAAATTGCCAATTTTAATTAATCATTTATTTGATTTAAAAAATTTTAAATGCGTGTTACGCTTCATCGATCATCTATTTACCACGCTCAGGATAAATATTTAGTCTTTTCTAAAAGTAATGAAACAAATTTTATGTTAACAAAGGCCACAGTGGAATCGAAAGTCATGCGTTATGTTTTCTATTCAACGTTTCTGTTGGTGTTCATCGTCTACTGTTTGAATTGGCTTGAGTTCATAGCTGATTTTTCATAAACTCAATTATTTTTTATGTTATTTCAGTAAATTTAACGCAATGATTTAGTGATTAGAATTCGCATCGTAGAAAAATTCGTACAAAATGCATTAAATTTTAATGGCAGCGTTTTATACGCCGTAGCCGGGCTCCGTCTTCAATCTCCTGGGAATGAGAGATGTAGTAGGACGATAGAGAGAGAGAGCGAGTAGTCGCAGTAGAAGTCTTTTAGAAGAAAACCAATGTAAATAAAAGACATAGGTAAACAAGGCAGAATAGGACTAAAGGTAAAAAGAATGTTTTATGCTCTACACGGAAGGTATAAGTTTAGAGACAATAGGAACAGGAGAGAAAGAAATCCTTGTGGCGGGATCAAAAGGAATTCGATAGTGACTTTGACTGCTGCGAAGGACGAGAAGAATTGGAAAAAAGAAAGCAGAGAAGACCCAAGGAAAGCAAATTCCAAACCGGTTGGCCATTTATTTCCCTTCCCACACCCTCCCAACCGCCACCCCCTCTCGATCTCCGTTCCTCTTCGCACCCTCCTTCTCTCGTCTTCCTCTTCCGTTTCTTGTTTCTCCTGCACCCGAGTACCGTCCCTTTCTCAGGATAAAATAATTTTTTTTTAAATTAAAGCGATTCAAAATTTTATCCAGTCGTACAGCTTGGCCTTATCCAGAAGAGAGCGTGGCAGGCACCGCTTTGGCGCCAGTATGCTAACTTAACGCACCTCGCCTCATGAATCCTCCGTCCTACTTGTCGGCCACTTTTCCTCCAGAGTTATGTTCCCGTCTTCTCTCCTCCTCCCCACCGCCTTCATTCCAATTCATTCCCTCGCCTCACCTTTCAAGGATGGCAAAGGCAAAGTAAGAGCGAGTCTCAGACGAAGAAACTTTTCTAATTATATACATATCCCTACATAAACTTAAATAAAATCCTCCAGAAATCTGCTTTGTTTTCTCTTTTGTTTTGAAACTAGTCGTTCTGGAAGAAATTTTGGCTTCTTGTTTATCGGGTAACACCAATGAAATTAACTGATGACATTGGTTTGTCAAGCAATTATATTGCGTGTTTTGAAGGAAATAAGTATAATTTTTCCAATCCAGTTTTCTTTTGTCTACCGCGGCGAGGAGAAGCCAGGTCGGGCTTTATGGTGAAATGGTAATTTTCCGGATTCAACCAGAGTGGAGGGAAACACACTGACCTGAAATACCTCCTTGACATGAGGCATGCTTTCTTAACGCAGAGGTGAAAAATAACGTGATGCCCGTGTGTGTTCTCGAGGACCGAGGAAAAAGTTAAGTTCATTCCAGATAGGTTATCAACGCCGGCTGCTAACACAAGAAAAAAATATAATGGGAAAACCAAAGCGGGATAGCCGAGGCATTCGCTGAATGTCAGGCATGCGCGTAAAGAGCTCGGTCGGAGCTGGGGAAAAAATGTGGAATTCTTCGGTGAATGCTAAGGAAAAAACGTTTTGTAAAGGTATTGTAATTCCGGTCGCTCGCTTTCTCTCTCTCTCTCCCGGTCTGGCGGGCCGCTCGGGGCGGTCGGCCTGCACCCAGTCCACCTCCCTCCCCCACTCTCGCCCTCCTTCCCCTTCCAACGCCACCCTCCCCTCCCGGGCAGACTGACTCTACCTGTTACCGGCCACTTGGCTACGACCACCCACTTCTGCAACGGCCGGACACACGCGGCCATCGCCAGAACGACTCCGCCATCATTTCTACTCCTTCACTCATCCTTCTCTCTCGTTTTGAACTCGTCTTCTCCCTCCCTCTTCTCTCACTCAGGAGATGTCCGTGTGCCGCTCTCTCCCTTTCCTCTAGTTAGCACGGACGCGAGGGAAGAATCTTTTGGGAGTCCGAATTTAAGACTTAGATTTAAGTGGATGGAAGGGAGGAGAGAGTGTAAGATGGATGTCGGTACTGATGAAATGAAAGGTGGGGGACGGTCGGGGAAGTTTGGACAAACCATAGGGGGGAAGGGGACTCACACACACACACACACAGAGGACCCTTCCACAAGTCAACCTGCTAACGTAGTGCGGGAGGAACTGAGGCAGAACAATGCGACCCGTAGCTTTTCCCTTCTCAGATTGAATAATCTTGATCATGTATTTTTAAATGAGGAAACTTTTGGGCAAATTAGTTTGAACTGAAAGAAACGTTAACATGGGCTACTTCTTCAAAAGGTTTTTCTCGAGTTAAACTTGTATTCATGTGCTTCTTCTGTTAATTACAAACTATGCCCCTTTAAATAGACAGCTATTTCGTTGTCTCATGTTTCCAAATAGTCCTATTAGTGGCTTAGTTTATAATCCTTGACGTTTTTTAAAAATTTAACCAATTTGCTTTTCCACATAAAATTTTTGTTCTCACGACACAGGTTTCGTTATAGTGTAACATCATTATTCACCTGATGATGTTAAACCGTAACGAAACCTGGGTCGTGAGAATAAAAATTTTATGTGGAAAAGCAAATTGGTTTAATTTAAAAAAAACGTCAATATGAAGATTTTTCACCAAGTTACGCCAGAAACTGTTTTATTTGTAATCCTTTGTATAACGATGGTTTATATTCTTATGATTAGAAATAACAAAGAGAAAGCCACAGATCTCTGTGTGTACTCAAATGTAGTCTAACCCTGACAATTTTTGTCATGAGCACGTAAATTACTTTACTAAATAGTTTGATGTAATCATTTCAAATGAAAAATCAGTTTTCACATTTTACAATCAATTATTAATGTGTTGAACAATTCCAGAATGACCTAAAATCACTAATAATGATGAGTTAACATGGAATTCCAATATTATTTTTTTATTAAACGACAAAGCTCAATTAATATAGGGTGGTAAGAAGGATAATATAACAATTTTAACCAGTTTTACTGCTGACAATCGCAAAAGCTGCTAAATACAACTTAAGGTATATTAGCGAAAACAGTTGTCATCATGACGCAAAGCTTAAAGTGCCGAAATCCGATATGTAAATTACGTCCTACTCATTTTTGTTTCTTATGGAGTTTAATAAGTCTGGAGGATGTATCTTAAAAGTTATTTAATCTTTAAAACAGTTGAAATAATTTTGAGGAAGAATTTCCCTGACAACAATATTTTTAATATTTAGCATTCTTCCACTGCTCATACATTACATCGATAATTTACATCGTTATACTTCCTAATTATTAATATTCATTGTGTAATGAAGCTCAGTGGTAGGACTTTCGTTGGGTCAAACAAAAACTTTGGTGGGGGGAACATTTTAAATGAGTAAAGTGAAGTCTGAAGAGGCCAAATCGCAAAAGTTTTCGTGGAAGTGTGAGTAATTGTATTTATGCATAAAGTGCATTATCCATTCCCAATTACCAAATTGACCTGCATGTAATTTTGCTGGTTTCGATTTCCTATCTCATTTGAGAGCATGGAATGCGTGTCTCAAAGAAGACGCTCTTTTTAAGGTTTGAATGTCATAAGTAGTAAGTAGAGTAAAGCCATATTTGGAAAGTATGGACGCATATTGATTCATTTGTATTCCAGATCACCCTATTGCTAAACGTGTGATTATCCCTTTTCAAGTATATTCCTTATGTTCGCAATGATCCCGATGTAGTTGATGATTAATCACGCTACCTTCTCTCATTTTAAGAGGAAAGTTATAATGGTTATCCCTCTCTGTTTTCATAATCGTCGTAATAATCGTCAATTTAATATTTAGCCTGTTCAGTATATACCTTTTCTCTGCAGTTTTCGGGTCAAGCTCTCTATTTTAAATAGTTTATTAATTTACATTTTTTATATTAATCCCAAATTCTCAAATTCACGACAGTTTTGATTGTCATCTAGATCACTTGCGAACGTAACAAAATACTGGTGAATTCAATTATCTCTCCATATTTGTGTATACAGAAATTAGACTCCTTCATAAATAATTATAAAATGTTACAATGATACCGAGAGTAAAAGACAATAGCGAAGTTCAGTTATGGCAGGCGAGGTTAGAGTTTACATCGAACTAAGCCTGTGGTATACACATGTTCTGGGGAAGGAGAGTGATTCGTTCCCATATGCCACACGTGATTTCATACCAAGTTCTAACACAATCTAAAATGTACTTTGGTGAGCTTTTCTCCTGGATTTTTGGAAGGGATCACTCGGAATTTGAGTCCGGAATCCATCATCTTTCCTCGACTGCCTTACTGACAGCTACCACATGACTCAAGGGTATTGATTGATGTAGTAAGAGCAAGAGGGGGACCGTTGACACAAACTTCAAGGATATAAAATTTGGATTTAGCTGCATTCTTTTGAGCAGAATGAATTAAAAATTGTTATATCTCGGACGAAATATTTTTGCTACGCGTATTTGGGTAGCGATCCTTCGTAAAATGTTAGTTTTATTGTCATCCCACTTTCATCAATTCCTAATTTTCTTTTTTTCTTAGCATCTCAGAAAAACAAAATGTAAATTTATTGCTAGTACTTCGAGTTAATGTAGTGATTTTTAAAGTACTCGTTGTATTTGTCTAAACTATTGAACTCGTTTAATTTATGAAATCGTATTTTTACACAATATAGAGGTTATCTCATGCATTGAGTTGTCGCATTTATTATTTTCCGTAAACGCTGTAGTATTTGGTCAAAAACGCCAATTATAAGAGCATGTGCGCACTTTTAGGTGTTGCCAAATTCTATCACTACAATTAAAGACGTAAATGCAGTGAAAACAGAAGTCTTTTTTGATATTGCGTAATTACTGTCGCAGCATTAATAACACAGGCCCTACAAAAAAAATTTTTTTTGATGCCGGGAATCTTTGTGCTGATTATAACTATATTTGTTGAGCTGAATCCAAATATGAAATCCGTTTTTATTTAACAGCTCTACTTTTTTAGATATGGCACATCTTACGATTAGTTGTTTTAATATTTGATATATTCCGGAAAATAATTTTCAAAGTTAAATAAATCTATAAGTATACTAATTTATAACCACTCTGCGGTGTTCCTTTTATTTTCAATAAACTGTCAATAAGTTTTATGTATATTTCTATATTGTAAGCTAATGAGATTAAAAAACAAAAATACGGTACCGGTACAAAAATACGGCACGGTACCGGTACCGGTACAAAAATAAGTTTTTATGGCACAAGGGAAAAGGATATGCTACCCTTCTTTGCTCAAGAAGACAATCTTACATTTTGTTTAGACGTTAAGGGTCTTTTGGAAAAAATGGGACTACTATCACAATATGATGCTAGTGATTGGCGTTTGCTTATTGATAGCTCCAAGCGTAGTTTAAAATGTGTACTTCTTCACAATGGTAACAGGTTTGGCGCAATACCAATCGCTCATTCAACTAAAATGAAAGAAGAATACGATACAATAGCATAGGTCTTACAGAAGATAAAATACCAGGAACATCGCTGGGTGATTTGTGTAGATTTAAAAATGGTGAACATTCTTCTTGGGCAGCAAAGTGGCTACACAAAATATCCTTGTTTTCTTGTGCCTCTGGGATAGCAGGGACAGACAAAACCACTGGATTAAGAAGGAGTGGCCTAAGAGAGAAAACTTGGTTGTTGGGAAAGAAAACATCATTGCTGAATCTTTAGTTGAAAGAGAGAAAATCATCTTACCGCCTCTACATATTAAACTAGGCCTCCTGAAGCAATTTGTAAAGGCTCTTGACAAGGATGGACCATGCTTCGGCTACTTAAGACTAAAGATGCCCCATATAAGTATTGAAAAACTTAAAGTTGGTATTTTTGAGGGGCCAAAAAATCAGACAACTTACAAAGGATCCTGCTTTTTTGTCGAGTCAATGAATGAGATTGAAAAAATTAGTTGGATGTCATTAGTTGAGGTCACAAAAAATTTTCTAGGAAATCACAAAAGTGAAAATTATATTGAGCTGGTAAAACATTATGCTCAGTAACTTCAAATCACTTGGATGTTAATATGAGCACAAAAGTTCACTACCTACACAGCCCACTTAGACAATTTTCTTGTAAATTTAGGAGACACAAGTGAAGAACAAGGTGAAAGATTTCACCAGGATATAAAAAACAATGGAAGCTCGCTACCAAGGAAGATGGGATATGATGACAGATTACTGCTGGTGCTTAAAACGAGACTGTTTGAACAAAGTGCACTCAAGAAAATCGCGCAAAAGAAGCTTCCGATGTGTTGAGTGATGTTTTTATGTATTTTTTTCTTTTCAATTAGTTTTATAACAGTAAAAAATTTTAGTATTTGTGTTCAATTGTATTGTAAAATTCTGTTGTGTTTGTGGGTGATTTAACAGCCCTAGAAATAAATCAAGTCTTTATATTTAGTGGGTTTAATTATTAATATAATATTCCCATATCATCATGTAGAAGATTTTTTTACGTAAGTAACAACATATCTATATCTTGAAAACTATAGCTGATAGGAAAAAACTAGTGTTATAATTGGATTCAGCACCCCAATTGCTCTTTAAATCAACATTAAAAGCTCCGGCACCAAAACCACTGTTGGCCTGTGTAATCCATGTATTCATTTTAAATTACCATTTTCGATATATCAATTACAACTTTACCTGCCAATGAAAGGATACATTTATATACACCAATAGCATAATTGCCTACTTTCCATACCATCTATTGTAATATATGTGAACCAGTCATTTGCAATTTCAGTATGATTGTCAATTTTCGTATAAAGATGAGACTATGGATGCATGTGCAACCTTATTAATCGTATATAACTCTCTAATTTTTCATTTGTTTAGGTTGCACCGATTCGCATGTACAAAAGTGCCCTGACGTACGAGCCTACGGAAGAATCCATGCTCTTGAATTTCCCGAAGCAGTGCAATTAGTCAGTGGGAGTCTTCTGCGTGGGCAGCCGTCCGCTTTTGTGGCGTGATTCAAGGGGTGGAGCGAGTGAATGCTAAGTAGTAGCTAGTGGGTGGGACGGAGAGACTTAGGAAGCGGTGGGAGGCCACCCTCCAGCTAGCAGTTTGCTGGAGGCCATTATTGCTTAAGACTTTAATGACCAAAATTAAGCCCGCGGGCCAAATCTGTACCCTCAGTCCCCACTACGCCACTGCACTCTGGGATTCCTCATCTCCCACGCCCCGCCCCCACCACACCCAATTTCCCACCGCCGCCTTCCCTCTTCTCGTTCGTCCGACTCGCGTCCTTCCCTCCCAACAAGAGACAAACACACCGCACAACCTTGAGTACATTCCCTGCGCCAGTCCGCCCACGTAGGTACGCCATGCGACTCTGGTCCCGGGGAGGAAGGGACGCCGAGGGAGAGGGAGGGAGGGTGGAGAAATAAGTAACGTGCGTTGTGTGTGTGGGAGGGTCACTTGTTGGGGGGGGCGGGGGAGGAGCGAGTCTTGGGGGCGGCGAGACGGGGGCGAGGAATGGGGGAGGATCAAGGCAACTTGCTTCGGGGAAGAGGCGAGGCCCTTTCCTCCCTCTCCTCCGTCTGCGATGTAGTCGCCCCACCACCCCCGGGCCCCGTCGGAGCCCCCGCCTCCCCCACAATCTCTCTGTCCTCCGCCCCCCTGTTGGCTCGCCGAGGAGCTCTTCACAAGAGTGCGGCGAGAGGTGAAGGGAGTAAGAGGATCCAGGAGGAGTGCCCGAGAATCACGTTGGGGACGAGGGCAAATGTTGAAGATCGAGGGTTGCTCCCTCTCCCGGAATCGAAATCCTTCGACGCACTCCTCCAAGCCCTCCTCGTGGACTTGAGTGTTTCACCTTCGTTTCACTTCGCGTGGGATAATGGCGTAATTTCTGCCACCTCGGTCCGAAATTCGGAAAACGTTGCGTAGGCAATAATCTCCATTAATCTTTTCGAATGGGATATTGGCATTTATCTTTTTAATCGCACGGGAATCTAAATTTGCCACGAAACAGAGTTCAAAAATCCATCAACAGTTGATTTTACCTATAAAATTATTTCCTTTCCATATTTGGATGGCTGAAGAAAATGCGAAATGGATTCACCCATGGAATACCAATATTTCACATTAGTTTTTCTTATCTTGGATTAGATTCCTGGAATTTCAGGTGATCGAGTCATAAGGTAAATTTTTTTTCGAGCCACGGTAAACTAAAATTTGCATCAACTTTCTAAAACAAAGAATTTCTGCTGTAAATAGCAAATAATTTCGTGAGTTTTTATTGATTAAACCAAAAACACACTAATCGACCCGAAGGCCGGTTTGGTAGGTGATGGTAGAATTCACCCAGTACTAAGCCTGACGGCGTGTGACTGTTCACACATCAGGGTATGTGGGCCAGTTCCTTTCCCTGTGCGAGTTATTTCTATTGATTATTTTTTTATATTTTTTCCATTGATTTTAAAGAACGTAAGTTCTAACTCTTGAGGCTTATAACTTGGAAATATTAGCAGTTTCCTTAGTGCATTGCCTGACGAACGGAGAGATGGGTGATTTTTTCGTTTTTAGGCACTGAAATTTTCGAATGCCTCCAAACCAAAACCATGAGGCTTCTGAGAAGAGCCGAAAAGTAGCGTTTCATGGATTAAATATCTTTCAAGAAGAATAGGCATCATATTTCATTTGGGGCATTTATTTCTCTCAACTGAGCATCCTTCTACAACTACTTGCTTCGCTCACAATCTGTTGTCTGTGATTATCTTTTCGAGGGAAAGGAATTCGTCTGCGGAATTCCCGAATGTTCGCGAATTTTTTCAAACCTACCACGGAAGTTACCGCAATAACTTTAAAATTGAGAGTTCTTTCCCTACTCTCCTTTTTCATTTCCGCATTTTAGTTTGACATTTTCTTATCTGTCGTTTTCGCTCCATATTTCATTCATTAATTCATAATGCCATCGTGTAAGTTGAGTTTAATTTAAAAATTATGAGTCAGTATTTCATGCTACTGAAAAATTTAAAGCATGCATTTACTCTGAAACATAACAAAATGACAAAAATGGCTAAAGAGACATAAGCGCTGGCATATTCATTCGTCTGGAACGTCTACAAGCAAGTATGGAATATCAATATCTTCAAACAATGTTTTAAGATTAGGATTGTTTTAATGTGGCGGGAAAAAATCCTACTTGCTCGATAACAATCACGTGGACGAGTCCTATCAATATATATCTATTATTTCGCTATATACCTTTAGCCTGGATGTGCGACCTTCCATTTATTATTCACAGAATACATATTTACATTCGCTCTAATAGGAGTAATTACGTTGGGTGCATGTTTGATCTAAAATTTTGAAATAAATTTCTTGGCTTGATCTAAATTAATAAACATTTAAGCGCGTAATAAAATCATAGTCACTGTATCAAGCAGTCGTTGCAGACAGTTAAAAACTAGAAAGAACGTCAAACTTCGCAGTAATATTTATTTTAATTGAAATGACTCGTATATCTAGCAAAGCGATTCTAGAGACGAGTGAACGTGCAAAGTTGATGAAGAACTAATGTGAATATTATCATAGTTCAAATTACTGCATCACAGAGTCTGTAAAGTGTGTAAAATGCATTCCGCAAAGCATGGAAAGTTTGAAATTCGAGCTTCCTGAAACGCCACCTGGGTGTGCTACTCTAAATCAGGCTGAGTTGAATGGAATTATAATCTAACACAATATAAATATAAACAGAAACCATAGGCGTATGAAAATAGTTAAAAACTACAGTAATCAACCTGCAGGTTGCTTTACTAAGTGATGGTATAATTCGGCCAATACGGTATGTGAGGGGGTCGGTTCCTTTCCCTGTGCGGGCTATGGTTTCTCAGGAAGATCTGGTACCCGAAAAATCACATAGCTTGGGTGGAGCCGAAGAGGCGTAGTCTGATTTAATCACAAGTATCTCTTTCACTGATGGACAAAGCTGATTCTAGTTAAAAATTAAAAGAAACACCACATTGCCCCATATCAATTATATTGAAATAAAAAAAATTATTGACTTTGTAATTTCACACACGATATTAAAAACACGACCCAGGTTTCGACCTTGAACGTAATCATCAGACCTGATGATGACGTTGAACTTTGAAACCTGGGTCGTGTTTTTAAATAAAGTGTGTGAAATAACAAAGTCAATAATTTCATTTCAATGTGTTATGTAAATTCCATAAAGTCACGCCGGAGACAATAAATCCCTTATCAATTACATATTCCTGTTCATATTGATTTGTCTCATTTCTGAAGAAAGTGAGAACATTCGTATTTTATTTGTTTTATTTTGGATTTTGATAATATTGACAAGTCCCTCGCTCCAAAAAATGAATGTTATGCCCTTATCTTACAACCTGCGAACAAAAACGCAATCAATGCCACCTTGAACCCTACCTCTTCCCTTCAGCTTCTCTGGATTTCTCTTTCTTTTTCCACCCTTTTTCCCGTTCTGCCACCCCTTCGCTTCCTATGCAGATATGCGGATTCGTTTCCTGAGTTTCCGTGATCTTCGTGATTTTGTTTATCATCTTAGTGTTCTGGTCAAACTCTTTTTAAATATAGTTTTATTGTTCACCACATTGATATCACTTCTTCTCAACTCACCCGTTTCCGTTTATCTCATAATTCCTGCGGTGTTTTTTCAAGCGTATTATGTGATATTTCTCGTAAATTCTTATTCTATTCACTGAATTTTCCGATACACGATTTGAAGAGCAATATTGAGCATAGGAGTAATGAAAAATAACGGCGCAATTGGTTTCTCATATTTAGCTCAATTATACGGCTATTTCGAAAGTTATCTGTCGATAATTTTCGGCGGTCAAAGCGCTCGCCTGCTAAACTCAAAAATTTTAAGTTCGAGTCTTAGGGATGGGTTTCGTGTCAACTCTGGCGGTTTGGTCCTTGAGAAATCCGATGACAAGTTAAGAGATATCTGGAGCGTTACGTTCGCACTGACCAACATAGACATATGGAGACCTAAAAATGTGTATCGAAACTTAGACATTGATATTTTTTCCATCGCCATATCCATAAAAAACGAATTAATGAATTTTCATACATAAATTCACTGTAGAGACATTTTCTACTTCCAAAGTTTAAAGATGTTTAAGTTCGAATGTTATCATAGTATATGAATAGTTTTGTTTTTTGAAATGTGTAACATTTCTCCATGCTGCACATTCAGGGTAATGACTAGGAATTTAAATTTTACATACTCATTATAGCCTTCATCTTTCATGATAAAATAGCATTTTCCTAGACTCCTGTTTGTAAGTATTAAAAGAGTAAACTATTGCCAGATTATCCTGCGATTACAGTGATCTGGATGAAAATAGTATACATAACTAGTACATCTATAAATTTTACTGAAATAATTTAACTATATTATCCGAAAAACAACCCTTAGTTGAGAATAATGTTCACGAAAAGTTATGTGACAATAGTCTCAAAAACGTGACCGTATTACAGATCTATTTTAGAACTTAGGTAAGATATAAAACTTGGATAAAATTAATGACAAAACTAGGAGTAAAATATAGAGCAAAAATCAGCGATAACTTTTTTAGATATATTATGGACGTGATTCTTACTATCAGAAGAGTTTTTTCGCATGTATTTTTCGTCAGTAAAACCAAATTTAATCTTCGTGACCCAGCAAAAGGAAGAAGATAAAATTTATGACAACTTAAAGAATAAAGAGTCATCTGACTGGAAATTCCCTCTATCTAGGTGTGTTTTCTATGCTTGCCTTCAATAGGCATAAATCACTGATATCTCTTCACTGCCCTACTGAAACCATTGCAATCAATGGTTGGTCTTCGACATATCCTAGCTTGCTCTCGAACCTAAGCCAAGTTACTTTACTTTTACGAAAAGGAAGCTAATTGGAAAATGTACCACTTTTATTTGAAATGTTATACCAAAATTTGATACAAATAATAATAATTCAGCATTAATCCATTATAAGCTAAAAATAAAACATTATTGTATTGAAGAACCGTAATTTTCTCTACGCTACACTGCTTAAAATTGATAAAAGGAGAGTTGATCCAAATTAGCGTTATTGCAAAAAGGACCATAGTTATACAATGATTATAAAATGAGGTTGAACTCCTGAGTTATTCCGTAGCGACTGTGAAGACTCTGAGTAACATTTAAAGGCATGGGCGCTCTCCGTTTGCCTCTCGAGAGAATTCTAAAATGACAAATCTAGCTCTCAAATAACTCAGTGATTTATGAAATTTTTAATCTACGGAAACATTTACTTTGAATCGGATAGTTTGGGTATTGAAAAATTTCTTTTCGTATACTTAGGTATTATTTAAATAATGAGGTGATGAATCCTAATTGTATTCTGCTTGCGATTTAGAAGATCGTTTTGAAAGACGTTGCGTTCTCAATTATGTTCAAAGTGACGACCAAGGTCGTGCGCAGAAGATTATCTCTCTTCCTTCGTAAATCATAAAGCACAGTAATCAACCCGCAGGATGGTTTGCTAGGTGAGAGTAGAATTCGGCCAATACGGCATGTGAGATTCACACATCAGGGTAATAATGGGGGTCAGTTCCTTTCCCTGTGCCGGTTAGGGTTTCCCAGGTAGATCCGGTACCCGAAAAATCGCATAGCTTGGGTGGAGCTGCAGGTGCCCAGGGAGGCTTGCATTAAACCCGGGCCCTCCGGTCAGTGTCATGTCCCTGGATTCACAAAACTGACTAAATTTGATCCGGGGGCACTGGGAGAGGGGGACGACCTCCAGGTGCGTGCGACGGCAGGAAACGACTCGGGATGTTTTTATCGGAAAAATTCCCTGCATCAATTTCACTGCATCCCGCCCCTTGGTCCCCCCGTACCCCGCCCGAGCAACCTCTGCAGATTCCCCTCCGAGTCGTGGCATCATCGCCCAAAGTCCTCAGTGATCGGGCGCCCCGAGGGATAGGAGAGCGAGAGATGCCGGCGGGGCGGCGCGGAATGTGTCCGGCCCGCCAGCAAAGGAGAGGGGAGATGACTAACGCCTAAATATTCCGCGTCCCGGACATTTCTGACCTTGCCGTCGGGGTCAAGCCCTCCCCAACGACAGGCCGTCCGCACTCCTCGAAACCCGCCTCCCCCACCCCACCCCCTCCCAACCATCGTCGTCCCTTCCATCTCCCAAGCGTTAACATTCTCTGCGATGCGGTGTGAAAGTGGAGTCACTCACCGTGGAAGCGTTTCCATGGATACACTTCGCCTCGGCTTATCGGTGGGAGATGAGCCACGAGGATTTTGATTGGCAGTCGGGAAAAAAGCCTGTTTCTTTTTAATTTTGCGTATTTCCCTAGCTCCAATGTACCTTTTACATCCATCCGTCACATATGTTTGAGAGAATTTGTTTATCTTACATCTTATCCATTCCAGGAGTTGTCTTTTGTCATGGCACTTAACTTCGACTGGACGCAGATACGGAAATCTCGTAAATGTTAGCTCGGATGTGTTGTGTGTGCCTTGGTGACCGAATGTTGTTCAAGTTGGGTTATATCGGTGAAACATCAACAGCTAAGCCCATCTGAGGTCGTCGAAATTTCAATGGATTTTTTTGGAATATCCTGGATGAAAGATATTATAAAAAAGGTGCGTTTATTAATTAAAGAATATAAAATTTTCTCGACCGCAGTTATCAGAACTCTTTCACATGATGTGCGGTCGATAAAAAAAATGGAATGCGTAAAAACTCACCCGATAAAGAATAGATGCATAGACGTGGTTTTTCCATTCACTTTTCTCTCAATTAAAGTTCGTTGATCTCGGTCCCTGGGCCTCGTGTGTGTGAGTCCGCCCGTGAATCTGTGTGCATCCTCACGCGATACGTGGAGGAGTAGCTACCTGTAATCCTGGCGCGGAATTCCCGCGACCTGTCCCTTGAGCGAATTGATGGCGCGCTTAAAATCCGCTCCAATTAAGTTCCCTCGGCATTTATTGCTTCTGCGAGCGACGAAGCCGCCACCGGATGAGTGGTCTCGGTTGACGTTGGCTTCCGTGGCATTAGTAGCCCACATTCCGCTCGAAGATAACCAACTATCCAGCCCTTAAAACCCCTTCCCCTTCACTCCTCCCGGCGACCCTGGCGCACTTAGGGGAGCGGGGGGGAGGGAAAGGAGACAGCGCGCGCCGGTTGGATAATTCGCCCGGCCCACAAATGACGGCGATAACGACAAACGACTGCTCCTTCCGTTTATGCCGCCGAGTGTTTGCCCTCGGAAGTGGGTTTTTCCGGAAAAAACTGAAACGAAAATGCAAGAGTAGGACGGAAGGGGGCGGAGGGAGGCACCGGCGCCAGCGGAGATATCCCCCTCTCCCTTCGCCGACGCTTCCCTGGCGCTTCCTCCGCGTCCTCTGTTCCTGGGGAGCGGAGGTGCGGTGGGAAGGTTATGAAATGGGGAGCGGGGGAATTGGAGGAGACGTCGTTGAAAATATTGGCCGTCGTCTACCTCCTCGTGGTGTCATTAGAAGGGTTATTATTGCGCGGTTTCTACATTGGCTGGGATCAATACATCGTGGTTGCGTCATAGAATGGCTTACCGTAATTGAAAATCTTTCTTCTCTTTTTCTTCCTCGTGGAAGATGACTACGCCTAATGGAACTAATGGCCCCAGCGTCATCAAGTGGATGGAGGGCGTGAATGCGAGCGAAAGAAGACGAATTGAGTCATTCGAGACGACGCCTTCGTGTGCTCAAGGGACGACGCCGGTGTCGCTGCCGCCGTCTGATACGAATGGCGTGCGGCATTATTCTCAACAAAGCACAGCCCCTCCGTTTTATCGCATTAAATCATCCGTGCAATGTGAACCATTATTTCAATTTCATGTATAATTTATTTCGAGCAATAGTGTATTTATATCCTAAAGCGGCTTACATGGATTTCATTGAATTTAATTCGTTAAAAATGAGTCCCCAGCAATATTTCTGTTCTTATGGTAACGAGTGAGATATTTGTCAAATTACTTTTATCCATTGACATCATTATTGACACATTGTATCTGATTAACACTAATAATTACATACATTGTGACATCGCACGTAGGCTATATGGTATTTGCCTTGTACCATCGAGATGAATACCGAAGCCCTTACAACAGGGCTATGAATTCATCTTGAATCAGTAGCTATCAGTTCGGTTGGAACATTGATATGGATATTTAACTAATATTCGTAATTTAAATATGCGTAATTAATCCATTAAAACCTGCTTAAATGCGATTTCAACACACGATACCCATTATACCCCATGACCTGTTAAACTTCAGTAGTTATGATGTTTCATATAAATTTGCTTCTATTCGCGTAGTAGATTTACAAAATAGTACTTCTCTAAAACAGTGGCATTGTTCCATGGGCAAAAATAACAATGTAAACGTAACAAGCTGCTTTTAACCAAGGAGTATTTGAGCAGACAACTGTATTCAGATTCGAGTTTCATGAGTCTGCTTCTATTCTCACAAGTTGATGAAAATTTGTATCCTACCAGATGTTTGTAAAAAGAGTGTATGCAATACCCTTAATCAGGTAAAGACTTATAAAAGATTCCACAGGAGTTGCGAATTCGTCATGATGTTTCCCGCTAATGACATTCCACTTCAAAGAGGAAAAGAGCTCTGATGAAAAGAAAAAAATATCGTTGCGGTAACAAAAAGTTTGATCCTTAACTCTTTAGCCTACAAATCTATGTACACTATGTTTGTGCAAAGAGGATACACACACACATTGACACAAAAATGTATATACAGGGTTCGTCCGGAAGATAAGTGTACTGAGCTCAGGGAATAAAATTTATTACACTTTTACATATCTTAAACTAATATTCCTCAAAATAGGACCCTTGTGAGTCGATACACTTGTTCCAGCGGCGTTCCCAATCCTGGAACGCTCCCGCGAAGGCATCATCGGGAACCTCTCGAAGACACGTCGTCACGGCCTCTTTGACGGCGTCCAAAGTCCCGTATCGCGTTCCTTTCAAACTCCTCTTTATCTTCGGGAACAGAAACGTTCTCTAAAAAATGTGGATCATTTTTGCAGTGATCCGCAAGTTGTGTCGCGATTTCCAAACGATTGAGTCTTTGATCATCACTGAGCACTTTCGGCACCAACTTTGCACACATTTTTCGCATCTGTAATTGGTCCCTAATAATCTCGTGCACTATTGTTTTTGGCACATTACACTGCTCTGCTATCATCCGAACACTAAGACGACGATCAGAGTTCAGCACATCGCGAACGTTTCACACATTTTCGTCGGTGAGTGTCGTTGATGGGCGTCCAGGCCGTGGTTCGTCGTCGACCTCTTCTCTGCCCTCCACGACCATGTTGTGCCACCGAAAGATCATGTTTCTGGACATGGCTGACTCCTCGTAAGCCTGGTTAATCATACCGACAGTTTCAGTAGACGATTTCCCAAGCTTTACCGCAAATTTGATGGAATAACACTGCTCCAAAGACTTCGGCATCGCGTTCCGTGACGTGGGTCGAGCGTGGAGGTTCGCGTTAACAGAGCTCCTCACTACAGCACAGCTCAGAGCCAACTGCCTTTTTCAGCGTCGCTTGCCAACATACCCCCCTCCAATCGCAGCCCGTCAGAGCGGTGCTGGGCGCGCCTGGAGCGGTGGGAAAAAATCAGTACAATTATTTCCCGGACGAACCATGTATATATATATATATATATATATATATATATATATATATATATATATATATATATATATATATATATATATATACACACACATATATATACATATATATACATATATATCATAAGTCATATCTTATCTTCCGAAGAAGACGGAGTTCGAGTCCGTCGAAATTATCAAGATATTATTGTGAGTGTTCTTTTTATGTGCTCTCGTGCTGTGTGTTACTGTCTAAGTTTTTTATTCAACACTTCCGTGCTACTTCGAAGAAATCATCTATATATATATATATATATATATATATATATATATATATATATATATGGTGTAATGGTAGCACATCCGCCCGGCAAGTGGAAGATCCGGTGTTCAAATCCCGGTCAAGGAAACATTTTTATTTTCGTGATCTGCTCAAAAACCGCCTTCCCCACATGTCCTGTGTTCGCCTTTTATATGTTTTCCTATCCCCTTTCCTTATACCTATTTCTATGTTTGAATGAATATTTGTGCGCCGTATGGCGGGACTTCGTATTTGAATGTATATATATATATATATATATATATATTTATGTGTTTCGTGCTGTGTATATATACATATATATTTTTTATATATTATTATTAGGTAATCTACCGTTTAAGGTAGGTTTTTGGATGGACTAAACTATCAAATATACATTTTGTGACTCCCCACCTAGCAACCTAATCTATATCAGGTCCCTCTTCATCTCAGTGTACTTCTTTTCTCCCTTCATCCCGTCCAACATCCCTATCCTGTTCCTACCCTTACCTATAAACACAGTATATATAACCATAAACACAGTATTCAACCCCTTATAAGATCAGTTTAATAGGTGATGGTGGAGTTCACCCTGTACTAAGCCCGACAGCGTGTGAATATTCACACATCAGGGTAGGGTGGCCAGTTCCTTTCCCTGTGTCAAGAAGATTTGGTACCCGAAAAATCACATGCTTGGCCGCAGCTGCAGATGCCCATAGTGCCTTACCCGGGATTAAACCAGGGACCCTCCGGTCAGTAGTCCAACGCTTTACCAACTGGGCTGCCGCGACCCGCACACATACACATAAATATATATTTTTATTAGGTAATCTACCAGTTAAGGTAGGTTTTTGGATGGACATGACTATCAAATAAATATTTTCTAATTCCAAAAAAAACCCAATCCAGCAACCAACTCTACATCAGGTCTCTCTTCATCTCTGTGTACTTCTTTCCTCCCTTCATCCCGTCCAGCATCCCTATCCTGTTCCTGCACTTTCCTCGCTTGCCTAACATTCTCCCCTCTATTACCTTCTTCAATATTCCACTACCGCTCAATACGCCTTTCATCCATTTTTCCTGCCTCCATAGGATTTCTCTCAACAAACCCCTCTCCTCACCCACCATCACCAGTACTTCTTCATTTGTTTTCCTTTCGGTTCATTTCACCTTCTCTATTGTTCTCCACACCCACATTTCAAAAGCCGCCAATCTACATCTATCCTCCTGCTTCAGCGACCACTTTTCCGCGCCGTACATAGCTACGCTCCATATCAAAGCTTTTACGAGTCCTTCTTCAGGGACCTGAAGCAGGCACATTTTACTTTCAACCTTGGAATAGGCCGATAGCTTAAGCAATCTAAAATGTGAGTGTCCTTTTACATGTTATCTATTTTATTGTGTACTTTATTGTGCCATTCAAATGATATTGCCCTCGTGAGTGCTTCCACATCATCTGTATCATCATCAAAATATGTAGAACTATATTTATAAATAAATGTACAAATATATATATATATATATATATATATATATATATATATATATATATATATATATATATATATATATATTTGTGTGTGTGTGTGTGTAGGTCGCTGTAGTCCAGGAGGTAGTGCGTTAGATTACTGACCGGAGGGTCCCAGGTTTGATTCCCAGGCAAGGCACTCTCGGCACCTGCAGCTTCACTAAAGCTACGTGACTTTTCGGTACCAGATCTTCCTGGGAAACCGTAACCGGCACAAGGAACTGGCCCCCCCCTATCCTGATGTGTGAGTTTTACACGCCGTCGGGCTTAGTACTTCGTGAACACTACCATCACTTACCCAACCGACCTTAGGGTTTCATTACTCTGTTTATGGCATATATACACGTATATATTTATATATACATGTATATGTATATATATATATATATATATATGTATATATCTATTTTGAGAGAGAGAGAGATATTGCCAAAATTACACGGTCACTAACTCTATTTGGTATTCAGTGTTAACCTTAGAAAATTCTATGGGTTAATGAATACATGAATTTAAGGCTAGTACTTTACGCTGGAACTATTTTCGGTGGATTGAATTGGATTTTATGAAATGTTTTACAAACTCATAAAACTTGCTGATTATGAGTTTGTTAAACTAAATTAAATAATCAACCCTGAGCTGTTTTTCAAAGCATGACGGCAGTCTGCTGTCCGATTCACTGATAGCGACAGGGTACGTACGTGGTTAAAATCCCATATGTCTCCAATATCCTCTCCTTTCAATCCACAGCTTCCCAATCGAAATCAGCAGGGACATATTTTTACTTCCCCGGCTGCACGTGATGCCTTTATGTTTTGACCTGCAAGTTTAAAAAAAAGTATTCTGGCGGGTGGGCACGCGGGAGTGGGGAAGGCTGTCGATTTTGAGGATGGAGTCCACCGTGTTTCACAGGGTCAGTGTGTCTGCAGGCCCTGCACCAATTGAAAATCGATAGGTGCGAGGGGCGCACCTGGAAAATCAGAGCACTCGAGGGACGCCCGATAACTCTCCTCTTCCAACACCAACAATCCCTCCGCCCCAAAGCCCTTCTCCCACCACACCTCTCGCCGACCCGGCCGGCCCTGCGCCCCGCCCCCCGCTCCCGTACCCGCCCCTTGCCGGACCACCAATCCATCCAATTTCCGCGATCCTATATCCCCCCTCTTCCCCAATCTCCTCCCTGCTCCCCCTCCGTAAACCCCCAGGAGAGTCGCACTCACCCGAATTCCAAAGATCGCCGGCTGGCTTCCACCACCTCCCTAATCTCTCTCTCCCTCTTACGGTGTGGGAACCTATTAAACAAGGGACGTTCCACACTCTTTCGGTTCAACTCGCCCTTTTGCGCTGGGGAAACTTCAGGAATAGGAATACTCTGAGTGGGAAAGGCGCAAAGATTTTGTTTCTGCAAGAAAAGTTAGGGCACTCGAAGTTTACCAGTGTCTACCTAGGACCATTAATGAGTATTTAGCTCATATATGCTAGAATAGCTTTGCTAATAAGTTCAAAATTAAGTTTTGTTTAGTGGTCTCATCTTTTTTTGGCTCAATTCTTCAAAACTTTTGCTGAATTCCGTAGTTCACAATGATAACAATTTTAAATGTTTGGAATACCAAACTTTTGACACGGGTTTTACTTAAGTAGACGTCGCATAGATTTTTTGTTATTATATTTTTTGCATTTATCACCGAAAGTGATAAATCATATTAGGAATATGGACAGCAGAATCTTTGCTGCTGAGATATCAAGCCACTGGGTTTCCGTTCCGTTGAAATTGTTGACGGATTTTATTTCTAGGAGTTATCCGATGGCTATAATTTACTTTTGTAACAACATGAATTATTTTTTCAACGATTCATTTCCAACAATTGGCGTGGCACAAAATTTATTTATTTCTGCTGTCAATACATCCGTTGCAAAACTATAATACCAACAGTATGGGCAGATTGTAAGGCCGCGAGAAAGTAATTATGATTCTTAATTCGCCCATCTACTCCATAACCCAAAAGTGATCGACAGTTATCAATTTATTATTAGGTAATCAACCGGTTAAGGTAAGGCTTTCATGGACACAATTATCACATAATTAACTTGCAAATCCAAACGAAAAAAATCGAGCATCCTACTCTACATCAGGTCCCTCTTCATCTCGGTGTACTTCTTTCCTCCCTTCATCCCGTCCAACATCCCTATCCTGTTCCTACCCTTTCTTCGTTTGCCAAACCTTCAACTCTATCTTACTTTCTTCAACTTCCCACTGCCACTAAAATCGCCTTTCATCCATTTTTCCTGCCTCCATAGGATTTCTCTCAACAAAACCCTCTCCTCACCCACCATCACCCGTACTTTCTCATATGTTTTTCTTTCAGTCGATTTCACCTTCTCCATTCTTCTGCACACCCACATTTCAAAACCCTCCAATCTAAGTCTATCCTCCTGCTTCAGTGACCACGTTTCCGCGCTGTAGATAGCTACGCTCCATATCAGAGTTTTTACGAGTCTTTTCTTAACCTCCCTACACAACGTCCCCGTCATCAACTCCCTCCTCCTTGAGAAAGCGTCCTTGCTTAGCGCAATTCTTCTCCTTACGTCCCGACTACTTTCACCGTATTGGTCTAAAACACTTCCGAGATACATAAACTGCTTCACCTGCTCTATTTTTTCCCCTTATATTTTAATGTTCAACTTAGCCTTTTTCTTTCTGGAAAATCGTATAACCTTTGTTTTATTAATATTGATTCTCATCCCATAGCTATCCGCACTGAACCTCCAATTCACTCAGCAATGCTTGCAACCCCTTGGATGACTGAGCAACTAATGCTTGGTCATCAGCAAACCTAACCGATTTTACGAATTCCCCTCCAACTTTCATTCCTACCTCCAGTTCTTCCCATGCCTCTTTTATCATTTCCTCCGCATATACGCTGAACAGCACCGGTGACAATGGGCAACTCTGCCTTACACCTCTTCCTAACACTGCCCATCCGGCTCTCCGTTCCCCACTCGCACCTGAGCAGTCTGAGAAATGTACAGGTTTCGGATCAGTCTCCTGTCCCTCCAATCCATTCCTATTTTCTGCAATACACGCATCAATTTTTCCCAATTCACTCTATAAAACGCTTTTACGAAATCTACGAAACAGGCAAACACGTCCTGATTGTATTCTATATTCCTCTCGATTTGTGATCTCATTACTTCAATGGCATCAGCGCACCTCTTCCCTTACTAAACCCAAACTGATCATCCCCTAAGTAATCATTTGCCTTACTCTTTATCCTTTTGTTTATGATCCTGAAAATACTTTTAGCTGCGTGGGATATCAAACTTATTCTTCTGTAATCTTCACATGATGTCGCCTTTACCTTTTTCGGAATAGGAACTAACACTGATCGCTCAAAATCTTCCGCCAGATTCCTTCCTCATATACTATGAATCAGTCCATATAGAGTCTTCTTCCCATATTTTCCTAAACATTTCAACAGTTCCACAGGAATGTTGTCAACCCCCATGGCCTTATTTGCTTTCATCTTCCTTAACGCCCTTTCTAGTTCATTATCGAGTATCCCTGGACCTAAGCTATCTTCTTCTACGTCATGTTCCTTTTCTATGTCTAACCTTGTCGGCCTAAGTTCTCTACCATACAGTGTTTCTATATATTCCCTCCATCTTTCTTGGATTGTTTCTGGTTCAACTATTATCTTACCGCACTTATCTTTAACTGTTAGCAAAGATCTTGCCTTCTTACTTCCCGATAATAACATAACCTTGCTGTAGAGAGCACCAATTTCACCCTTCTTCTGTAAAATTTCCATATCCTCGCATTGCGTTTTCCACTATTCCTCTTTTGCTTTCTTGTGGCCCGTCTCAATTTATTGTTTAACTTTTTGTACTTCATTTTGCCTTACTATGTGTTTTCATTCTTTCATCTTCTTCTTTCTTCAATTAACAATGTATTATCAATTATAATTGAAGTTATTTCTTACTTTATTGAAGTTCTTAAAGTTAGCAAAGGAGACCATAAATAACATCTTTGTGTAAATGAAATGCACCCTAGCACTGTATATTTGTAAAGTTTCTTTTATATGAACTACTTTATTCGAATTAAGTATGCATCTGGATATTTTATGGTTATATCTTGTAAAAAAAAACATTCAATCGTACAGTTGCAATTGATAAATGTGGTAAAAATAACGTGAAATATCGCACTTTCTGCTGCCAACTATTGCGGAAATTGTATATTGCCTCAAAAAGAAGCTGTGCGATCGAGAAATGAAATCAAATTTGAATAGCGTAATTAAGATTTTTCGTAGTTATTTTACTTTCGATTCACAGGTGTTACCACCTTTTGGATCATTTGGAGAATTCTTATTATCAAATTGTTTTTCCTAAGTTGAAAATGTTAACACCAGCGTTTGAGAGCAACGAATCTATCAGGTATTTTAGAAATTCTAAATTGCGAATGTGTTGATTGGTATCGATCGTCCGGGTCAAGTCAAAAGATATACCCAAATACGAAGGCACACGTTTTTCGCTTTCTTCCTGCGGTTTTTGTTTAATTTGAGATGCTTAATATATAGTATAGTTTGTTTCGACCCAGCAGTGGCGTGTCTCTGTGCGTCACTCCGAGGAATCATTCTGCGGTCTTCCTTCCTCCAACCTTCAATTACTGAGTTTCATGCGCAAAGCACGCCATCCACCAGACAGCCTCGTCCTGCGCGCTCCTACAAAAAAATCTGTTCGTCAATTTCCATGCCGCCAACTTTAATTATGTTGAAGGACTTGTTGAATACGCCCGGGTCCCAATACAAATGCCTTTCTCAAGGTCATTGTTCTTTTCCGAGAAATTTTTAAAGGGAATAAATGGAGCAATCCCGCGACAGAAAGAGTAAACAGATCTTCTTAACCATTTTTTCTTGCCCGACCATGTCAAGCAATGACGATGCTAAGAACTAAAAAATCAACTTCGCAGAAAAGGAATCGCACACTAGACTCAAAGTATCGATGTTAACTGTTGCGTCGCACTCAATATGGAGTATTGCTCTGATAATAAATGAACCTTCTGAAAATACCACACTCTTGACAGAAAGAGAATTCTTTCCTTAAATGTATGACATTGCGTTCAGTTACCTGCTATTGTAACTTTCAATTCCATTAGTGATCAAACCTGATAACCAACTTATCCCAGCTCTGGTGTCCTCCCGTGTACTACTGTTTCGGAATAATCTTCTTTTTGTTGTGATGCCAGATGATCCAATAGATTGTTGGCTTTGAGAGATAACTCACGCCATGCTAATTTTGCAAATCATGTGTTGAATAAATTTGTGATTTGGGAAGGAAGTTATAAATGTGAGTGCTTTGATGCCGAATGAAATTCTGCACTGGTCAAGATAAATTTTTTACGAGGTTTCATTTACAAAGTGGAATTCTTATAGATCCCTCCCTAACTAGATACTCTTAAATTAAATGAAACTAGATGCTTTATTTCAATAGGTGAACAAAATATCTCTGATGATACAGGCAATTTTTCCATCGTTTACCATAAAAATAGTGAAGCAGTTTGCTGGACTTCACCACAACCGAGCAACGTAATCTACATCAGTATATATATTTCGAGCATCGGCCCGCGAAAGATCCGGTGTTCAAATCCCGGTTAAGGAAATATTTTCGCACTCGTGATCTGCTCGTTTCCACCTTCCCCACCTCTCCTGTACTATGTGCGCCTATCCATTTTCCTATATATTTCCATGTTAATGAATATTTGTCCACCATATGGCGGGTTTTCGTGTTTCAGAATGTGTATATACGTATTATATCACACTTACTAAAAATGAGTTCTTCTTTTGGAAGGTTCGTCTTCCAGGGCCGTCTCCTATTCTAAAAGTAAATGTTCACCTTCGCCCATAGAAGACAAGCCAGTATGATTAACCAACCACCTGCGCAAAATCTCGCACACGGAGGAGTTAGGGAGCGTAGACATGATGGTTGGGGAGAGCAGTTCGCTTCGCTCTATTTTCCCTTGCCTTTCCTTCAGGCCATCCGCCTCCATTTCCTCCCCCGCCTTTTGGTTCCCCTTCCCATTAGGCCAACACCTCCATGGCCCTCCCCTTTTCAACCCTTCTCCCCCGCCACGTGGCTAACACTCCTGCACCAGTCCCTCCGGTGTACATGCGGAAAATACTTCGGATGCATTTACTCCAGGGCCTTTTTTTTGCCTTGCCTGCCCTGCTTATAGTCTGGATACATGTGGCGCCGGAGACATTTTTAATCCCTTCATTTCGCTTCGCGGTGAATAGGAAGAAGGAACTCTTTGGGAATGAATCGCCTCCCGTTGTTGAATGGCCGGCGAGGGTTTTGAGGGGAGGAGGAGGGAAGTGGAAAGGAATAGACACGTGGGGGGGGGGAATAATTTGGGCGTTCGTTTTCTTTTTGTCTTCTTTCCGGAAAAAACTGTAACAGTCATGTTATGGCCCCTCCGTCTTTTGTTCATATTTCATTGTTCCTGACAGGAGAGGCATAGTTTGAGAATCTGCATGGCCTTCGTATATATGAATACAGAACAAATTGTATTGGCTATCATTTAAATTTGTAATTTTATGTAGGTAATTAGATTTTTCAAAAAGTATCCTACTCCTTCGTCCCCATTCGTTATCAACTTTGCGTAGAAAGATAGAAGGAAGAATGTTGCCGATTCCATCATGTTGTTAAAGCGTGATATTCGACATTTAATCTGCATATAATAATTTAATTTTGATGAAAACAAAAAAATGTTGTAGTGGATATTCGCTTGAAAGTGAGCTAGTAGACCATTAGCCCTGTAGGGTATGGCTTACGTCTTCTGAACAAAGAATTCCCTTTGATACCTTTATACTCCTCAATTTAGAAGTTAAAGTTATTACATTGTGTTTCAGGGGAAGTAACTGGTACCCACTGGTCACTGGAATGCAAAAAATGCTGTTTGCAAAAATTAATTGAATGTTGTTTCGTTTGACACTCAAGATGAATTCTACTTTCAATTATCATCGTGATACTTTGCTTGTGTCTTTGAAGCTATACACCTATTTTTAATGGATTTTGGGAAATAAGTTTTACTTATTCATTTTATATTACCTAACTACCGTCTTATCAGTAATACTATTATTATATAAAAATTGGCGTGAGATTTTACTTGAAAGTTACTTTCACGTGCTCGACCACTTTATAATTTTTAGTACGGGAGCTGGTGGTATGTTGTGACCACCATATTTACACTCACAAAAACTGTACACATTTAATGAGTACCTTGCCAATAACCGGGGAATATGATCCTCATAGGGTATTTCGTTGTCTTTCTCCCGAGGGGGGGATAAAAAATTTGCGAATCGGACATTTTTTCGTCTTGAATTCGGCTGAATAGTCAATGGGGATGCCAAGACCTAGTTTTGACCATTTTAAGACGGTGATGGGGGGCTGGGTCCGGAAAACGGGCCCGCAATGTTGCAAAAAAAATTGCGAATCGGACATACTTTTTTTCGTCTTAAACTTGGCCAAATAGTCAATGGGGATCCCAATAAAACCTTTTGATCAGTTCAAGACGATTTAGAATGTTCATAGGCCCGTTAAGACCGGCTCAAAATGTAAAAAAGTAGCACAACCGACCCATCTGAAGTGGTTTTAAATTTGGTCCTTTAATTAAGCGAGCTACGAAAACCATTCTGAAATCATTGTGCTCATGCACAACTTTGCCGATGAAGATGATGAATGCATGTTCGAGAGGGGGCACCACAGGCAAGGGGCCCGGGATTTTAAAATTTTAGTCCGTGGTAGACAGAGGTTGGGCACGTAAATTTGTCTGTCCTTTCCGCGAAAAATAGAGCCCAAAATGAAATATCCTCATGCAATCAGGATTGTTTTACATTGTTTTGAAAAGGACAGAAAAATGTACGTGCCGCGGTGTCTACCAAGCACCTTAATTCATCTCAAATTTTTCATCAGATTGCGATCAAAGAATGCATTGGAGTCTAAGGCGATGAAGGTACTTGAAAAGGAAATAATAGAGTGGACTTCCAGGTGCTGGGAAATAATATAATCTTTGATAATCCCAACTTACCTGGAGCTGTTTCAAATTTAGATTTCTGCCTGGATGGTGTCTAGGATATTGTAAATATATTCAGCGTTAATTATCATGTCTTCGTGATGTCCACTAGGTATTCAATAACGATTAGACAAAGAGTTATATTCTTCTTCTTCTAAAGCAGATATAATAAGCTTTTGAATAATTTCCCTAGGGATGCTATACAGTTTGGGTTCAGAGCGAGCATAGGGGCCCGTTGAGTTATTTTGCGACTTTGCGGGCCCGTTTTCCGGACTCGGCCCACCATTACTGTCTTCAAATGATCAAAAGGGGGTCTTGGCATCCCCATTGATCGTTTGGCTAAGTTTTAGCTACGTAAAAATATGTCCAATTGGCAAATTTTTCATCCCCGCCCCAGGGGGAAAGACAACTGGGGTAACTTGCAAGACTTGCCTCTTTTGTACTCTGCTAGGTATCCTCGTTAAACGTGAGCAAATCTTAAAAAGTGTAAACATCAGGTTCACAGCATATCACCAGCTCCCGCACTATTTTCATTGAAATGTTTTCTTCATTTTCAATTCATTTTGCCAAGGTCAATACGTTGACTTTTACGTTCAAACAGACATGCCGATCATGCGAATATATTACAGGAAATGCCTGTAAATGCTTGACTATATGCATTATCCTAGAAAAGGGATTTTTTCATCCCAATAACACTTGATCTAAATTTTATCTCAGGATATTAGTTTCACGATTGGCTTTTAGCAGAAATTCAAGAGTATTTTGTCTTCCAATACGTACATTACTTCGCGAATCTTGTGTTTACATCACCCCCTCTTTTGTGCGACTCACCCCTTGCTTTTTCAACTTCTTTGTGCATCTTTCATGTCCAATTTTTTCTCAACAGTTCTTTTGATTAGCTCTAGCATTCACCTAGTTGTCTACTTAAGACATCTGCTCTATTGCTTTTAAATTGATCCAATCATTTTACATTGCTTTCAATTAGGGTATATTTAATTCATTATGGGTTATATAATAGGCGCTTTTATGGGTTTAGAGGTAAAATTCAATCAATTTGATACTTTATTTAGTCATTTATTTATTTTAAAACATTCAAATACAGCAGTAGCGCCAATTTACAGTGAAAAATATAACAAAAACATGAAAGAGGACTAAAAACTTTAACAGCATAACAATAAACAATGTTAACCGAACATGGACAGGGGAAATATTTAATTGGTTGACAGGTGGGATAAAGCTTGGGTGGTGAAATTGTTACATGATAAGTGAAAAGGATCGACAGTGTGAGGGAGTGAATTCAGAAGGGAATAGAGGCGAAATAATAGTGAGCGCTATCCTAGGAATAGGCAGATGGAGTAGGGAGTAGGTGTGGGTGGATCGAGGTGGTATCCGGAAGTTGAAGATAGAGGGAGCAGTTCATGTCAATCAATAGTTTAGTTTAGGGTGTTTTGGAGGGACTGAAAATATAATGTATCTGTATATAATGACTTTAAATAATGTATGCATATTTTTAATTGAAAAGATATTGATATCTTGTAGGTTATTATTAACTGTAACATATTTAGCTTGGTAAAAAGTATGTTAAGCAGATCTAAAATGGCCGTGATATGTTATTAATTAAATTACAATCAATTTAAATAAATCAACGTAATTTCTGCATTCATTCTGTTATTTGGAATTTATTTCTCCTCGTCTGAAGGAAGGCATTCAGAGATGTTAAAATGCCACGGAAGATAATCGTGATTGTTTTGTTGGCGATTTTCATATATGAGAGAATTCCCAGGCCGATTCCCGAAAGCCATAAGTCAAGTCTGTTTTACACCATTATGAATTGGATCAGGGACTTGATAGATCGATGTGACCTCGTTCCTAATCTTTATACCCATATTGGCGAAGTATTCGGAAAAGAACAAAAAGGTGACTTGTAGCTCGCGGACCTGCGTCTTTAGGATGACGGCACAAGAAAGGAGATTAAGATACGATCCCCTGATAGGATAAGTTAATAGGTATCCGAAGTGAACTTGGGTGGTGGCATCCTCTCATTTATTTATGAGCCCTACCCCATATTTCCTCACGGGGTTCTAAATTTTAAGCGGAAGCTATATCGGAGTGCCCCTGGAGTTCCATTTGGGTCCGAGACATGACAAGGAACACGGAACCACCACGCCTCCCTCTCGGGGTCTAGCATGCACGGGGAAGCGGGAGGTGGAGGTAGAAGGAGGGAGGGCGACGAGGTGAGGCCCTCTCTACCCGGGAGAGGAGGGAGAAGGGCGAACCGGAGGGAAGAAGGCATTCGAGGGCGTTCCAGAGCAGTGACGTGGCTCGGGGCACCCCGAGTGCTTTGAGGGGCGGGGGATGGCTGGAGTGCGGCGGCCACTTTTCGATGCCGAGGGAACGGCGGCCCAGCGTTCACCTCCGACCGGAAATGAAAACGGCGCGGCCGAATGGTGCACACACGCGATGCTCGCCGCCTTCGGAGGAAATGAAGAGTGGAAGTGTGTCTCCCCTCGCGGGGAAGAAGGGGGGCCCCCTGCTCACTCCCCCGCACATACACGAGTATTCCTCACCCTTCCTTTCTCTCCCTCCCGACCGGCGCCGCCTACAAGCCAACCCCCCTCCCCTCGACTTTCGTGATAGTCGTTGTGTCCCAAACGCATCCTCCCTCGCCTGTGAGCCGCGGCACGCCTTTCCCACTCCGAGATCCACTTCTATTTTCTTTGTTACTTAAACCCCAATGGAGTTAACCGCTGGGAACGAGGGAAGATGCTTCACCCGACTCATCCCCTCCCCCGTGCCATTGCTAATTCAGTTCTTATCGGGGAGTAGGTTCGGCCCGCCTCGCTTCATCCACGGCACCTTTATCCCCCGCACTTCTTTTCCCTCGCTTCGCCATCCCCCTTCATGGCACCCACCCTCGCGCCGGCGAGGAAGACCACGAGCAAGACGCCGATTGAAGATCCGTTGCGACAGCGTGCGTAAGCTGCCTGCCTCCTCCGGCGAGGGGAGGCGCGCGCGCGGGGGTGGATGTTCATCCGACGAACTTTTCTAAATGGAAACAAAGGCAAGTGGCGTGACTGCCTTCACGTGTCTTTCTTGAGTCACTCACTCTATCGATCCCGGCATTTCCTCCCTTTCTCCCAAGTCTCAGTTCGCACTCTCGACTTCGCGCGGGAACTGCAGCTCATGCTTTATTGTCGCTTTTCCTCCTGTCGTCTCGTGCCTTTTAATGACGGTTGGCGCTGTCACACATGCGTACCGGTGAATGGGGGAGGTTTCGTTCATTGGCTCGGTCCATTGTTTCGGGCAGTGATGAGATTGGTTGTCCTAGAGTGCTCATCCTTTGGAGTAATTACTGGCAGCGAGTAAGAAATGGTCGAATAACTTTCTCCGCGGTGTATAAATCAGTGATATTTAAAGGGAAGGCACTTGTCCCATGGATATTGGGAGACGGGGTTAGTGTGATGGGAGAGGCTCTCGAAGAATGTCGTCGTGGACTCGAGACGCGAAGAAGCCTATGGCCCGCTCTGGTGGCGCCGGACGGAATCGTGAATTGTTGGTTTGCACACACTATTTATACATTAAATCTCAGCATGTTACTTTCGGCGCCTTATCTGTGTCTCTTATGCGTTTCCATTGTTTGGGTTATTAAATTTTCCGCTATTACTTAGATTCAGAACTCAAACTTTTCATAAACGGTCCACCCTGGTCAAATAACATCTTGGGTTTCAAACCTCTTGGGTAAGGTAACCCCCTTGGGTTTGAATAGGGAAATAATGTAAGACAAACAAACATTCCTCAGATCAGACCTGGCCGCAAAATCCAAATATACCTACAATCATGCGCAGAAGAGCCTAACGTTTTCTAGCGTATTCCGACTTATATTCTCTTTAACCTCTTAAAAATCCCGTAGCTTTTTTCCCCTCATTCATTAGCTATCTTCTTTTACAAAAGTTTGTAATTCAATCTACTCTTAAGGATGTCCCTATTGGAATATATTATGTATTAGCATGAAATTAAACACAAATTTAGCAGAAATTTTTCGATTATTCCTTGGCTAAAGTAACTAATGTTATCGTAGTCATCACGAATCACCAAATAGTTCTTCTATCAATCCTAGGATCAAATGTCCGCAATACTCCATTGAACACAATTATAATTCCCTTCTGCGGATGATAGATTTTTACATCTTAGATGCCACTCTCTAGGCCTACGTTTTGAACTGTTTTCCCCGGTGGTGTAGTTCTCATTTCTCCAACCCCATGTTTCCTGATCATGATAGTTATCATGTGGTCGTAAAAAACGTTTTTACAATACTATTACTAAAAAAAAACTATTGTGTCCCATTTCAGTATTTGATTTACTCGTCATTCATGCCACGAAACAGCATTCTTCTGATGTGTTGAAAAATCTTAAATCGAAATGTCAAAACAATGTTTCATTTTTATTTATTGTGTATATATAGTGCAATCAAGGTTCCTACCATATAGCGCTGACCTTTCTAGAATGAAGTAGAATGGAAGGAGGAGGTGCAAACTCAAGAAGGGTTGTAGAAATTACACGAACTATTTATCAAAATTTTGCAGCTCGAAACTAAGCAGCGCTTTTTTAGTATAACATGTTTTTAAAACTACAACCCCGAGACTAATTGACGTCCTCGTAAACATCATGGACCTAATTTTTGTAACGGTGAGTGAGCATTGTAGGAAAGTAGTTATACTTAGTAGCTCGTGCAACGTTCTTCAGTTTCTAATATGAATCTCACAAAAACCTGTGCTTAATTATTTGGAAAATAAAATCCTCTCACAAAATAAAAATAATCTTCAATGAACGAGGAATTGTGCGACCCGAAACATTTGTAAAAATGAAAAATATAACTCGAAACATCTGGGCGGTAATGCAAGGAAAAAGGCCATTTCAAATGCCACTCACGCCTCCGTGAAAATACCTCCCAGGCGCTGCACCCGTGAGGGTGTATAGGCGGAAAATTGGAGACAATTATGGCGCTGCAGTAGACGGCGCACCAATTTTGTAAAGCAGCGGCGGCAGTTTCGACGCTCAAGTGTTTGTTGGGTGGCCGGCCGGCCTCGCCCGAAAATCGTGTTGATGTGTCAATAAGACGAATCCAACAAGCCTCGGAAATAGCCTTCCGGGGGTTTAGAGGCACAGACAAAGGTTTCCACCTATCTGGAAAGAGGATTTGGTGTGAGAAAAAAATGTTAGCTCCAGCGTTGCAGCCGGGAGTGGTGGTAGTTTTTGGGTTGGGGGTGGGGGAGAAGAGGGTTCGGAGGAGTAGAGGGGTAGTTGAAGTTAGTGTTGCCGCAGAGCGAATTCCTTGTGGGAGGGGGGCAAGAGAAGGAAGCGGGAGTCATGTGACATTGAATGTGACGGCGCGGCATGTGTGTGCATTTGACCATATCGCGGATCGTGCTGGCAGGGGGGGGTGTGCTCTGGGATTTAAGGGGGAAAAGGAGGCGGCGGTGTGAGGCCGCAGTGTGCTATCGCGTTCCTTTTGAGCTGAGCGGGCGATGGGGAGACTTGTAGTGCCGGGAGTGTGGTGCCGGAGACTAGCTGTGGCGAGAATGGGATATTGTGAAGTTGTAAACACGGCCGCCCGGCTTCGCCTCATTCCAAAACTTTTCCTCTTCACACCGCCCTCCTCATTCCCTCCACGCCTTTTGTCAGACCGCGTTCCTCCCTCCCTCCCGAAACCCCTCGGGGGAGTGCGGATGAGGAACGGGTGGAGGGGAGTCGGACAGGGGAAGAGGAGGTTGTTGCGGGTCAGGTAGGGTCGATGTGCCGCTGTTGTTGTTCGCGGGTCGGTGCTAACAAGGGCATAACTTTGGGGTAACAGTGTGCTGGCGCTCCCTCAGAATACGATTGGCAACATTCCCCCGGCATCAGGGTGCGGGAAGGGGGCGCGGGGCGGTGGTTGCATCTTTCTGCGGGGGTGCAGGAGTGTGTGAGGGGAGGAATGCACAGAAGGGCTGTAACAATGCCACCGAGGGGCAAGGGGTTGAGGGTTCGGAGGGGGGATCGTCGAACGTGCCAGGCGGATCGAACTTACTCGAGCTGCAAACCTCAAGTGTGGTAGAAATATCTTTAATATAATTTCATCACAATTATGGGCACACGCTGCGCAGTCATTTTGCGACATACACGGACAAAACGCACCTGGAGAAGGGGAATTGGCGAGCTGTTTTGGAGGGGGAGGATATATTCCCGTAATAAAACAAAGGCGTTTAATAATTCACATTTTGGAATGCTAATCAGCCTATGTGTGACCATTAAAGCTGTCGATGGTGCATGGTAAAGGTTTCGTCAAGTTTCAACTGTTTTCGTTTAGAATTGGTTCCCATTCAAAACTGCTGATAACCCAAATTTTTATCGAAAAAGTATGGTCTAATGAAAAATAACTGAAGAGAAAGTTAATCCTGAGAGATAAAAATTAAGGATAATAGAGTTTAAGGGAAAGTTTTCGTGAAAATTACATGTATTCGAATTAAGGTGATGTGGCAGCTCAGCGGAGTCGGGTACTCAGCTACCGTTAGGAATATTCCTGGTTTGAATGCTGGTGATCCCTCCGGGCTTTCCTTGGATGTCGGTATCTCTCTGAAACACGCAATGTCTGTGCGGCCGGAGGAATAAAAGAGGAAGGCCCCGCACTCTCATGAGCATGGACGTGCTCACGAAATGAGCGCCCTATTCTACTGTGAAGACAACTTACAAGTAACTGTCAAATATTAGGTTTACGATGGATTCCTAGAAAACTTCTATGCATTAACAGAAAAAAAGTAGGCCCCGAAGGGATTTTTGTCCACTAATCTTGCCTGTTTGCTTAATTGATGGAATGTTTGATTTTGTCTGTGGTTTACCGAAATATTATTTCATACCTGTGTACAGATACCTTCATTCATTTATAAATATCATTTCTTCTTCTTCATTCATTTTTAAATTCATTTTATAAATATAATGTTGTATTACGAAATATCATTCGTACATATTATCGATTTTATGCTTCTGTTGAAGTAATTAAAATTATTGTAACTGATGCGAAGCTTTCAATCTTTGAATTAAATTTAGTTTTTTTCTTTAGTCGTGATATTAATTACGCGGCCAATATTTCACAAAATATTTAAAATGGAGATGAATTTATGATACGCGAAAGTTAGGAGCTTATACAAAAGTTGGTTAAGTGTGTTTATACAAGTTAAGTTGCACTTTCTTTTCTCTTCACACAGATTCCAAGACAAAATACATTAAGTGATTTTGAAAAAGCAGTTAAGTGATTTAACTTAAGAAAGTGATTTTTGCTTAAAATGTAATTAATGATAAACCAATGTCCCAATTTTAGAATCGGCAATCGTTTTAATTATTTAATGAACCAATGCCTAGAACTAAAAATAGCAATATTAGTTACGTGTACCAATTTTCATTTCCTGCTGAAAGTGAAAATATTTCCCCATCGAAACTAACATCATAAATGATAGAGCTTTCCAGAAATTAATTTCAGAAAGTAAATGGGAAAAAAAACATTTTGCGCGGGAAAAAAGCAGATCAATTCCGCACAAAGCGAGAGAAACTCTAGTGACTCCTAGACGAAGGCTAAGTTTCACCCTACTCCCTCTCTGGGCACTCCAATTAGCTCCCGCATTATGACTTTCACTCGCACGTCCCAGGAAGAGCATCATGAGGAAAAGTACGATTCCAATTCCTCGTATTTATCCTGTTTCTTTCATAGGATTTCCACCCAGTGGCCCCTGTCATTAGGGTCTTGAGGAGTGTTTCGCAAAATAATGCGTCCGTTTAGTTACAAGTTTAGTTTGTAAGTAAGGAGACATATCTGGCGAATATGGAGGCTGAGGTATCGTTACAGTATTGTTTTTTGCCAAAAATTCACGAACAAACAAAGAAGTGTGAGCTGGTGCATTATCGTGGTGCAAAAGCCATGAATTGTTTTTCCACAGATCCGGGTGTTTTTTTCGGATTGCTTCACGCAAACGGCATTGAACTTGTAGGTAGTCCTTTTCATTGACCGTATGATCTGGCGGCAGGAATTCATGATGCACTATGCCATTAAAATCGAAGAACACAGTGAGCATAACCTTCACGTTCGACAGCACTTGTCGAGCCTTTTTCGGTGTTGGCGAGCCAGAATGCCTCCACTGGGATGATTGAGGTTTAGTTTCAACGTCATATGAATAAACCCATGTTTCGTCACCTGTTATAATACGTTTCAGTAATTCTACATCGTTTTTCACTTCATTTAGTGACTCCTGAGCAACTTCCATTCGCAGCTGTTTTTGTTCAAAATTCAACAATTTTGGAACGAATTTTGCTGCCACGCGTTTCATACCCAAAAGATTGGAAAAAATGACATAACATGATTCATTCGATATGCCAACATCATCAGCGACCTCTTGATCGTTCATAACCATTTATTTTACTTTTTCCACGTTTTCATCGATTATTGGTGTGCTGGGGCGTCCAGGGCGTTCGTCATCTTCAAGGTCTTCACGGCCTTCGCTTATACCACTCGTAAACTCTTGATTTACTCATAGCAGGCTCACCATAGGCCTTTGTTATCATTTCACACACTTTATTTACTTTTTACGCAGAATTTGGTACAAATACTTAGATCCATTTCTTTTAACACACGAAAATCGCCGAGCTCATAAAACACGTCTAACCTTAGTGGCTGTCACAGACAAAGTCCACAATGAAAACAGCTGAAAGTTTTATCAGACTTCAGGGACATGCATACCAACTTAATAAAAAATAGTTTGACAATCGGACTCTCCAAGCCCGCGAAATGAAAAAATTCCCGTTAATTTTTTAACACTCCTCGTCCATACACTATAAGGTCGTAAGTTTGCCCTTAGAAAAATTATAACTGACTGCTAGCTTTAAAATGTGGCCCCAGTCTTAGGCATGTGTAATGTTTTAATCCTTTCCCCCTCTTCTTTCATATTTTCCTTTAATTTGACTGCCCTAATACTAAGTCAACAAACTGCGCCACGGAAGGTTAAAATCATTAATATTTATTATTTTCTATTCAACTCCGTGATATATCCTCTATAAATTCCACGCAAAATTTTCCTTTTATGTTTTTGGTGTTTTTTGTTGCTAGGATATAATATCTTGGCATGGTAATGGTCAAGTTAAATCCTTATTTATTTTCTTTTTAAAAAGTACCTAATTTTCAGTATTCAGCCTTTTTTATCAATTCAACAATTCTCAGCTCTAAATAAAAAATAAAGGGTAAGTGCAGTCTTATCGTCTTAAAATCTAATTCAAATCCCAAATGATTATTTGCGGGTTATTTTGTTGAACGAATACTTTCTTCCATATTTATGATATGGCCGTGTTGATAACTTCTCCATGAAAAAGCTTTATTAGATTTCTCTTTTATACGTGTATACTTAAACGCATACTTTGAAATTCCAAACCTAATGCTTATGTGCCGTTGTAACGAATCCCATGCAAAATATAAAATGTTCCATTCAATTTGACATGGCCATGACCATTTCACCTATTCTTTCATTGATCAAGAAATTTAGCTCTCTTAGCGAAAAAATATAGTTTAGACCTAAAAACATGAAGGAAATCAATGATACAGTTGATCTGGCTGAAAGAGTCATTCACATTCATTTAAGTTTACATTCTCAAAAATATTCCCAATCTCCCTCTAGCCTGAGTATAAATTAAAAGAATGTTTTTACTAAAAAACAAATTCGAGTTAAGAATACATATTTTGTTGCAATTACGATTTTTTTCCCAGCGATTTGCTCCTTTTATTTTATTAAAGACATGTTTTCCTAGTAATTAACATAAATGTTTTACCGTTTGCGTTCCGTTAGGGCTCCACCACGCCTCAAAAATGGCAGTTAGGATATGCAGAAGCATTTTCTTATACCTGGATTTCTCTTTGAAGCGAATGCTGAAAAAAATCCCAATTATTCATCGTTCCGGCGAAGGGCGCTCCATAATTCATTGGCATCCCGAATCTGTTCATGGGCGAATATTGGGAAAAGTTTTTAACAACCGCACGAATGTGGTGGTGCTGCTGCGTCCAGAATTTCCAGCATTCCACAGCCATAACTTTGAGAAAATGGCTCCTGGAATGGCTCATTGAAAAATAACGATAAAATTTAGCCAATGAATTTAGCCGTATGGCGGAAAAATAATAATTTGGTGCGGAAATAAAAATTTCTAAATAAGTACAGCTCCTATCTATCTGAACCGCATAGAATATATTCCTCAACGAATAAATGCTCTCTCTGGCTTGAAATGTGGTCACTTACACTTCCGTTAAATGCATAAGTATTGGTTTTTTCTTTATTTAGTCTGTCCCGAACATTTCCTTTGATGATGTACTTTGAAGCTCTGATGCACCCTGAAGTAAACCTAAAACGTGCAAAATAAAGTACACATATTTGGTGTACGTAGTCTGTACAATAAATACTCAAACTGGCGCAATCTGGCGGGCATGACGCGGACTATAGCCCCGCCCACTAGCGGATCTAGTTACCTGAGACCCAATGACCACCAATCTGTGCTTGGCGGATCGTCGAGCTGTGCGTATGGTGCCAATTATGTTAGTTTCTTTTGTCCTTGTTTCAACTGTTTGTCGAAAATAGAAATTGACGAAATCACGGAGCAACGAATTAATATCAAATTTTTGGTGAAGTACGGTAAAATTTATCAACCAATTACCAATATGTTGATAGATGTATACGCTGACAATGCTTTAAAGAAAAAATCCGCTTTCGAGTGGATTAAGCGTGTTAAAGATGCCCGAAAAGACACCACGGATGATGCTAGGCCGGGACGACCTTTAACCATCTGTGTTGACCACAAAATTGATCGTGTGCGTCCCCTTGTGCTTACCATTCGTCAAAAAACTGTCCGAAAGATAGCTGATGAACTGAATTTAGAAAATCAAAGGTGAACACTATTTTTACCAAACATGATGGATGGATCCTTCACGATAGCAATGCACCTGCATATTCAGCATTGATTGTTCGCCAGTTTCTGGCAAAAAAATCAATCGCCATTCCTCCATAATCCTCCTTATTCGCTAGATGTCGCCCCCTGCGTCTTTTTACTATTCCTCAAATGGAAAAATGAGGCGACATCACTAGGAAGATTTGGACACAATAAAGGAAGAAACGACGAGAAATCAAAAAAGCCTAATTGCCGAGGACTTCCAAGGGTGTTTTAAACGGTGGAAAAAATATGGAATAAGTGCCAGCAACAAATGAAGAGTACTTTGAAGGGGACACAATCGATGTAGACTACATTTAGCAAAATTAAGTCTTTATGGCCTCAGTTCATGTATTTATTGGACAGATCACGTAAGACTAATTTCATGCCCTTCAAAATATCATTTCATGAATATTCGCCTACATTTAAGGAGTGTTTTTGATGATAAAATCCGCATAGCACTTCATCAAATATTAGGCTTACGATTTTAAAACTCAGAGGATATGAATAACCATAAAATAATGTATGTATACAACTAGGAATCCAGAAAAAAATAGAATTTCCAATCACTTGAACTGCTCATGCAATTAAATTAAATTTATTCAGATAGCTTAAAACTTAACTTTGGTAAATTTGTGGTATTTTTGAGGCGTTTATCAGACTATTTGAACTCAATTGTAATAAGTAACTATTATGCACGTACGAGGTGTGTTAAAAAATTAACGGGAATTGTAATTTTTCGGACAATAATATTTATTTATTCTTATGCATTGATGTTGTCACCTTCAAAGTAGTCCCCATTGGAGATTATGCACTTGTGCCAGCGCTTCTTTCAATCCCCGAAACACTTCTCAAACTCGAACTTTGAGATAGCCTTTAGTTCTTTCGGCGATGCGACTTTAATGTAATCTACGGTTGTAAAACGACGGCCCTTCAAGGTTCTCATAATTTTTGGAAATAGGAAACAGTCATACGGAGATATATCTGGCGACTATGGAGTCTAGGGCATCATTACAGTATTGTTTTTGGTAAAAAATTCACGAACAAGAAATGAAGTATGAGCTGATGCATTATCGTGGTGCAAAAGCCATTTTGGAATGAATTTTGCTGCCATGCGTTTCATACCCAAAAAAATTAGAAAAAATGACATAACATGATCCATTCGATATGCCAACATCATCAGCGACCTCTCTAATTGTGATTCGGCGATCGTTCATAACAATTTCTTTTACTTTTTCCACGTTTTCATCGATTGTTGATGTGCTGGGGCGTCCATGGCATTCGTCATCTTCAAGGTCTTCACGACATTCTTGGAAACGCTTATACCACTCGTAAACCCTTGATTTACTCATAGCAGACTCACCATAGGCCTTTGTTAACATTTCACACATTTGTTACGCTTTATTACCTTTTTTACCCAAAGTTTGATAAAAATTCTTAGATCCATTTCTTTTAACAAACGAAAATCGCCGAGCTCATAAAACACCTCTTTCCCTAGTGGCTGTCACAGACAAAGTCCACAATGAAAACAGCTGAAAGTTTTATCATAATTCAGGGGCATGTATACCAACATAATAAAAAAAAGTTTGACAATCCCGTTAATTCCCGTTAATTTTTTAACACACCTCGTATATCTGGTGTTTTAGTCTTTTATTTTATTTATTTATTTTAACTTTAAATCAGGCTTCAACGTGGTAATTATGTGAATTATATAAAAAAATTTTCCATGGAAAAAATTTGTGTATATTAGAGATTTTACATCAGTGTCATCTCATGTGTGTGCATTCATTCTCCACCGAAGTTACGCAAACAATATTGCAGCACAACTCACATCAGCTATTGAAGGATAAAAGATTATTATCTATCTGGCTCTATTCAACATGAATTATTATAAATTGAAATGAACTTAAAAGTTGAATTCACCGAGTTTAACTCACTGTAACTAGTTTTCTACAATATATTGTGCCCCCATTATTAATACGCAAGTTTCTCCCAGTGGAGATAAAGGTGCGTATGATACCAAAATAATATTATAATGAATTTATTGATCTTCAATTCATGTATCCAATAGTAACATCCCAAATCATTTGTTCATTCACACGGTTATTACAAAAATCGTTAAATTGTATGGTAAACATATTTGTTCACTTCGGCCGTCGATTTCCATTTTGCTAGTTTGCATATTTTCGAGAATGGTGATGCGTCAGATTACTGGGATCAGAAGTGGAAGCACCCTACCTTAAAGCTGTAAAAATATAATGGAACAAGTTCTGTTTTTTTCCATGAAAATATGTCGTTTGCCGTGTGACAGCTCAAATGACGCCCTCTCTTGAGGCTCTCTCTCTCCTCGTAGCATTCATTCGTGTTATGAGTGCGGCAGGAGAAGGAAGACCCCTTAGACTCGACCATTCAGGGCTGAAATTTTTATCAATACTCGCCGCATTGAAGGGTGCTCACGCAAGTGTCGGCCGGAGGACCGCAGCTACGTTCGCACTTTTCGAACGAGTGACGAAATTCGAAAAATTCACTCTCGCTTCCCAGAGGCTCATGAAACATCTTCAACTGAGGCATTAAAACTGATCGAATAAATTGTTTTTTTTTCCGATGCATGGGATTGAATTTTTATCGGTGTAAGAAAATGAAAATATTCTTAAAAACCTTCAAGTTTCACCAGATTTTACAAAGCCAATTGAGGAAACATGTGAAATATATACTTTAATTCTAAAAAAAGGCCGGAATTACTTCACTGTTACACCGATTTTGGTATTTATTTCATGTTTTAAGTTGGTGGATTTGGACACATTGATTACATGGGAACTATTTCTAAAATACCCTCAACGTTGGTGAAGTGTCTTCATAAAGTTCTTTGACTAAAATTCATTGCAATCTGTTTCCTAGTTCAATACCAAATTCATTAGAAATTACCTTGTGAAGACACATGAAAGATTTTTTCCCCTACAAACTGGCGGGAAAAGTGTATTTTAAACGGATAAAAGGGAATGTTTTCATAAGTGCTTATTTGAATCCATGCACCTGACAATTAAAGTGCATAAGAATAGAAAACTAAAAATACAGAGAGACTGAAGTGAAATGTGTTTGAGTGATACGAAAAGATCAATTAGCCAGTTGGATAGGAAATCAACAGATTTGAAAATTTGGTGACAAACAAACCCTCGATTTGCCAGCGATTAAAGCGAATTCCGGAAAATGTAACGAAATGTCCGAATAGAAATTTTAGAACACCGAGAAATGATAATACACTCCTGGTGGTAGTTTTTTAGCTAGGAATAAGAGTTATGCTCTGAGTTTCCATTGGTTATATACACAATAAAACGTATTTATAAGTTTAAACTTTAAATATACTAGTTTTTACTTGATACGGCCAAGTGACATATGATTAGATCTAAATTTATCTAGATCGACGTTGATTTGGACTTGTAGAGGAGCGATTGTTTAGCAATCAATTATCCTTACAAGTTGTGATTCTATAGCATGCTAATGATAAAAAAGAAGTGAATACTTGTAAAATTTACATCCCAAAATACATGGTGATTTCGATAATATTCACCGCATAATCAATTGATTAGCAAGTTTCAATAAATTTTTGTGGAACAGAATATCTGAATTTCATTTCATTTGAGCAACTTTCTTAAATATAAACGTACTGCCTAATATTTAATTACACCATATTTCTTTAAATCTACTCAATAATTAGTAATAGGAGGAAGTACACAGTATCACACATTTTGAAATGTGGGGCCAAGATAAGAGGATCTGAATAGTAACACTATTCTACTCTCGAGGATGGCGATCTGATAATTAAATACTTCCAGGCATTAGATTTTGCCTCAAAAGTATCCATTCAAAACAATTGCTTAGGGAGAATCATTCACCTTTTAATGGCTGGTTGCAGTCCAGCCTTTATCAGTAGTAGGGGATGTTTGCGAGCAAGGGAAGCGATAGGGCGGCAACATGCCGAAATGCATGTGGTCTACGCGAAATCACTGGCGCAATTTCTCCGCACTGCTTTTACTGCTGGCAGTTAAAGGCGCCACGTGCCGCCTCGCATTTCATAGCCGAGATTCCATATGCAAGTGGGAGAGTAGAATGGAGTAGAACTCTCGGTGGCATCTGATCCACTCTCTGCCCCTCTCCCCTGTCACTTTCCCTTTCCCTCGGAACCCCCCCTCCCAAGCCCCTCCCCCAGTCCACTCCCGCCCACATCATCATTATGTGCGTGGCTGCCTCTGCTGCTTCACGTGCAGAAAGCATCCCCTCTCCCCCCCTCCACCTTGTGACTCTCTCCCCCGCCTTTCTCTCTCTCTCCGCTCTGCTCATTAAGGCACGCTGCCTTATCTGCTTATCTTGCTCTTAAAATCTCCCTTTTATCCCCATATCCCATATTACCCGCACACTTCCTCTGCCTTCCACTTCTCTCTCCCCTCTTCTCGACGGCCTCCATTTCCAAAAACCATTTCCACTCATCCCCTCCCTCCTCTCGGCCGTTCCTTCCGCTCCATTCCCTTCACTCCCTGAGATCCCTGCACTCTTCTTCACTCGAGACGTGGATTCATTTTGTGACTTCTTGCCACGGGGAGTATCTTAGGGTACAGCGAAAATTCTCGTGCTTTGGCAGGGTCGTACATATAGAATACTGTGGCACTGAAAAGATCTCGTCAAGCCATTTTCCATGAGGCGATTAGAACTTTAAACTGATTTTGCGTGCATGAATCCGTTGCTCACAATTGTCGCTAAATAAATGTCACTCCATTTATATGGCTTTGTTATGCACATGGTAAAATGTTTATAGCGGTTCGGGCGGTTTTAGTATAAAATTCACTCCATAACAGTCGGTTGCTTGAGGCATCCCTGCATTGTATTACGCATTACACGAATGAACACTATTTTTCACTCCATTTCCTCTAAAGAGTGTCAGGTATTGAGTGCTCGACCAAAAACACTGTATTTGCTCACTACTCTGTAACTTTTCGAAGTTTGTTGCAACTCTGATGTCCGCTTCTTTCCTGTATTTGCTCACGCTATATACCAATTCTGGCTATTTGACTCCGGCGCAAAAGAACAGAGGTCTTCAAACCCTGCACCAGGAATAGGGTTTCCGACTCACAGCTCATGGTGCTCGGGCATTCCCGTGAGCTCATTCACCGACCCCCCCCGTCCACCGGCCTTGGATGACTAACTGGTCACTTTCGCCTCTAAACTCCCTTTTATTACTTCATTCCCATTCCTCGCCGCACTCCTTCTGTTTTCCTAGGACATTTGCTTTTATTACGCCATAAAAGACTTTCCCAACTCCCCCTTGACACACCTCAAAACGACGAAAACCTTTTCGAGTTGTCCCGTTACCTTTTGCAACCCTTTCATTCGCGCTCCCATTATTTTGATACGCGCGACCCTTCTCTCTCCCAGTCCCGTGCTTCCATACGGGACCTGTCACTCTAAACCCTTCCTCGTCCTGCGAGCACTTCCTTTACGCCTCCTCGTTTTCCCCTTTCTTCCCTCTCAGCACTCAATCCCTTTTCTTCCCCTCGTCTTCTCCTATTCCGCTCACGCATCCCTCGCCCCTATCAGAACTTCACCCCCGACCATGCATCATCTCTATTCCTGCCCTCCCTCCGCTTTTCACGCCTAATTCCGCTCCGCTACCTCCCCCTCTCCCTTCACCCACCCCACGATCCTTCGCCCCCTGCTACCCCGCCCCGCGTCCTTCAGTGCATTCTTGGACTCCTCCTTTGGTTGCCCCAATTAGCGTTTCCCTTGCGTGACAATTAGGATCAGGTCTTGAATGTTACTACGCCCAGTATGGTCTAGTTGAAAAATAATTCATTCCCGGGGGCTAAATTTAAGTCTATATAAAAATATATTTAGATGCGAATATTTTCCAAAGAGATTAGTTTTTAATGGACATATTCATAGAATTAACGCGGAAGAGAATAGTCTCTTCGGGCCCTCAGGCTTCAAAGCAGGTAATTATTACGAATTATTTCTCGGTGGTGATTTTAATTCCGTTGGATTTAAATTATTATTCTGATAAATTATTTATGGAATTATTAGATTTTTTAAATATTTTAATGAATGTGTGTAACGAGGTTACAGATGAGTTTTATTTTTAAGTGCATTCCCGAATGAAGTGCCTTTATAAAATATTAATCCCCTTACCTGTCTTCTTTCTCTTTGTGTCCGGGGCAATTCATTTATTTACGAACTTTGAGATCCGTAACCTTTTTTTGTTATTACACATAATCGGACTGGAGGGTATTTTGTGTGTTTCATGTTCGTACTCGTTAAATCATTAGCCTTGCCAAAATCTCTAATTAAGGGGAATAGGCATTACGGAATCAGTACCTTATGAAATCTCGAGCGGCTACATAGATTGAAGCACAATTTCATTTACAAAGAGGAATGTGAAACGAAAAAACGCTAATATCTTGCTGGAAGCACGGAGATATCCAAGTGAGGAGCACGTCAATATGAATTGCGGCCCCATTCTATTTCAAAAGGATTACTTCGAAATGCGTAATCGCAGAGCGAGATTTACAAAAATAAGTCCAGTTGTAATCAGAATTTTAGAACTTTCATTACTTTGAAGCATCTGTGTAAAATGAATGAAATATCCGGGCAAGAAATGTAGTGTATAGTATGATGCTACATGCCATCTGGAATGTCTTTCCCGAAAAGTATGACATTTGCTAATAATTTCAACTTCCACAGCTATTTTTAGGATCCACGCAATGTTGCTCGCATAGGCAATGTTCCAACCGCGCCTCATTACTATAAATTTAGACTTTTATTCTTTTTTTCATGACTTCCATGAATGGCATGTACTTGTGCATATAATTTGCGAACTCTCGACAGTTATTTCCAGAGGTGTTCGTATCTGAATGGGTGATAAGTTGCTGAATATTATAACTCCTATTCTTCTTCTTCAAAAGAAAAAAGCCAACAACCCGCAGGTTAGTTTGATGGATGTAAGCTCCCTTCACTTCGAGCTTTCTTCGTGGTTAGTTCTTGCTGAATTCTCACGGCGCAGTGGTGGGTCGGTCCCTTTCTCCGTGTCACATGTGATTTCCGGGAAACGTGTGATACGCAGAGATTCACGTATTTTGCTGAAACCAAGGGTGGACGGCCCCATGGGCACAGATGCGAATCAAAATAAAGTTGTAAAGACTAATAAACATGTATGTTGCTCATTCTGCATAGATTTTTAAAACCACTGCCAACTTAATTATTTATTTTTGCGTTTCTAACGAAAACATACTCCGTAAAGTAACCATTTATATTGGATTCACGCGATGCGAGAGAAATACTCTTTTTGACCATCCACAAGCAAAATGGGTTTTCGGTATTAAACTCGGCTTTATACACCCCCATGAATTAAATGTTTATGTCAACCTTCGGTAATTACCAAAAATTCCATTGTTAACATTGGCATTAAGTCCAAACCGAGTAATGTTCGTTTAATTCAAGACGGAGTTTATGCAATCATCATGTAAAGGAAAGGACGACCACCGTAGGAAAAGTTTATTAAATGGGGCCGAGCGGTAACCCTCACGTTCAGGAAAAGTTCAAGTTAACTAACGATTGGGTCGAACGATAAATCATAAAATGAGGCCTTCTTTTAAATGTTTCCATGAACGTGGAATGGGGGGACATATTCCGGGATTCCTATGTTGAGAAGTGTCGGAGCACCCATGGCAAGATTCTACGCCCACGTGCCCGGGGGGCATGACCCGGATTTGAACCCGCATTTGTAGCCGGACACTTCCTCCGCACACTGGGGGGGGGGCGACATGGCACCCAACACCGGTCATTCCAAGCGGAGCGAAATCCACTTCTCGCCCCCTCGACACCCACCCGGCTGCGTTATCTGCTCGGCTATTCGCCACGCGCCGTCAACTCCACCGATTGTTGCCACTCACTCTTTCATCGCCGGCGCCTACCGCGGCTCCCCCGAGATCTGCGAAATATTCCTCCTCCCACCCCTTCTTCGCTTTCGGAGGGCTCTTTCCGACCCTCCACCAACTCCCCTTTCCCCATTCCCTCTTCCTCCTCGATATCCGCATTCAACACGCAGACCGGCACCGTTCCGCGGGGTGGACGGGGCCTCGGAGGTGGGGACAGTTTATCGACCAGCTAGGAGAGGGGTGGGGGCTTGCAGGCGGCGGTCCTGGTGGCATTTGGGGACGCGGGGTACGAATGGAAAGGGAGGAATGATGTGGCGGAAAGGGAATGAGGAGAGTGGAGCTGCACACGTAAAAACTTTAAGGGGAAAAGGACGTTTCTGGGGTTTAGGATGAGCGAGGAGGATGGAGGGGGTGGTCGGGGGGTGGGGTGGGAGGGAAGGGTCGCCACCTGACCCCTTCCGCCACCCATGAAGGGCCCGGGGCGCATGGACGAGTCGGGTGCCCCCGTCATCGTCCCCGCGGGCCAATCCCGCAGCCAAGTCCCCGCCATCATTTCGTATCTGCTCTCCTCCGCCCCTTCCGACCACCCCCCACCCACCCTATCCCCGTCCCCTGCTTCCCTCCCCCCCCGCCTACCCCCTTTGCCCCGCCGCAGGGGGAAGGGGTAAGTGAATTCGTGAAAGGAAGGGAAACTGTTTTATCAACGCGGGAAAATGGATGAGCAAGGTTTACTTTTTTTTGAGAAATCACCAAGCTCCAACGCAGAATGTTAAAATGCTGTACTTCTCGAGAAAAATCCGAGATGAAGTTGAAATGAGAATTCAAAAGGAATTGGGATGTTTGTGTGTGCATTCAGGGCGTCTCTCGCAAACTTTGCGTTATATTGCTCTTCGCGCTGTTGATGATTCAATGAGATTCCAGTTTCAAGTGGTGCTATGTGAGATTTTTAAAATGTCGAAACGTGTTTCTTGAACAATGATGCCACCCAAATTAATCGTTTTTCTCTTGCTCTACGGTGGCAGAGTGTTTCATTTATTTCACGTGAATAATTTTTTTCAAGCTGCTAATTTAATCAATTCATCCCTTTACAAAAGAGAGCTGGGGCACTATATATCTATCGCATAGAATTTTCGTGTATTACGTAGGACCGCGATTCAAAACTCTCTCTCCCAGCGGTCGTCGTCTTTATATTTCTGTTAAAATTGCCTGTGATTTATATCGAGAGAGGACAAAGGAGAATATTTGGAAATGTGGACGGAATGAATGCCAGGTAGGAACCATGCGGAATTATTAATAAATGATGAACTGCAATATCGAGTGTAGGAGTTTGTGGGGTGATGTGTTTGGCGTCTCTTACGAATGCTTTTTACGTGGATTCACGAAAAATTACCGTTAATACTGTCGGGTGCTCATGACGGTCAATTTCCTTTTTATTTCAAGTAAGGTTTATGGCCGAGTTTCCCGATGGGAAATTTAAGTTAGGTGAACAATGGCGCATCCTGATTCGAAGAAACAATCCTTGGCAGTTAAAATGGATGTTTGGAAAATTATGTTAATACTTTGGTGTAAAAACAGGATTAGCAACTTAGAAGCCCTGCGACTTTTGTTTGCTATTTAAAACGTTCTGAAATACCTCTGCATATATAGTATTTTAACAAATTACTCTCTCTCATTCCAAATTGTATATATTTGCTTTTAGGAAGCATCAAAATTAAAGATTTGAGTTAATAAATGTCCAGATTTTGTTTATTCAAGTTTTCATTCTCAAAATTTGAAGTACCGTAAGTTACAGTAAAGTAACAAGGACGTATGCTAAAAATTAAACAATGAGTTTGAGTTTATTAACCATGTTGTTCAGAAAAAAATGTATGGTTTGCATTATAAACAAGAGCACCAGTTCTTATTCGGATGGTTGGCATTTTTATGTTGTGATGTAATCAAAGCTATGTTAATTAGGCAGAGAAGGAAACATTATTTCATCCTTTTGAAAAATCAATAAGGAATGTAACATGTTTATCACAAATGTACTTAATTCAAGGTTTTCATAAATTTCTATTGATAACCAGGCTCTAAAAAAATGTTTAAAAGCATCGCTTTTTACGCGATTTGCGATGAATGATAAAATGATTATGCCTTGTCTCAAGAAAAATGTTTTGTTTTATTGATGATGACAGTTGAAAGAAAAAATGTTAACCTCTGGGCGTCCCATATGGCTGGCTATAAGAACAGATTTTTTTTTACTCTCCCCTGCAAGAGGCATTCACTCTCAGCCTCTCCATTTTATATCACTTGGTGAAAATCATTCATCAAGGTGGAATTTATAAAAAAATAGTAAAATTCTGTCGGTTCATTCATTTTTCAATTAGGCGACTCGTGGAAGGGAGAAGGGTGCAGTCCGTAGTCTTTTTCTATTTTCCGCGCGGCGATCCCATGAAAAATCCGAGATTCATCGCATCCAAAGCGATGTGTCCCTTCGGAATTGGGGTCATCGTCATTATTAAAGCGGAGTTAAAGGGGTGGGGCGGGCGAAAGGGTTGTGGAAGGATGGTTGGGACGGGAGAATGGCTGACTGGGGGAATCGGCGAGGAAGGGAGTAGATTTCGAAGACGATCCAACAATAAAAGGACCTAATTACCGTCCGTTTTTGAACCCGTCCATCCGTTAGCAACTCTCCGTCTCCACAACGACTCCCCCTCCACCCACCTCCTTCTCCTCCTCCCCTCCTATCCGCCAGGATGCGCGTCTCCACCCACTCTCCTTCGTAATCGAGAGGCAGAGAGACGTAACACATTTTGGAAGTTGGTGAAAATTGCGAGTGAGCGATGGGGTTGAATAAAGGAATGGGATTCTTTCCGTTCATTACCCTTCGGCCATTAGCGACAGCCGTATGCGGAGCGTAATTCTGATGAGTGGCAATTGTGTGCGTGCGTGCTTTGTGCGTGTGCATGCGTGCGATTGACGATTCCAACGCCAATCGCCCAAGTTAAGGCATTTGTACAAGAAAATTCGCTGCCCAAGTAGAGCAATTTTTGAATGATCTTGTGCTTTCCCGGCGAATTGCCATGGAAAAGGTCACTCCGGTCTTCCTCCTGGTTATTTCCACCACCGATGACGCCAATATTAGCATTTTTAAGCAACGATAGGAATTTTAGTTGGAATACGTTCCTCACAATGTGTTAATATGTACTTTAGGTTATGCTACTGACGAGAGTGACCCAGGTTCGAATCCCAGGTGATGGGTTTGGCGAGACCCTTCTAATGGACAAGCGGTACGGATGTCACTAATCCAGAGCATCATGAGATACCGAGCGGTGGCGCAAATGAATGAACCATCCACACTGAAAAGGATAACTTCGCCCATCAGTCATTTGCTGGAAACCAACGCTCGTCTATGACAACGAACTTGAAGTCAACTGAAACAACGTGAATATCAGTTCAAACAGTGAATGTAACACGAATATTCAATAATAATGCTTCGAGAGCAGATAAAACAATAATTCTCGATAACATTTTAAAATACATTTTACTAAAAAAATGTCGACCGGGTAATAACCGGTGGATAATGCGCTCGCTTGCTTAGCACAAAGGTATCGGGTTCGAGTCACATCTTGGGCACGGGTTTCGTGCAAACTCTGGCCGCTCTGCCCATGGGAAACCTGGCGAGTCAAGAGGCTTAAAGGGTACACAGAAGAAGAGGGACATCTGGAAAGAAAAAAGAAAATTTTAGAAATTTGATTCTGATCAGTCCTTTTTATTACCTTAAAACGCACTTCTACGTTTGAGCTTCGCAAGTTTGAACTTCTTGAAGTCGTACTGAATAAACTTATTTTACTGTAACATGAAAGGAGTAGGACGAACAAAACCTAACTCAAACTTTGTCAAGACGGTGTTTCAAATTATCAGGTATAGCGATCAATATTCATAAAATAGCGCGTTAAGTGTTCCTGGTTAATTTTATCATGAATGATGACCACACTACGATTCCAAATGTCCAAACATTATTACCATTTCATAGGATTACGTAATGGTATGCACACAATCGCAGCACTCTCAAACTTATATTGGCACATGCCATTCTCGAACGGTCTCGTTGGTTCACGGTCGTTCCCAGTCGGACGCAAATGGACCCGGCGGGAAGACCTAATACTTGGCAGTGCCCACATACGCAGAGAGACGAGGCTCTGCCTCCGGCTGGGTCGGTCACGAGGGGTTTGAGTTGCGGCGGCAGCGCGGAGGAGGCACCCCCGACGGTGGTGAGCAGCCGGGTCAAATTGTCGTCAAAACAGCCTCTCTCGCCCAGGCCGCAGTGCTGCCCCCCAGCAGACTCATCCGCGCCATCCACTCATCCGCGGGGTTCCAAGCGGGTAGCGCTAGGTGACCATTGGCTACAGAGGGAAAATGCACGCATCTCCTTTGAGTTCGACAGAGCAACGTCCCTGCGCCAAACGCTGTGACAGGCGGTTAGTTCCGACTCGGAGAGGGCCTTTGTTAGCAAGCGGTTGGGTGGCAGGGGAAGTCGCCACGAAACATTAAGCTTAAGGATCGACCGAAATTTTCTTGCCCTTTAGGGAGCTACTATATTTAAGGCATACTCGATTACCTCTCCGCATTAAATGTACTGTTGACAACTATATCTCTGGCAAATAGAGAGAAATGTTGTTGGGTCATTGACAATTTAGAAATGATGTATACACTTGAAGATGTTGAAATTTCGCTGTTAATTGCATTTTCGTTAATGCATAAGAATGACTTTCCTTCACGTCGACATTGTTATCAAAACGTTGACCCAGCAATGTTGTTCAAAAACTTGAATTAAATATACTTAAAGTCAGGGCACATTACATAAATGTTTTTCATGGGGTACCGTCGTTACAACACGGTGTTTATGAGTGCAAAATACACATCCATCCAGGGCACTGCTTTTCAAATTAATATTAATCACATATTAAATGGCACAGTAAAGCCTTTTAGAGGTTTTACGCTTTGAAAGAATTACTATTTTCTCATGCGTATCGCATTTATTTGGGTCGCGGTAGTCCAATGGGGGAGCGTTGTACTATTGACCGGAGGGTCCCGGGTTCGATTCCCAGGCAAGTCTCTCTGGGCACCTGCAGCTCCACAAAAGCTATGTGATTTTTCGTGTACCATATCTTCCTGGGAAGCCATAACCGGCACAGGGAAAGGAGCTGGCCCCCCTACCCTGATTTGTGAATTTCACACGCCGTCGGGCTTAGTACTGGGTGAACTCAGCCATCACCTACCAAACCGACCTTCGGGTTGATTACTGTGTTTATGGCCTTGTTGTTTATGGTTATCTTATTTTTACGTTTTAATTATTGAATGAATACCGTTTACTATTGTATTCACAACAACGCTGGCTCTAACTGGACGCCTAATTTTAGCATATTCTTTATATATCATTATATTATTCTTAAAAAGGGAAATTAATTTGTATCAATAACATAAACAGAATCTTGCATTGCTTAATTATAATCAGTTTCTCAAATATTGTTTTACGTTTTTATATATTCTTCTTCAAAGGGCTTATTACGTGAGATTGAAATCGATGTTTTTAGAAATGGTTTCCCTGCTAGCAAGTTCTCCCCCAGCCCTACGCAAATGAAGTTTAAGCGTTTACAATATCGGCGTTAGTACGCGATAATTGCCCTGTGTCCGTGCTTCATACGTATGTTAATTTAATGCATTTGATAGAGGAAATTTAGTGAGAAATCACTAAAATGATTGCAATTCAGATTTAACCCGTAATTGCTTTAGTGTCTATATTTACGTCATTACCTAAACGTCGCTACGAGGACGCGTGAAAGCGTGTCCATAAGTAAGGTTGACGTGAATCTGTCTGGATAAAAATCATTCGTGAAAGAAGTGGCTGATTAAACAAGATTTTCATATTTTATTGACGTTCCACCTCTTATGGTCTCGATTACCGCGATGGAAAAATGAAGAGAAACATATAATAGTAGGTTACTAGTAAGAGGAGAAATAGGGGACACACACTAGGTCACTTGGGTGTGTTTGAGAAACAGTGACCCACATACACCTGAATCACACACAACAAGGCAAAATAAATAATAAAAAATAAAACAAACTTAAAACCACTCAATCACTGTTGTTGAGGAATAACAGTCACTCTCGTGAATCACATCCACACACAGACTCAGGGTTAAGAAGGATCCCTCCTATCTAAATGCCTAAATATTTGCAATGACAGCTATATAGGCTTTTTTCTCCAAAGAGGATGCAAAAATACTTTTGTGCATTATTTTTATTTGAAAAAATTACAAGCTTACTCTCATTAACATTAATGCCCATATTATTATTGTAACCCAGTCGCCAAAGCGATCGATGTCATCTTGTAGTATTACGCGGTCATTTAGATGCCCTACGTATATAATGCAATCATCAGCAAAGAGTGTTATTTGGGAATGTAAATTGTTTGGTAGATCGTTTACGTATATTAGGAAGAGTAATGGCCCTAGAACACTGACTTGTGGAACTCCTGCTAAAACGTTCACCTCATTTGAAAATCCATCCCCTATTTTTATTTTTTTGATTCTGCCTGTAAAAAACATTTTTATCCATTGCTTTACCCTCAAATCTAATGTTAACGACTCCAACTTTAGCAATAACCTATCGTGAGACACTTAGTCGAAGGCCGCCGAAATATCAACGATTACTGCATCAACATCCTTTCCTACATATATTGCGTCGCCGATACATTGGCTTAATCCCAAAAGCTGCGTTTCAAACGATTATCCTGTTCTAAACCCACTTTGGTGTTTGAATAGCCAACTGCCTTTTGTCAACCAGTCCCGAATGTAGTCAGCGATTCTTTTTTTCCATTATTTTGCAAACAACCGTTGTTATGCTTACTGGTCTATAATTCTTGGCTATTTTTTATTCCCTTTCTTGAAAATTGGTATAATGTTTGCTTTTTTCCAATCATTAGGTAAGGTATCATTATTTAAAGTTACTTTGAATAGCTGGCTCAGTTACAAAGCTATTGCGGGTCACCAAGTTTTAGAATGTCAATTGATATATTATCCGGTCCCACTTACTTATTTATCCTCATCTTCCTTATTTTTTTTACAAAATTTGAATCCTCCACGATAATAGCATTTGTCGAGGGAAGTAAGCTGTTTTGTGCTGTTACGCTGATGAAATTCTCTGTCCTTTCTGAGCTATTTAGGCAAGCCTTATTTTCCTTTTTGTTTTCTATTCCCCGATCTATCCGTAAAGCAGGAGTTGAAAATATTTGCTATTTCTACTTTGTTGATTATGATGCCATTATCGTTAGTTTTTAATATGCTTACGTCTTCCCGTTTATCCTTCCCCGGTCTCATGTATCAACAGAATCTCGTTGCATTGTTTCTCGAAATGGAATTGATAAGAAAATTTTCCTTTGCCTTTTTCTTTTCCTTATTCAGGTTCCGGACCAAGGTGCTGTAGTGCAATGAAATTTCCTTACTTTCATTCTCTAAGTTCCCGTGATATGATTTCCAAATCTTTGTTTTTGAGTACCATGAAGTCTATCAATTTCTCTTCAGCATCCATGCTACTTTTACGTGATTGGGAAAAACCTTTTTACCCTATATCAATTTTTTGCATTTATGCAAGTTATTTATCTTGTTTAAATTTTCTGAAAGTAAACAAGACCATGAAGACTACGTTATAAATGAAATAGTCACAATATATCTATATCCCTTTTTATATTTGTAAATCACGAAATAGTTTCTATTGTGCTCGTTGCATCAGATTTAGATGGAGACTTCTGTAATCTCTCCTTCATAATTGAATAATTTCTACCATTTAAAACGAGAATGCGTTTGTGCGAGCAGAAACAAATTGCCTTCAAATTTCAGTGTTCATAGTCGTGATTTGAAAAATATCGCTCTCCATTATAAAGCTGACCTAATTCGATTGATAAATTACTTGAATTGTGAATTTAGCGATGAAATCCTTTTTGTTGAAGTCACGTGTTGAATATGTCAAAAGATTTTTTGATAATAAGTGACCCACGAGGATCCTAAAAAAGGAAAATCCGTGACAGGACGAGATCCCTAGTTGTCATTTATGCACCTGACAGATGAAAGCAATTTTAAAAATACACATGGCGTCCGAAAATTCTTTTTTATGCTGGAGTTGGTTTGATATAGAGCAATTTAAAGTTCCATGGTTATGCATCTGCTCGGGTCATAAAGATGATGTATTGAGTGTTTAGAGGGAAATCTGGCGCCAGTCATTTGTTTACTTAGTTCCCATTGCGTAATGGAGAATACTTAGACGCGAAGTGGATTTGCAGAATATTTGTTTCACTTGGCCGAATCGACTGCTTCTATAGGACCGTTTCCGCAGTTATGCTATTGGTTCAAACTCGTCAGCTCCATTCAGCATGGTATTCTGAAAATTAGTGAATGGATTTCACGTTTATCTTTTTCATGTTTTTTTTGGTCCAGTCATATTTAAAAAATATATCATGCACACTGAATTTCATTTTTTTTCTTTGCTTGCATGGGGTTTTTCCCTCGACATTTCAGACACTTGGTCAAATTTGTGAGCTTTCACGTTAAACTATCCCGACACATTCTGAGCGTCATTGAAGGTGAGTTATTTTATCACTACTGCAATTTTACTAAGTACGGATAATACATTTACTTTTAATTTGTATTGTTAAATAATTGCTTTCATATCGTATGTAGGGAGAAAAGGACCTCAGGGATGTTGCTCTTAGAAGAATACTCGTCAATGTCACAAATATTGTTCTACTCAGGTTTATAACATTTAATGAACATTTAAAGCTTGCTGAGAACATGTTAGTCCCACGCTGAGATCGATATTGTGGGTAATAAAAACATAATTTTTTGTCACTTACATATAACTTAATTTACTTTAAATTCAATGAAAAAATATGTTCCAAAAATTATTTTATAAAGGATACCGTTTGAGTCCTCTGCTATTTAATTTCTCTCGCACTGAAATTGGTTATGAGTTTTGATCGCAAAAGAGAGATAATGAAGAAATGAATCAATAGAACGTTGGCGGAAGCCAGATTAATTGTATTTCACTTTAAATAGGAATGTTTGGCTTTGAATGAATGCACGAATGAGTGAATTTGGAAATCTGTGTAAAACAGAGAAAGTTCAAGCGTTAACATATGATATTACTTAATATTTCACTCATTTATTTCTTCGTTTAAGTGATTTTAATTTACTTAGTTAACTAAATAGCAAATGTAGTATCATTTATTTGCTGAATATCTTTATCAACACAATTTTATTTGTTTGTTTTCGTTTAGAGGCAATGCAGATTGACTTTTTAAGCTTATGGTAATAATTTATAATTAATGTTTAGGTTGAATAATACATGATTTTAGTGGTTTAAGTTATATCATATGGAATATAGAATTTTTAATTTGAATTTAATATTTTGGTCTTAGTCAATTTATCAACAATATTTCTCTGTTCTTACCAAATACAAGACTGAGCATCCATACATGTATTTATTTTCCCGTGAAATTCGCTGTGCGATGTCACAATGTTGAGGTCGTATCCGGGAGATTTGAATCATCGATTTACAAGTGTGTGGAGTGCACACTTGGCGTCGCTGAAACATTACTGAATAAACCAGCTGAGATGAATGAGTGGTTCATGCAAGCATCTCTGAAAAATAAGAATACGCCAACTCTTGATAAGCCCACTAGGATATGGAGCTTGCATTCATAGACTAAGACCCGAAAATCTTTACATATATTTGGGGAATCACACGGGGAAATAGGAATCGGTTGATTTTCTTGCTCTTCGCTCCTTCTCATGTAATATCAATGCATAGGAAACTACAACCTTGAGGCAAACCCTCCTTTTATCTTACCTCTCAGGTCCGCCATAAAAAGGAAAGATTTAAGCTTTTTAGCTTTCTTTCCTCAACATCTAATAGTGTATTGCATAATATCGATTTATAATTTCGAAGGACTTCGTTTTGATTGATCACTTTACGTGTAGTGTTGCAGTTACCGCTTAGGGGTGGGCAATGGGATTTTAAGTGTTCTCCATCCCAATAAATTAGCGGATAAAAGGAGATGATATTGTATAAGAGTACGATATAACTGAGTTTAATTCTTAATTTTAATTATTTCAGATTTCATTTTTTTAGAACAACTGACGGATCACACACGTATAACTTTTCCCCTTGAATACGATTTGTATTTAGTATGCGCGTCTGTGTGTGTCTGATACCCACCAGAGCTACGTGCCGAACTAAGGGAATGAGTTCGGTTTGTTGTTCTATTATTTGTTCTTTTGTTGTTTATGACAGTGTTTTTCTTCCTTTAATGATACGACCCTGGGTTAAAATTCAATTTCGGTCGGAAGAGTTGCTTAATATATCGTCATATCACAATTTTCGAAAATGTCATTCGTCAGTCGTAGTTTCAAAGTTGTTTTGAAAACAAAAAACTGATTATGGAATCAAACTCTCCAGGTACTTCAATGCTCCGTTTTTATGAAGACGATAGGTGCGTTAAAGTTGCCACCAATATAGCCATTCCGTTCCCAAGTGTTATCATAAAATGATATGAACAGGAAACGAGCAGTTGCTTTTTCCAAATCCAAAAAATAAAGTAATTAGTGAAAAATAGTTAGTTTTGTTATGCTTAATTTCTAATCCAACGTAGTTACCCCACTAAATTAATTATACTTTCAATATCCTAAGATACATACAATACTTTTATGCACTTCGAATTTACCTCCTATTCTCCATATCGATGATTCCACTGCCACTTTAATGAGAATTGTTAGACTTTTTCCTTTAACAATGCATAGAATACCAGTATTCTTTCGCTTTTGGACGTGTCCCCAGAAATGCTTTGCTGTAAACCTCCAGTGAAGCCAATGTGGATTCAATGGGGTATGGCTTCTCGCGCGCAGTTGCACTAGCGAGATCTCACCGACAGCGCCATCAATATTGCCCTCCCCTGCCCCTGGCACTGCACAGAAGGTTGCTGCCCCCCCTCTCTCTCTCTCGGGCGCGTGGGTGTGCAGTTTGGGACGACGCGATTTGGGATGCAGCCGGGAAGAGGTTCTTCTTCCGCTCCCCTACTCCCCCATCGTGCCCCACCCCCCTCTCCCCAACCACAGAAATTCAGTTGCCCTTAATTGGCTCTCCAGTAGTGTTTGCTGTTTAATTGTTCCCGTCATGCAATGCGTCCGTATGTACACACCACGTTGGTTCCCGTCCACCATCTGTGCTTGCGTACATAGGAATCAGCATTGTCTTTTTTTCCCTAAGTTGGACGGCGTAATTGGTGTAACTCGGGCATTTTAACTTTTTCTTAGTCGGGGAGAGTAATTTGCGTGTCTCGGGTATCGTTTAGTTAGCATTTCCGGACAGGTATTTTACCTCCTGCCGAGAATTACTAAGTTTTAAAGCATTGCGCAATGAAGCTAATGTTTTTTTGGATGAATGTTGGGAAAAGAAGGGCAAGAAAGTGAGAAAATCGGCATTTAAATTATTAATCAGTCGTGATTTAATGGGAATAATTAATACTTATCACTCTCATTCATAATGATCTTGTGAATGATGCTGTCGGTGAAATAATGATAATATTTCACTTAATTTTGCCTTTGAGAAACCGTTCCGATATGGAAAAAATACGCGTTCGAATGGTTTCCGGTACGTAAGTACGTATTCTTAAAATGATACACAATAATTTTCTAAAACGTTTCTTTTCTAGTTTAAGAAAAGTTTTTTTCCTCTTCCAAAACATTCTCGTGTAAATAAAAACTATGTCCTCGGTTTAACATAAGTTTCTCTGAAGATCAAAAACGTTGTTATCGTCCATTTCAAGCATTTAGTATTTCATTTCATAAACGATAGCATATGTGTCAATAGCGTTAGTTTGAGTACTTGAAATGTTTTTAACACCATCACCACGTGCGAGAGAATTTCTCCACAATTTCCGAAAATGTATTCCTGAACGAGGTATTTCAGAAAAATTAATTTGAAGATTTTCCTGGAAAAGAGGAAATGTTTTTGTTTAGAAAATAAACAATAGTTTATCCCTTAACTTTAAACGGAAACACTATTGAAACTCCTTCCACAAATTAGCATTGCTTCTGTGTAAAACCTGGCCTGAGAATTAAGCGCTGTCAAATGAGTTTTGAAAGGATATGAGTTGCTTTTTTAATTCTAGTTTCAGCAATGATGTGGAAATAAATGGTTTTCGACTAAAGAGTCGCGGACCAACAACACAACTCGAATGAAAATCTCTTTTGCCGGATTTACTCTGCTTAATTGTTAGACAAATCTCGCTGCTCTCTTTCACTCCATTGAACCGAATTTTCACCCATTACTAAGATGGACAACTTTTGCTCATTATGTAAGTAACTAGAAAAGTATACTTATCAATAGTACATTTTAATCCAAGAAAAACATCAAAAACTCGTTCAAAAATCTGTTTAAAATTATGGTTCTCTGTTGAAAATGTACTGTAAAATATTTTCACGGCGTAATTTGAAATAAGTTCATATTACTACTTTAAAGTTACTTTAATTTTAAGTTTTAAAATGACATACAACAAGCTTCAAAGCATTTTAGAGCATAGAAAAGTCGTTTTAGATAAAATTCCTTCATGGAAGCTTGCCTGAAAATGCTGATTCACATTAACCCCAAAACACCACATTACTCAGACTTCTTCAAATTTCACTTATGCATGCAAACACTTTTCAGCAGATGGAAACGATTCAACCACTAGTTAGGCAGCAGGGAAATTTGGAAAAAAATATTGGGGTGTAGTGTGGTGTTAATCCTGGTATGGGATGAACGGTTCATGTTTGTACTCCAGCAAGTAGTAAGAGAAATGATTAGATGTGAGATAGAGGATTTACTTTTTATTTGGAGAAGATATGCAACAATAAATCGAAGAAATATTAGGACAATATTAAGTATTGGTTAATTCCATAAGATATGAGATAGAAAAAAGCAAGGTGAGCGCATTGGAGCGGATCGATTGGGTCCTTCGGTATTTGGTTTTTGAGTGATTGGGTAATGTAAATGTGTCCGTCCAAAATTTTTATGAATGAACGCGTGCAAGATGAATTCTTAGGAAAGGAAAACATAATGGTCGAAGATAAAAATGTACTCGTTCTTCTATATGGCGACGACGCAGTATTGCTGGCTTGGAGCCCAACAAATCTATTGATCGGCCTTAGAAGCTCCGGCAGGAGGGAAAGGGAGTGAGAGGGACAGAGAGAGAGAGAGAGAGAGAGAGAGAGAGAGTGAGGAATGAGTGGAGAATGGAAGAATGTGAGCTGGTTGATGGTAGGTAGTTTGGCTGGTTGTAGATCGACACATCTTATTCTAGTATGCTGAGTTGTTCAAGCTGAGTGATGGGATCAGGGTCCAATAACCAAAAAGATAGATGACAGAGAAGAGTTCATGATTTTATGAATAGATAGACGGGTAAAATCATCGGTAACCATAGTTAAAGAGTACCTTAAAATAAGTACTACAAAGATTATTTTGCCCTTACTTACCCCAAAAAGAGACAGCAAATAGAGTTGAAATATTTTTGAGTCATAAATTCAAGTGTATATGTGTGTATACATATACATATATTCTTCATATATTATACATATATATATATATTTATATATATATATATAATATTAATATGGGTATATGTATATATATTTTTTAATCGAATTTGGCCAACTATGGACCGCAAATGACCTCGACTTCTGGGTTTTACCATCATGCCTTGGGTAGAAGCTATAGGTGGGAAGGAGTTACTAGAACCCCTTCATGGTGTTTAACTCAATCATTTAGCTTAGAGCTGTGTACATAACAGGGACAACGATACAAACACCCAAACCCAGGTGGAAAAAATCCCACCCTGACGGGAATCGATCCCGCGACTCTTGGATTGGCAGGCCACGACGTTACCTCGGGGGCAGCATATATAAATAAATAAATATATATTATGTACTGAGCTCCTTGACTGACCTCCTCAATCATATCTTATCTTCCGAAGAAGACGGAGTTCGAGTCCGTCGAAATTATCAAGATATTATTGTGAGTGTTCTTTTTATGTGTTCTCGTGCTGTGTGTTACTGTCTAAGTTTTTTATTCAACACTTCCGTGTTACTTCGAAGAAATCATATATATATATATATATTCACTTTCCCGGAAAAGCCACAAACGTGCACAATGAAACTCACTAAATAGTCACAGCAAACACAGGAACCAAAACACACAAAAGAGGGACTCACTAGTTATCGAATTTTCGGTGGTGCAACCACCTTTCTCAAGAGGAATTAGGAACAGAACTTCTGTTCCTAATTCCTCTTGAGAAAGGTGGTTGCACCACCGAAAATTCGATAACTAGTGTGTCCCTCTTTTGTGTGTTTTGGTTCCTGTGTTTGCTTTGACTATTTAGTGAGTTTCATTATATATATATACATATATTATATATATATATATATATATATATATATATAAATTCACTGATAGTCATAACAAACACAGAAACCAAAACACAAAAGAGGAAAAACTCACTGGTTCTCGAATTTTCGGTGGTCCAACCACCTTTCTCAAGAGGAATTAGGAACAGAACAGTTCTGTTCCTAATTCCTCTTGAGAAAGGTGGTTGGACCACCGAAAATTCGAGAACCAGTGAGTTTTTCCTCTTTTGTGTTTTGGTTTCTGTGTTTGTTATGACTATCAGTGAATTTACATTACACGTTTGTGGGTTTTCCAAAAAAGTGTATATATATATATATATGTATATATATAGTGAGTCCCTCTTCTTTTATATGTTTTAGATTCTGTGTTTGTTATGATTATTGGTGAATTTATATTATATATATATATATATATATATATATATATATATATATGTATATATATATACTTCTAAAATTACGCGAATATAAGTTGCCAAGTTTGCTATGACTGATGAACTAATTTTTCTTTTAGTTAAGTATTTAATCCGGGGTATGCTTTAGACGCCAAAAAACTCAATATTAGATGCTCCCCTATTTTATATTAAGAAAATTTTACTGCTGGCATTATCCCTGGGAAAAAAATTCTTCAGCAAGTGTGCTCTGATTAATATTTCATTTGTTGCGACCTTTTAACTTTTGTAAAAGTTTAAGCAAGTCTAACCGTATTAATACGAAGCACAGTAATGTGGATCAAGCTCTGAAGGAAGTAAAATGGCGTTTATATGATTCATTATGGATGCAAAATTTAAATGCATCATTTTGATGTTTAAAATGCATATTTCAGAGCCAATCACTCTCTTGAAAATTAGCAATTTAGAAATTTTAAAGAATTAATAATAGCGAAAAATGTTAATGGTTTTACGTTGCATATTAAGACTTCCTTGAAAACAGAAAATAATTTTTACTAAATATATATAACTCAATCATAAACTAAGGTGTAATACATGGAAATGTTTCTTAAAATTCAATATAGTTTTCTCGATGACCAAAAAGAGATTAAGCACTTTCCCGTTAAATTTACAGTTTTAATGCATGACAGCGCTTTGACTCACAGAGCCATCCATTTGGAGCTAGGTAGGCAAAAGAACTAGATCTTGCACCCAATGATGGCCTTGGGTCTGGGTTTGCTTCCGGTCACCTCATTTGTGACATCAATTTTGTTATGGGTTGCTGCCATCGCATTGTGCCGAATGGTGGAGCTTAAAGTCTTCATAGTTTGTACCGGCATTAAAAGTATTTGAGAAGAGACTGGTTTCACTTGGTACAGTATGCCTACTGGAGGCACATTTACTGAAGGTTATATTAGCTTTTTTTAGTTTTTGGGTACATATTTTCTAAATTTTATGTGCCATAAGTAACGGGTGAAATGTGATGAAATCTGTATGAAGTGGGTTAATTTATCGTGGTGAATATTATGAGATGAATTACCATTTTAGTATACATTTTTCATAACCTCATTATTTTTTCATAATCCATTACTGAGTATTTCTAATAATTTCGAAAGGAACGTAAGTTGATTTGGAGCCCATCAAATTGGTTAATTTTCTTATGAATGCGTAACACCGGAAAAAATAAATTGTTGTTTTCTCGTTGTATTTTTCCCTTTTTTTAACCAATGTTTTCCGTTGATGAAACAATTTTTTTCTTTTGCATCCACTTCCAGTCATTCTGTTTTGGAAGAATATGGCATTACTGAAGTTTCAATAGCGTAGTAATATGTGTACAGTGTATGTTGTGTGTTATCCAAACAATTCCGTGCAATTAAGTAATTCATTAATTCAGCAGTTATTTCCAATTTGACATAATATTGTACAATTGGCTAATTCATTGACAATTTATGCATTTCAGTAATTTATCTACTTATTACCCTTTTGTTGTATACCTAAGTTGACCAAGTGAACATAAAAGATTAGGTAATTATTATTTTTCACATTTAAAAAATAAATTAAATTTTTAGCAACGAAATGTTAACTTAGCAAAAGTTACCTCAAATAATTTCAATTTAAGTGAGTTTTATTTGTCTGCAAAGCTATGAAGACAAATCAAAACGCTCTGATATTTTATTTATGGTCATTCCATTCCATTTCTTTCTTTCCATTGCATGTTATTATTGTGTTCAGCATTTCAGGGGGAGTTTTCATTTTTGGGAAATTAAACTCATTTTAATTTTCGTTATTCACTAGTTAACTGCGGAGTCTTAACAGAGTGTATAAAGCGAACGGTAACTACGCCCGTATAATGGGAAGAGTCAACCCCAGCCGTACTCTTATAAATGGGCAAAGGATGGGTGAGGGAAACTAGAGAAGATATAATCAATAATATATATATATATATTTATTTATTTATTTATAATAACTGAAAATAATATTTTAGATGATACTAAAAATAATTGAATGAAATAGATCACGCAAACGGTTAAAACCAAAATGTGTCAGGTAAAAAAATAAATTAAAATTAAATTAAAAGTTATGCTAATAAATGAAAATTAATCACGTACTCTCTAACTTGGATGTACTATACAGCATTGATCCTTGGTAGTCTCAAGCACTCACACTCAATCAGGACTTACGAGAGGCTTCCCTCTGAGCCAGTGGTCCGACAGTGACTCACTTGCTTCTGTCAGGTCAAACGTCGGAAGAAATTCCTCGGTAGACCTGTGAGGGAGTTTTTCAAGGGTTAAGGCGTCTTCGCATACCCAAGCGAGTTACTGTCGGACCACTGGCGCAGAGGGAAACATCTTGTAAGTTCTGAATGAGTGTGAGTGTTTGAAATTAGCAAGGATCAATGCTGCATAGTGCATCCAAGCTAGAGAGTGCGTGATTAATTTTCATTTATTAGCATAACTTTTACTTTAATTTTAATTTATTTTTTCCTGACACACTTTGGTTCTAACCATTTGCGTGATCTATTTAATTCAATTATTTTTAGTATCTTCTATTATATTATTTTCAGTTTTTATTTTTTATTCATTTATTTATTTATTTTTTATATATTTTTTATTGATTATGTCTTCTCTAATTTCCCTCACCCATCCTTTGCCTATTTATAAGAGTACGGCTGTGGTTGACTCTTCCCATTATAGTCTTAACAGAAATCGATATTAATATACGTATACTTCCAACATTATTTCTGTAGACAATTCTAAGCAGAGATAAGTACTTCTTCAGTCAGTTGCTCTAACAATGACCCCCCTAAATCAGAGTTTAGGAGATGGACGATTCATTGAGATGAAATGATGCGTGCGGGATGTTAATTCACAGCTCTCGCTTGGTTCATCGGCACTCTTCTCACCCCACCCCCGCCTCCCCCCACGCCACCTGGCAATATTTCTTGAGTGAGAGCCTCGATAAAGGGGTGGTGTCGCCGTCCATTCTCAGCGGTGCGATACCACTTGTCCGTGTCTACCGCACAGCAATCCTCACCTGATAAACACCAGATTTCCAATTGCTCGTAATCCCCCGCCTTGTTTACGGCGCAAACCACAGTTTCTGCCTTGGACGATTTCTTGTGGCACAATGCGCATAGCATACTCGATGGAGGGACCCTCCGTGTCCCCTCTCTGATCTGCCGTTTGAATGCATTTTACGGTTAAGTGAAGCCAGTCTGAAGTAATTGCGATGCTCCTGATATAAATAAGCAGTGAATAAAACTCACTATGTTGTTAACATCGATGAAATTTATGGGCATTCAATCTGTTTGAGTCAATCTTGAAGTTAAAAAAAATATGATGGCCGATTATGTAGGGATATATTTTTAATTATATATTTCATTTTTGTTCTTCAAATTTTGGTATGAAAATACACATTTGGAACATAAGCAGCCAATATTCTTTCGCTGAATTCTTAGCTTATTGATGTTCATCCCAGTCAATAAATTATTAGTTCCAAAGGGATGGATTTTTCTACTTATGAATTTTTACACGCAAGAAAAATTTTAGAACTTAAATTTTCTAGTTGAGAGTAAAATTGAAATCATGATATAATTTTCATTATATAAAATTAAAGATTAAATGTACAAAAATAAAATGCTAAATCAACTGATCAGCTCCGGATTAAATGGACAGCCGCAATAAATGAACGCGATCATAAAGAATTGTTAATAGATGGATAAATGGTCGTCTTTATTTTGGGGCGAGAGTGAGACCATGGAGCCTGTTCTACCGTACGGCCTAACCTGCAATGAATGTACTACAGATTTAAGTAATTCAGTAGGGATGATGTCTAATTATTTTTTTAATTTTGATGCCTAAGCAAATTGTCATTTTGTGGCTGCGTATGTTTATTTTTTAAATTTGTTTTTCAAGGTATTTTTCACACTAATGGTGAATCATAGGAATGACATATTATCTCCGCATTTGATGATTTTTCATTATTTTCGTCAGTCTTTCCTTCAGGTGTGTTAGGATTGTTTTGAAACATTCATGGAATAACTAATTTTTTAAAGCAATGAAAAACTTAGTATTTATGACACAAGTCAAAACATAATTGATTGACTGGCACTCATTTGTCGATAAAGACATATTCGCCGGTCTCAGATAAAGATTTTAATCGCATCTCAAGCTGAAGTTGAATATTTTTTTTACTTATTCTCGAACCATTATTTCATTCCTTGGTGTCATTGACGGTGGTGCAGAAGAGAGCTATCTAAACATTAAGCATTAAATTACTTATTATACTACTATTGATTTCTCCACATTATAGTACAGTAGGGATTTAAGGGCTATAATAGGATTAGCATCGGTATATCGGGCTGAAGTATCGGTACGATGTCCATGAATAATGTAATAGGTAAACTTAATTAACTTGGCCGAAGTCACAAACTGGTAGCTAAAGTTGGCTTGCCGTTTGTTTGCTAGAAACTCTTTCCTTGTGAGTGTCAACTGGAGAATCGTCGTATTTGACTAATTTAAGACAATATGGCTTGACAATGAGTGTAACCCGGTTATGGAAGAATTCAATTCTATTTTCATTTCCAGTTCAATCATTCTTTATTTCCAGGTCAACATTTTCTGTATTTATTTTTTTTAGTTGATACTGAAAGTTGAACCTGCCGAATATAGGTTTTGCGTAGCTTGGCGGATGTCAGGCAATTTTTCATTTTTTCAAAGGGAAACCATTCATGGAATCAATTTAACGATCTTTAAGACGGAAGAGGGTGGGTACACATGGCTAAAATTACGAGTCAGCAAATGAACACTAGGACCAATGTTTCGCGCCCAGATTTTCAAATTTATCTGATACGATTGAGATGCATTTTTTTTCTCGCAGGGTAAACTGTGCACAGAATGAGTTAAATTCAGAGAACCATGGTTTGCTGACCTCGGTACGTTCAACAGCACTGAGGTGTCCCAAGCACGTGGGTGACGGACTACGATAGGGTGTTTGCGGCAGCTCCTCCTCTTACATACGAGGAAGAAACGACTGGAGCATGAACGCCGTTTTATGTGCACGCCTGTCGACTCACGTCTACAGTAATCGCAATGACGGATGACGTTTATGTCACCCATTTACTAATATTCTTTTTGGAAGTCGGATGGTTGCACGCTTTACGAATCAATGTACTCCGTTGGTCAGTGCCTTGCGGAGTTCTTCTTCACTGAAGGCGTTGAGATTAAAATCATTCAAAAAAATAGATGAGCGACTTGATTCGTGTTGTACAGGACTTGACAAGTGCCCCCTTCTGCCTCCCAACCAGAGCGATGCTGGGAGGAGTGATTTTGAAACAGGTGGCAAACATGAGTATCGCTGTGGTGCCCACCAAAGCGATTACCTCAGCTTTGTTGAAACGGCCCGCTCGCCAGATGGAAGGGTGAGGATCGTCTTGCGCAGTGACAACAGGCGTTCCATGCAGGACACTATATCTTATCACTATAATCACGTTTATTTTCATTATCCCTTTGACCTTAACCTTAAATGAATATGAAACTCTGACGTTGAGGATTTCATGCGACGTTGTGCTGAATTTCTTTCATTAGTGTCCAACCATGCTATTGATAGGGTGCTCTTGTATTGCGCAGCGTGCTTGTATTAAGCCCATAAATGTTACTTTTGCCCTTACATGTTGTCACGTCTCGCTTTGAGTTGCCCTGTTTCATTTCACAGTAGATGAACATAATTGGGGATTGAGGTCGTCCAGGATGGATCTGAACGCTTGGCTTATTACGTTGAGCAAGATAATAGGGTATTCGTTTTTCCAAATAGGACAATAGCCTTCCCTTTGGAATGAGAATCCCACTTCCCTCAGTCTACTCAGAGAGTATGTGTTCTTTGCGCATCACAAAGAATGTGAATCTTCTGACTGGGTGTTAAATACATATGAGCAATAATATTCTGCGAAGGTGTTAATGGGTAGAAGTAAAGTTCTTCCGCCAGAAGTGGTTTTCGGAGTCCTCCACAAGAACCCATGAAAACACATTTGTTTCTTCTTCCTTATTATTGTTATTGTGGCTATATTTCTGTATTAGTAAGCATATTTTATTATTATCATTTGTCATTGCTGTGAAGTTGACCTTCGGGTGACCAAATTAATTACCTCAACCAAAAGAAATAATTTAGCTAACGATGAAACGAAGGGAATGCACACATTAATGGATACAGATGGCAATCTAGAAAGAGTTTTCAACGCTTTTGATGACAGTGCGATTTCTAGAAGCAAATTTCTAAGCCAAGGAGAGAAATTAGACTTAAGAAAGGCCATTGTTGTGGGATATATGCAGAAAAAGTAAATGCGATGAAATATTCGCAAAAATCATAAGATTGACAACGTGGTGGATAATGAAAGTTATGAGTGTCTTATGTGAGAGCATGCGATCGAAAGTGAGGTAGCTTGTTTTTTACGACCAGCTTTTTTGTAGCCATTTTTCAAGGAATGGGCCATTAACACTCTGCTATACGTTGGTCGCATCGGTGGATGTCAATGATTATTCGTATTTATTGGCTATTGAACGGATTTAGTTCGGTGACCACAATTATTTCCCTTGCCCGAAATTCTTTCTGCCTAAAAGACATAAAACTAAGATTTGGTATTCAGGGACGCGTTCGTACGAATGCTGTTTTAACCCGTGTCCAAATATTTGGCTATTAGAATATTTCAAGTGAAAATTCAACATTTATAGGAGTAAATTTGGGTGACATGGGATAAGGTGGCCAAAAATTAAATCATGCATTAGCGCGCGCAGGATCAGAGCGTTAAGTCTGGTGAACTTATTTACTATGTTGTTGAGGAAATTCACAGTGCATGAGCCCGTGACATGCATAATTCATCCAGTAAATATGCCTCTTTGATTCTCTTTGTTGGTACAGGTTCCAATAGAGCGGTTAACCCCATTCTAAGCCCGAATTGAGGCATGTTTACTGTGGTGCTATTTCTTTATGCCAGGCCTAACATATATTATTGGATTCAGCGTTCGTCGAAATCTTTCCATGGTTCATCGAAATTTAACCTTTCAAATCTGCTGAGATAAAGTTTATTTTATCATATATAAATGTTACCTTCGATACCAATTAGGTTAGTTATAATATCAGCTAAGCTAAGCTAAATATTAAAATAGGCGGGGAAAAAATAGAGCAGGTAGAGCAGTTTACATATCTCGGAAGTGTTTTGGACCAATACGGTCAAAGTGGTAGGGACGTAAGGAGAAGAATTGCGCTAGGCAAGGAGGCTTTCTCAAGGAGGAGGGAGTTGATGACGGGGACGTTGAGTAGGGATGTTAAGACAAGACTCGTAAAAACTCTGATATGGAGCGTAGCTATGTACGGCGCGGAAACGTGGTCGCTGAAGCAGGAGGATAGACTTAGATTGGAGGCTTTTGAAATGTGGGTGTGGAGAAGAATGGAGAAGGTGAAATGGACCGAAAGGAAAACAAATGAGGACGTACTGGAAATGGTGGGTGAGGAGAGGGGTTTGTTGAGAGAAATCCTATGGAGGCAGGAAAAATGGATGAAAGGCGTATTGAGCGGTAGTGGAATGTTGAAGAGGGTAATAGAGGGGAGAATGTTGGGCAAGCGAGGTAAGGGTAGGAACAGGATAGGGATATGGGACGGGATGAAGGGAGGAAAGAAGTACACCGAGATGAAGAGGGACCTGATATAGATTAGCTTGCTAGGTGGGGAGTCACAAAATGTTTATTTGATAGTTGTGTCCATCCAAAAACCTACCTTAACCGGTAGATTACCTAATAATAATAATATCAGCGAGATCAATATTGAGATAACCAATCTTCAGTTTTTCAAAAATATGAAGTTTTCAACTTGAAAAGAGTTTTGAAAAACTAATCCTTAGTGTCTTGTTTCAGTAGTACATGAAGTTGCTCATTGTTTAAATTATATAAGCAAAAAAAGGTACATTAGCCTTCAATCCCGTTTAAAGTTAAAAAAAATGGAATTTACTTAATACTGTTTTTTTTATGTTAATTTAAAAAAATAACCTAAACCAAATTTTCAAAATTTGTTTACTATTAATGAAACTATGCTATTTTTCTATTTTTCAGAAGTTAATATTTGTGTTTAGTTACGTACATTGATTTTTATCAAACACTCTTCAATTTTTAGTTAATTTCATGTAGAAAGTCCTTCAATTAAAGTGTCGTTTTCGGTTTCTCAAAAGCGTTTCTTAACGAAACTGGAATACCCTTGGTTATTTTGGATCTAGGTTGCCCTGCTCCTCATATGATTACCACAAACTAAGTTGGAAATTAATCGAAAAGTAAATTTAAGAGAAAAACCCCATTAATACTTTTCCGAGATAAGTCATGTGGGATTAAAACTGCAAAGATTTTTTGGATTTTTCTGCACCGTACTAGATATGTGACAGAATGTTTATATATTAATGATTCATAATGTATTTCATTTTATTAACCAAAGCATTTGAGGTGTACTAGTTAAATATTTGCCACTTGAATTTACTAAATAGAAAATGTTAACCTCTAATCAAATTTAAGGCTTTGTAACTGTTTTTCTTTTTTTATCTTAACCAATGGTAAATTGTAAATTTTGATTAAAAGATTAAATGGCAAGAATACCGCTTCGTGCTGTTTTAGTAAATTCAAACCGCTGCTCCAATGTTCTTCACGAATACTACGAATATCCACCGGGTGAATGAAAGTATAATTGGCGTTACAGAAAATGTTCATGGCTACAGAAATAAGTTTCCTCAATGAGATTAAAGAGAAGTGTATGCTTCCGAACAAATATTATATTCAATCGTTTCAAACAGTGATCCCAATATTTCATGGAATTTCCCTTTGGGTGGCGGAAGCCCTCTTATTTTGTGAAGCCCTTTACTGAAATGCATCATTTTCAGTTGAATTCCAATGAACGTCACCTGGCCAAAGTACTAGTGTATGCGGGGGATATACCTGGCAGTTCTCCGTATTTGACAAGATTCCTATTATTACCTTAAATGGTTTATTTTTTTACGAAAGAGCAATATGGAAAGCTAAACGTTTGACAATAAGATGGCGAATACAGTTATTTCAGTAAATGACAACAGTGAAAATGACAGCCTGTTCTTCTATGATAATATTTCTTGTTGTATTCCCTCGAAGCTTATTACTTAGGCCTCGAAATTATTACTTTTACATTTTCTCCTAAAATTTATTTTTATGCCAAGAAAACGTTTCACTTTTTTCACTGTTTTTCTAGTTTTAAAAAGGCTAACTATCGTGATGCTAAAAATTATATTAAACCTCTTCCTTACTCTGAATCATTTCAGCATTTTTAATTCACGATTTTACAGAAACATGAAAAACTAATTTTGTTAAAAATAATTAAATATTTATGCCAAAAAGCCTGGCGACAAATTTCCCTAATCTCAACTCTCTTAATGAAAAGCTATGAAACAGCTAATATTTATAGTGCTAAGACGCAGTTAAACACGTAAAACGTCTTAGAATCATGCAGCATTCTGCAACGATTTCGTTTTTAATTTTCGTAATAGTTGTCGTACGGTCGTTATAAGGAAAGAAGCGACCCACAAATGAGGTCAATCGTGCCACTTGAGATAAGTTGGGGATGTAGCATTCCTAGGGTTATCACGGTGTGGGAGGAGTCTATATAGGAGTATAAATTATTATTATTGGGGGTTTATTTAACGTCCCATGCGACGGATTGCGTAATCTGCTCGAAGTGCTCTTCACACACCACCTTAGGTGGGGATCGGGATTCCTGTGGAAAATTTCACTGGCACCGAGATTTGAACTTTGACCCTCGGCGTGGGAACTAGAGCCCAAGCTGCTGCACCAACCCAATTCATTATGTATCAAAGGCGAAAATTATACAAGTATTATTCCTAGTCAATTATTGTACAGTTAGTTATTCTGAGATCAAAGTTGCAGTCGTCCAACATTATTTCATCAATGAAATTTAATTCCCCCCATTTTATTTTTTCTCATTTATTTCAACTTGTAAATGATCGAATTACAAATTTCTATTCATAGTAGTGAAGGCTATTATTTAAATATTCTTTGGAGGAAGATAATATGAATACAACTAATTTTTCTGGAACCCCTTACCCATTAACAGGTTCACATACGTGCTAGATATTCACCACTGAATAAACTCTTTTGTTCAGATTCATTGAGTTTTTGTGCAGATGCAGGTGAGCATTCCTGACCATAAGCAGGAAAGTCTTGAGAGAAAAGCAGAGTCCTGGGATGAAACAGGGCGTCGTTGGTGAAGCATTTTCCATAACATGCTTCCATCAATGGGGTGGCCCAACCGCCTCATGAAGAAGGCGGGTGCTCCGTTCATTGCTCCCGATTGGCACCCCCCTTTTCTACCCCCCCCCCCCCGCCGTGGAAACCACCATTCAGCAAACACTCGCTACGCCTTTCTACTCAGAATCGGTCTGAATCCTGGCGCAAATGCGCTCATATCCCATATGGTGTCTGAGGTTTGCCACAACCCTCCATACGGTGACTGAATCATCCATTTTGATAAAGGCTTCACACCAAAAATTTAATTTTTTGTGGAAACGTAAAAAGGTATTTATACTCGTGTCTAACTTTTAAATTATTAATACTGTTAAATTTAGAGATTTATTTGGCTAATGAAATTTCACCACTATATGCCGAACTATCACATAAATACGTAGATGTCTCTGAAAAAATAGATATACAAATAATTTAAATATTTTTTTTTAGAATAGGGTTTTTTAAAGTACTGTTTAAGTATGCTTGATTATTTTTTAATATTAGTCGAGGAAATACAACAATTTTCCGACTTCTTGTTGCTCTTCTTGTCCTGGGAAGAATTGGACAGTGATTTTATAAAACCGCATCTGTGAGCTTCAGATAAGAGAATTGGGATCCTCTAATCAGAGATTAAGACTGAAAAGATAAGATATAAAGAAGTATGAATTATTATGAGGACAGTTTCTCCGATGCATCTGAATTTCAGAAATAAGACGCCCATTAGTATGGGTTTTACAACCGTGAACCCCTTTCACGTAAAGAAGCTCTTCATTAAGAAGAACTTAATGGTCCCAGGCTCATTTTCCCGCGATGTAATAAACTGACATTAGGGAATGTCTTTCTTTTAGGAATATTCGGAAAGACGTACAGTAATGTGCACTGATAAAGCCAAAAACATACGGATAATGCAAAAAAGTACGGGACCCTATTTTCCTTCCCATCCATTCTTAGTAATTTTCAGGTTTCCTGCTGTATAATTCATGTCCGGCGTTTCTGTTATAAGCATGCATGTGCGTAACTTGAACTCCATCAGTTGTAAGAGGGGAGGAAGTCAATGCATTCGATCATTTTTCATTTTATGAAAACTCAGTAAGTTAGAGTATGTGTCTCTCTTTACAAGTCCACACCGTTAGCCAAAGATTGGAAACTATAAAGATCCGTTAATAATCCGTACAATATAAACGCTTTTAATTGCTTCTTTATTAGCTTCCCAAGAGTTTAAAGAAGTTGTGTATTAATATGATTTACATGTAATCATTAAAAAACTTCCTCCATCTCCAAAATAATCCAACAAACAAAATCAGCCATTGTTTATCGCGAAATCATCAACAATCCAAGGAGCAATCACTAAGTTCTCAAGTGACAAAAAATATCTGCACTTTTTAGGGCAATATAACGAGAGTCCGCATTTGCAAAAGAATGCAATGAAAATACTCTTTATAAAATTGAGATTCCATAATCTTAATTCTAAATCCATACATTTAGTGGTCATTGCTATAAATCTATGACCTGAGGTTATTTAACAATAAAATTAGAAAATACTTAATAGTCAAAACCGAAGAAAATTCCGTCATTGCAGGGTTCTGAAGTGGAATTCACATTTTTAAAATGAAAGAAGTGGAAAAGAAATATTAAATTGACATATATTACTTTAAACGCATATTGATTGGTATTATAAAGGCAGAATTAACATTTCAATATCCGAAACGCCTCAAAAAGCGATGCCACTGTCACAGCCATACTGCATGAGAAATCGAGTTGACATGATATTAGCACTTAAGAAAAATCCTAAGGAGGCGCAGGGTAATTTATGATTACAAAGCGCAAATCATGCCGTCAATTTTTATTGTGGTACTCCCTTTGTCGCTGATCTCAATTCCTTATTTTAAATATAAATTGCAAATCCAGTTGTGATGTGGTGGAACCGTTTCATATTAACAGAAGCAAAGACTATTACAATTTTCCACGACTAGTTTCGATGCACGGCGTAATTTTCAATTCCGACATGAAAGTGATGTAGTGCATCGAAACTAGTCGGAAATAAATCTTTATTAAGTGGACAACTGCACTAATCTTCGTCTCTGTTCACTTTTTTTGAGTCTAGTTGTTTTTGCTTCCATTGTATGATTATGATGTGCCGCTAATAAAATGGAACGATACCTTTGGCCTCAAATGCTGCTCTTTGAGACTTCGCATCGGACTGCTCGGCGAGGTTCTTGCCTCCACTAGCAAGCTTTTCTTACCTTCGTCCAACGTGGGCACCCCTTCACCATTTCCACTCAGCATGCTGGTGCCGTGCTCAAAGTGCCGTGCTCATATTGCTGAAGCGAACATATATTTCGTGGTGCACCTGTAACAAGGGCCAAAAATATCGCTTAAGACGTTTCCGCTTTGAGCCACCTATATCCTTATTTGCTTTGCTTCGTTATACGATCGTTAATGACTTTTCTTTTTTATTCAATGACATTTTGGCTTCGGATCCTCTTGCAACTGAAACCGGCGTAGGAAAAAATAAATATCACTTCGACATATAAGCTCCATATTAGTATTTTTTAGCATTAGTACTAATTTGCACACAAGTATTTTTTGGCTCTCACGGGTAATGAGTTTGTCATATTATACCCTTCAAACACTAATGAGACCAGAGTACAAAAAAAAGCTAGCCAGCATCCCTTTTGCGTATGGGTGAAACAAAATGCCCAGTAAGGAATAAAGATAAAATGCGATCAATTCATGTTATGGGAGGTGATCCTACCTTAATCTATATTATAGATGGAAGTTCCCCGTTTCGGAAACCCTCAGTTTAATTACTTTTCCTATGATTTAATTATACGCAGAAATTCATTTCAATTCTTCTCCCGAGGACATGCGATGCGCTCATGTTTGGAAGATATTCCAGAGCCTACACGACTGGATATGAAGGTACATGGTTTCCCTAGAGGAAACCCTTACCCGGTTATAAAGGGTAACCCTGGCTTACACCTCTTCCTAACACTCGCCATACGAACTCATCGTTCCTCACTCGCACGTAAGCAGTCTGAGACATGCACAGGTTGCGGATCAGTCTCCTGTCCCTCCAATCTATTCCTATTTTCTGCAATATACGCTTTAGTTTTTCCCAATTTACCCTATCAAGCGCTTTTCGAAATCTACGAAATATCATACTGAATGTACGGGATATCAAACTTATTGTTCTGTAGTCCTCATATGATGTAGCATTTACCTATTTCTGAATAAGAATTAACACTGATTTCACAGTCTTCCGGACAGATTCCTTCCTCGTAAATACTAAGAATCTGTCCATATAGAGTCTTCTTCCCATATTTACCTAAACATTTCCATATTTCCGCAGGAATGGTGTCTACGCCTACGGCCTTACTTGCTTTCATCTCCCTTAATACCCTTTCTATTTCTTCGTCGAGTATGCCTGGACAAATGCTATCTTCTTCTACGTCATGTTCCTTTTCTATGCCTAACCTTGTTGGCCTAAGTTCTTTACCAGTGCTTCTATATTCCTTCCATCACTCTTGGATCTTTTTTGTGTCAACTGTTACCTTACCCCACTTATCTCACACACGCGTTTATTCCTAGTGCCCAAACTGTTGTCCCCCACCTTTTCACCATCTCTTCCTTCGCCTTTCGTCGCATTCCAATCCCCCATCACTATTAAATGTTTCCCTGCAGGAACACACGCAGTTATATCCTCTAACTCATATCCTATCGACTACTTCCTCCTTTTGGTTGCTCTGTGGCATTTATACCTGAACAATGACCAAGTTTGTAGACCTTTGTGAGCACAGGGAAGTAAGAAAATACGACCTGGATGATTTTAAATATTAGGATTCTAGGCCAGCAAGCATAGACCGAGATAAAATAATGGTGTAGAATTGGATACCTTTGATGCAGATATACTTTACGGCAAGATCGTAAGAGCAGTAAGCGAATAGGAATCAAATTAGGCCGAAGCGAGTGATAAAATCCCAATGCAGAAGAACTAAGGAAAGGTTTAGAAAAATTCGACAGCTTGGTTTAATGGCCTAATCAAAGGAATTTTTTAGGGAGGATTTTGGTCGTGAGAATTCAGAGATAGACATAGTTCTCATCCAAAAAAGTGAAATACAACGGTATGTAGGGACTTAAAATCAATGTTTGATTTCACAAGCAAGTGAGGTGGTACATAGAACCCTCAATAATTTTTATTTTTCATTTTTATTAATGTATCTTCTCCAAGTCACCGCCATGGTGTGTGGCAGGGGGGGAATACACGCAGAATAATTTTACCCGAACATGACCCTGTCGCGGCCGAACAATGTTATTAGGATCCCCTATCATTCTTGAAAAAAAACGTCGGAAGGAGGGTCGGGCAAAATATTGCTTAGCGGATTATCAGTTTTGGTTCAAGTGAGGGTTAGACACGCGTGATGACATTGTAGTAACGAGACGTCTTAAAGAAAGATACATAGGAGTACAATCAGGATGTATTTATTTCTTAGATTTCTAGAAGACGTTAAATAGAGTATACTATATGAATAGAATTAAGGAACATGATAGAGTGTACATATATAGCAGTAGGTTGGAGAGATGGGCGACTGTACCGCGACCTGTACATGTCTCAGGCAACTCAGGTGCGAGTGGCGGATGGAGATTCGGAACGGGCGGTGTTGGGGAGAAAGGTTGGACAGGGATATCCATTGTAACTTGTGAAAATAAACGTTGAGAAAATGCCAAAAATAGGTATTTATAGTATCGGAGAATGAAATGAATGCTGTTGTGGCATTCATAAAATCAGTCGGGTTCATTGAAGACCAAGCTTTAGTTAGCCAGAGATTATAGAGGTTACTGACATTTGAACATTAAACAACTTGGCTTTTCCACTTACATTTTTTTATTATCATGACATAGGTTTCGTTAAGGTATAACATCATCAGGTTATCATCATCATCAAATTTTAAGTGGAAAAGCCAAATTGTTTAATATTCAAATGTCAATATGAAGATTTATTTATGGGGTTACTATAATATAGCTAAGCAAATTGGAAAACCAATGTGAAGGTATAGGTTGTAGATCAATGTGAAAAAGGTGAATTTCATGAAGTTTTCGAAAATGAGAATTACTATTTAAACATTAAATTAAGGAGGCAAACATTAATGCAGGTGGAACATTTCACCCAATTTGTAATTGTTTGTACCAAAATGTTAAAAATGGATATTAAAAGAATATTTGCTTTGGTGAAATAGGCGTTTAAAATTTGGCGATAAAGCCGTTGAAATAGAAAATATTTTTCTGGTCCGAGTAGTGACGGAGTAAGAGTCTCATCTTCCAACTCATGGGGTCCTCATGCCTCTCAATGTCTTCGCTTTTCTGTAACTTGCTGTTCTTCTTTCCACGCTTTATTTTGTGCTAATAGGTCCGTAGGTAACAAGTTAATATAAATTTCTAGTTTCTGTACAGAACGAAATGTTTATGCCCGAGATAAATTTTCCTCACCTTGGACCTATATTATCTCAGAATTTCACGGAACATGCTGATCTACTGTTACTACCGACCGTGATTCCCCGGAAATTATCTTCATCCTTGGCGAATTTTTACATTAGTTTCCGGAGCGGAGAGCGGCTGGTACTGCAACACATAGCAACTTTTGTCACACTATTGACAAAATTGTGTGATGATTTGTCCTAGCATTCATGCACTAGGTATCTTAACACTTAAACGGTATTACCTTGTGCTATCAATGGTGGCTCTGCGATTTTCTTGTTCTTTGAACATGCTTGCTTGACTCCCCTGTTTCACTCGCAGGGAGTTTCACACCGCAGCGAACCGAAAAGTCAACCAGAGATCGGCCTCCGACCTCCAGTTGCCACTGGAAAAATTCTTGCCAGCGGACTTGCGAAGAACGAACCTGTTTAGGCGGGTGCCTCGTATTCACAGCGGGGCTGCCGTCGTGGCTCGCAAACTCCTTGGGCGTCGCCGCTTATCTTTCCCATGAGGAGTAACAGTTCGAGAGACGGTGCAAGGTTTTCCTTCACTCTCCGCCCGTCTCCTCCTTTCCCTCCCCCCTCCCGCCCTTACCTCACTCGGCATTTTATGAACCGTTGCTAAGCGCTCGCAGCCAGGGGCAAAGATCTCAAAGAGCCAAAGTTTCACTTGACGGAGCTATGGCGTATAAATCCCCCTGGCCGGGAGGGGGGGATCCGCCCCCTTCCTCCGAAACCCCTTGCGTTGTTCGCCTCCCCGCCTGGCAACCACCCCATCCCATCCCTCCGGCATAGTTTTCCTTCGCTCACGTAAAGGTGGCGGCGATTCAACTTTTGATGTGCGCTGGAGTTTAACGTTCGACTGCGAATAACTCAATATGCGTCACCTTTCGACAGCGTCCTTTCTCAATGGATTGAAATATCCTTGAACATTCATTGATAAGATAAAGGCTTACTGAAGTTTCCAGTTCTGAGAGGTCCAAAATTGTTTCAGTTCAAATTATATTACGTACTTCCTTCTGTCTTCGAATCTGATTCAAATTTTCGAAAATCAAATAAAGAAGTTCAGATACATACGCTTGGTTAGAACTTTTCGGTTCGTTCTCTCCGGTTTTCAATTAAACAGCACTTGGTGTATACTTAATATTAACCACAGTTCCTCAAAACTATGACTATTTTATCTTCTATGTGTGTAGGTGTGTGTAAATATATATGAAAATATATATTTATATGTATACATAATTTTCGGTAATCTACCGGTGAAAAAGGTTTTTTATGGCTGGACACAACTTTCAAATAAATATCATGTGACTCCTAACAAAACACAATCCAGCAGCCTACTCTACATCAGGTCCCTCTTCATCTCTGTGTTCTTCCTTCCTCCCTTCATCCGGTCCAACATCCTTATCCTGTTCCTGCCCTTCCCCCATTTGCCTAACATTCTCTCCTCTATTACATTCTTCAACATCCCACTGCCGCTCTATACGCCTTTAATCCATTTTCCCTGCCTCCATTAGATTTCCGCAAAACAAACCCCTCTCCTCACCCACCATCCCTAGTACTTCCTAATATGTTTTCCTTTCGGTCCATTTCACCTTCTCCATTCTTCTCCACACCCACATTTCAAAACCTTCCAATTTACGTCCATCCTCTTCCTTCAGCGACCACGTTTCCGGGCAGTACATAGCTACGCTCCATATCAGAGTTTTACGAGTCTTTTCTTTGCCTCCCTAATCAACGTCTTTGTCATCAACTCCCCCCTCCTTGTGAAAGCCTCTTAGCCAGCGCAATTCTTCTCCTTATGTCCTTACTTCTTTGACCGTGTTGGTCCAAAACAATTCCCAGATACGTAAACTGATCTACCTGCTCTATTTTCTCCGCTCCTATTTCAATACTTAGCATAGCCTTTTCCTTTATGGAAAATCGCATGACAATTGTTTTATTAATATTGATCCTCATTCCGTATCTATTGCATTGAATTTCGAATTCACTCAGCAATGCTTACAACCACTTGGCTGATTGACAAAGCAAACCTAACTGATTTTACGAAGTCCCCTCCGACTTTCACTCACACCTGCAGCTTTTTCAATGTCTCCTTAATCCTTTCCTCCACATATACGTTGAAAAGCACCGGTGACAATGGGCAACCCTGCCTTACACCTCTTCCTAACACTGCCCATCCGGACTCTCCTTTCCCCACTCGCACCTGAGCAGTTTGAGACATGTATAGGTTGCGGATCAGTCTCCTGCCCCTCCAATCCTTTCCTATTTTCTGCAAACTACGCATTAGTTTCACCCAATTCACTCTGTCAAACGCTTTTTCGAAATCTACGAAACAGGCAAATACGTCCTGATTGTATTCTATATTCCTCTCGACTAATGGCCTCATTACTGCAATGGCATCACGCGTACCTCTTCCTTTCCTAAACCCCATCCGATCATCCCCTAAGTAATCATTTGCCTTACTCTCTATCCTTTTGTTGATGATCCTGAGAATAACTTTAGCTGCGTGGGATATCAAACTTATTGTTCTATAATCCTCACATGATGTAGCCTTTACCTTTTTCGGAGTGAGAACTAACACTGATCTTACAAAATCTTCCAGCTAGATTCCTTCCTCACAGATACTACGAATCAGTCCATATAGAGGCTTCCAACATTTTTCTAAATATTTCAACATTTCCACAGGAATGTTGTCTACCCCCACGGCGTTATTTGCTTTCATCTCCTTTAATGCCCTTTCTATTTCATCGTCGAGTATGCCTGGACCCAAGCTATCTTCTTCTACGTCATGTTCCTTTTCTATGTGTAACCTTGTCGGCCTAAGTTCTCTACCATACATATTCTACATATCTCTATGTATTCCTTCCATCTATCTTTGATTTTTTCTGGTTCAACTATTATCTTACCGCACTTATCTTTAACTTTTACCACAGATCTTGTTTTTTACTTACCGATAATAACTTAACCTTGCTGTGTAGCGCACCAATTTCACCCTCCCTCTGTAAACTTTCCATATCCTCGCATTGCGTTTTCCACTATTCTTCCTTTGCTTTATTTGTGGCCCGTCTCAATTTATTGTCCAGCTCTCTGTATTTCATTTTGTCTAACTCTGTCTTTAGATTATTCAACTTTCTTCTGTCATCCATCTTTGCAATCATCTCATCTGTGAGACATAGTTGCCTTATCCTTTACACGTTCACGGTTCCTATAGTGTCTTTCGCGGCTTTCGCTATCACTTTCTGGATATATTCCCATTTTTCTACGACAGTAATGAACCCTTTAGCGTCATCCATGATTTTCTCTACAGCTTGTTGATACTCCTTCCTTCTTAATCCATAAAATGCTTCTACATTCCATTCCATAACTTGCAACCCTGGCCTTATCTTTTGAAACGGATGTTACATTTCACAACAACTAAATTGTGGTCAGAGTCCGAATCCGCTCCCGGAAATCTGTGCGAAGTTGTCACACTGTTCCTAAACCTGTGCCTAACCAGAATATAATCTCATACCTTTCTGAGTCACCATGCATTTTCCATGTACACCTACGGCTCTTGTGCTGTCTAAATCACGTGTTGGTGCTGACTAACCGCTCTCTCATGAAGACGCCATTTCTTTCTCCACGCGGTCATTCTTTCCGCCTAAACCGTAGTCCCCCACTTTATCACCATCTCTCCCTTCGCCTACCGTCGCATTCCAACCCCCAATACGAGCAAATGTTTTCCTGCAGGAACACACGCGATTATATCATCTAACTCATGGGACATCCTATCGACTTCTTCCTCCTTGTGGTTGCTCGGTGGGATGTATACCTGAACAATGACCAAGTTCGTTGGTTCTGCTTCAATCTCTATGAGTAATATTCTATCAGTTGCTTACTCTATGTTGACTACGCTTCTTCCAACCCCTTTATTTAATATTTCTGCTGTTATTTCTTCCCTGCAAGGGCTTCGTGGGATGACGACCGCGGAAGCCTTGCCTCCCCCGCTGTCAGGCACGACACACGGCCTCTTGGGCCGAGTCCCGTAGTTGCCAGGACTCATATTCTTAATAGTGCCCATCATTACATTCTTGGGAATGATAATTGAGGTGGTTTCCCGTTGCCTTCCTCAATAGTGTTTTTGTCGTGACACCATCACTTACTGGTTGGGGTCAGACGCATTTGCAGCTGCCTCAAAGAGGAGCAGACGCTGCGTAGACCACCTTTCGTCTGGCTGTTGTAACTGGTATAATTACCTAATAGGCTCTAAAACAGGTTTATCAGTAGTGTTTTTAGCTTCGTATTTAGACTTTTTTATATTTTTTATGTTCGGTTTAGTCGCTATTATGCTGGAATGCACAACATAGTTCAGGTTCGGAGTAAATATAATTTAGTCTTACATTTCTCCACAGATCGCTATTTCTAAAACAATCCAAGATACTCAGAAGTCCGATGACAATGATTACAGAACACATTATCATTAACAGGACCTAATATAAATCTTAGAAATTTTGGGAATCAAGACGTCTTCGCAATGATAACGTATATATAATGAGACATGGTCTCACAATAGATAATAGTCGCATTACAAATTGTCATAAAGTGAAGTTTATATCGTGAAGACATGATATTTTTCCTGTTACATGGTATTCACTAGCCAACTTGGATTTGGCAACTAAACGCTCACCCCGGGGTATAAATCGAAGGACGGATTTTATGAAAGGAAATTAACATTTTCGCCTAACTGAAAACTAAGAGTAAATAGATCTCTTTTTTCCATTCATACACATTTGAACTTAGAATAGTATGAGTTTGATATATTTTTGGGTTTTTCTGCTAAAGGATGTTTTCTCGGATATTTCAACAACGTATTAGTTCCTGAGAAAAATAAATATCACCCGTTCATCCTCAAGCTGACAATTCCTACATAAAAAGAATTATTGAATTTACTTTACATAAGTTTTCAGCTACTGGCAAGACAAAATTTAATATTTTTTTCTGGCTTTTTTCCTCCTTCCATACCAAAACATCGCTAGGCAATTCTATTGTTATTCTTTAGAGCAGTTAACATTTCCGATACATTTGAAACTATGCATAATCTTTGGAGAATATCATTCCTTTTTAATTGATTATCCTCCAGAAGCAGAACACAACTTATTAAGGAACGATAAACAAATGAAAAAGTTGGGCAAATTTAAAGGAAATCCTCTTAACTTTATGTAGTACTCCACAAATGCAATAATTCACAATTTCAATAATTTTATCACTTAGATAAAATGGTACTCAAGTCCACCTCCAATCAAAAAGATTAGAACGGGAGCTGGTGGTATGTTGTAACCACAATATTTCTACTCGCAAAAACTGTACACATTTAATGAGTACCTTGCCAATAGCCGGAAAATATAATCCTCATAGAGTATTCCGTTGTCTTTTCCCCCGGAGGAGATTGAAAAATTTGCGAATCGGACATATTTTTTTTCGTCTTGAACTCGGCTGAATAGTCAATGGGGACGCCAAGACCTCGTTTTGACCATTTTAAGACGGTAATGGTGAGCCCGGTCCTGAGAACGGGCCCGAAAAGTTGCAAAAAAAATTGCGAAGCGGACATATTTTTTCGTCTTAAACCAAGGAATTGACTACACCATATTCTGCGTAAATTTTGGAAACCTCCCTGAAGAGTACATTTAGCCTTTTCGCTAGTGTGTGGTTGGGAGCTGAAATATTTGATACTACAGGTCTGATCGGAATCCCATTTTTGTGAATTTTAGGTAGGCCGAAAAACCGTGGTGCTGAGGTATTCATTTGCACTAGTTTGAACATTTCCCTATTTTTAAATAACCTTTTACCCCTCCACCCTCCCTCTCTGACCAACTCCCCCCCTCCCTTGATCAGAAGGTATAAAACCAAGTGTGCTTCTAGGAGGATCAACTGATGATGACGTTCAATGTCGAAATCTGGGTCGTGTTTTTAAAATAAAATGTGTGGAATTGCAAAGTTAAGCATTTCATTTCATTAATTCTTTCCCAATGTTCATAGATTTGAATAATTCTATTGTAAGGGGCCCGCATCTAAGGGAATTTTCGGGGGTCCAGGGGTTGCCCGATATTTGCCCTGAAAAATTCTGGATGGCACATCTTATTGATAGCAGAGAAGAAACGCGACTTATTTCGGGTTGACAGAGAAAAAGTGGAAGCAAAATTCACATTCTCTTGGCTTAGCCTGGCCGAATAAAACCAAAAGGGCATTGGAAAATGTAGGGCAAAACTTTCTAAAAAATTGAAAGAATGAGACTTGGTGTTTCCCGGGAGGCAGCTGCATGCATGTTCTTTCAGACTCAAGGGGCTTGAATTATATTTAGAATTTATTATATATTCCGTGATTCCGGACGGAAATCTGATAATTACTTTCGGAAAAATTTTAGCCCGTGGTAGACAGTGGTTTGGCACGTAAATTTGTCTGTCCTTTCCGAGAAAAATAGAGCCCAAAATGAAATATCCTCATATCAGGATTGTTTTGAAAAGGACAGAAAAATGTGCGTGCCGCGGTGTCTACCACGCACTTCAATTCATCTCACATTTTTCATCAGATTGGAATCAAAGAATGCATTGGAGTCTAAGCCGATGAAGGTACTTGAAAAGGAAATAATAGAGTGGACTTCCAGGTGCTGGGAAATAATATAATCTTTGAAAATCCCAACTTACCTGGAGCTGTTTCAAATTTAGATTTCTGCCTGGATGGTGTCTAGGATATTGTAAATATATTCAGCGTCAATTATCATATCTTCATGGTGTCCACAAATCTTACAAATGTAAATATCAGGTTCACAGCATACCACCATTTCCCGTACTAAATGGGAGAAGTAGAATGCCGGACCGGCGCTGAAGAGAATGAAAGAAGCGGGAGGGGATATGTCCTCTCGTGATCCGCCTGTTTGGGGTTTTAATGAATGGTCGCCATCTGACCGTGGACTGCATCTGGCCGCACGGCCCGCACCGCTCTGGGGCTCGCACTGATTTTCCTCCCGCACCTCGCCTCTCTACTTATTTCAACCCTCTTCAGCTCGCTAATCCAACCCCCGAAACGCACGAGCCTCCCCTCCCTCCGCCATCTGAATCCCCCGACCTCTCCACTCAACCTCTCGCCCATCAATCACCTCCACATCTTATGTTACCACTGCCCATCTTCTCCTGCTTATCGCTCCCCTCCTCCCCACTCTTTCTCTTGCCTCCCCTCCTCCTATCTACCTTAAACTACACCACTCCATCTTCCTCTTGGCCCCCTTATCGCACCTAAACATCCCTCCTCAAACTTGCCGCCCTTCAACTCGTCTCCCGTGGGTTCGTCCCACGCCCTTACCACTTCCTCTCTCACTTCGGCTTGGATTCAATCCCTTTCCCTCCGCCCTTCAACCCCTTCTTCCCCGCCTTTTCCAACACCCAAAATCTATCCCACTCCCGTAATTATCTCTTCCCACTCATTCAACTCGTATTCTTTTGTTACCTCCACTCTCATCCTCCTCCTCCTCCTACCCCCCTCCTCCACAAGAAGTCATTCGGGTCCTCCCCCGTCAAAAGTACCAGCTTTTCACTCTCACCCCTTTCCTCCTTCATCTTCATTTATTCACCTCCTTTTCCGACCCCCCCACCCTCCCATTCCTCGCCTTCCAAATTAATCCAGTCATCATTCCGAGCAAGATCTCTTTTTCTCTCGCCGTGAGATAAATTTCCCTCCTCCGCAATCTTCTTCTCCGACTCCCTTTTTTCACATTCCTCACACAGAGCCCCTTCCCCTCTCACACACTCTACATCTGCCTTCCGTTTTACACTGTTCTCACCCTCCTCCCCATCCCCCCAACCCGAATGCCGGTGGCGCGCGAGAGCGCGTAACGTATGCATTTATAAAGGCTTCGCTATCGAGTTTTCGGAACTTTAATCAAAAAACTCGCCTTGCTCGCGTGTCTCCCGTTCTGCCAGTTCCACCGCGAATGCCGTAATCAGCGTCACTTTTGGAATGCGAGTTGTGCGTCGAATCCATGTTTTATTTCGCACGCGTGAGTGCAGAACCACTCCCTCCCGTCCAAATCTGCTGTGCTAAATTACCAGGCGCCTTGAAAAATCTCTTCGTTAACGAAATGTCTCTGCGTCCGATTTGGAATGGAAAGAACGAAAAAGGCATTCTTAGCTCCTTTACGAACCGAGAGGAGCGCACGATGAGCCTCATAACAACGCAAGCAAATTTATATTGCGTGTAAGGCACGTCAAATTAAGTGGAAAACCTACAGCTACTTATGATTGTAGTTTTACACCGTTTTGTAGAAACAGCCCTTGAAAAATTTCACGCGACTGTTACGATTCATCCAACTCGGACGTTTGGATTCTTTGATACTGTCGACGATAGTGGCTTTTAAAGACCAGAGAGAGAGAGAGTCGTATGCTAAAGTAATGTGGCATTAGTAAGTCGTTTCGGGGGAATCCGACTCAGAAATGTAGATAGATACGAGGGACTCGACGATGAGTTAGAATGGACGGAATTTATGCTCATAGAAGAGGTGACACGTGCTTGCTTACGTATTACAGACAGTCAAGTTACCCAGTATTCATTCGGATATATCATTATGAGTGGCGAAACAGCTGTTCGTCCTTTTAAAGACCTATAAATATAAAACGGAGTGATTTACGACAATGGACGGCACCTCATTTTGGACTCAAATTTATCTTCCGAGCACGTCCTGGAAGTTTCTCGGTGCTGCTTAGATATGACATGCATAAGGTAATAAAAACCGTTCTTGGAAAATTTTCTAACATTCTCTTCGGCCTCTCGCACACAAAAATTTTTGAGGTTAACATCAGTAGCTACTGTTTGATAAAATCAAAAAGGAAATAAAGCCAGTGGATGGCCATGCAGGAATTCCAAGCACGGAATACTCAGCAAAATATTTGAGTGATTGGATGTAGTCCAATTATAGTATCGAATCATTTATCTTTTCAGTTGATGGTTGTGTAAAAAGTTACATAAGTTTCAATGGCCATAAAAAAATTGATATCCTGCGTGGTAAAAGTGCGTGATAATATAACCTGAATCTATAGCACGCTAAAACAAAAGTAACCAGCCATGCACGCATGTGTTTATGTGCGAGGAATTTATTACACGTCAGAGAAAACCGCAAGACATGCACGCTTTCTCACATCATTCTGCGCATTAATCTTAACAAATTCATCATTAGGGTAAACCAAAGTCCTTGTACCTATAGCCATGAATTTAAACTGTATGTACTTGTAAACAGCTCGGTAGTCCTGGTGGAGGCGGGGTCCTTCTTCGCATGCTAATCAAGAGAACGAGGGTTCGACTCCCACCTAGGCGGGTTTCCCTTCGTACATCGATTGGATATTTGTGACTGTCCTTGCCATCTCATGGCCATAACCCGATTTTACAAACTATTTTGGGATAATATTGGTTTAGCTAGGATAACAGTCGGATAAGAAATAAGTAGCGCGATAAATATTATGACATCATTTACTCACTTGCAGAGAAATTTACATAAAATAACTACCATTCAGTGTGGTCGTAAAAATCTGCTTATCACTTGAATCCATTAAATTAAAAGAGGGTAATGATGATCCATTTCCATATGAACCCATCTGATGTTTTGGCTCAAATTTTCAAAGCCTTCATGGAAATTTCGCAGAGTTGGTTTTAGTAATGAAGTCGAGAGAGTAACATAGTCGGCGAGTGACCGAAAGCACCCCGGAACTATCCCGTGCCTTTCCGGCCGCGTTGCGGGCGATCGGCCGGATTTGATCTTCCATCGTCATCGTTTCGGATTTTTAGTCCTCTCCATGGATGGATGGAAATGGACCTCGTGAGTTTCGCGGAGGGCATAAACGAATCAGCCTCGCGCTTCATTTCATTCAACCAGAGTCGAGAGCCGTTCCTCCGCCGTGAATGCCACCGGCCGGTTCCCTCCCTTCTCCGCGAGTGAGCCTTTCAGCGAGTGAGCCGACGTCACCCCCTCCCGCCACGGTTCCGCTCCCGCGACAAACGCCCCAGTCGGGTGTGCCCACATTTATGTGCGTGCGTGCGTGTGTGCCCGGCCAAAGGAGAGCCCTCCCGAGGCTTGCGGGGGTTGAAGAGGGGGGCGATGGGGAGAGGATGGGGGAACGACGGTGTGATTAATGCGGTCACGGCGAGAGAGGGGGAGGGGGAGGGTTGGTTGAAGGAAGTTAGGGGTGGGAGGTCGAGTCTGAGGAGAGAAGCAAACTGAGGGGGATCTGCGCAAGGTGAGACGGGGAAGATGGGGAGAGAGCAAGCAGGTCGGTTCGTTAGGATAGGCCGCCTCTCTCTATATCCCTCTCGACCTCTCCCTCGAGACCGGGGCTTGCGATGGAGGCGTGGCGGCGGGCTGGAGAGGAGGGGGGCCCTGAGCCAGGGGTGTTGGGGGGGGGGTGAATCGCCCGGAGGAAGGGGGGGCGGGAGAGAGGGAAGGGTTGGGACTGGGAATGGACGCGGGAGGTTGGATTTCCTGTTCCAACGAAGGGGGTTGAAGGTAAGTCCGTCCGGAGGGCCTGGCGGAAGGGAGGCCCATTGCTCCCTCTCTACGTTTCTCCATATCTCTCCCAGTCTCCCCCTCCACTACTTCTCTCCTCCCTCTCTCTCTTTCTATCCCCCCTTGCCCCTCCTCCATTCTCTCCTCCCCTCTCCATCTCTCCCTCATTCTCTCCTCTACTCTCCCTCCCCCTCGCCATGCGTAGCGCACTGCGGTCCTGGCTAAACCCTTTGCTGGGAAACCCACGGTGTCCGATAATCCTTCTCTTCTCCACGGTGACGCGATTGCACTGGGGTAGTTTCATGGGGCTTTCCGGCGCCGTCGCTGGAACGGCCTGTCGCTACAGTTGCCGACCACTTGAAGCCGCCTTCTACTCGAGGGCTTCGTGGGTGATGGTGGCGCAGTTTCTTAATTTTCACCCACGAAATGTCAAAGTTCGAGATAAGCTGTCAAGAGTGCTTATTTAGTTTTCTCCATGCTTTCTCCATAAAAGAATACGTCCATAATCCAGAATTTCATGGTGCATGACATCTAAGTTACTGTATTAACATTTCTTAATTACTCAACGCAACCGTATTTGGCATCTACAAGAGACAATTTAAATATTTGAGGAATATATATTTGAAAATAAACCCGAAGTAAGCCACACTAAACTTCTCATGAATACATGACTCAATGGGAATTGTTATGCATTAACTTATGTCTTCATTACATCTGCATGTCTCAATGCCCTGCGAACCACCAAAAAGGTGTGTGGCATGGGATGCAGCACCAGGAGGAAAGGGTAAGGGATGAGGCGGTTGTGGTTTTTCAAATGGGTTGGGGAGCCCACAAAAAAATATACATTTGCCCAACGCAGTCCCTACCTTGTAGGTTAATACCTATTGTTTCGAACTGATTCCTGGGGGTTTTCGACTTTAAGTATTCTGGTCTCTTATCGTTCTAGGAAAAAATGACATTTTAAACCTGTCAGTCTGGCAGTCTATCTCTCTAATCTTATATTTGTGATCCCTCCGATCGTAATACCCTGAGGTTCGTATTACTCGTATGTTATTTGTGTCATCAAAATGAGTCATGTTTAAATGTTTTAATAAGTTTAATCTATAATATATACGTCGCTGTACAAGGGAATCCCAGCCTAAATTTTCTGGCGAAGTAATTACGCTACTTCGTTGGTAATAACAATGTTTGACAAATCTACCCCCCTCCACTGGACCCGATCTAATTCCGAAATCATATTTATATTTTGAGGATCCCATATACTGGCAGCATGCTCTAGGTGGGGCCTGATCAAGGCAAGGAAACATCGTTCCTTCACTTTTTCGTTACATTTACCCAGGACTCTTTATACAATTCCCAATTTTTTATTAGCACGACCGGATAGTTCTCGTTTGTGCTATCCCCAGCATAGATCGTAATTGTTACACCCAAGTATTTAAAGGAATCTACCCTCGCGATTTTGCTTTGTTTCACTTTGTAACTATACGGGAAGGTATTACTCTATTCCCAAAAATGTATTACTACGCATTTAAAAAAAATTAATTCCAATTGCCATGTGTCGCACTAATTTTGAATTGTATCTAGATCGTTAGCTTCCGCGATTCTGTCTTGGCGACTTCGAATGTCCCCATAAATTACTGCATCGTCGGCGAAAAGACGGAGCTTGCTATTAACCACGGTACTGAGGTAATTTATGTAAATAAGGAATACCTGTAAGAGGGGGCCTATGACACTTCATTGTGGTACAATTGACGTGACCTTGACAGTATCGGATGGTACACCGTCCAGGACGACGTTTGAGCACGATCTCTTATGAATTATCTAATCCAGTATATAATACTCTCGTGTATTCTATAAGTTTCCAACTTCGCGAGTAATTTGCAATGAGGGACTTTATCGAAAGCTTTTTTAAAAAAGAAGGAATCTTATGATAATGCGTTACTCTGGGTTGTACAATAATGCTGATAGAGTAGTTATACTTACATATATATCTATTATGTGTCAAATATAGTTCCTAGACCTAATCCCATCTATGTAATAGCCTGTATTTTATTTTCCTTTCCACAGCATATACTGACTGTAGTATTCTTAAGTCCTTATGTATTTCAATAAAAATTAGAGGTACAATTACCTCCCATTTTCTTCTACCTTGATTTGCATTGTTTGTTAAACACTAAATATTGTACCTTCAGAGTAAATCCTTTTTTGTTCCTCACGTATATCATATTTGTTGTTAAATTTAATTCCTTTTGTAATGGCATACTTCCATATACATAGCTTGTCAACAGGTTGAATTCCAAATTGCTGAATGATATCTCTTCCATCTAGAATATTTGTATTTTTTAATCTACTCTCTTTCATTCTCTCTAGGGTTTTTTTGCTATTTATTTCCAAGCACGTAAAAATTTGTAAAATCAGTGCATCCCCGTACTGTTATACCTTATCCTAAAATGCTCTCAACCAGTATAGAATACTCTACCTTGATCTCATTCAAACTAGCAAAACTAGCAATGTAGTTAACTTGACGAAGGTTGCGAGTTAATTTATTATTTATTTTAAAAATATATTCACCAAAGGTAATATTTTAATCAATGAATGCCCCTAAATATATATTTTTTACTTGTTGCTGTATGGGAAAAATTCAGTTATGGGTGGGGTAATGTAGGCATTTACGTGAATGAATCTACAATTTAGTATCTATAATGCCAGAGTTACTACATACATATCACCGTGGGTACTAAACTGTTTCATTGGCAATAAAGTGTACAGTGAGTGTGTGTGAGTGTATCTAAACAACTCCCGAGAGGTGAGATATGTGTGTTCCATTCTCTAGAATTATATACCTCCGCGGTGAGAGTAACATTGATTAGAACGGTAGTTTAAGAAAGAAAATTCCAAGATCCGGAGGCTGAAAGATTAGTATTTACTCAGAGAGATAGATACAAAGGCATTTGACACTATCAGCATGAGACTGAAAATTATGGCGCCACGGTGAAATGAGTGTATTAGAAGATAACTTACAAACCAGTTGTTTTTAAATTATAATCCAAATATTTTCTGGCGGACCGTCTTTACGACCTAAGCTGTTAATTCTAGCCCAGCGGAGTCGAGAAATGAAGAATACCAGGAATACAGGATGGCCGAAGCTGTTGGGTGGGAAACAAATAACTATAGCGAACGTGAAATATTGATGCTGAAATGAGGTGCCGTAATGATGGTATTGTAATGTTATTCAACAGTTTGATCCACTAAGATAAACTGGAAGAAAACTATCTAATCAATTAATAAATAATTATATTGACCAATTATCTATGACCATGAACAGGAAACTTAAATGAAAATAAGTAATTTTAAGTTTGGAGAGAGGCACACAGTAACAAGAATTAAAAAAATATGTTTGTGATTCTGATGAACATTAGGAGATATAAGTTTGAAGTTGCAGGTACAGCCTGGCTCCTTGCGGAAATTATAGTTACGAAGAAAATTATTATGAAGATAAGGTCATAAGTATTTTTTTAAATTTAACACGATCAACATGGAAAACCCAGAATTTCCAATTATCTATCAGTCAGTATTTTTCTGGTTCGATGGATTAACATCTCTATCAATTTCAATAGTAAAGGTGTAATTTTGGATCATACAAGTGCTAAGACATGTCAGATGGGTAAACGACCCTTCTCTTCTAACGCTTAAGTCTCAGGAGTTTCCACAAAATCAAAGGTACAGCCTCGGGCAAGGGTGTTGTGTCAAATCTGGTGTTTCGACCCCTGGGAGACACCCGATGGCAAGGCAGATCTATCCGGGTAAGTCAGGCTTATCAGGTTTCCAAGGGGTATCCAGGACCAGAGGTATCCGGAGAGAAATATAAAATAGCTATTGGTTTTGAGGTGGGCGTAACTTAAAATGAGAGAGCATTAAAATGGGAAAGAGGACGTGCAGATTGGAGTTGTACAGTGCATAAAAATTTTTAAACACTGCAAATGCCACAAAGAAATTTATGTTTTCCATTTCCACGACCATGCTTTTATCCAAATTGTGACATCATCAGGTGTGGCAACGAGAGACTGCGGTGAATCCATTGCCATGGAAATGGAAATATAAACTTATTTGCTGAATTAAAGTGTTTTATTGATCTGTGGGATAAAAAGAATTCAACCAGGAAATGCCTCGAAGTTCCATAAGCAAAATTGGAATTTTAGTTCGGATACACGAGAAGAGAAATTTCAAAGAAAATAAAAGAAAAATTTCAAAGAAGATGAACTATTTTATTTTTTTTAATTTGATGAATGGGAGCTTTAGAGGGTATTTTTTTATTCTTTTTCTTTACAAAAAGAATAAAAAGAATTGTCAAAACAATGTGGATGACACTTATCAATCTCATTATTTTACTAAAATAATGAAAATACTATGAAGGAGAATTGATTTGGAAAAACTAAAAAGAAAAACCTGAATTGGGGCGACCATAATAATTTTTTCATCAAGAATAAATGGTTAACTCAACGAATACACAAAGCGAATGTGTTGGAGATAGCCATTGGATGGTATGGAGAAATAAAAGAGACGGAAGAGAAAAGAGAACGGCACGTAAAAGTGGACGATATAAGTACCATGAGATACATACGAAAATGAGCGATACCAATAGGGAAGGAACATATATTACTTGAGGAGAGAAAAAGCTTTGCCATTCCACATAAAAAGGTTTAATATATTATGCGACCATGGTTTCAATGCTGCGCATAATCATCAGATGATTCTTCTCAGGTGTTTTTTCTCTACCCTCATCATGAAGGAATTCCACCTAGTTAAGCCGGAAGTTGTTATGCTTAGAAACGAGAGAGACTGGAATCAGAATTATTAGAAAGAATGCGCCGAGGAATTTAAAAAATAAGTAATGCCATAAGACTGGGGCCCTCTGTTGTGGAGATAGAATATGATAACAAGAGATAAGTGGTAATGTAGATATTGCACTACTCATAAAAAGTTGACTAAAACTAGAAAGCTTGTACTATCTTTATTCCAACGTAATTAATATAAATTTTGGGGGAAAGGTAGTCGGTATTTTGGGTATTTCTATAGTGTTAAGCATTGTTTTTCGCAGTATCACTTGGTTATCTTATTTTTAAATCTTAGCTCGTAAAAAACAAAAGTAGTGTATGTGAGGATCATAGGTTGCCTTTCAATTTTTTTTCACGTGAAAAAAGCCAAATTAAGAATTTCTAGAAGTCATATGAATAAAAATGCGGTTTTTTATTGGAAGAATATTATTCTGGTGTCTAAACTTCTAACTAATAAGGGAAATAAGCTTAATCACTCATGGGGCAGCGGCGAGTTAAATGAAGAGGTAGCAAAATATATGTGCTTAACTTAACAGCATAGTCTCTCATCGAGTATTCATCTTTAAAATGCGAATACCTAAGGGATCAATCAATATTTTAGCTGTCAAAATAGTCTTCTGCCTGAACAGGAAATTAAGATAGAACTATTTTACTGAAAAAACAAATCCTTTCAATGATTTAAGAAGAAATGGAAAGCTGTAAATGAAATACTAATTGATGGTGCTTCAAATTGGAATATCTATTTTTTCAGTAAACTTAATGTTGGTGACTTGAAATAAGTAATGAACTATTAATTGACAAACTATTACATGAATTCCATGTAAATCTTAGTCCCCAATTAGACACTTATTCCTCATACTACTTGAAAAACAGCTGAAATAACTAACTCCAACAATTCTTTATTTTTACGTACACCCAACCAAGGAGTACCAAGGAATTAGAAAGTACAAGGATGCTATTTCCCTTAAAAATACAATGGCAAGAAGGGGTTAGGCAGTGCATAATAAATAGATGCATTCAATATCTTAGTCCTGCTATTACTCTACTAATAAATTTCAATTAAGACTAGAGTTCTTCATATTTGTACTTTTTCCACGATTTTTCCTCTAACACCCAGTGAAGAAATTTTCATTCCCTGCGTCTTCTTCGTCAATACATCCCTACTCAGGCTTGCTTCACCCGCGTGAGTAAATATTCTGGGCGCTTAAATGTAGAGTGAAAACCGTGCTACAATATAGACTATCGGGAAATGATTTTTATCGAGAAAATGTTGCCATATTACCACATAAATAACTTTCTCGTTTTATGTAATGTTAAATAATAATTGTTCTATTTTCGATGGAAAATGAATAATTGGTAAAATAATTGGATAAATGAAAATTTTCCTGTATTTTTCGAATTCAAATGTCTCGATATACCAGATAAATATTTGGTTTCAATTTATCGCCCTCCCCCTCATCGCTGTTGACTTCATTAACCTGAAAGACAAGGCTTCAAGCGTAACTAAGATACCTATAGTTGAAAAAAATTAACTTCTATATAAATTAGAATTACGATATACGAACATATTGCGGGGTTTGGTTTAGAGCGGAGTTCCACGATACCAAGACTTCCTTCGGATTTTTCTACTTTTTAATGGTTTCATTACATTCAGCATTGGTATATTTTATTTTCAAAATTAATTTTAATAAAAATTAGGTGAAAATCTGTAAACTTGTTGCAGTGGATCGACCGAAATGAAGGACTAAAGCAAAAAATGGAAAAATGTTTTCAAATTAAAATTGGAAATACGAGTAAAGTACTAATTTCCGCAAAATATCTCCTCGCTCTATATAATTCATATTTAAATTAAGTTAATGTAATTGTTTTCATTTTTATTTTACAATTGGTACAAAATATATATTTAAAGAATATTTATCGAAGGACTGATTTTTTCTCTAAGACCTCTCAGAGGTGATATCGTTTCTTGAAAATGAAATAATTTCTTCAAAATCTCAATAGATGTTAGAGATTATTTTTCAAACTGAACATTTCAAATTAATAAGATGTTTTAGGGGTTAATAAGTGTCATTCCATGTACACCAAAGAACCAGTCACAAGCTGTTACACTAATTTAATTTTTTGGCAAAATCGTAGCAAAGCAATCAGACAATTTCCGAAATTGCTTTACAGGCATTTATTTTTTAATCTCCCGGTGAGCACGAACTTGATTGACTTATCGGAGAATCGAATTGGTTCCGGATGGAGTAGTTTCTTGCACCGAAATGATTGGAAATGTAATTTAAGGAGTTTGCTCTTGAAATCAAATGACACAAAAACTGGAAAGCATTGTTCGTTTGACTGGTCCACGAGTGGAGCTTATTACGTGACTACCATTCGCTTAACTCAAAAATTCTCGAATTCAAGCGTCACAGCAATCCACACACTTTTTAAGTTAGTTTTCCTCTGACTTCGATTGTATAATCTTTCCCATTTAGGAAAATTCTCTTGTAAACAAGCAATTAAAAAAAAGAATTTCTTCTTATTTTGATAGGAACTTCATGGTAACCTTGTAGCACGAGATTACACTTCCAGTGTACCACATGCACTCAACTACATTTGCCTTCTGCGCAGCATAGTTAACTTCTTCGCTGTTTATATTTGAGCAACTGTACTACGAGGGGTAGGAAATGTTTGCTCGCTTCAACGAAATACCCGGAGGAGGATATTGCAAACTCTACAGCGTGCAAATGGATGCACAAGCGGATTATATGCCACTGCACTTTAAACCAGCGTGCGGTTGAGTGAAAATGACCTATAAATGATTACGATGGCGAGTAAAAAGCTTGGAGACGATGCATTGTTGTAAGAGTTTTCCTGAAATATAAACCTCTGAAATGCTGTAGCACGAAGGAATTAAGGCTAAGCTAATTTACAGGAGTGTTACTTCTCATGAAATATACATATTTTTTCATGATATCCCTCCATCGTTCTTAGTACAAACATTAGTTTGAGATGAAGCTATGTTACCCTATACTATGAATTTAATTTTGGCCGCTGGATATGTGTTTAAAACATTGGTGTCATAATTGACGAGTGAATCGAAACAAGGTCTTTGAAATAGCGGCTCCTTTTATTTACATTTTTGAATTACGCTCTCTTAATTATAATATTTTTTTATTTAGCATATAATAAAATTTTAAAATTTGAATCTGTCTGGTGCCCCATGCTGCAGGTACAAATTACTTCAATTTAAAATCTTCCTTTGAATACCGACATGTTTTCCAAAGAATATTTTCGTACCAAAAGTTATTTTAAATAAAAATAGGGGCATGATTGTTGATATTTGTGGTAAACACTGCATTATTCCTTAGTAAAGTACATTTGGGAAAAATAAGTAATATATAGCAGGTCAATATAACAGTTTTTTCGTAACCACTGGTGGGGAAATTCAGTACCCTTTACTTCAGTACTTTAATTCAGTACCCTTTAAAATATTCAATGCATCAGTGGATAAGTAGTTTCGAAATAAATAGAAACCAAATTTGCAGTTATAAATAAGTAGTGATGTAAAATACAATTAGTCACATAAGTAAATAGTTCTATAACCAGCTAATATTAGTGGTGAGAAGAATTTCTTCTGCTTAAAAATTCTCTTCCCTCTACACTATTAATTTATCCATCCAACATTGGAATGTTTCTTTAGTGCTTAAGAGGTTATTTTTAATGTGAATACTACTTGTATTTTCCGAACATTGCAATCAAATTTAAAATCTCCCAATATCTACGAATGAATTGTCTTCGATCATCCCCACCATGAAAAATCTTTGCATTCGTTCCATTCAATATAAAACGTGTCTCACACGAATCTGAAGCTGAGAAAGGTCTAATATACGTACCAGCTAGAATTCTCGTGAGAAGCGTGCGAATCTCCTCACAGCATGGCTCCTTGAAGTGGTAGTCGCTGGAACAGTCGGTAAATGTGATCCTGTACGAACTCAAGAATGCCTTTTTCTATTGACCTGGTTTTCATTTTCGAATTTATTCGATGATGGTCGCAGAGTTGGGGCGGCGACAGCAGCCTAAATACTAGCGATCTCTCCTGCTTGAAAGTGATAATTTTTGTCTCGGCGATTAGGAGGTTTGCGAACACAAGCTGCAACGAAATTAATTTATAATGGGTTTATCCAGAAATATAATATGATAATCAATTAATGGCATTATTAAAACAAATGCTTGCGCATTGAAAATGAACCGATGAGTATAAATCAGCAAGAACCGAATTAAAAAAATAACTAAACCAAGTTACGTGTTGCCTTTCTCTATAATGTCTCGTATCTGTAGCAATTCTATAAACTAGAGCATTTGCAATGGGTAAAAGTTTCTTTCACTACTGCAAACTATTGCTTCTTATCACTAGTAATGATACCATTACTGCCTCAGTCTCCAGCATGGTGTTCTGTATTCTAATATTAATAATATCGCTTAGGTTGGTGCCAAAGATCACCAAGGTACGTCCTCCGATGTAATACTACGATCCAGGTCTAGTAAACTCAATGCTCATTTGATGAAGATATAGTCATACTTTTACCAGGGCTATCTTACACACACGTGTTCCAAAAGTAAACATTTGATGATTTGCATTAAAAATGAAGCTATTGTATATATCATTTGTTGATGGGACGAATGAACGATTAATTTTGTCATAACGGCATTTTTTTACTTAAATAACGTTCTAGGTACCTTATTTGTTCATGCTCATTATTCATTGGTTGTTACTTCCTTTCGATAACGAGAGGTCAGTAAAAATATTTTCCAGTTCCTAAGGCAAGCCAGTAGGTAGAGCCACTACGTCAAAGGATCTCATTTGATTTATATCTTCTCTCCCTTCCAACATTTTAGGTCCTTAAGAAGCATGAGCGTTGATAACAGTTAATCTTAATTGTTTGTATTGTTTCTTAGGAAACAAAAATACCATTCCATGTTAGAAATTATCCCAGACAAAATAGTAACCGATAAAGCAAATGTTCAAATTTCAATGCAGTTTCAATAAAATTTCAGGGCATCGATGTAGACCAGGCTTATCACCTAGTTCTGAAAAAGCCCTGCGTGATGTCTATTTATGGTACTCAAATATAAGTATTCACGAAGCCTGTTACAGTTATTTCACACGTAAGAGCGCTGGTTCTGGAAAGGGTTTTCCTTAGGAGGGTCCAAATAATCCCTTCAACGGATCTTCACGCACGATTGTGACACAAAAATAATTTAGCATAGCATAGCAAAGAAACAAAGAGAAAGGAATTCATTCTTATCTTGCTCTGGGGATTTTGTAGTTGACCCTCAGCTTTACTCAAGTGATAGAAAGGAAAAAACAGCTAAAGTCTGCGTCCAGACTCGTCATTTGGGTGCCTAAATTGCTCAGATTTAGGGAGGACGCCATCTTGACGGGTGTCCCAACTCGTTAGTTACCTAGAGGGTCCAAATTTAGGGATCCATTTTAGCCCTTGGATTTAGGATACGAGCAGTATAAAAAGTTATCCGAAATGCGTCATATTGCAAACCCGTAATTCCAAGTGCTAGAAACGAGACAAATAGGAGAAAAATAATCGCCATGGTGGTAGTGCATTACGAGTGCCCTCGTATACGAGTATATGTTGGTCACAATAGCATTGGTGATTTCTTCGGGAGAGTAGCTTTTATCCGTTGAGAAAACGAAGGGCTTTATTAACGCGAGGTGGGCAAATGCGGAGAAATTTGACGTCTTCCGAATGAATGTAGTTTAATTCTTATAATTATTTTATTTGATCATGTAATTGGATAGAGATATTTGAAATATAGAGGTAAGAACATTTTTCTTTATTTTGATGCTTCATATTATGACGAGAGACATTACCTTTTTCATCGTGTTTGTATCCATGCCTCGTTTATGTGCTTGCTAAAGCTTACCTTGGTATATTTATAAACATTACGGAAAATAATCTTCAAGCACTGTGTTGTAGATATTGTGTTATATAATATATATATTGTGTTTGAAGAGTAGAAGCATTTAGTAACGCCCTTAATAAAAATATAGCTGTCTGCATGAATCCGACTGGTTGATCATAGTTCGTTCGCCTAACCCCTGCCGAAGGAGTCATCGTTTCACTAGGTAAACCCTCAAAGTAATCATACCATCGGAAAAGAGAAAGTGCTCGCAAAGTCTAATTGTATGATAAATACTTGTATTTAATTCATAATCTTAACTTACAAATATTAAATATTTGGCAAGAAAATTATTTCTTGAAACAATTATTGACAAGGATTAATGACCGAAAAATTATCCTAAGTTAAATACCACAGAATTAGATAAAAATTTTAAAATTAGTCTATCTGACCTATTAATTAAAGCAAACAGATGATCTCTTAAGTGTAAATATTGTTCGATAAGAGAAAATTGATACGAGCCTAGTCCCAAAAATCACAAAAATTATTAAATTAAAAGACAGAAGTTGAAAGCCTTCATAAAGTTTCAATGAATTTTAAAATGAACTCAGAATTACGCAAAAAAAATTACGTAATTTTGCAATTACACAAACATGTTTGCACAAGCTATCAAAAAAAATTTAAATATTTACATTCAGACATCTTGTGATTCCTAATTCATAGCTGCGTAGATGGCAGTGCTACTGCGTAGTGTCCAAACTCAAGATACCTTTTCATTAGGCGCCTTGCATTTAACAACCCAAAGACATGCTCCTTAATGCCTAATGTTTGGACGCAGCTTATACTAATTTCACGTATTTTATTATTTATAACTAACATAGCTATTTTTTCTTTCGTCATATATAAGTTCCACAAAGTCAATCTTGAAACTACGAAATTAATCTATTCAAGTTGTGTGATTTTTCGACTACGAGATCTTTCTGGGACACCACATACGGCTCAAGTAAAGAAAGTGACCTTATTAACCTGATATGTGTTTTCACACGCCGTTGGTAGTAAAACTAGGTTAACTCTACCATCACCTACCAAACCTATCTTCGGGTTGATACCTATGATAAGTTCTGTTATCTTACGGCTAAAATTGTAACAAATAATAGTGAATAGAAGTATCTTAGCCGGTGGTACTGAGATGCAACTTCCTCGTTAAAAAAAAGCATTAGCGTATGCCCTCCGGAGGGATCCAAAGGGAATTTTGCATTCATCTAATGGAATCGAAGAAACAATTTTGGTGTGCGAATTTTGTGAGGAAGGCGCCAGCGCGAATATTTCGCAGATGAATAACATTAAAAATGGATTTGCTTCATTTATGAAGACCAGGTATATTTTTACGAGTTCTGTGCAGAACTCGAACCAGATGAATATTCATTTGTTTCGAAACGACATTTCCGCTCGACCCGTTCTCAGAATTCCCATCGGGAAAGATTATTTTGAGGGAGAGTAGCGGGTGCTCCACGGGCCGCCAATCTGCAATCCCCCCCAATCTATCTCCCCTCCTCTCCCCCGTTCCTCAAACCCGCAACCCATTCTTGTGGTTGTTCTCGGCGCATACCGCGAGCGTCAAAGATTTCTCCCCGCGGGGTTCCCACGCCCTCCTCCGCATCTCTGCGTTTGCATCTCCTCGCCAATAGAGGGGGGGGGATCCCCTCGGATGTCTCTCTCCGCCCCGCCACGCATGAATAATCTCCGGGTGATCTCCGACCCGGCCTCCCATCGCTCACATTCCCATCTTGCGAGATGACGCCGCTCTCAAAGATTCTCGCGGGGTTTGGATTTCGAGCACACGAGGTGTTCCTCGGCCGAGGGCGTGTAGTTGTAGTGATTCCTCCGCACCCGTGATTATGCTTTCAATTCTGCTCGTGTTCGGCCCCCCCAGGTGCTCCTTCCGATGGACGGAAATACTCGGCACACTTGGACACTTGTGAGCGCCCGCCCACTCATGAGACATGTTGGTGCCAGGAAATATGTCTTCACCTGTAGTTGCGTATCTGTGCGTATATCCACCAAAATTGTGGGAGGCAGGGGGTCCACCTATCAGGTGGGGTGGTTAAGGGAGAGGAAGGGTTTTAAACTGTTTGGGAAAAGGGAAAAATTTATAAACAAACCCTGAATGCAATTTCCAATCTATAAACATACTGGCGGAAAACTTAAATCCAAAAAAGTGTTAATTTCACCAATTAAAATAGTTCTTTAGCATATATAAAAGGAGGACATTAAAGTGGCTCAAAACTATTATTTATACGATAGTCCTCCACCAAACAGGTCATACGGAACTGAAGAGAACAACATATATTGTTCAACAAAATCTACTCCACAGGTGATAATTCAATATAAAAACTGATTTTACAGCTAATGAGTATTCAACAAGTATCTACAGGATGTGTAGTTCTTAATTTACCTTTGGAATTCGACTGATTTTGAATAATATTTCACTTGACGAGTACCTTCTAAATGTTACCAAAAATGTAATCAGTCACTTCTATATGTAAGCAAAACACCTAAATAAAAGAAAATTAAATTGAAAAATAACGATTTGTCTGAAATAATTCAATTGCTTGAAATGACAGAATTTTCCTGAAAGCATTCAAGGTTCTCCCAACGCTTCTTTTTGCTGTAGTTTCATTGGTATTCAATTACAAAACTTAACATGTGTACTAAATTCCCCACATAGGGTCCAAAACTGCTCGCCACAATTGTTACTTAAGAATTTAAACATTCACAAAAATGATAGCAAAGCTTTCACCTTCAAATAGACATTCATAATTATGAATGAGACTCGGAAAAGATAAATCGGTGGCATTATGATCCACTGGATGGAGTTTCTTCAGGAGATTTCTCACGTATAGCTCGTTAGGAAAACTAAAAATTATAAGTTTCAGGTTCCTTCTAAATAATCTATTGCGCTCAGTGTCAATTGGGATTATGAATACCGTTTGTGTTTCACAGGAGTAATGCGACAAGACATGGATGAAGACTGCCTGCAAGTAAACGAAAACGAAAAGATCCTCGGATTGACGAATGCAGCAGTGAGAAAACCAGAGGAGGAGGAATATTTCACGTATCTGGATGTATTTTGAAGGAAAGTGGATAAACATGTACGATGGTAGTTGGAGAAATAAGGCAAGGAAGGAGGGAGTTTATGAGAGGCACATTGAGTGGAGAAGTGAAGCAAAGGCAGGGGAATTTGAACATACCTAAAGGTAGCATTCGAAGGATCCGAAACCAGTACGTTGAAACAAGAACATGAGCGTAGATCGAAGGTTTTTCTTTTGCAAGCAAGGGAAAATATGAATACAGAAAAAGCTCGGTGAAGAGAACGTGTCAAACATGATGGGATGAGAGAGGACAGTGCTCGACGGAGGAAATTTCAAAACAAAATCCGAAGAGGGTGGAAAATTCGATCGAGGAAATACTCTGAGGAAGTGAGATCACAATGCGTGAATTTTAAGAGTGCAGGCGTAATTCTCCTGGCCCGAAACTGAGATTATGCACTTTGAAATTCTCACTGTTGGTTTTCAAGCTGAAGGTGACTCCACTAATGTCACCTCTTTGGAATTTCCCCCAATTTCTTTAAAACGATCTAAGATTATAATGAAATGGAAAATATTCATGAGAGTATGTAAATTAGATGGGAAACTATTTAGTAATAAAAGTAGAGAAAGAAAGAAAATGGATTTTTTAGACGGCACATATGGAGAATGGTAGGAAATACGCAGAATTGAATTAGAAAATAATTTGAGAAAATAATTCATTTAATAATACATATGAGAAATACGATGGGAAAAAAGTACATTTTAAATGTGAGATACTGAAAATGGGCTAATATTTAAAACACTGCGCTTCTTGTACTAACATCTGTAGAAATTAAGGTCCATTTACAGCGAATGTATCCAATGGTTATTTCATAGCTATTAATAATCCAGAATATGAATAGTAAATAGAAGTTCACTGTAAAATTGACATAAAACCGACTTCGCAGCCGTGGTTAAGCTTATTCATTTGAAATCCTAAGAATTATTGTTGAAAGTGCTCACATTTTAAGGAAAACAATCCGTTTTTCAAATTAAATTCTTAACAAATTGGCCTTTTACCAAAATTATGACTTCAGTTATACTTCTAAGACTGCTATCAGCGAAAAAAGAGTCGTTTACGAATGGTTTGATTGAAATTAATATAATACTTTTATTTCGAATCTAAGAGACAAATAGCGTGCACCAACTCTTTTCATTTGTGTTATATGAGAAGGATAGTCATCGTCATATTTGCATTTATCGTTTCGAAGACTGCAAGACGTTTTCTCACCTTATTCTCTTTTACTGAGGTGCGAAAATGAGAGATCTGGCAGATATGCAATGGGCACGTTGTATCCGTTGGTTACAGGTAGCGTAAAAACTGCCCCTCTGCTTACAAAAAAGGCTCCACTTCGCATTTTGCACTGGGATTGGTTTTTTGTGATCAATCATAATTAATATTTTTTTAAAATCTTAATATCTTCGTTCCAGAAAAGAGTAATTCTACGCTTTATTATTTTCCAAAATACGAAACATATTCAAATATCTATTTTCCATTACAATGTGAATTGTATGCGCTAACCCTGTCTCGCTGCTTGTCATTGACTCTTACATTCTCCAAAAGTCAAGTGTCGGTGCCTTCGAGGACAAAATGTAAAAGGTGAAACGACGTTGAGGCAGTTTCAGGAGATATTCATAACTTTCGAACTTGGTCCGATTTTCATAGGGGGCCCAGCAAGTGAGAAATTTCGGAGCGAAGGGTTTCTGGCCTGGAGTGGGTGACTCAGGATGAGAGGCAGCTGAAGTTGGGGACTCGCTCGCCCACATGGCCGATGATATCGTTTGGGAGCAACAAACTTTCCTGGGGTGCCACCACTCTCCATTTCCTGTGCAGCCTCCGAGCTCCCTGGCGACCGCTCTCAGGGTCTCCTCTTCTCAAGAAGTCAGCATTCAAGGACGGGCGCTCACACGGCGTGCCCGCTCACGATAGAGAGGAAGCGGTATGTAGACAGCTGTCTCCTTAATAAGTTTGCACGAAGGATTCCCTGAACTAGCATTTGAGGTAACTGTTATTTGATCTCTTACCTTCTGGAAAAATAGGATAAATTCTATTTTCACGAATGAACTGATAGAAATTATTCATACATTCAGGGATCCGTTTATCCAGCAGATAGCCAATAGATACAATGGCTGATGGAATTTATTTTTATGGTTATAATTAATATAATATTTCAGACCACAATCACCCAATCATCATAAGGCGATGGGTACATCTACGGAATCAATCGATATCAAAAAAGTTAGAATATTTTTATGGAGATCACCGTGGTGGTTTCCGCATATATAGAAGTTATATACTCTTACTAAATAATGAAATAATAAATACAGGTATATTTAAATAAATACTATCATGTAGTAGAATAAACTGTGGTATTTTGGTCTTTGTTAATATAACTTGCACGTCCCTTTTTCACTTCATATACTCAATGCACGTCAGAAAAAAATAGAAAATGACCATTTAATTGGGCAGTAGAATTCCTATTTAAAAGTAAGATTATTAGATAAAGTTGAATACATAAAAGTCACGACTTCTCTGTAGTGTGAATAATGCCTAAGACTTTCACCGTACCAATAAAACCCTGCGAAAGGGCTCTTAGTATTTTAAGCCAACAGTAGTCAAACTGTAATCTATCATAATCAATTCTTCCAACAGGAGGCAGCAGGAATATGTAATAAGGGGCTTTAGGGAACCACCCATTAAAATATGGAGGAAAAAGCCTATAGAGGGGACATCGCCAGTGATGCAACTTAATCTCGCATTGCCTGTTAATGTTATAAATTGTGAGAGGGAATAAGGATTCGTTCAAACTTTCCTTCCATTAAGTCCGCATCATATCACTCTATATTTTTATTAGCGACCGGACTACCGTTAAAGTTCGGAAAATATATTAATTCCGGGACATCGTATGCAAAATCACAAGTGGTGTGTAATATATTTAATAGAGCGATGGTCCTCGGATTCTTAATGGAACTCCATTTCAAATTACGTAGTATTTGTTTGAGGCTTTGACTTCTCCTCGACGAGTTTCATGGCCCTTTTCTCACCGTCACACCGACAGGATGCTATTTCGGGCACCTCGTCACGGCCTCTTTGACGTTATCCAGAGTTCCAAAATAATTTTATTTCAACCTACTTTTTATCCTTGGGAACAAATATCACCAATAACCTCGTTATCTAAAACACCCGTGTCATTTTTAATGCGGTCCAACAGATTACGTGAGATGGTGACACGAGCAGTATTCCGATCTTCCGTCAGCACCTTTGGGTCCATCTTGGCTAAATCTTCGGTAAAAGTGCGAAGGTACACATCAGTATTATATGGGCTACTTCATTCCATTTCTCGCGCTGTAAACAATAAATATGAGCCTTTGACCTTTTCTATGATACATTCAAGGCCTATTAGTTAATTAGGCCAATTAGTTCACTTCACATTTTTCCTCACAAACTGAATTGTATGGGCATCAATGGTGTGGTGCAATGGGTGAAATAGCTAGGCTATGCCTTTGAGTTGCGAAAGAACCCAGTACCCCAAAGTGGAACAACTAAATGGCCAGATAATAACCAAACACGAGTCAAAATCCTTAATTAATGTTCGGGGTGTTCATCAGGGATCCATATTTGGGCCCTTTTATTCCTCACTTATAAGGCGATTTGCACAACAGTATAACGTAGTAGTGGTAGTATTTAGGGGAGGCGACAGACAGCTAAGGTTATTTGCGCCGTTAGGATTAGACAGGAAAGGATGAAGGGTGGAGAGAAACCCGGCGTCGGCATTAGTCTACTCTTAACGAAAGATACCAAGGGGTCCGTAGATTAAAGTCCTATCCGACGGACGACGTACTCATTCTAAGTGCCCTCCAAAAATCACCTCAAGTAGGGATCGAGATAACACTGAAAAATATTCGATGCTCCCGAGATTCGAACCCGGGCCCTATCGGTGGGAAGCCACGAAGTAGTATAAAGAAAAGTCACCTGGTGATTTATGCCCATAACACCAATCAGAAAATCACATTTTCTTCTGTTAAACAAACTATAATAGCTGAAAGCCAAGCGATTTTAAAGATCGTTAACTGGGACGATGGGATCATTATTAAATATCATTTATTTCTCTTAACCATCATCAGAAAAATAGTGACTACTAAACCCTTAAATTGAAAGGCTCTTGCATTGTATATAGCGAAGAAATTAAATGTTCAAGCTTAATTACTTCTGACACCTTATACTATCCCAGTCACTTGGGTAACGCTGCTTTCTCACATTTTTCTCATGAAGAACATGCACCAAACGGTATCAACCAACGCACTCTTAATTACAATACCAATTTCTTCTCCAAAAATAGTGATGTCATTATCTTTGGCGGTTGAACAATCCACAGTCAATATTAAATTACACAAAAGGACATCTCGAACTTTTACAGGTATTGATAACCATATGTCTAGCAAAATATACTTTGTTGAATACAAAATTTCAACTCTTCCCTGTATTGAAAGCATTTAAATTTGCAAGAAGCTATTCCAGCCTATTCAATATAATATAACGCCCTTGAGCTCACTCTCCATAATAGAAACCGATATTATATTTTACTGATGTTAAACTATTATCTGTATTTCAATCCTAGGATTGGTTTACTGCAGCCCTCCATTTCACTCGATTCAATGTCAATTCCTTTTATTCCTGTTACCTTTGTTTTACGTCCTTCTTAATTTGCCCTATGTACTTGCCTCTTCGTCTTTCTCGTGAAACCTCTTTCATTATATTCCTAATCAATCCATTGTGCCTCAATGTGTGTCCAAACCATCTATTCCTTCTTTACCGTAGAGTTATCCATATGGTTCTATCATCTTCTGCCCTTCTATATACTTCCTCACTCCTTACTTGGTCGGTCCATTTAATCTTCAGCATTCTCCTCCAGCACTATGTTTCAAAGGCTTCTATTCTTCGCTGGTCCACTTTTCCAATATTTCAAGTCTCGAAACCATAGAGTGCCATGCTCCACACCAAAGTCTTGACTAATTGCTTCCTTGTTTCCAGCCTTAGGTTCTTTGAACATAGTAATTGCCTCTTCTTCATGAATGCATTCTTAGCTTGGGCTATTCTTCGCTTGATGTCGGTCGAACTGCTTCCATCCCATGTTATGCTGCTGCCCAGGTAGACAAAGGACTCCACTTGCTCATTTTCACCCCTCGAACTGTGATAACTACATTTAGTTTCTCTCTTCCAAACACGAGGATTTTAGTTTCCTTCTTGTTGATTGTCATATTATATTCTCCCAGTACTTGATCCACAGCACTTAGAGTTGCTTGCAGGTCCTCTCGCGTTACCGTCACTACTGCAATGTCATCTGCAAACTGGAGCATGTTGATTTCTTCTCCATTTACCTTGACTTCTATGATATCAAATTCTTGTGTTTTTTATTGCCTCTTTCATGGGTTAAATGGAAGAAGGGACTATTAGGTCTCATTTTCGCCCAAATAAAGGCCTCTGTCTTTCTATGTATCTTCCAGGTATGCCATGAATATTGCTGGCAAAAGGTGCATCCTTGTTTATTTAGACCTATATTTTTCTTCTATTTTTCCTTTGCATTGTTATGAACTGATTCTGGTAGAAGTGATAGATAATTCTTCTGTCGTTGTAGTCCAATCCAAGCGCTTCTAGTGTCCTTAACATCTTGTTCCATTCGACGTTGCCGAAGGCCTCCTCCAAATCCACGAATGTCACATACAATGGCGTATTTGCGTGTCTCATTTTTTCGGCCAGAACTCTCAAGCTGAGAATTACCTCTCTTGCTCCTCGGTATTTTCGGAATCCGAATTGGTTTTCTTAGCGGTTTCCTTCTATTCTTTAGCTAATTATCATAGTAAGGATTTTTGATGCTTGAGTCACCAGACTCAATGTTCTGTGCTCTTCGTATTTATCTGGGCTCGGCATCTTCGGTTTTGCATTCATTATACTTTTCTCGAAGTCATCTGGTATATTTCCGCTATCTTAGCCATCTTTAGTTATTCCATAGAGGGAATCATTCGCCTTTATCCCGAATGTCTTGATTATTTCTCCGTTTATTTCGTCAACTCCTGGTGCCTAGTTGTTTCTCAGGTCTGCCACGGCTCTCTCGAATTCACTTCTTAATATCTGCGGACCCCGATCGTCTTTACCTACCATACTTTCCTCTTTAATTACGACATCTTCTAGTGGTTTGGGAGCGTGATAGAGTACTTCAATGTATTACTTCCATCTAACCTCAATATCGTCATCATCTATTAGTATTTTTCCATTAATGATTCGGATGTTTTGTGATTTGGTTTTTCTTTCCCCGGACTGCCGTTTCTCTAGTTTATAAGCCACTCGCTATTTCCCTTTTTCATTTTGTCATTTGTGTCCTCGCAGCAGCTTTCCGTCCATTCTTCCTTTGCCATCTTGAGCTCTCGTATGATCTACTTCCGCAACTGTTTATAGAGGTCTTCTTCACTTTCATTTCATGGATTGTCTTATTCACTCTCATTTCTTGGATTCTTGTATTCTCTTCTTTTGTATATGAGACCTTTTATTTGAGCTATTACTCACAAGGAGCTCATCTGCAGGTTTGGTGATTACATTCTTCATTTCTTTTCATCGACCGTCGATACTAGTATTTTCATTATTTCCATCGACTTCCCTGTCGATAGCCATGGTGAACTTTTCTCTTATACTCTTTTCTTCCAGTATCTTTGTGTTCCATCTGGTTTGTTGTGTCTCTCTCTTCAATCTGCTAGTATCGCAGTCTGCTGTCCATGATTACCAGGTTGTGATAACTATTTAGAGCCCCGGGGTAGCTCTTGCACTTCTTAACTTGGTTCTTGCATCTCTTTCTGACAAGGATATAGTCAACTTGGTATCATGCTTTGTCTCCGGACATCATTAATGTGTATCTTCTTCTCGGATGTTGATCGAAGATGGTATTTGCCACTACCATGTTTTTCTCGTTGCAGAAGCCTATCAGCGGATTTCCGCGGCGTTTCGTTTTCCCAATTCGAAGTATCCCACGCTACTTCCCTCTCGCCCATCGCCGACCACAGCGTTCCAATCTCCCATTACTATGAGGTTTTCCTTCCCTGTTAATGTTCCTAGTATTTCGCTTACTTCCTTTATTTCCTCATCAGAATGGCTGGACGTCGGCATGAACACACATGTACTATCACTGTTTCCGTAAGTTCTGCCTCTAACTTTATCATCAATATCCTCTAATTATATTACACTTACGATATTATTTTGCTTACCCATTTCTTCTTCAATATGATGTTACTCCTGCAATTTTCTGGTCATCTCCCGAGTATATCACCCTGTAGCCGTCGCTCCAGAAGCCGTTCACCCCCGCCCACTTTTTTTCACTCAATCCTAGGCTGTCTATCCCCAACCTATCCATCCCCATCTTTGCATTTTCTAATTTCCTGCCGACTCCTAATGACCTTATGTCCATATCCCTATTCTGCATATATCCACCTTGACTGATGTTCTCCTCCCGGTAGTCCCCACCCGGAGACCCGATTGGGGGACTAGTTTCCCTACGAAACATCGTAGTAAACTCTTTATCTGTATTTCGCATAACTTTACCTCAGCCCCCACAACATTCCATCCCCATTCCGTTACGTACCTAGCAACACTGGTTAAATCTCTACGTCGGTAAGTTTTCTTAGATAGGCCGTCAGTGATAATTTCATGCCTAAAGCAAGTTTTATTGGTGGGCACCAACTAAATTTCCCTCAAGATAGCAACAACTATCGATTCAAAGGCGCAACTTATCCATTTCAACTGTTGTCACTGAGATGAACACGAATTAATTGTTTAATGCGCTACTTTGATGATACAGCGAAATCAACGCCATATATCTATTTGTATGCAGATAGGTATTTATTTTTTCTTTAGGTATTTTTCTCTAAATGGACCTAAAATGTATCATGAGATTTCGCCATTTATTAGACAGAACCTTTCTTTTACAGAAAATATTTTTCAAGAATCCTTTGAGAAATATAAGTTATAAAACCGGTATCTAAACAAATGAATGTCAAAATCACGAAACGCTTAAAAAATGCATGTTTGATTCTTTCAGTTCTAGCAGGATTGTAGTGAAAGTCATGTTATAGTAAAAGTATGAGAGATTAATTAATATTCCGGCTTATAGTATTTACGGCGCTTATTTGACGATGGACAAGAGGTTGGGCTGAATAACTGGTACATATGGCAAATTTTTATGGCTGGTTTGAAGTGGAAAATTACACAGCCACTCTCATTCTTGGCCTCCAATATCCAAATATATGTGCGTACTAAAAGTCCTGGGTATCTTAATAATGGAAACTGTTGCTTATTCGTCCTATAAGAAGACGAAAAACTACCCAAAATCAAAACTATAATGCAAAATTAGATTCATCGTTGTATGGTCAGGAATAATTATGCTATCTTCTGTCGTCCTCCTCGTTGTGAAAAAACTATCAAGTCGAATTGCTTGCTGCTGGTTCACTTTAGCATTCCGTGCCCATATTTTTCTACTACCTGTCACTTAATTTTATCGCCCCCTGTCCTCACTTTCACTCATCCCGTCGCTCTTCACTCGTCCCCAACTCCACTCTAAGACAAATATTGGGCTTTCGCGGCATCTTATTTCAAATTCCCAGTCCTGAACTCAGGAAGCGCAATTGTTTGTGGGCGCCTCGCAATTAAAACCGCTTTCTCTCCTTCGGATTTCAATTTCGTTCACTGGGTCGGTGGGGTTGATGGGGGAGGGGCGAGTGGCTTGAGATTGAGAGGAAGGGGAGGGGTGGAGAGAGAGGAGAGGTTGGGGGAGAGTAGGTTGGCGTTGGCGATTTGTGGCCGAGGGGCGGGTTTGGTTGGAAGGGTAAATAAGGAGGAGTGGGGGGAATAGGCCTTAGGAATTCGGAGGATGGGAAAGATCCTCGTTCAAATGGTCGGAGGAGGGAGAAGGTAGATTCCCGAGAGGGGTCCAAGGTCATTATTCCCTTTTTAGCCGTCGGCAAATGTGAATCGCTATCAAAGGGGACTGGATGGGAGAGGGGGGGAGCGGACGGTGAGAATCGCGCGCGGATCGGCCGAGCGGAGGAGGAGGAGATTGAGTGGGAAATGATCGGAGGGAGCGATGACACCAGCCTCCCATTATCAACTGTATCTCGGGGGTAATTGGAATTCCTATCGCCAATCGACGCGGCATGGAAACACACAGTGGAGCGAAATGCTAGCTTGAAGGGAGGGAGAAAAAAAACTATTGATTCGTAACTCGGTTGTTTTATTCATTTTCCGGTAGTAAGAGAGCAGTTAGAGGTCGGGCGGTTGGTTGACGGCGTGGGGGGGAGGGGGAAGAGGGCAAGGAGTGAGGAAGGAGCCCGGGGAAACCATTTCCAGGATGCCTTTTTCATGTTGACTCCCCTCCCCCGTCTCTCCTCTCATTTCCCTTCCCCGCTCGCTCCCTTGTTCTTCTACTCCCACGGATAATTGGTTGGTCGGTAAAACTCTGCGGAGGCGGCGGAGGGGGGGTGGCATATGTCGGCATTTTGCTATGTGAGGTCCGGCGTGCGTGAAATGCTTAGGGGATGGGGGTTGAGGGAGAAGGGGTCTAGATCTGCCGCCGCAGCGCTCCGTTATAATGGTTAAGGGAGCGGTGGGAGGGGCGGAAGGGAGAAAGAGGTGTATGGCATGAGAGGCGACGGATGGGAGGGATGATTGGTGGGAGAGGGGAGGGCGGCCGGCCGGGGGTGAGTGGTCGTGCCGCCGACGGAGACGACGTTGAATACGGCTCAAACTCGCGGACCACCTCGAGATAGTGTTCCGGCCTTTATGTCCCGAGGGATAAATAAATTATCAAATTTATTGCTCGAAGACTCTGTGATATGGGACATAATGAGTGCAGTCGGAGAAACGTTTTGGTATGAGGAAAGACAATTTTGCAAAACTGTTCACAGACATTTTTATAGTTCTACAGAATGGAATATAAGGAAAAAAAATATAATTAAAAGTTACGAGTTGGGTATAGTTGTGCGTAATGCAAAATAGGCCGAATAATGTATTATCCAATTATGCATAAACATGAGGATAAAATTTTAGCGCTGTTGTACTAAAAGGAATAAAAAGCTACCCTGAGCAAAAAATGACTTTCAATCCATTGCCACCGATGCATTTTTTTCAGGAAAAGGAAGAAGGCAATGATTTTTGGCACCGAGTTGTGTAATACACATATCAAGGTACTAGTAGATAAAATAAAAGTTATTTTTACTCAAAAGTCGCCATTCCACTAAGTGACGGCCATCTTAATGTCCTAAAAGACGACGTTGTTAAAAATAAGAAATGACACGTCAACCGACTGCATTCCTGAAGCATAGAAATGAGCGAAGAAAATTAAAAATGCCGTAGCTGGGTATGTTAAATAGGCATCTTGCGTGCACGTGTTACAATATTTCAGATTTCATCGATTATCCATGTGCTATAACTACAGTTCCTCATGGCATGTTAGATAAATATGATATATATATATAAACTAATATATATATATTTCAACACAGTAACAACCTGAAGGTCGGTTTGGTAGGTGATGGCAGAGTTCACCCAGTACTAAGCCCAGGCTTAGTACTAGGTAAAATCAGGGTAGAGGGGCCAGTTCCTTTCCCTGTGCCGATTATGGTTTCCCAAGAAGATCTGAAACCCGAAAAATAACATAGCTTATATATATATATATACATATATATACATATATATATATATACACACAAACACTAAGACAACAAACACCACACACATAGAAACATAAAAGAAGGACACTTACATTTTTTATTTACATTTATATTACATTTACATTTACACTTACATTTGTTTGTGTGTTTGTGCGTCGCCGGAGAGCGTCTTTTCCAAGTTTATATATATATATATATATATATATATATATATATATATATATATATATATATATATATATATATATATATATATATATATATATATATATATATAGATGATGCGGAAGTACTCACGAGAGCAATATAACTTTTGGACGGCACAATAGAACACAGAATAAAACAGATAACACGTAAAAGGACACTCACACTGTAGATGATTTAAGCTTTCGGCCTACTCCGAGGCCTTCTTCAGGTCAGTCGGACCTGAAGAAGGCCTCGGAGTAGGCCGAAAGCTTAAATCATCTACAGTGTGAGTGTCCTTTTACGTGTTATCTGTTTTATTCTGTGTTCTATTGTGCCGTCCAAAAGTTATATATATATATATGTATATAAGGCCTAACTAATCTTCTGAGGAAGATGGACCTCTATTCCGCCGAAATTATCAAGAAATTACGTGTGAGTGTTCCTTTTATGTGTTCTCATATTTTGTGTTACTGTCTAAGTTTTTTATTTAACACTTCCGTGTTACATATATATTCAAATTGGGTAGGGATTGGGAGCAACTATTCCTCGGCAGAATAGAAGGAAACTTAAATTCATTTACGGACATTTAAATCATTGTGATCGAGTGGTAGATGGAGGGGAAGCGGGGTCCGGAAAACGCAGACGTAATTCAGGTGGTTCGGGGGTCGGGCAGAACGATGTCTCGGGAGGGGGGTAGAGTAGAGGGACGTAGTTCTCGAGAGGACTTGGGACACGGCCGTTAGCAATTTGCGATGAAACATGACGGAGGAATCTCCTCCTCGGTTCAGAAAGGGAAGGGCTGTATTAGGAGGAGTGCCGCCTCGCGTCTCCTCCTCCTCCCTCGTGGACGTACTTAAGGGCTTCTTCATCCCTTTCCCCTCCCCGTGGTTCTCGATTCCTCCCATCGCCCTACCCATTGCCAACGGCCACGACTCTCCCTCAAGCATGCGACGCCGTCCAATAAAACACGTCGTGTTCGATATCGCGAGGGTCACTCTCTATGGCAACACTTCATGAAACAATTTATGGTTCCCTCGGCGCACCCTCATTTCGCTCTTTAATTTATTTCTTTATGATTTGACGCCGAAACACAAGCTGATTCAGTTGAATAATTAGAATTATGGTTCATTCTTCGCGGTCTGCACATAGCGGAGATGAAATCATTACGGAACCTAATACCCCGCTCTGTATCGTCCATTTAATGATTTTTTTGACGTCATTAGTAGATATAGACCGAAGAATATGAATCCATGACATAGTTCATCATCCATTGAATTGAAAACATAAAATGTATCCACGTATTAAACAACATTTGCATCATGCTTATGTTGTATTTAATTAACTTGATTTGTAAGGTGTTCAATACGCCCAAGAAAAAAATTATCTCATTCTTAAACGGTGAGAACTACAAGCTTATAACGGTTTACTCTTATAGTATCATATTTTTAAATATGAAATCAGTCAAGAACACCTAATTACACAGCCAAAAAGAATTTTTAGAGACATACGTACATAATATTATAGCTAGTTTCATGAAATGTAAAGATGCGCCTTGGAAATAGCATAGTGTTTCCGAGGATGATGACATCTACATGAACATTTTAATGTAATTTATTTTGAAGTTATATTAAATATATGTATGAATATAATAACAACAATTTACTAATTTGTAATAATTCGATGCCGCATTAATATATAATATTTAAATATACGTTTTCATAGTGAGGAAGGAATGATTCAAAATTATACTTTTTAGTCTCAATGAACGCCCATTATTTATTAATAACGGCTTGTGATTTAAATAAACATTAATTATGAAAAACGCTGATATCGTGTCAGTAAATTAAGTCATCAAGAGTTAGATGGGCGTGCCTTGTACCTTCACTCACGCGCTAATTAATGAAGTGTTGAGTACACATTAGTATTCGTATTCTAACTCGTGAATCGTGTTCACTCATTGAAAGAACACCATCAAGATCTGGAAACTGGTTTTTCGTCCTTGTTTGCATAAACGGCGAAAAATTCAATCTTGAGAAATATGCCAGGTAGTTACCTGGAAAAGGAGGCGTTAATTTATTTACAAATGCATATTTTGGAACATGAGTCAGACCAGGCTTTCCTTTTATTTGACACTTCCTAAACTCGTCGATGCTAACTTAGAATAGTTTAACCCGTGCTGTCAGTGTAAAAACATATTGAAGTCATACAGTTTTTCATGGATTTTTTCATAATTTTTTTCTTCTACACGAAGACCATAGAATTTATTGGGAAAACGAGATATATATCAGCACTCTCAATCGTTTATATTTTTATATTCAACGCTGCATTTTGGTTGACAAGATTACGGAGAACAAATATTTATAATTCACATGTACAGGAATGTGTGTGCCTTAAAATGGTAACTTATTATGTTGACGTTAATCCATCTAACAATTCATGAAGAATAAAAATCGTCTCTTTATTTACGACAAAATTTCTTTAATTACATTTTGAATGACATTATTTAACAATATATTGTTAGTTTAGCTTTTTTATGACGCACTCTAATTTAAATTGTCTCATGGAAAGTTTAAACGTATTCTATCAAAAGTGACGAAAGAGAATAAAAATTTCAAATAAATGGGACCTCGAGGGAATGGCCATGGAATGGAATGGAATTATGAGCTTTGGCAGGAGCGAGGACTTCCAAAAATTCATTATTTCGCAAAACTATCAAAAGTAACAGTCTAAATTTCATCATTTATCTGCATTCTTCCACGGACGTATCGGAATGTTGCTCCTTAAAAAGTGTTAGAATGCAGTTTCTTTAAAGACGAAATATAGTTGGAGCTAGGAGCAATTTTATTAATTATAGCTACAATAATTAATTCCTGTAATTCAATTCAGAAACCGATTCCATGTTAAGTAAATGCACGTAGTTCAAAGCAGTTGCCCACGATTTGACAAAAAATGTCCCCTACGGGACAAATTTTGAAACGGCTAATTGATGATCTAAACTAGAATCTCCCTCAGTCATCGAGAAATAGGGAAAAGTTTAAAGCTGACGAATTGTCCCAGGCAAACCAAGTAAAATATTTAGAAACTGGAATTTAAGAAATTATCCCGTCACATGTTAAAGTGCGGTATCACATGTCTCTATTTATTATGCAGTGTATTATGACAAAATTTGGTTCAGTTTTAGTTTAGATGAGATAATATGGTGCAAATCTAAAGTAAGCTAAAATTGAGAATTGTATATAATTTTGATGAATTAAATTGAGAAGGATTTGTAACGAAACTTGAAAAGCCAGTGAATGTTTTTACTATTATTGTAATTTAAATTATTCTATTCTTAATATTATGTTCTTCCATTATTATCACTATGTTTTTTTCTAAATTTTACATACGGACCAGAAAATTACGTCAATAATATTTCCCATAGTCTAGCTCCATCATTTCTATTTTACATCCTATTATTTTTAAATAAAAAAACCAATCAGCCCTTTATTAACAAAATAATGTAGTTAACCAGCTGGACTATATTAAGACATAAGTAATAATATTTCCCTATTGAGATTTTAACAAATGTGAGGAGCAGTATTCATGGTATGTCTAACAGCTACACAATGGAAGTAAAATCTTGAGTATCCTGATTTAATATTTCCAATGTAGTTATGTCGAGGAAAATTGTATTAACAATATTTTCTCCAATATTCCATGTCAACAAAATGTAGTAGGTTGACTGTTAAAGATACAATTTAAAACTTTACGCAATATAAGGGTATGCGGGATAACCTTATTAGGCCCGGCGTAAGATATATTACGCCTTGGTAATTATGTAAATGAAAAGTTAATTTAGCTTGAAATATTGGTACCTGTAAACGCAACCTTAATTAAATTATGCTAATCATTTCAACACCTGCATTAATATTTTTTTGATTATTGAAAGTTTTTTTTCAGCTTATTTGTATTTCTCTAAATCGCATTGGAATATCTATTGTTAACACTTCATCTTAAAAAATATTTCACAACTTTTTCATCTCTTCATATCCTTCATTTGAAATCACTCACAAGCTACGATGTAGGGAATCATTTATTAGAAACTTCAGGAAATTTCTCAGAATATCTTTCTCTTGACGCCGTCTTTAATAATATTGCTTTTTAATATTTTACCGGTTTCCATTGTTAATGCGTAGTAATAGAGTAACATTGTATGGAGGATGCGACGTTTTTGTGCCGGAAAAGAGATGGTAAGTGATATATTCCATTTTCATCGGGATGGCAGACATTTTTTTATAAAAGCGCAGCTTAATATCTCCAAAATGGAATATTTGGAGCGTGGATGGATTAGCGGAAAATATTATTGTCTTTTGTGGCGGTTTAATTCAGTCGACGCTTGGAAAGTGGAACAGCCGTGATTCCGTGTGGTGATCAGTTGGAGATTTATTTTGTCCGCCCTAATTAATCCCGCTCAAATTTGCGATCGCGCGGACAACTCTCGTGCTAACCCCTCTATAAATTATTGCTAGCTTCTGCTTTTGCCCGTGGTAAAAAGAAGCAGACGGTTTTATTGCAGCTAAACTCATCTGACGATTCTTTGCGGTAATTAACTATCGGCTTTCTTAAATTTTGAAATTACTATAGACAATTGTGATGAACTATCTTATAAATGGTCGATAAACATATTTGTTGAGGAAAACAGCCCATTTGATTGAATACATTTATATTTTTATGGTTATAAATGTAATAAAGAATCACATCAGTCCTGGGAATTTTTCTTCCACAAATATGTGAGTCGATGAATGATGTAGAAACCCTGCGTAACATTCAACCGGGATCAAAATACTTGGTGTTTTAAGGAAAGATAATGACAATCCGAAGAATTTTTTTTATTTTAACGTTCCAACAAAAAAATTATTAATTATCATTTTGTAAAATTTGTAAGGACTGTGGTCCGTTATCGAGACTTGTGAATTATTTTTATGGTTAAAACATCAGCATTTCGGTTTTTCCTCAAAATGGATTTTGATTTCGATCTATGACGCGATTCTAGCATGCTCAATATTGGACAAGTAGAATTTCCTATTAAATAGGTAATATTAAAAACGACTGCACTCATTTCCTGGAGATATTATTGGTTGTGTGGAAAGTGTGGAAATTATGAAGAGAAATATGGGTTAAGTACTCGTTAGAAATTATGGACCGAAAGTGGCAACGATATATGATCTCCAGCGGAAATTCAAAACTCCTTTACATCTTGCGTCTCTTATGACTAATATTAAGTCGCACGCACATGGCTATTTTTCATAGCCTCTATTCTTCATTTTTTCGGGGCGTCCTTGCTCGTTATCTGAAGGGAGACCATGAATTTTTTAAATTGACTTCACCGTATTTTGAGGCGATGACTCCAATTGTTGACCAATGACCTAAATAAATAAAAGCAGAATGCAAACATGATGAGAGTCATTTATGATATATATATATATATATATATATATATATATATATATACACACACACACACACCCTCTCATTTAGAGCTATTCATGATTATTTTTTTCTTTTGATAATTGTGTCCGAAATGTAAAAAGCGTATGATACGTGAGGATATTGATATCAGAATCCAATTCCCTTGAGCTCTTCTCGGCTGTCCACTCTCGATTTCATTTCAAAACGATACCTAGTCATTTAGTTTTTTTCCTTTGGAAGACAAAGAACTAATGAGGAACGTAATAAGTTTATCATAAACCTGCCAAAATTCTAATTGCGAGTCATTTTATTCTCACTCTGCGTATCAGTTTACACTCATTTAACACCGATTCAGTTTTCACTTAAGCTCGGAAAAACCGGCTCCATTTCAAAGCATCAAAGACCCCTTTATCTCCGAATGGACTCGCACCATCGCTGGTTTACCTTAGCGCCCAAGGATTCCTGGAGGTAGAGTCCAGTCGGGAAGAAAGATAATACACCGCCCACATTTTTGACCATCAAGTCCCCATCTCTTACGTCTTCTTCCATCCCCATCCCCCAACCACTCACCCCACCACCAGTTCCACCTCCAGCACATTAGTTTCCGCCGACACCCCCCCTCCCCGACGCCCCCACCCCTCACCATCCGTCGAGGCTTAAAATACCGTCGGGATGAAACGCAACTAAATTCAGGCGGTGATGACTGCGCGCACCCCCCGCCCCACCTCCCTTCCCACCCCCTCCGCCCTCATGCCATGTCAACGGCCACCCACCCGCTAGAACAAGGACGAGGAACACTTGCCCATTTATCGATCAACTATCTGCCTCATTACTTTTCGACTTTTCGATAGCAATAACGCACACAATCGAACGGCGTGGAGACGGATTGAGAGAAGAGAGGATTTGAGAGGTGGACTCCGGGCCGCCGAAACAGCTCGCTTCATCCTCATATCTCTCTTCAACCGACGGTGATCCGTCGAAGATGCAATATGTTTTTGGATTATCAAGTAATTTCCATTTGTCGCACTTATTATGTTTTCTTCACAATTAAAAGAACAACCTTCTACTTCCCACGAATTTAATTAAGAAGAAAACGGAATCACATGTTTGGATAGCCTAAAGTTATCTGAAGCACATTTTGCGAGGTTTCCATGTTATCTAAATACAGAAAGGGATAGATGAAACGGTGTAGTAGTGGATAGAGTGTAATATTACGTGAGTCTCTCGCTCATTACCATTACAGATGAGTGTTGTAAAAAGGGGAGAAAAGGGAAGGAGAAGTGCACCCGCCCTACTCCTCCTCCGTCATCATCCTTCCCTCACCTTCCTTCATCTGGCCATGCGACCGACCAGTGGGGTGGCTCCGCAAAACCCTGTATTGTACAAGTTTTCTTAAAGACTATACTCCGAATCGCGTTATCTCATTGCCTTCTTTATTTAGTTTTAGGCTAATAATAATCCCATAGGCAAACGAAATTCATAAGTTAACATGGTAAAGACCAAGTTCCCTGTCCTGTGGCACTTGGGTTTCTCAGAAAGTTGACCGATACAAATGATGAAATAAAACAACCTCAGTGGATTTACGGTATCGTATTAACATATTTAATTAACATTGCCTTGTGTTGTTAAATTTAATTATAGAACGTTTTGGGTACATATATAGTGAGATTATTCTTTAAAAATATATCTCCGAGTTAGATTCATAAAATAATCATGGTTTAAGTCACATGAAATCTCTGATCAATGAGAAATGAAAGATTAATCTCACAATCTGTATATCTATCAAAATATTCTAGAGATTGATACCAACCAATCACATTAAAATCAAATGAATCGAATCAATACGATTCCTGTACACGTTTTGTAAGCAATTAAACTTTTTATAAAAGAAAATGTTTCTTTATTATGATTAGACTAATGGCAAAAATATTCTCATCGCATTTGATTGAAGAACGTTACGTTTACAATAGTATGTTAATAATTTCGTTCACGTTAAATGAATGACATTAATGCCCATATCCATAACTCAGTATTAGGCTGCAATTCCAATTCGGTTCAACATCGGTGGATATAGCAGCCAGTATGCGATTCCTCAACCGAAACGGCGCGATCCCAGGTACCGGGGTTGAGGACTCATTGGACGCACCTCGTTCATTTGACCCCACGCCCGCCGCACATTCCAGGAAGGCCACGAGGATGGCGAAACTAGGCTAGTAGCATCACGACCGTCGAAATCTCCTCTTGGGGATCTGCCCCCGCGACTGAGGTGCCAAGGACCCTCTTCTTCCGTCGGTGTTCGCACCCGCACTCGTTCCCCACTCTCCCCCACTGAAGGACCTCGGAGGCGCCAATCGGCGAGGGCGTGGTGGTCTCGGGGAGGCGCCGGAGGGTCGTGCCGTGTCGCGGATGCGAGTGCTGCGCGAGGATTTTGTCCGAGAGCGAGATAGAGCGGAGGGGCGTGCGTGGGTGGTTCGGCTGAGGGCCGTTTGAATGGAATGGAGCGGGAGGGTCGACGGGCGAGGGAGTTGGTGGGGGCATGAGCGGGGGCCGTCTTCCTTCTCTCCCCACACTAGCCCCCCGCTGTCCGCTCGCGCCGTCCCCCGCCCCCGGTCGGCCCCTCCCCGCCCGCCCCTCCACCGCCCCTCCCTCGTTACGGCAGGCGCGCGCGGCTCGTATTCGAAGCGGCTGGCGGAGGAGGCGTCACCGCGGCATGGGGAGACCGTGGGCAGGCGGGAGAGTCGAGTCAGTCCAACGCCAGTCGTGGCTGGCGCCGGTTCGCTGTCGATAGTTCCGTACGCGGATACTCCCTCTCTCTCCCTCGTTCGCATCGCCTCGTCCATCGCTCTTCTTCTCCTCGTGACTTCCCCAACCCATCCATTTTCCTCCCCAGGCCGCCTCTCCCCGACATTGTTTCCCGTAGACCCGCAGTTGCGGGCGGAGTTCGCGACCTTCGGAGTCCTCGCACCCCTTGGTGTATTGGATGCAGACAACTCGGATGAGACACCGAGGAGAGTGAGTGTTTCATCCTGGAAAGGAGGAGGTTGCGGCGGCGATACATTAAAAATATCGAGGCCCTAAAGGCGGGAGCCAGAGAAGGGATAAAAATGTTTTATCCCCTCCCCTCGTCGGGTTTTCTATAAATAATAAGATCGTCTCGCGCCTGCCCTCGCCAGCGGCGGAAAGAGAGAGAGAGAAAAGGGCCTCCCCCGGACGGAGAGGAGGGCCGCTGCCGAATCGAGGATCGCGACCGGACCCGCGTGTGTGAGTTTGCCGTTGTGTTCCCCCTCTGTGGCCGTGTTGTGATTTGTGCTCGTTGTCTTTCCTCGGCGGTGTGCCGTCTGCGAGGGAGGGAGGGGGGCTTGAAGGGCGTTCGAACTCCGAGGCGGAGGTGGTTTCCGAGGGCGATCCCATTGGTTTTACCACCCGCCGACCGACCACTCGCTGTCTCCCGTGTGTTGTGCTGGGGCGACTGACCCAGAGGAATTTCGGAACGCCCCACCACCCCCTCAACCCTCCCAAACCGCCCCCCCCCTATCCCACCACCTTCTGGTCCTTCCCCCATACCACCACCCATCCCAGACGAAGGAGAAGAATAGAGAAAAAAAATTAAAAGGTAACGCAAAAGAATTAAAAAAGGAAATACCCCCTTTTTTTATTTCTTCCATCCCAAGACTGGGCGGAACGGTGTGTGTCGTTTTACTCCCCCCGTGAGTTTCGTTCCCGTTTTATTTTCTCCTCTCGGTTTCTCCATCGGGAGAGAAATCTTCGCAGTTCGATTCGTTTTATTTTCACTCCTACACTCCGGCATACAACCGGCTCTCGGGTTTTTCGGTCGTGCCTCACAGGAAAAAATAACTAGCCACCCCCACACCATCATCCCCCGAGTCGCAAATCAAGCGCACGGGAGCCGGTCAGAAGAAAACTCGTGGACCATTTTTGCGTCTCTTTCCAATTCGTCCCCGGTGGTGGATCCCAGTGGATATTGCCAGAGTCCGCATATACCCTTCTCTATTCCTCGCGTGTCGTCAAGTGTGCAAAGATCGCTCTCTCGAGTTCTCTCCTCAGCGGAAGGGATTGACCGGAGTCGAGAGGAACGGGATCATCCGATCTTAAGGGACCGTCACTGCATCGGCTGCTGGGGGAGAAGACGAGGATCATCTCGGGTGGACCGCCCCCCCCGGCGCCTGCATGCATTCCTCGGAGGGATCCCTCGCACATCTGCGCCACCGGCACACCGGCCTGCCCGCCGCCGCAGGACTTCGCCGCGGATAACTCGGGTACGGCGGAAACGAGCAAGTGAAATGCCTCCTTCGTCGTCACATTAAGAGCGGGTCCACTCCTCACCAAACACATGGGTTCGCCCATTACTTTCGCCGAACCATAAGTCCTCCGACCTCCACACCTCACCTTTCGGTTCGCGCTAAGAAATATGATTGAAATGATTCACCACAGAGCTTTCTTTCAGTTTACCCCGCTCTTGCTCGGTGTGCATTAGTCGTAATAGCTGAGTGTATTCTAATAAGTGTTTAAAATAGACGCATTCACCGCTTTTTTATTTTATTCGCTTCCCCGTGGTTTCTATTCCCCAGCCTGACTTGGGATGCTTATCCCCGGATTCATATTTTCCTGTGGCTTTTCCTCTCGAACTTACCTCGAGTGTTTTATCTCTCCGGTCTTTCCATTGTCTTCAGCATCCGTTCTCTCGTCCTCCGTTCATGATTTTTTTCCATCCCGAAAGTCGTCGAGGGAAAAGGACTGGGAAACCCGTCCTTCCTGCCGTACCTCCCGGCGCCCCTTCGTCCATTCTCTCTCTTTTGACTTTGGTTAATTTTCCCAGTTTCAATAGGTTCGTTTCAGTGCTTTCATCGTGAAACGTGAGTTTTATTCGTCCCCGTTGAATGTTGTATTGGAGTCAGAAAATTGACACGAAATATGATCCCTTGGAGTTATTCTTTCCCTTTCGGAATCCCTCCTTTCCTCCCATCTACCTCTTCCTAGCAGTCCGAAGAAAACCTCTTCAGCCCGAAACCGCTGGCTTTTTTTTGCGAACAAACCAACCCTTTTCAGCCATAATGCTCAGCATTCCCTGTCCTCCCACGGTTCTCCGTTGGTCCGCCTCTTCTCCCTTCCCCCTTCTTCTTTTTTTGCTCCACATTTGCCGCCCCCTCTCTCCCTCTTGCCCCTGGAACCTCCTTTTTCCTCCTTATTTCCCTCGCCTCATCCTCTTCGTTTGTGCCTCTCAATCCCCACTTCCTTCACCGAGTCGCCCCTCTCCCAAGCAAGTGGGCCGCAAGTGAAGTGGCCGGGGTGCGTGCTGGAAGGGAGGGAGAAAATGGAGGACTCATCCCCTCGTCGTCTTCGCCGTCTATTTCTCGTAAAAAAGGGAAAATGACGAAAGCCGCCCGAACCGTCCCATCCTCCGCAACCCCCCCCCCCCCGCGCCCCGCCATCGCTCCGACTTGCCACCAAATGCCTTCCTCTCGGAGCGAACTTCCCATGGGGTGCTTCGATGTGCACACGCGTCCTTGCTCATCTCCTCCTCGACCTTTCATTTCCCCGCGCCGTTCGAATCGGCAGCCCCATCACGCACACCGTTCCACCGGCGGGGGACGAATAGTGAGACACGGAGCAGGTCGCAACACAAGGACGAGACAAATCGCGTTTGTGCCCGCCCCCGCGATTCGGATAGAGAGAGGGGGAGGGGTCAGAGAAAGGGACGGTGGGAGGGAGAGGACACGTAATGACTTCCTCGTGGGTGGTCGACCGTGCGGGAGTCCGCCTTCGCCCTCTGTGTATGTTGGTTCCGATGGAAACGGGAAGGTGGACACTCGAGCAAATAAAACAACGAATGCGATTCCTAAGGCATTTACATAAAGAAATGGAGGGATTGGACGAGGAGGGATCCCAGAGCGTGCCCGTTTCGCCTCCTCTGCCCCCGACGTCCGGTGGGATTTCCCTCGTCATTAATTATTGAAGATGTTCCTTTCAGCGTCCTCATATCGGTCGGGACCAAACCTCCTTCCCCGAGGGACGTTCCTATCACCCTTCCTGTTCTGCAACCCCCTCCCTCTGCTTTCACTCCTTGCATATGTGCCCCGCTTCACTTTTTCACACACTTCCATGTTTGTCTCCAGCTCGCATGCCTTTTCTTGTGTTCAGGAGAAATGAGTGCAAGGGTTTGACTCCGAGGCCGGTATCCTTTTTGCCGAAAAGTATCCTTCTTTCGGAGGTCCACGCAGAGGCCCAGCCTGGAGGCCTCTGCTGGGTCCCCTCGCGTCATTCGGCAGCTGGCGACTCCAGGGCGGGTGGCATCATCCTTCCGCGATTCCCGACCATCCTTCCTCTCCTCCATCTTCCCTGCAACAGAGGTGAATGCAGGGTTTGCGCGGTGGGCCTCGATCCTTCCGCCGACATGAACAAATTGTCCATCATAGTTCTCATTCGTATATTTTAGCAGAATGTGTGCACAGCTGTATCCTTGATTCAACTCTTCTAAAATTTAAAATATATATTTGCTGAAAAGTGTAAAAAAGAGAGCAAGTGTTGTGGGCACCACTATTATGGCACAGTATTTAGAAAGTTTCAACTTTGAATTGGCCCTGGTGTTATTGTAAGTAATTTTATCCTCTTTAAATATTCGCCATGTGGAAATCTTTATCTTTCCCTTTATTCCCGCAATGGGGAACGTCCCACGCATCCGTCCTCTCTATTGGCGTGCAACCTCTCTCCCCGCGTTCACATTCTTGTATGGACACCCATGCATTCGGGGAACTGACCCCTCTCCGACCCACTCTTTGCATTCCCCGGATAGTTTCACCTCCCACCACATGAGGTGGAAAATTTCTTCTCCCTGAGACGTTTTCGTCCGGCACTTCACGTTGTTGGATCCAATAATCACATTGTGCTTTGTGGTCATTCAAACGAGGATCAAATTTGCCCATCTGTGAAACCAGTGAGGAGCATGCCTCCGATGACACGAGAATCGAGTGAACGACTGGGAATGTTTTGGCCTCTTATGGTTTTGCTTAACTTCCCTGAAAATAGAGACCCGTGATGAGGTGGTATTTTTATTTTATAGAGATCGTAGGTAGACATGTAATTTCTTCATGAAATCTATAGTTGAGAAGGAACTAATACATTTATAGTTCCACTCACTGGCCTTAAGGGAATTTTACTGTGCGGAAATGATGTATATGTAATTTTTATTTATTTACTGAAAACTACCAAACTGTTTTGTGAAAACAAATAGGTATTATTACACAACTGTCGTTGCAATTGGGCAATTTTCCTGGTGGCAACGGTCATCTCTAGCCAAAGGTCACTCTTGAAATGCACAAAAATACACAGGAAGAATAGATATGAGACGAAATGCTCTTAAATACAATGATACGTTAAGATTACCAACAGCACCTTTACCATCACACAAGGGTTAGGTTCACACCATACATACAATGCTCTGTCCATCGCCGCAGTCCGTCCATAATCACGCACTCTACAATGTCATATACCGTTCAAAATCACGCAACGCTAACACATTATTTACTTTTGCTTAAAAATATTAAACTTCAAGTAACTGTTGTCAGACCTATTTAGTTTAAGAACACCTTTATTATCAAGCGATGTGCATTTGTATACGGAACCAAAATTTTCAGTTAAAATTTGGTACAAATAATTCATTACAACCTCATCATAACTTGTTATTGTGGATCGAATTTTGACTTTGGAGAACGAATTATTAATAAATTACCTTTCTAAATTTTCATTTAAACATGAAACTACGGGTAATCTGTTATCCGAGGCTCAATTGACATGATTGAAGTCGCATAGTTAAAAGGGAGACATGGCCGTTAAAATGCAAATTAGGCTCTTTGCAAGAGAACGAAGTACGCGTGCATGCACATCATAGATCCATTGTCGTTATTGATACAGTGAGCCACGCCGCAGCGATGAATACCGAATTTCTCTCGGTAAACTTCACCCGCATCTCTCTTCCTGGTACTGCATCTGCATTCGCACTTCAAATATTCGCGTGGCCCATCTTTTCCTCTGCGGGTCCGCTTCCTCGTCCCACTCCAGTTTTTACGGCCCCACTGCAGATCGCGATAAGCGTCTGCGTGGAATGCACCTTTTTCCCTCTAATGCGCCCACTTTACATGGCGTTAAGCTCCACGCGATCCTCCTTACCTGTTAACTCGCCGTGTCCAATTCCCCGGAGCGATTTACGTCGCACACATCCACGCTCACCGAGTGGTGCCCTCGCAGGAACGCGTGCGTGCGTGGTGTCCCATTGATTTCAGCCTTATTTAACCGAGATTTTTTAATATTTTTCCTCTCGCGCAAGGAAAGTTGAATGGGGAAGAGGGGAGATTAGCGTGCTGGGACGGCCGGGAAGAGCGCCGGAGGAGGGGAGGAGGGGGAGGATGGTGTCCGAGTGAAAGGGAATGCGAGAGGGACGAGTGCGGGGGAGGGAAATGAGGGAGGCGGGAGTGTGTGTGTTTGCGAGATGTGGAGGGATGGGGGTTTTGGGGGGTGTAAGAGGGGTCAGTGGAAGTGAAACGTGTGGGGGGAAGGGGAACGGAGAGGTTACGGAGGCAGGCGAACCCTTTTTCTGTTCCGACCTGACTTTACGCCGCTTTTTCATATGCATGGACCGGGGGGAGGGAACCCCTGGGGGAGCGCGCGCGTGAAATAGTAATAAAGGCGGGGAAAAAACGAGAAAAATGAGAGGAAGAGAGAATACAAAAAAAAGGTGAGTCGAGGAATAAAGGCTCAGGGATGTAGTGGGGCGTGTTTGGTATTCTTCGGGGGGAGGGAGGGGCCGAGAGAGTGTACTTGGTACTTAAAAGGAGGGGGGGGCATGCAAGAGCGAGACAGCGCAAATTGAAGACGGCGGCATGCAATGGCTTGAGTAACATGTCATTGGAATACGATGTTTTTAAAAAATATTGGTTACTAAGTTTCGTTTTTCCTGCTGGAGATCCACTTTATATCCGGCTTTATTCTTTCTGTAAGCGTGTCACATTTTTAATGCGTAATACCAAGCAAGTGCTTTCTACCAAGTCTCCAGGTTAATCCTCAAATGAGTATACGATTACCCACCTTTCCCTTTTGGCTCTATCGGCTCTATTTTGTCTCAAAAGCGGGATTAACGCGCCAATGTCATAATATCTCACGCCTTAAAGGCGAGTGACCAGCTTCGTAGGCCTTATTACGTGTTTAGAATCCGCGAAATATATTCCTGGTCCCTGGTTTAACTCAAACTAATGAGATTTCTAGCGGATACATATATGTTTCAAAATTTCACGGCGGATGACATTGCGCTATTTGCTTAATAGCTGTCGGGTTGTAATTAATTGATTTGATTAATATAACACACTACTAATTTATATGGGTGTGCTGGTATATCAAAGTTTGATGGAAAATGATGCAGCTATAAATGGATTGTCAGAGTAATCAATAATGCATATTATTATTGCTGGTCGACCAAATGAACGCGAAAATTATGATTCGTAGGGGGAATACTGTCATAGAAATTCATTACTTAGAATGATATATTTTATTTTAGGCGTGTAAATTGATTAAAAGCAAATTCCCAAATAAAGCTCAAAATAATATTTTCTGTCATTCTCGAAAAAGGCGTACTGTGATTTTTTAAGTCTGATTAAATTACCCGTTTGCATTCATGCCTTGCTTCTTTCCAACAGAAAGAATGAAGTTTTGCCTTTAAATCATAATAAACTTAAACACACACACACACATATGTATGCATAAAAAACTTAGACATGAACACACAACATGAGAAAACATAAAAGTCACACTCACACGTTATTTCTTAATAATGTAGACGGAATTGAGCTCCGTCTTCCTCGGAAGATTAGTTAGGACTAGAATTTAGTTAGAAATAACGTGTGTGTTACTTTTATGTTTTCTTATGTCGTGTGTTAATGTATGAGTTTTTTTTATTTCACTTCCGTGTTACGGTGAAGAAATCATCTATTTCATATATCAATATATATAACGAAAATTACAACCCCGACGGGACACTTAACTTCGATCTATTGTCCCGTCCCTTTCACATAAAACTTGACCCAAATCTTAATGAATTTCTGTCAGGCTGCAGATGCTGTTTCTACCATTTATTTATTCAAAGTGCACTAAAATTTAGGATTTTAAAAGCATGTTTTTTTCCCTTTCACTCACCCCTCAAACATCCTCCCGAAATCATTTCCTGATCCACTATGCATCCATCGCACCCCTGCCACACACCTATTCGGTAGATTGCGGGGCATTTGTGTAGATATACGAAATTCCTGTCCTTCCTTCTGAAGATTGCGATTTTACACATTTCTGGAAATTTGAAGCTTCTGTTAGATCTACTTTTTATTTGGCATATCTATGTGTCAAGGAGGTAACTACCTGTATTAGTTATGTAACGTACATCACGCCCTTACATACACTTAATTAATCTACCAATAAATGCAGGAAGTGGAAACCGTCCGATATGACACCCTCTGCCGTGGTATACCCCTTCACACCTCTGGCATACCCCGTCCTCCGGCGCACTCAGACCCACGCCATAGATTTTATTGCGCCGAGGGGCGTTAACCAAAATTAGAGTCCGTGGCAAGCGCAAAGGGGAAAGAGAGTGTGTTTCATCTCCCCTCGTTTCATCTTCCCCCCTTCAGTCCGCTCCACGAGAGAAAGCAAGGGGGGGGGACAAAGCCGGTTGTGGGAGGTGTGTGCGAGAAAGAGTGTTCGCGTCCAATGGGGAAGGAGGAATGGGTGGATATGAGCAGAGGGGAGCTTTATCGCTTTTTCCTCGCGGGGGGGGGAGTTGTTTGCGGGTGTGTGTGTGTGTGCTTATAGTGGGGTGGGGTGTGGAAGGTGGTTGTACGAGAGGTGTCAGGGGGGGCAGGAGAGTTTGTGGACGACGGGGGTGGACGGGAGGAACTGCTTGCGAGTTCAAGGGCGTCGTGGATCCGCGGTTGTGTGACTTTTGGCTGGCGACTTTGATGGCACCGGCAGAGAGAGGGGCCCTATTGTCGGGGAATATCTCTGCCAAGTGAGCATCATCCACATCACCTTCTCTTCGTCTTGCTCGACCCGCGGATCCTCCCCTCCCCGCCTCCCGGACAGCTTCCAGCGTCGTCTGGGTAATCCTTGGTTACCCAGAATGCCCCGGGTTCGGTATTCCGGAATGCAAATATGACGAGAAGCGACGCCGGGCACAGCGACATCTGTGGTCGTGGTGATGAGCGGGGTTCTGCACCGCCTCAAGTGCCTCCCGGTCCCTCCCGGCATTCGAGGGAAGGGATTCGGATCCCCATCCTCCCTGCCTAGGAAGATTTGAACCCAAGGAAACAGAATCGATGGCTAAATTGTGATAGCTTTGCGTGGTCAAGATGGATAAGGCGTGTTCTTCTCGATGTGTAGTCGTTACAATATATATATATATATATATATATATATATATATATATATATATCTGTGAAAAATTCTCTCGTAAAAGTTGGTTGTCACTTTTAAAATTGGGATTTTCATCTATCTGCCTAAGTCAGGGATGCGTAACTTGGATCTATTCATATTTATACTTATCGATCGTTGTTGCAATATTTCGGCCAGTAACGATTTAGTCCCAGAGATATAGTAGGCCATGGGAGCAAAATCACACAGCAGAAATCTTTTCGTTAAAATTATGGAAATTGAAAATTCCATCATGGTTTTCCACAAACAAGATCTGTGAAACCACTCGCCGTTCTGTAATTGGAAACCAAGTGGCTGACTTTCACGTAGGCATTCGTCAAATTATAATACGGTTATTGCCGCGGTGAATTTTGTCCTTTACTTAAGGTCTTGGAAATTTGTCCGAAATGAGAAAATTTACTGAATTTCATAAAAACGGCTGGATCACACCAAAGAGGGTGAACCTCTGGCCCTCCGCAAACACGCCAGGCTGGGTGTTTTCAATCTTTCACGTCTTGAACTCATTCCCAGGTTCTTTCGAATTTCCTTAGTGATAGAATATCACTTTACACATATCATTCCATTAAAAACTAATATTTTGCTTAATCAGTTAGCATTCTAATTGAATTTGGTTCCCAGATAATGATTATTAGATAAAGGATATTTTAAATTTGTTCGAAATAATAGTGGGGAAGGATAAAAAAAGCACTAATTGCAATTAATTATTATTAATATAATATTCCCATATCATCATGTAGAAGATTTTTTTACGTAAGTAACAACATATCTATATCTTGAAAACTATAGCTGATAGGAAAAAACTAGTGTTATAATTGGATTCAGCACCCCAATTGTTCTTTAAATCAGCATTAAAAGTTCCGGCACCAAAACCACTGTTGGCCTGTGTTGCCAATTACGAAGCTTTGCGTTCGACTGCCTACGATATTGGTTGGATTTTGGTAGTATTTTGATCTATTGTGGAAATTTCTAGTGCAAAAAGTGAGATAAATATTCCGTAAAGTGAATATTCTAATTAGTTGAGATTTTCTCTGAATCATTTGCAATGAATAAATGAAACACTATTCATTCATGTGAATGTATCAATAATTCGAGAATAGACGACAATCGGAGAAATATTTTATTGAAATAGATCCTCGGGTCCATTCAGGAGGCTCTATTGGCGAGAATCTTGGGAGAGAACAGGAGTGATGCTGATCAGTTTATTTTTCAACTCTTTTCCTTGCAAACTGTAATGATAAAAAATTCCCGAATGATAAAAATGAAAGCAATACTCGAACCTCATAAATAACCGCAACTCAGCTTTTGTGTCAACCTATTTATTCTCTTGCCATTTAAGTCGTGCACTTTACTATCAGGTGGTCAAATCAAAGTTCAAATATCATTATTAAAAAAATCAGTGAATGGTTCCATTCCTCCATAGAGAACCTAGTTAGTTACCTTTTCGAGGAGGACAGGATGGCTTTTTTTAGAGCCATACGGTGCTGTTGTAGAGATGTAATCTTTCTTTTGTCTCGCAAAGTCCCGTTCGAGGATTATTTTGCCATTTTTTGAGCCATTGCACACTTTCTCTGTGACTTCGCCTATTAACACTAAATTTTACCTAGCATGTGCTGATAATCGTGTCGGCATTGTGTTGATGACAGTTTGCTTTATGACCTTGGGAATCCTGCTTTGTTGGAAAAAGTCAGCGTATGGATCCGTGAAAATTAACTCGATATAAAATATGGGCAAAGTTCAACTAAAAAATACGACCAATAATGTCGATGCGGGTTCGAAAATGAACTCTCATATTTCATGGTGAGTCAATGGTTCGCATTGTAAAGAAACTGCAACAATTCGGAAATATCTTGCGTCGAATATTTTTGTATGTCCCAAGCCCTGTTGTTCCCGTGAAATATGCGCGGTTCAGGAAATCCGAGCCGTGCAGCGACATGCCTTTGGGCACTTTAATATTCCCAGCCGTCCTGATTTTCCCCTTTACCCCAGTTGCCATTCCATTGTTCTTCGTTTCACTTTCTCTCATTCTCTCCATTTGTCATTTCTGAGTTTTACCTTTTGTCGACTTAAATTCGTTTCCCCGGCAACCTTTTTCCTTGGCGTCCCGTCCCACCACAGGCAGTCCCTCCCGCCACCATTCTCCCCGGCCTTATCCCTAGCCTTCTTTCCTACCACGTGATCGGAGTGACTCGAGTTTCTTTCGCACCCAGGCAGTTAGCTATCCGTCCAAGGCGGGCGAATATTGCAATCTGTCGACCGATGGCAAGCAACTTGTTGGAAGACCGAGATTGACATGGTGTGTGCTTAGGAATGACTCTTTTTTAATTAATAGTGTAATAATAGATGGGCTAAATTCGTATTTCGATCGCATGCCTCGAACCTTGACGTTACTTTTACTTTGCCCACCCATGCAGCTATAATTAGCTCAGGTCAGTAATGTGAAAATGTTTCGTGCGCAAAATAAGTCATACCCTTTGACGTTGTAATATTTGCAGATTTTAATGTGAAAATCAGTGGAGGAAGAAGGAGGGTCATATTGTGGTTTCTGTGCAGAATTTCCCACAATTTCTAATGGGGATACTATTTTCTTCAACCCATGGACGAAGAAAGCTCCGCCTGGGATTTCGCATTTTGTTGAATTTAATGCAAACTATAACATTTACCAAATTTAAAATTCCTGGAGCATCTGTCAGTGGACTAAACCTTTCTTCTAGCCTTAGTTTAGTTTCCAACATTCTACCAGCAGCTCGTATGGCAAACGTAGGAAATTATTTCACACTGATATACAGTGGTGCATGTACTTGCGATTAACATTCGCTAGGTTTTGAATTATTTCACATATTTATTTATGACGAACAACTGAGAAAACCTAATTTTTGATTCATCATGTCCACTGCGTAAATGGAGTAAGGGGAGTTTTTTGGGGCCTCTGAGACGGCCCATTCCTCTCCGCTGTCAACCCCCCCCCCCTCTCTGAGGGGCTTGCTCTTTCGGAATGAAATGGTAGTTCGTAAATTACTTGATGACAGGAAATAGTTGAGTCGACTGATTGGAAATGCAGCACATTTTTTTATTTTGTAATTATTCGATGAACATTTATCAATGGAGCAGCGTGAATACATTTTATTTATAACAATGTTAGAATAAATCGCGAGGACGACTGTGGAAGACAATCTATCTCAATATTTTAGTCGATATTTTTAAAAAATAAAACCAAATGTTCTATGGCTTATTTGTACGCAAATAATGTGTTGAAGACGTTGATAATTCTAGTGATTGCTGATGTAAATATAGTCAAAATTGTGTCTTTATGTTCACCAAGGTATTTTTGGGAAAGAAGATGCATCCAGTAATTAACTTGCTCATAATGGTCGAAAGTTAGCAGAAAAAGTTGACACACACTCATCTGACAGAACTCCTAGTTGCTTTTTATGGAGCTATTAAAAGATGGGGAGGGACATTTTTTATTAATTTTATTCAGTTTGAATATATTTTATTGCAGTTTTTGAAGCATCAAAGCCTGAGAAATTAATCATAAAAAGGCTTCAAATAGCAGCATTTAAAAACGAATATATACCACGGGGTGTGGAGGAATACTGAGAGATTTTACTTTATTTTGATTGTAATGCTGCACAGTGATTACATTAATTATGGATATTGCTCTCCATTTAGTAAAAGCTAAATGTCTTTACTGTTCCAAACAGAGCAAAGCATATCTTAACGGAACAAAAGGTCGGATGGATGTCTCGGTATACGTTTATAAATTATAAGTAATACCTAAAAAATGTAGGAAAGAGAGCAAGCAATAAGGGAGACGTTTTTCCGTTTTGAGACATAACTGAAGCATATACTCCAAATCGTCGACCATTGCAAAAAGACAACATCTACGCGTTGAATTATTCACTCATTTCCGACGCCAGCTAACCGCCTTTCACCCCTTTCCTGTACACTTCCCTAACCTAAACCCACCCCCCCATTTATACCCCTTTTCTGAACACTTCCCTTCCTTAAACCCGCCTCCCCCCCCATTTGCACCAATTGCCGCCCTCCATCACCCAAAGGGACAACAACCCTCTCCTCCTCCACCTCATCATTTTCTCTCCCTCTTGCGAATTTCTTTCTCTTTCTTGCTAGAGCAGTTGTACGCAAATCTTGACATCCATTGTTTCTCCTTGAGACTCTTGCACCTGATCTCCCATCACACAGCAGCCTCCTTCGTCTCTTCCATCTCCTAATCCTTTTGCCCTACTTACTCCCACCCACCCCCTTTATCCGCTCGCTCCCTCCAAACCGTTCTCTTCCTGCTTAATTTAGGCACGGACCCAATCATGCCACTCCCTAAAAATACCCTCCCTATAATCTCCTCTTCCAGCAAGAGATGTCCTTTCTGTGACTTTTCCCTTCGCACTCTTGCCTGCCGTATTCGTCTGTCGTCCTAATTGTGCTTAAAAAACAAGTGTACTTTTTTCAAATGTCTTTTTATTTAATCCGAAAGAAACCGTTAAGGTGTGAACATATGAAAGGCTTTCAAGTTATTGCGATTATGTAAAAATATATAAATAAGTGTACACGTAATTTGAAAGTTGCGTGTCAATTTTAATTGGGTGATTTATATTGTGACTTCAAATATTGGTCCAACTTCAGTTGTTAGTTAACATTTACAATACTATATTTGATGCATTATGCAGGAAAATTTGTCATTAACTTCATCTCTCAGCCTTATATTTGATAGTATCTCGTATTGTACTCGTGTAAACAATGTGTCGTAAGGTCAGTTGTTATAAAATTTGTTGTCTCCGGCGTAACTTTATGAAATGTGCATAACGAATTGAAATGAAAGAATTGACTTTGTAATTCCACGCACTTCAAGTGTGTGATCAATGAGTTCATTTCGACAATTATTATCTTTCTTTGCAAAAGAACTTTGTTTAGGGTTATTAAGGTTATGTCAATGAATATTCCAAAGCTTCTATTTTCCACTTAACATTGTCAAAAAATTCCGAATAATCGTCAAATTCCTGATTTTACTTCTGAACAGAATTAATTAATTATCACTTTACATTAGTGTAGCTAAACGTTCATATTTAACAAAATATCTGGTTCACCAGAACAAATAAATGTATCTTATGATAATATTCGGTGCCGAAACAACTTTTTTCGTTCATTTAAGTGACTTTTGTTCCAGAATTTTACCTTTTAAAACAGTGTTATTTTAATATTGGTAATAAATTATTTTATGAGTTTAGCACGTATAAAGTCAGTATAATTTATACTTTCAAGAATAATATGCTTGATATTAACAAATTCCGACTGATTTCTGGTCCATCTTATTAAACTCCCTAGTGCCATCCATACTTATACGCTGTTAGATTGCCAGAACCGCTAGTAAAATGGTATTAATCTTATACATAAGTAGTATACATATATAGTCGTTATTAGATCTGGAGTTATTTGGTATTAATTAACGAACTCATTGTTTCCTAATCATAAAACAAGTACACTATTTAACTTCAGAGGACTCTCTTTTTAAATTATGGATGATACATATTCGAATTCACTTTGGTAATTATTTCAATTCCCAAAAAAATATCATCTGCCTACTTTAAAAGTTAAACTTCCCAAAACGTTTTAAGTATGTGCTTATTTTTATGCGTCAGTAATCTCTTATTTTGTTCTTTTCAACTATCCCTTTTCCCCCTTCTTAACTGTGCCTGGAGATTTATGTGTGCTGAATATTTCATATCACGTCATGAGATGATTACTGTTCTTATTTTTGTCCAATGAATGGATCCTTAAGACGGTATTTTTAAGGTAATTTCCTTTCTCACACTTAATCGGATGACATATTTATTATCTTTGCAACTTGAAATCTTATCTAACAGTTGAAGTTATTCTATTAATTTTGAGAATATTATAATATAAAGTTTGGCTGGAGTGGATTCAGTTGGGGTAAACATTTTTAAACCGCATTAGTCAACCACAATGATGGTTATTTTTGACCGTGGAACCGCGCGTCGTCGTTTCCGACACTCGCGTCGTATTTCATGGAAGCGATCGCATGCAAAACGGAATGCGGACGCTGGCTGGCATTTCGATTGTCGCTGCGTCGTAGCAGTTATTTATTGGACGTGCGCTTGTCAGCCTGAAACAAGATATCTCGTCTTTAATTCAGCCCTCAATATTTGAACTGAAGAGGGCGGCACCTGTCTGTTTACGACGTTCTGGTAGCTATCCATGGATATCATTTTTAGTAGTCGGGGATTCCAAATGGGTTTGGCGAGTGAGAAAAAAAATTACCGTCCTCATTTAACCATGCATAGTGTGCGTATACAGGGCGATTTCATTCGATGCGAAAGCGACAGCATCCAAATCAAAATAGCTAACTCAAGAATTCTACCGATAAGGTTTCATCTACTACTGATGCCAAGTGCTCAATCGTTTGTCAATTGAATTTTGCATGGAAATAGTTAAACTATGTGCTGTTAATCAGTGCATCATTTCAGCTCAGTCTTCATGCAAGTGTGAGAGTAACGATCCATACCAATACCACTTTCTATGTATCTAAAATAACAATCATGAATTTTGAATATGATGGAGTCGTAGAAAACCATTGCCAATGCTTTTTAAATGCAATTATTTATGATTTTGATGGAATATTTATGCGGCAAATTGTTGAAAAACAAAGTAATCATCAGTGTAGCGTAAACTTAGGGGGTTTAAATTTGGGAAAACTCGAACCAATTCTCTGGTGAAATAGATAAATTTTAAATTATCACGTTTCTTGTATCTTTTTTAAGTTATCGTGTCCAGTAACTCTAGTGACATACCCAATCACGAACAGGGAGACAGTATCGGGAAAACTGTCAAAATTATTTGTGGATGGATGAAAATTTGGAAATTTCGAGATCGATTTTTTCATGCTTACGATAGTATCTCTTGAAAGTGTAATGAGAAAATAAAATTATTCTTTGGAGCGATGGCTGCTGGAGATATTTATGCATCGAAAATATGTCCCATCTGTACATGATCGGTTAGTCTGCACGGCGCGCCGTGTCGACATGGTGGAATACCTTGCACATCCCAATTACGTCCTCCAGAATGTCAATGGCGGCGGCGGCAACATCGTTTGTGATTGTTGCTCGCAGAGGCGGAGATTAGGAGTCCAACGTAAGGCAATCATCTCGTCGTCTGTAGCCCTCTAAGGCGTCAGGCCTCATTGGGGAGGCCATTTAAGTGATGGTATCACGTTGTAAACTCTATTGAGGAAGGAAACAGGATACCTCAATTACCTTCTCATGAAATTATGATGGACGCAGGGAAGCGAGTAACGAATCCTGGGAACGGAGGGACTTACCCTTGTAAGCAAACAATCGAGTTTTGTGGGAGAGACTCTTTAATACTAACTAACACCTGGCTCAGATCCAATCGTAGGATGGAGAAGTATAGCGTGGAAAAAGGCTAACGTGCACGTAAATACATTGTTTCAGTAGGTCGCAGGTGTATGAACAGGGATGGATTTAGAAATTGGTTTGCTTAGCTTACTTGATGTGGAGGTACTGATTTCGGTCATAATTTAGTTTTAATGAATCATGAGCAGCAAAAGAGCTATCACGGTGCAAAATGGAAATTTAGAAGCTTGAACTTGACTATTAAGGATGTAAATTGAATAAAATACATAAAAATTATCGTACTTGAGCAGTAGAGATAAAAAGAGAATCTCCAAGTAACTTAGTGTACCCAAGGCTATAGATGTTAATGATAAAATCAAAATACTTAGTAAACTGGTTAGGGTAAAATGAATGAATTAGGGAGGCTCTGCTCGTAGTTTACAGGCCCTTAATATCCCTTAGGCCTTGCCCTTACAGTGCTTAGAGACCAAGAGTTTCTACCAAAATCTTCGTTCGTCGAGTGTGAAAATAACCCCCATCCTTTGTAAAATTAGCAAACCATGTCTTGCTTGGAAAATATCTGTGAAAGCATTTAAAGCCTTTAGAACCTAAAATGTCCAAAAAGTGATTGGATATATTATGGTTTTGAAGGAAGCCAATAGGGTTTTATCACTACGAAAATCGATATTTCGGGGGATTCCAAGAATTAACGATTGTTAAAATGTGTATTTTAACTCATTCCTCTTCCACCCAGGTAAACCTTTTTCACTACATAAATGTATAAGGAATTTTGTTTAATTTAGATGTGATTTCGTTTTAATGCATGTATGCATGAATGAATTAGGGAGAACTTTCATTATAAAAATTTACTTGTGGATTTGTGATATCTTCAGCATCTCTCATCCAAGTACAAGGATTTTTGTTTTTTCTTATCATTGATACTCATACTCTATAATCTCCAAGTATTTGATAATTTCTTCAGAATTGCTTGCAGGTTCTCTCGCGGCGAAGTCATCTGCGAACCGGACGGGGCTCGTTCACTTCGCCATTCATCTTAAATCCTTAAATACCCGATTCTTGGGTTTGTTTTATCGTCACTTATAGATGTACGATAAAATAATTCTGTGGAGAAGTGGCATCCATGACTCCTTAGTTTATTTTGGTTTCTATTTTCCCTCCGTTTTCCATTAATATGGTCGTTACCAGATTCTTGTACGGATGACGGATTGATCTTTATCTATAACTACAAAATACTCCGCAAGCCTCCGCAAGGGCGTGTGGCGGGGGGCGCCTAGCCACCACCCGTAAACTATAATAAAACCAAATGCTAAACCAATTCAAGGTACCACTACACAAATATTAGATTGTTCATTCATTCAACAAACCTTAATCACGTGTTTTAAATTCGCAAGGAATCGGGCTCAATGTTCTGTGCTCTTCACGCTTATCTCTTAATGATTTTTCTGGTTCTGCCATCATCAAGCTCTTTAAGTCTTTTGCTAGTTTTCTACTGTCGGATCTAGATTTGATTATTTCAAAGAGAGCATGCATCGCTTCTAGCCCGAGTGATGATTATCACTAATTTTAATTTGTCAAGTCCTCATTCCTTTTTATTCTTCACGGCTATGTCAAATTCGCTTCTCAATAACTTCGGACCCCGTTTCTGATTCTTTTCAGATCCCTTTGTAACACTTGGATGAGTCTCTCTTACCAATGCGGACTGTTTGTGCTCATCATTCGGTCACCATATTGTTATGGCAAGTAATTTTCTGGCGAAAATAGGCAGGAATTCCCTTCCCAACAGCGCCATAAAGGCCCAAATCCAAGGCTCGCGATCGCGCCCGTTGGAACGCGGGCCGAGTCAGGAGGAGAGGAGAGAGGCGAGCGCGCCCATTTCATCGAGTGCTTGCATTAAATTCCATTCCGCCGCCCCTCCCTCCGCCATTACGGCCCGCGCGGCTGAAAAATAATAGAACGCCAACTAGAATGAGCACGACAAGGCGATTTGCGCGCGAGTGACCCGATGTCGGGAAAACCACACGTACGTTAGCTCCCACTGGAGCTGAGCGGGCGGTGGTGGTGGTTGGCGAGCGGTGCGGGGCCAAGGGAAGGAGGCGCGTGTCGGAGCGTGGGAACAGTACGTTACACGGCAATGGACGACGGCGAGTCCCCTCTTCATTCAAACGGAAGCACGGCGGCGCTCACGAAGGAGCACAATGTTCACAACTCGCTGCACGACCGACCCTCGCGCCCCACCGCCCCAATTCGCTGGCAGGAAGGAAATTCCTGCGTATCTAACCGTTATGGCGAAGGAAAGTTTATCGCGGGATCTGTACGGACGATTTTATCCTTTCCGCATCCTTCAAGAGCATCATCCTTGAGAAGCGTTGAGCAACAAATGTAAATATTTCACTCGAGAGTTACTCCCACTCTGCCACGGTTCGTTACCAGAGGGATGCTGGGAAGAAATCTCCGGTCATTAAAAATTGAAGCGATCACATAAGTGGCCAAATGAGTTCTTGAATATGATGGATGTTTCTTCATGAAGGAATTACGAAATTGCTCGTGAAAGATATGTTGGTTTTATCAAAAACTTCTTTCAGATTATATTTAAGCAGATGGAATCGCTAAATTCACATTTCTTTCATCCATGAATAATAAATACAGGTCGAAATTTAACATGTTTCAAAAGCTCCTGTAATTTAAAAACATAATGAATTCTCAATCACAATCTCTTTTCATGAATAATCTGTTAACTATGAAGCGAAATAGAAGTAATAGCGGAATCAAATATAATATTCGGGAGGCATTTCAAATAGCGGAGCAGAAGTTCATTCGACGACGAAATCACACACAAGACGTATTTCAAAATCTAAGCTCACCGTAAAAGTCCTCTTCTACCTAGGACAGGAAAGGTCCCAAGAAGGGTAACTGCACCCATTCATTGTATGGTGGCACTTATACGTTCGTATTTGGGGTATTAACGTCAACGATAAAATAAAAATAAGCGAAGCCTAAAAAAACGTGAGTTCACTGAAGTTTAGTTTTTTTTGGAAGAAACATTTCGGGGTTTAGGGAATTTTTCCAGCAGCGCATGGTTCAAAGGATGTTGTGTTTGTATCCTGGACGTTTGTGAAACAAAATAAACGTCATGGGATAGTGCCTCCAACTCAAATGTACATAGTTCATGCGGAAGTACTCACGAGAGCAATAAAACTTTTGGACGGCACAATAGAACACAGAATAAAACAGATAACACGTAAAAGAACTCTCACATCGTAGATTATTTGAGCTTTCGGCCTACTCCGAGGCCTTCTTCAGATCAGACTGAAAGGTCATGAGGGGAGAGTGTCTGGGGAGGGAATAAGGGGGGCGAAAGGTTTAGGGACTGATGGGAAAGGAATTAAAGATGGCGGTTAAGGGTGGGAATTTTAAAGGATTCGAAAGCTAGGATATATGCGGATTCGCGAGTTCTCACCTCTATTTTGGTGGCTGAATCGGGTAGGGATTCTGAAATTGTTAGGGAAAAGCGTTCCTCGAATGATAGGTTGTGTGAAATTGCGTGTAAAGGGATAGGAAGAGAAGAGAATGAAGCAGAATTAACGGAGTAGCGGTGATTGTTCATTCGAATGGATAAAGGGGTGGGTAATGCATTCGCCTATGGAGAATGAAGTGCATTGTTGAGCAGGGAGGTTAAGAAAAAACTCGTAAAAACTCTGATATGGAGCGTAGCTATGTACGGCGCGGAATCGTGGTCACTGAAGTAGGAGGATAGACGTAGATTGGAGGCTTTTGAAATGTGGGCGTGAAGAAGAATGGAGAAGGTGAAATGGACCAAAAGGAAAACAAATGAGGATATACTGGAGAGGGTGGGTGAGGAGGGGAGTTTGTTGAGAGAAATCCAATGGATGCAGGAAAAATGGATGATAGGCGTATTGAGCGGTAGTGGGATGTTGAAGAGGGTAATAGAGGGGAGAATGTTGGGCAAACGAGGAAAAGGCAGGAAGGGGATAGGGATGTTGGACGGGATGAAGGGAGGAAAGAAGTACACAGAGATGAAGAGGGACCTGCTATAGAGTAGGTTGCTGTATTGGGTTTTGTTTGGAGTTACAAAATATTTATTTGATAGTTGTGTCCATCCAAAATTCTACCTTAACCGGTAGATTACCTAATAATAAAAAAATATATATAACCATTAATATAGTAATCAACCCGAATGTCGGTTGGTAGGTGATGGTAGAGTTCACCCAGTACCTAGCCTGACGGCGTGTGAATATTCACACATCAGGGTTGGGGGGCCAGTTCCTTTCCCTGTGCCGGTTATTTTTTCCCAGGAAGATCTGGTACCCAAAAATCAACTAGCTTGGGTGGAGCTGCAGTTGCCCAGAGTGACTTGCCCGGGAATCGAACCCGGTCAAGTCAAGGTCCGTAGTTCAACGCTCTACCCCCTGGACTACCGCGACCCACATATATGTGTATATATATTTTTATATATATCGTATCAATTAAATATAAACATATATATATATATATTTAATTGATACGATTTTTGAGTTATTTAACTTACCCGCTTCTATGTTTATTTAACATATCCTTTTTAATAGAACGTGTAATTTTTGTTATTAAAAAAATCTGTGTGCATTCAGCAGTCAACACGAGAGGCATCTAAATAAAGCTGAAAAAATCATTGTTACGTATTTCAATATAAATAGGATACCATAATTATTTTTCACAGAGTAAATGATGAATGATTTTTTCGTTTCTAAATAATGAGATTAATTAATGCAGTGCATATTGCACATTTATGGTTGCTGTTGCCAAGCATTTGGTAGTTTATCTAGTATAACAGTTGGGCAATAAAAAATACGCAATGCATATTCCACGAAGTCATCTTTATATTTCAACATGAAGTGTAAATTGTGGGATATTAATGCAATATGAAGGGTTCCTCATAAAATATAAGCATCTATCTAGTGAACTCAACATTTGAGTTTTTAGCTTTCAAAAAATGATTTTCATGCATGAAACTACTCACAAAAATCATCGGCAATTTTACAAAAGAGCAAATATGAAAGCTGTAATTTTTTCTCGAACGCGATTAAAAACAGTTCGCTAGGAACTGCTGCCATACGTTAGATGAACGATACTAAATCTAATTATCTGTGCGTTAAGTAACTTAATTTCTTTTTGATTAAACTGCAGGTAGCAAAGAGCGAGGTGATTGCAGGAAAAAATGCGCATTATTTCTGTAATGGGATTACATTCGAATTAAAGAAACTAATTTCTGCTGATGTCCAATGAATCGAATGAGAGAATGCCAAAAGGTACATGATTCTCTCACGTTATTGAGTATGAAAATGTAAATTTTCTTGTTAAGCTTCTCATAAAAAAGCAAAAATCCATTAGCAATATTTATATTTGGTGGATTAACATGCTCGTACTAAAAACCTCCTTAATTTACTGTTAACAGACGAGAAAATATAATCTGTTTAAAAATAATAATAGTAATAAATATGCAATCAATCTGTGAAACTAAATATAATTATGTACTATTAGAAATTTATCAATTTTTACCGTTATTTAGGATCCATTTTTTCTAGGAAATGAAGTACCAAGCTCGCTCTCATGATCGGCGCTATTATATATCTTTGAAGTGCTACGATTTCCGATTAAATCTGTGCGGTTTAAGCCTCTTTTTTCCTGTAGTGTTAGAGTTGTAACTACGTTATATAATACGCTCTCTCACCGTTTTACCGACTACGGTTATAATCAACAACTCTCAGTCGTGGACCCGCTTTGCTGAAAATATTAATTTCAGTACGTAGACAACGGCAATTCCTTTAAATTTAAATTTTCTACTTTTTCAATTTTTTAAATTTTAAACCATTTGGTTCATTTATTCCTAAATAAATCGGTTATAATTAAAAAAAATACTGGACTACCACTTCCTCCTTATGCACAAATACACACACGTTCATCCTATATACTCCTAACATGTAGCTCTTAGATTTCATTCATAACCTTCACATATTGTTTTATATTATTGAAATATTTGCCATGAAGTACTAACAGAAAATAATTTCTCCTCCATGCATAATTCTATCCAACTCTCTCTATCCCTGAGATGTAGTAAGATAACATATATCCTTAATAAGTATATAATTAGGCGCATTTTTACGGTAATCCCACTGCCACACACCTTTTAGGTGGCTTGCAGGGTATTTATGTAGATATACGGTCCCTCAGCACTGTAGGGGCGAGACCCAAGTCCATTAAACGGCTAGCAGAGCCTCCTAGTTTTATTCACTTTTATCCAAACCTATGTTTGTCAGGCCCTCTTCTATTTAATCGGAAGGGTCTTTTTCCCTTTTTACGTAAAACACGTGAACCTTGTAGCAGAAAAGATGCACTAACAGACATTTACCTATATCCGGCCTAGGGTTAATAATTAAAAGCTATATTCTCTAGATTATGTTGGGAGGATGATGTGTTGAGCATAGCACAATCAATGAGTGTGAGAGTATATAGAGTGAAAGGCGCGACTGATTGGCACGGGCTGCCCTAGCCAAAATGGAGACGTGGGATGCTTCTCCATCTGATATTCGCCCTCACCCTGCGCGCCTTTGGTTTCAATAAAAGATACCGATTAATGGTGATTAATATTGTATAATATAAAAAATTCTATATAAGAGTACACGCAGGCAGTAATGAAAGATTCTTCAAGAATATGCCAATGAAGAAAATCCCGATTTCAAATTCAGCATCATTATATCGAGATCGAACTGTTAATTGCACGTCTGATAGTTATAGATAACCTTAAACATAAATATCATTTCTCAAGGGAACAATTATTACATAATATTTATTTCAGTCCAATAGGAACGCATTAAAGACATTCCTATCGCGGTTTAAATTGAAAATTGCTAACTACATGCTGTCCGGATAGGCTGTTCTTTCATAACTATATTATGAAAAATTTGTAATCCATTCTTAGGCATTACTTGTCGTAAGTACCTCCAACGATATTAAGAGTTATACAATCGATATTCAATTCATCTATCATTGGGATTATTTACTAATTATTCTTAAAGAGTAATAATGAACGTTTTGCTACAAATGAAACCAAAGGAATACAAAGGTTTAGTAGTCATGAAAATAAGCCAACGTTTCTCCAACTCCAACTAAGCGTAACCTTTGCTCTGCTCTAAAGGTATTCGTACTGGTCGAAGGATTTACAAACCCTCTCATTTCAAATGTTTCTCGGCCATCGAGATATCACCCTACGTGTCTCGGCGTAAAGCCATCGAACTCCTTTCAAAGTATATCGTTTCCTTCGTAATAAAAACTATTTCCAACAAGAATCTCTCCTACCTGCCCCAACCCCTCGCTCAGCCGGCTACCCTCCTCCCATCCATTCCCTTCCTTCAACCCCATTGTCCTGTTGTGACGTCCTACTCCGAGTGCTTTCATAAACAAACTTCCTCCTCTTCGCCCTTCCAACTCCACCCACGCGTCTTCTAATATCACCCCCATCACTCTCCCTCTGTCCACTATCCGCCCGAAATTTTCCCCCACCCCAACTTTCCCTTCACCCCCAAACCCCTCGATTCCACCGACCCCCTCCTCCTTCCATCCCGTAAGATAGTGGACAACCACTCCATCCTCCAGGGGCGCCATCCTTTGGGGTTGGAGGAGGGAGAGGTCGGGGAGTCGCGCGGGAGGAGGTGTTGGTTTGGCGGCGTGGGCCGGAGGAGTAAGATACATAGCACGGAACCAGCCAGCCTCTCCCTCCCTGCGCATGGCAACCGCCCCGGCCTTCGTCAGCACTCACTCGGATGGCTGGGGGAGTAGTAGGGTGAGGGTGAGAAAACGTTGAGGATGAAAGTCAACTCTTGAGATGGGTCGGGCAGGAAACCCATTATATTAGGGCAGCACGTGCGAATAAGCGGCTGATATCCAATGCGATATTACTTCTCTTCCCTTCCATGATTTCTCGCATGCATTGCCAGGCCATCGCCATCCGATAACGTCGGCGCTTTTAAAAAGTCAGCGAACAGTGCACAAGACACTGAGAGTGCACCTTCATTCACCCTCAATGGGAATAGCTGTTCGCCCGGTCCCTTGTGTAACTTTCTCCTCGGCTCAACGTTGAGATTAACTATGCACGCTTGAGTGCATCAGTGAGTGTGACATCGTGATTCGTTTATCCATCACCTATCTACAGAGAACTTTGCAGGCCCCTGCAGGTATTATGTAAGTGTACAAGATCAGAGTGTGGCCGAAGATGTAGATTTCGGATTCTCAGAGCTTCTGGGAGTTTGAATAGCCCGATTAATGCAATGATATTTGGGGAGAGAAAGTGCTGACTCGTCGGCTTGTAATCGGTATGAGGCGTATGCATTTCCGCACACCGCACCTCTTTTCGTTCGTCTTTATTTATATCTACTTCTATAAAATACCCCGCAAGGCGCCACAAGGGTGTGTGGCGGGGGGTGGTAGGGCACCATTCGTAAAATGGAATGCAACTAGATGCACAACCAACAAAAAAGCAACCAATTGTTCCCCCACACATGCATATGTATTCATTAAAAGCTTAAATTGACATACACACGTACAAATACGTATACCAGCAACTATTATACAGCAACTTAATATATACAGCCTCATGCACCTATGACTGCACTAGATGTCTAAGCAGCAGTTGTCTTTTTCCCGCTTGTAACAATATTGACTTCGATTTTTTATTATAATGATTCCTGATTGTCCGAGGAAATAACTACTATTTACATCTCTCTGTATTGGAATCTTTCTCTCTTGCCTTATATGTGCGGTCTAACCTACCCAAATAGTGTGTGACCATATTAATTCCCTTTGTTAGTCCATTGGTAAACTCGTTTGTTCTGAAACTTGCTAAAAGTCTAAGTCTCGCTTGTTCTCTTCTCATCTCAAATTTCTATCAGTCTAATTTCTCTAAAAGGCCTATCACACTCGTTTTATTATCGTAACAATTTTTACGAATCTTCTACAATTTTCTCTGGACTTCATCTAATTCTTTAGTCGAAGATTTTTCCCGAAATACTTGCGGTGTAGCCCAAGTGGGGCCTTGCTAAAGCGTACATAACACCTCTCATTAACGTATTCATTACACACCCCCACCACCCGTCTGATTAGGCCGAGTTTCTTCAAGGCGGATCCGCAAATTCCTCTCATATGTGCACTCCATGAAAGGTGTGGTTTTAGGACTGCCTCCAAACATTTAACTTGATGTGTCGTAGTTGGCACTGAACCCTCTAGTTTATGACTTATACCCTGGTCATGACTAATTTTTGTTTGCTATATGACAATAAGTTTACAATCCAATGTTTATCACTTTCTCATTGATACCAGGTATCGTATATTGAGACGTTATCGGAGACGTTATCAAATACAACTATAGCCGCCAGAGAGTTCGCATATTAGATTGCAGGGGCAAGAACGAACTTAGCGTATCATATCAGAGATACCACCGAAGCTCTTCTAGAGAGCAAGGAGGGGAAAATATCAATGACACCAAAAAAGTCGTGCAACTTGAGCCCCCCTCCCGTGACGCCGAAATAGTAGTGAAGCCTTGCTAATAGCTGCTGGTCTGGTGAGGCATCACCCTCACAGAGAGGGACCAATTATAAAAGGAGACGACGTGACCGTGCGACGAAGGGGCGGTGAGAGGGTTTTTTAACTACTTTATATGTTATTTCTGTCCTGCCATGTCATGCGGGAAGAGATTTGCGAACAAAAGGGCATGCACATAGGAAACTTAACTTTTCATTTACTCAACCAATTGCAGGTGTTATTTTGCCTATAATCCTTAAATTATTATCCCTTATTTTCCCGGGTAAGAAGACGTTTTCGAGTCTGTTACTTATCCACCATGGTCCTAACGACCAATATGTTCTGGAAAACAGATAATGACGATACTTCCGCACTGAATGAAACGGCTGTAATTTATCTGATAAGTTTAGCCCAGCATTACATACACTCATAACTAAACTTTCATCACTCTGATAATAATTCCAAACCAAGTTTTAGAAGCATTTCTGTCACGATTTTTACTTTTCCTAACAATTTTTAACGAATCGGCCTTCCTGCTTTGAGCCTTTTCAATGTTTCTAATGAGACCCTTTTCAACGGATCCCATACACTGCACACATATAGTATGCTAAATCGGGTCTCGTGAGAGCATGGGAGCAATGTTCCCCGACCTTATATTCACTCCTGTCAACAATGCATCAAATGAATCCCAATTTGTATTTGCTTTCTCGCAGGTTTTTCGAATGTGGAGACCCCATGATAAGTCTTCCGTCAAAGTTGCGTTTTACTTAGTCAACCGCTTCAACTGCAATCAACCTAAGCAAGTTAGTACACAAACCTGTGCATCTTTTAAAAAAAATTCACCTCTGAACATATGTCATGATTTAATTCCAATCCCCATTTTGAGCACCATTTCGAAATATCATTGAGGTCCTTAGACAGTAATAACCGATCCTCATGTCCGGGTACTTTGCGGAAAATCACTGTATCATCCGCGAGCATTCCTCTATTACTTTTCACTTCGTGGTTCAAATCGTTTACAAAAATCAAGAAAAGAAAGGGCCCGATCACACTCTATTGAGGTACACTAGAGATCACTCGTACGCTCTCAGAAAAAGCGCCCTCAATGACAACTCAAATTAACGTTTTTTTCCTCTATTCTCTTTTCCATTAATTCAGCGCTTTATTATACTTAATATTCTGGAAGAGGACTTTTCAGATTTTTCATCGGGCCATATATTCCTTCCGTGACCGAAGTGCTGATTAACCACTCTTCTACCCGGGGCGTTGAAGTCAAAAGTCGCCTTGAGGATTATACCCGAGTTATCTATCGAAAGATGTAGAGTAGGTTGCAGGATTTGGTTTTGTTTGAAGTTACAAAATATATATTTGATAGTTGTGTCCATCCAAAAACCTACCTTAACCGGTAGATTACCTAATAATCCATCGAAACGTCGGCCATGAGCAACCTGACCTCATGCAGAACCCGAGAAACCTTCACCCAGATTATTCGCCATGAGACCAATAAGCATCCTTCCTGTTAAACACTGACCTTCATTCCTTGAAACATTCCGATGCTGGTTTGAATCGTTGACTGCGGCCCCGAACCCCATGCCATTAAGTATTTCTACCTATGTTTGCTTTAATTTGTAATCAGGAATAAGAATAGGGTTCTTCGAGGGACTTAACAATGAAGAGGAAATAATGGAGCCTTGAAAATGGAGGGGCATAAGGAGCGATGACGGTTTGAATTTATCTATATTCGGATTGAAATGTCAAATAATGGATGGGTTTGTACTTTTTTGGCCATTTCCCCCCGCCATAACTATGGACCCTTCTAACTCTCTCCGTCCACGAAAAGAGCGGAGAAACAAATGCACTTTGAGGTGCTGGTATCATTTCTAAATGATGAAGGATCTCTCAAGTTATAAGTATAAGTTCCACAAGGGTTACTTATCCATTAGGCAAACAGACAATCAACGGTAATGCAGAGAGAGTGGGTGCAAGAGTCTTTCCTCGACCCACACCGAATAGTCCCTCCAATAGCAAGAGGGAGACGTGGCCTCGAGAATGCAGGAGAGAGAGAATCTCCCCGTTTCCTTAAACACTCGTTCTGCGTTAATACTTTCTGTCCCCGGGAAGCCTCGCTATCAATTTGAAGCGGTCGTGCGCCGCGATCCTGGCTGCGGAGAGAGGGGACTGCGGGGGAGGCCTCTTCCGCCATTGTCCTCCATCTTCCCTTTCATTTAGCCTCCCACCCGCTTCCTCTCATCGCGTTCTCCCTTGCCTCCACTTCTCAAATTCCCTCCACTCGCCCGCTCCCGCCACTCCCGCTCCCTCTCGTCAAAACCCTTCAAAATGTCCCCCTCGCCATCGCCCCCCTGCTCTCGCCACCCTCGTGCATTCGGTCGTCTTCCTCCCCGCCCTTTTTAACTCTCGCTGCGCTTCGACGACCCCGGTCCCCTTCTCCTCCACGCGCCCTCCTCGAAAAAACTCCACGATCCGCCTCCGTTTCGTGAGCCGCCGCACCTCTTCATCCCCTTCCCCCTCCGGCCCCTCCCCCCGTATTCCATACCCATCACCAACGCCACTTTTCATTTTCTCCGTACGATGAAGAGGGAGTGGAAGGGGGAGGTGGGGTACTGCACTCTGCGTGGATCAGTGGGGGAGGGGGGTAGCGGCAGTAATTGTAGCAGTAGGTAACATCGGGAGTGTAGCTTGCATTTGCCTCGCTACCTTTTGATTCTACGTCATCCCGTCCCACCCAACTCTCTCTCTCTCTCAACCTCTTCCCCTCGCTCTTAGAGGAGCGCAGGCCTATAGTATAAACTTCCCTGCGAGGATAATATGCGTCCAAGTGTTCTCCACACCGAATGTTTGTGGGATTCGTGTTGACTAAAGTTTGCTATCGGAACCGATTTTTGCCACTGCCAATTCTTCGTGAGTGACATACTACATGGTATTATTATTTCTATGGAAAGCCATTTTTCAAAAACATAGCATTTTTCCATAGATTTTAACAATATTCATCAAGGTGCGTGTACCTTATATTGCAAGCCACCACCGCGAGAGGGCGTGTGGCATTTCCTCCCGAAAAGTATCCAATTGGCTCGGGAGGTTGCTCGCATCAGCTTCTCCCCATGTGTCTCATCTGTTTGCTTCCACCGTCTAATTTGCTCTTCCCCATCTTCTTCTTGCCTCGTCAGACGAGCGTCGAGGAGGGCTCCAGGCGTAAGCAGTGCACTCACCTCGGAAGCGGCATCCCGAAGGAGGGCGACCAATACACCTCCTCTGGAGGCGCCTCCTTGGACAGTCGTCTGCGGCCACCGCCATCGCTCGGGGCGAGGAGGCTCTGCCGAGGAATCGCGAGGACACCGGAGGACGGCTTCGGCGGCCGGCCGCACGATTGAAGCGGGAAGGGAGACGCGATTGGAGGGGGCGCGGTGTGTGTGAGGCCGAAGGTGGATTTTGCACCGCCAGTCTAGAAGATACGCGTGGGCTCGTGACTCGAGGAAAGGGAGTCCCCATTGTGTTTGCGTCATCGGTCGGTGTTGTTCGGTGCCGCCTATTGCCGCGAGGGCAACACGTCTACTCTCGACGGATCCCATGTGATATACCAAGGAGTGGGTGGAAGAAGAGTGGTGGTCCGTCTGGGCGGAGGGGGAGGTAATTGTCCGATCGCCTTTTGTTTCGCCCCTCATGGAGTCACGGACGGACACGACGAGGGGTTGAAAGGTCGTGGTGACCTTCGCCGCTCTTTCGGACTGTGGTTTTTTTGATTGTTCATTTTTCGTGAAGTTATGCCACAGTGCAGAGGGACTGCAAGTTCTCTTTTTCCCAGTTGGCATCCTGAGGCTGCGCTTTTTTCCTTCCAGTTGAATTGGTGACCATTAATTTTTGGAATTTTTTTGCTATTTTTTTTCTGTTGCTCTAGGGGAAATTAGTTACTTCCTCTTCTCTGATTAGAGATCCAGAAGTAAACAAAAAGATTGTGGCGGTTCGGTTCTAGTTATAAATGCCCAGGAGGTAATTTTAAGTTACCCATTAGGAAAATGAATAATATCAGTGACGAAATATTCTGATTCATTGTGAAACTTTTGATTGACTCTAGCTCTGCGAATATATTTTAGCGTATGGATTACTACCCGTTGTATCTGTGAACTTGGAACTTACTACGATCGTCGAATATTAGTTTCCACTTAAGAGTGAAGTTTTTTTAAGTGGCTGTGGTTCCGTCGAAGAGACTTTGGCGACTAACATTGAAGACACCTGAAGACTACAGACCAGCCGGAAGTTGAACCTTTGGTAAGTGTCAACATTCATTATTTTTACTCTTTTGAGGGACTGAAAATATGATCGGAAGAGAACTAACTATTCGCGTGAAAATTCACCCGAAAATATTAATGCTTACATTTTTAAACGTAGTCACAACTGTCTGAAATCTTTCAATAACTTGGTGACAGCTGAACGTAGTAGTGAAAAAAGTAAGGTCCGAGTCATTCATGCCAATGGTAAACTTCAGGAATTGCCATTTCGAATTTGCAGTATCGTGAATAAAAGCCCAAAATTTCAAATGTTTGTGTATTTTCCAATATTTCTGACTTAACCATATTCATGGAATATTTGTTACCAGTAAATTCACAATATTCGTACTTTCAGAGTGTAAGAGGACGTCTCGGTAGCTTAAATGGTTAAAGCACTCGGCCGGATATCGAGGGATCCGGGTTCGAATCCCGGTCAAGGCGAATGATTTTTACTCTCTGAAATTGTTGCATTATATTCGTACTTCTCCGTTGAATATGTAAAATTTATTTTAAACAAATCAAACTAATGGGAGAAGAAGATCTTAGCTCTATCAAAATGTTTCAAAGAAAGAATCACATCCCTTTATTTTACCTACCGTGAAGATGTATATTGTTTGAAGAACTCGATCGACATCGTTCGAATCGGTTCAGATCGAATCTCATTGGACGTGTCTAATTACATAACCGCAAGTAGAACTTCTATTCCACACTCCATTGACTCTAGATTTAAAATATCTTTGACGCACAATTCGTTAGTGGAACATGTAGTGCGACCTTTTCGCCGCTAGTTCGACAGTAGGATATATTTCCGGATTTTCTCTTCGTCTATGAGGAATGTCTACCGAATAAAAGCTAATACAAATTTCCATTGTGAACAAACGTTTTTTGATTGGCAGTCGCTTTCTAAAATGATAATGGTAAATTAATATTGCGACGAATTGAAAAGCTGCGCGCGACAGTGGACAGTAGTGCACCTCCGAATACGAGTGCACGAGTACAAGTGATAATAATGCGAGATGTTTATAAAAATATTTCATTCTCTACTGCGTTACGGATTAACTAGAAAAATCTAATAAGGATTATAATGCTGTTGAATCTTTGTCTTAGTTTTGGCGTACTTTCATGTCCAGAAATAATGATCAATAAAAAATGTCTCTATATTTAAGTAATAAATGAGCCAAACACCCCCAGATTTAAACGTTTGTCGCGAGGGAGAGGTTTCGTTCAATTCGTTCAAACGACGATTACTCTGTACAGATAAGTGTTTTTGAATGCTCCATGAAATGCTTACTTTAATATGAATATTTACGAGCATTGTCTACTGAACATAACTCGCATTTCAGTTGAAATATGTACCGGTCTCTTCAGTTTCATACGCATAACTCATAAAGCCTCAAAAGTAATTTAAAGGGTTTGACACTTAAATTACAACTGGTTATGCACCGAACTGATGATGAGCGCTTTGCTCACGATCCTAATTTCACGTAAATGAAAAATCATCAGGAGCTGGGGCGTTACATTCATTCCATTTATCAAGCATTTCATTAATGCATCATCGGGGCATTGCCGATTGAATGGGATGGAATTTTCGGAGTTACTCTTTCAACGATGTCCAGCAAGAGAAATAAAAAGCGAGTTATGCCTTTTGCGACTGCGATAGATTAAATTTAAGCATCTTCAGCCTTCCTCGGCCCCCTACCCCTTTCGACCCCCTCCACCCGACACCTCCTTCCCATCTACAATTCCCCACCCTCTTTTTTTAAACCTCCTTTTATTATTTTATGTTTCCTCTATTCTGAAGTAGTTAATCGTGTAATTTCAGCTGCTGTACGTCACGTATAGTATTTTGTGTCTTATCATTTATTATATTTGTATCGTATTATTATTTTATCTTATTAATTTTTATTCCTAAATATTATTGCGAATAATAAATCTGTGGTTATTTTCGGCACCAAACTTCGCTTATTCGTACACCAACTCAGCATATATTTACAACGGATTTTTCTTACGCGTAAAAGTTTCAGTTAACAAATCCTTTTCGTTCTTTTATTTGTTTACGAATTATAATTCTACTTATTGTAATTTTATAACAATTATAATAGATAATATCATGTGGACACAACCTATTCCTTTAAGCGTATTTTTAAAAAGCAAACGCACAAATGCAGCAGAAAGGTGGTAGCCCTTGCTTTATTTTTGTTGCGATTCTATTAATTACGCTTATACTCGTATCCCTCTGTCGCTGCACAACTAAGGAAGACATGATCTGTCCTTAGTTTCCTCTGTTGCTAATATTCTCATTATTTCCCTTCGTATACTATTCACTTTCTCCTCTCTCGCTCTGTCCTTTTGCAATCTTTTCCTGATCTCTTTCTTCCGTTTAATATGCACAAGTGATGCAAATGATAATTCGATTGGCAGCAGCGTGACTTGAGAATAAATTCGATCTTAGGGTTAGTAGCAGTATATGTCAATCAAGTGGAAATGCTTAAAAAACGAGGTTATGTAGGTAACTTGGCATGCCTCTTTTCCAACGGTGGCCACTCCAATGTATGACCATAATAGAATACCCTCTTAACCACTTTTTCTGAAAAAAATCCCCCGATGGCACAAAAAATGGCAATTTGTTATCCTCCATTTCAATATTTTGGATTAGTCATGATATTTCCATGAGGATTTCGATTCCAGTAAGGATTAACTACATGCAGGTATTACTAAATGAAACTCACAATTAACGGGTTTTATATATTTTTAAAATTCCCCGCTGTAGTTATTTTGATTAGGGGATTGATGTTATTAACTTTCTCTCATTCCAACACAAAAATTTACGAAATACCTTGGTGCAGGAATGCTTGGATTTTTATGGTAAAAAATTAAACAATCAAAACTTGCTCTCAAAGCAGCATAAAAGCTCAATAACTGTAATATATGCTCGCATTAATTTGTTTCTAAGCGATCAATTATTCACCAAAATTAGGTTTACATTTCAACACTCCGAAACATTTATATCAATAATCACGCCACATATAATGTGTCTAAAATTAGTGCTAATTATTCTAATGGTGTTAACATTTGAGGATTTCAATTCTAGACGCGTTCAACAAAATTCGATTAGTCGAACTAATACGAGTTTGTATGCAAGATTAATTGTGAGACTGTAAAATTTACATTGTCATACAACTCAATTCAGGCTGAACTTCTTTGGAATGATGGAGCTCCACAGTTAATTTATAGATTTCCTAGTAATGAAGATGGCAAGCACAATATCGTTTTAATGTTTCCGAATGATATCAATACATATGCGGCTTTACCATCCTGTTCAGAATGGAAAATGATTGGTGGCCAAGTTAACTAGAAATGGTAAGTGCCCAGCGTCAGATTAGTTCGGCATATCGGTACACATTCATTAAATCGTAATCGACTTTCATTATTATTACAATATTTTAAAGGGCTATGTCAACACCCTTTCACTGAAGTAGCACTATTACTTCTTTGCATTATTTAAAGACACACAGAACGTATGATTTCAAATTTACATTCAAAGACAATTTAGTAAATTCAATATTAAATATATGTAATTCCAAATAATTGCATTTACAAGTTTTATTTATTAGTGGTGGAGTGTTATTACAAACAAAACAAAGAGAGCCAACGAGTTTGCAAAAAATATATGGACTAATTTCCAAGGTCCATTTCATTGGTGGGCAGCATTAGAAAGAGAATTTAGGAATGGTGACTGCCAAAGTGACCAATCCTTTTCCGTCCTCTCAGTTAGTCGTTCAAATAGTAGTGGATATCACGTACTGAAAACAGGGATACCTAGGAATTCTATCTCATTCCGGGAATTATCAATTACCGTCAGGCATACCTGGAAACCTGAAACCACCTTCCGCACACCCCTGTGACTGCTTAAGCGACGGGTAATAGAAACCATTACAATTCAACTCCACATCAACAACCTGTAAAGGTTTCGGGTATTGGCATTTTGGCTGCGGCGATCGTGCTTTCAAAAATTGCGTTATTTAAATTCTGCAAATCTCGGAAAAATGTAAATGCCCTTTGTTTCGCTCCATTTGAATCTAATGGATACACTCTGAGAATGCTGGAGTGTGTGAGCGGGCATTGGGAACTACTGGAGATCGTAGGATTCTGCCAATTTGCCTCGATGGCGACCATTGCACATACCCTCCCGAGAATTGATATCATTTAGTAAACTCCCATGAGCTCTCTGTGAGCATATTTGACGGAGGGAACAGGCTCACAGCCTATCACCAACGTGTCACTACGTGTCACTAAATGATCTGTTGGCTTTGAGCTGTTAAACTGGAAATTGTTTCTCCATGCGTCATTTGAATTGTAATTGAATAAATAGCGGCTTATATATTACCTTTATGCACTTTAAATTCATCATCATCATTTCAACTCCAACATTGATTTACTGCAGCCCTCCATTCTTTCCTATATAGTGTTCATTCCCTCACCCTCTGATAGGTACTCTGTTTTACGAACTTCTTAATTTGCCCTCTGTACCTGTCTCCTGGCTTTCCTCGCGGGATCTTTCCTTCTATTATATTCCTAACCAATCCATTGTGCCTCAATGTTTTGCGTGTAAGTATGACAGTTCGACTTATCATCATCTACTAAAAATCATAGTAATTTCCGTACATTCTTGAAACGAGAAGTTTACTCAAAAGTTTGTTTTGGGAATACGTGGTGTGTGCAAAACACAATGAGAATTTTAGTTTTTCGGACAATAATATTTATTTATTCTTATACATTGATGTTGTCACCTTCAAATTGGACCTCATTGGAGATTATGTACTTGTGCCAGCGCTTCTTCCAATCCCCGAAACACTTCTTAAACTCGAACTTTGAGATAGCCCTTAGTTCTTTCAGCGATGCGCTTTTAATGTCATCTACGGCTGTAAAACGACGACCCTTCAATGTTTTCTTAATTTTTGGAAATAGGAAAAAGTCACACGGAGCCCTATCTGGCGAATATGGAGGCTGGGTCATCGTTACAGTATTATTTTTGGCCAAAAATTCACGAACAAACAAAGAAGTGTGAGCTGGTGCATTAGCGTGATGCAAAAGCCATGAATTGTTTTTCCAGAAACCCGGGCGTTTTTTTCGGATTGTTTCACGCAAACGGCGTTGAACTTATAGGAATTACTTCTTATTGACCGTTTGATCTAGGGGCAGGAATTCATGATGCACTATGCCATTAAAATCGAAGAACACAGTGAGCATAACCTTCACGTTCGACCGCACTTGTCGACCCTTTTTCGGTCCTGGCGAGCCAGAATGCCTCCACTGGGATGATTGAGCCTTAGTTTCAACGTCATATCCATAAACCCATGTTTCGTCACCTGTTATAATACGTTTCAGTAATTCTACATCGTTGTTTACTTCATTTAGTGACTCCTGAGCAACTTCCATTCGCAGCTGTTTTTGTTCAAAGTTCAACAATTTTGGAACGAATTTTGCTGCCACGCGTTTCATACCCAAAACATTGGAAAAATGCCATGACATGATCCAATCAATATGCTAGCATCGTCAGCAACCTCTCTAATTGTGATTCGGCGATCGTTCATAACCATTTCTTTCACTTTTTCCACGTTTTCATCGATTTTTGATGTGCTGGGGCGTCCACGGCGTTCGTCATCTTCAAGGTCTTCACGGCCTTCTTGGAAACGCTTATACCACTCGTAAACTCTTGATTTACTCATAGCAGACTCACCATTGGCCTTTGTTAACACTTCACACACTTTGTTACACTTTAATTCATTTTTTACGCAAAATTTGATACAAATTCTTTGATCCATTTCTTTTAACAAACGAAAATTGCCGAGCTCATAAAACACGTCTAACCTTAGTGGCTGTCACAGACCACAATGAAAACAGCTGAAAGTTTTATCATACTTCAGGAGAATGTATACCAGCATAATAAAAAAAAGCTTGACAATCGGACTCACCAAGTCCGCGAAATGAAAAAATTCTCGTTTTGTTTTGAGCACACCTCGTACATACTCATTTGAGAAATCTCGAGCAGTGAATGAAACTCGGTTAAATATTTTATTGTTTGAAAATTTTGGATGGCTGTAATTATTTCCCAATGTGATTCTTAGTGGTTTTTTATATAAAGGATCAAACAGAATTCGGAAAATTCAATATACCTACACATTTTACAGCAAAATCCTGAGTGTTGAAAATTTTAAAGAAGTCGACATACTGTTTTTTTCTCGATGCAACTCTTCAGATAGATTTTCTCTAAAACATTGCGGATGATTTCGAAATTGTTAATTGTCAGGGAGCTATTATTTTACTTGATGTAGATTCTATAATACCAAAATAATAAATGGTTTTGCGTTAGCCACTTTTTATTTAATTCTTCATGCAAAAGTGGGCGTGATTAACATAAAAATGACCTCGCGCGGAAATTGTATAGCATGTGTAGCAAAGGTCTCTTATTAATCTTCTTATCATGATCAATTAATTAATCAAAATCCGAACGGAATGGATGCTTGATAGGTACGCTTTGATAGAAGGGAATTTGAGGTTTCCCAACGATAATCCCGTGTAAGGAATAAATATTTTCTTGGGTTTAAATTATGTTTACATTTGCTGTATTGGTTACTAAATAAAGTAATTTGCAAAACTATCAGATTAATTCACTCCTGTTGCTTCATTTCCTCTGATTTGTGTTATCATCTTTTTGCTGGAAAATATCGAAAGAGAAGACGTAAGAGAGAAAGAGGGTGTGCAGGAGGGGGTGAGGGGGGTTATAGTGGAAGCATGGCAAGGGGGAGAGGGATGGGGAGAAATAAGGAAGGCGACAGTGTGGGCGGGATCAAAGTCGTCCCGCTGCAAGTATCGACCGGTGAATTAAACCCCAATCCTCGGCTCTTTCACGGCCATCAAATTACTCGAGGAATGACCCATAAACGGATCTTTAAACCTCACTCCCTCCCGCCTTACTGGTGCCTCGGGCAAAAATCGACGAACTCGATGAAACCAGTCACATCGTATACGCACTACTCCGAGGGAACTCCCAACTTCCTCTCGGAGATTTGAGATCACCTAAACTCTTAATTCTCGCCAATTCCCCTCCCTCGATCTCCTTATTTATATCCTGCAAGAATTTCACGCTTGAGATGGAGAAACGCTTGAAAGAGATCGAATATGTATACGTTTTAGTGAAAATCGATTCTTGGTCATTTCAATCGAAACATATTACGGTGGGTAAGACTCCGAATATTTATAGCATTGAATTGAAAATCCTGTATTAAGATATCAAGGAAACAAGAGGAGCAAAAGCCACTTTCGAGTAACGCCTCTAACCAGTTATCACATTGCGCGACCGTAAAATGCCCTTTTCGTTGAACCTGTTCACCCTAAACTCATCCGATTGTGAAAAGTTCGGTTAAGTGCAAATTTTTTATCGGAATTGCAGCAGGAATATGTCCATTCTCTTATCACAGGAAAAAAGTTTGTCGCTAAATTTGATTTGACGATTTAAAAAAAGTTATTGCAGCAATTGTTGTATGTCAGAATAGCTATTTGGGGATATTTCCCGTAACCAAAGTTTCATGTAGTTTTTTTAACTAATTAATTGAATATAGTTTCCTAAAGGGCCTGTTAGGATTATCATATTCAATGTTTTTGCTCTGTGACACCAATGATGACATTGATTGTGTAATTCGCACCGGTAAATCAGAAAGAATAAAAGCTAAATGCTTAGAGCTTCAGGACAGTTGACTAAAACCTTAAATCGTACAGTTGGATATTACACTTGTGTCCCGAAGAACGGATAACTGCTTGAGTCCGATTTGAATCAAGATTTCAGATTGTAAACATTGTGTTAACATTATATAAACATTGTGTTTGAAGGAGGTGAATGAGGTGAGGTTCGGCGGGCGTCGTATCTGCGAAGGTAGCTAACCCCTACACACAGGTTCAGTTGTCCAAGACGGTACTACAGGATGGAAGGATTCTTAACGATGATTTGACGTTCCCTTATAAAAATTTTTCAGGCCGATCCAAATGGAGCGGGGATTTCAATTATGGAGAGATGGGACGTAAGTCTTGTCATTACTCGGAACAATGAGATGATGAGGTTCCAACGCAAAGGCCCGGCTTTTCTCAAATATAATCTTTTAAGTGTTCTGGGTAGAGAAATAAGTTGGAGGGAGAAACTTGAAATTCAGAAAATGTACGCAAAACATGTCTCAATCGTTTTTCGTTCCGTAGTTAAAAAATCTTGCAAGTTCCTCGGACGCGGGGCAGTTGACGCGAGAGGAAATCCATTTGTTTGATTGGATTTTTTGAATTCCAGTTCAATCTTTATTTGCAACCTCATCGTTCATATGTATATAAGAGACAAGAGGCGATTTAGTAAATAAACTGCAGGCTTTTTCATTAAGCCCGCTTGACCTTTATGAAAGGGAGGTCACCAAATAATCTCTGGATTGGCAATTTTTATAACGAAAATGAAAAATAGTCCGAGAAAGTCGTTCGGATTTCCTCATGTTCCGAAAAAAGGCACTCTAAATCATAATCTCTCATTCATCATTACATTGCATTTTTTCTATCGCAAAAAATATTTTCTAAATCACTCCTTCTTTGATATAATTTAGTATTTTCAAAAGTTAGAATGAATTCTCTTTTCTTTTTTGCCTATTAGTTTTAAATTTTTGGGTTCAAGTTTAATAGTCAGCATGCGTTGCTAAAAATTAACAATCGAATATTAAATATTTTGGCATTTTAGCGTTGATTAATATTCTATTTGATCACTATCCAAATTATACTGTTCGTTCTTAGAGTTAAAAGTATTTTCGTAATGGTCAGAGACGTCTTTCAGCTACTAATACGTCTTTTTATTATTTGTAGAAAACACCATTCTTTTTTTAGGTGCATTATATTTTTGATAAATCTCGAAGCTATATTTTCTATTGTACATTATGTGCTGGAAAATACAGAGCTATGATGTTAGTTTTTATCACTTTGTGTACTTGAAGACAGAAGATCCATCAAATGGGTGTGTGGCCGCGAATTCAAGCACCAGGTGGAAAGCGTTAAGGCATAAGAGAGAGGGAAGGTGTTTAAGTGGTGAGGAAAAGTGAAAAAAACATTCATTTAAAATCGCCGAAAAGACTTTAATGGTGGTGCGCATATATATACGAGTTAGCGGCAAACTTATTTTTATACAAGTGTTCATTTTACCCTTTTTTATTTTACCCTACTAACGTTCTCGAGTATATTTAATAAGAGGGTATAAACATCGACCACCACCACTTACACGATAGCTCACTACCACCTACAGGTCGTGCAGAACTGGAAAGTAAGATGGGAAAAATATTTTTAGCCCTCGTCCATGTAACCTGTGGTCCCTACATATGACACCGCAGTAGAAAATGTGCCCCCCCCCCGCTATTAGCAGCGGCCGCGTGAGACATCTCCGAGATGTGGGGTGAAAAGGGGTAGCTTAAAAGTACCACGGAGGTGCAGTTAGAGGGCTTGAACATAGGTTATGCTGGAAGTATTTTAGTTCCACTCGGTCATGCGGGATGCGATTTACCAACAAAACATAGGAGTTCAGGGTAAAACGCGTGCAGACTGATAAAACTATTTATTCTCTGGACGTTGTAAGTGGCATTCTTGTTGGCCCTTCAGTCACTATCCCGAAATGTCCGTGAGGAGAAAAAGCCCTTGAGTCTGCTAGTCCTGGCGTCCATTTCTCGACTTTTACATTTATCATCCCAACGTCCGTAAAAAATTAGGTTGGATTACGAATGACGTACAAGACCTCTGAGCTTAAACAAGCGGCTCTAAATTTATTTAATGAGTTCAACCCAGCGTCAATTCGTCTTTGTTCAAATGATTCCCCGCCTTATTTGAGAAGCATTTCTGTGAAGGTTTACGTTTCTGCGTAACAGGTTCTATAGAGTCGGACCGCTCCGTTTTGATCGTCCTCTATTTCCGGAATGGGGCCTTTTCCACTCGGATCCCATACATTGCATGCTTATTCTGAAGGAGGACTCTCAAGAGTATGGGGGCAACCTTTGTTGACCTTATATTGACTCCTGCCAACAAGGCGTCTAATGAATTCCAATTTTTTATTGGCTTGCCCGCATATTTTACGTGTGTGAGGGGCCCATGATAAGTCGTCAGTTAGAGGTACACCTATGTATTTTACCGTTTCAGCCACTTTTAGATTTAATTTAACTATTTAATTGATTTCATCTCATTTTAAAATATAAGAATGTCGACGAAATGAGAAAATTGTCTGCAATGATGATAATTAAGGATGAAAAATATCCTTCATGTAAAATACGGTTGCATTTGTAACTTATTTATTGTTTATTGAAAATGATGTTGATTTGGGATATTGCTATTTAACTCTCGGGGTTAGAGTGAGGATAATAACAAGGTAAACGGTGACAGGGTGACAGTGCAGACAGCATGAAACTGGAAACCTAATTATTGGTATTGCTAAAAGAAATACATCCATCAGAATAGAGTTTTCATAAATATCACAGAGATAAATGTTCCAACTACTAATGTTGAATAAAAATGCAGGTGGACTTCCGACATTAAAGCAGGAAATTCAATTTACTTAATAAACGAGTCTGAAAAATAGATATGAAAAAAGGCCAGATTGATTCATGTGATAAGCTAATGAAATATGAAAATATAGTACATTTATTTCTAACAAACTTCCACGATTTAGGTGTTAGACACTCTCACGAAGGTATATTAGGTATCTCATGCCTTTTAGTTTACTGGATGCCGTCAAGGAATTATTAAAATTCCGCTCGTTCTTATCTTTTCATTAAGGGTCTTCAGCCAGCAGTGCAAATACGACTCCAAATAATCGCCGAGCGGGGTCAATCAAGAATGAATACATACATCCCTGAAGGAGTCAATCGAGCTATTACCCCTGGCATTGAATGCCACACCCATCTTCGTGTTCCTAATTCAGTCTCTGGACCAGCTTCCGACGTCATGGCGTAGGCACTCATATTTACATGCTTGCACAGGCATCCATACTCTTCCGACCAGAACCTGTTGTCGAGGACCAAACTCGTAACGAGAGTTGGCTTACGGGCTAAGTGCGCGTCGCTCTAAGATTAGAGAAAATGCACGAAAACCCTTTGGCAGACATAACACGGGATAGCATTCGCGGGAAAACAGGCGCTCCGCCTTAACAAGTTGTGGCAGTTCGTAAATGGAGTGCAAGAGTCGGGGGCGGCGTTACTGCAGGCGAGAGAGGACGGAGTGATGGGGGAGCGGGAGGAGAAATAAAGAACGCAAATAGGCTGAGGGGGATGAAAGGAGGGGGGCGGGGGTGTTTGGAGGGGGCGAAGAGAGGCTGGGGCAGGCGGATGAACCGCGGAGAGAGAGCGAGCGCTATCCCGTCGCAAGCAAGAAGCCAAGGGCTACGAGAAGGGGGTGGGGGCGAGCGAAGCGAGTGGATTCGGGGGTCGGGGTGGGTAAAGGAAATGCGAGGTTGGAGAGGAGAGAGAGGCATGAAAATTGGAGGGGGGGGTTACGTTCGGGTGAAAGAGTTTCTTACAAAGAGGCCCCAAATGGGGGAAGACGTTAAAATGCCCGAGTATTAATGGAGTAGTGGTAGTTCCCGGGAATGTTGGGGAGGTCATTAAGGAAGTCGAGAGATTATTAAGAGGAGGCGAAAGTAAGAGGTAACGACAAGTTTGCGGGAGGCACAGATGATGAAGACTTGTACTTTGGGTGTTGTTAGTGGGAGACATGGGATGCGGGGAGTGAGTGGAGGGGTGGGGGGGAATGAGAGCACGGCCCTTGTCCGCCCCTTCCCCCGCCCCGCCATCTTACGTGTGCACCGTGAAGTGGAGGTGGGAGCGAGTCAGGTGATCAGTTCAGCGGAGAACGACTCTCTGCGAGCGTATGTACCCGGGGAATTCTCGTCCGTTCACCGATAGGATGTGAGGGAGACGCGAGCCTGCTTACTGGATAGTGTGGTCACTCTTCTGTCCGGAGAGGTCGCTGCTGGGTGTCGCGGCATGTCTTCATTTTGAATTCCCTGTCGTTTGACGAGAAAGGGATTTCGGCTCCCGATGCCCACGCGTGTTATCGCACTTCAGTCAAATGTTGGTCCCAGGTTCCTCCAAGGGGGTTACCAACTTGCCGCACCACCCATGGACGGACGGGCACCATTCTAAACCCTTTCCTCCCCGCTTCGCACTCGTAGCAGGCCCGCCCCTACCTTTCTCCCGCGCAGTTGCATTTCTCCACTCTCTTTCGACTTGTCTTTCCATTCTCTCACTCGGCGAACTGCGCTAGCTTTTCTCGAGAGTCAAGAGGATTTGTGCAGGACGGGAGAAGGTCGAGGGGGGGCGGGAGGGTGGGTTTGGAGGGCGAGTCTCCGCCTGCGCTGGGCTCTAGGAGTGGAAGGGAGGCGAGGGTGTGGAAGAGGGCAAGGAGAGCTGCTCTTGGAACACGACCAACTTCTTGGCGAAAGTTTAAAAATAAGATCCCACCCGTTTTTTTAAACCTTTTTACCTTCCCCCCTGCTGCCCACCCACTCCCCCCCTTCACTTGCTCTCCCCTGGCTGAATCGGAAGGGCTTGGGGACGGGGAGTCCCCCTCCATATCCGACTCTCCGTTCCGCCGTGTTTAGCCGTTATAATGGTCGTGGACATTCGTTCGGTTCTCTGATTGTGTTACGCCGTGAATTTGGCGAGCTCGAGGGGGAGGGAGAGGGTGGGAGGGAGAGGGAGGAAGGGAGAGGGAGGAGAGGAGCAAGCTTCGAATTTAACAATGTTCGGGTAATGTTCATGATGGAACCGGTCTAAAATGTTGTCGTTATTTAGGCCAAGGGCGTGAGATAAATCCACCCACACCAGTACATTTTCTCCTGCATTCAATTCCACTAAATACCACCGACTCTAAGAGCACTGCGGATGGCGAAACCTTAAAATGTTCCCTGTGCTGGATGAGGACACGAGTCAGGAAGCGCTGAGTGTCACGGGGTGTGCATTACGATGATTAACAACACGCGATAATTACTCAAGCAGTCCTGTTTAGACCAGACACGAAATAGTGTCAAATGTTGATGATGCTTAGTTCCCATCCCAGACTACATCTCATTTGCAACTCTGGCTGCTCCTTATCCTTTCTATGTTTGGTTCGTTGTCACTTTTCCAGCGGAGGTCTCGAATTTTGACCTGTTTCATTTGTTTTCTAAAACGTCAAGAGCTGTTTTGAATGAAAATATTCTTCCATCCCACGCCCCGAGTCTTCACAACTCGCAGTCGACTAATCTTCTACCACACTTGATATGCATGCTGGTAGCATGACAGCTTAAAAATATTTAAATTTCCTTTAAAAACTCCCAAGGAGAAGGTTTGCCTGGCTCCGTCGTGTCAACTCGTGACGGCAACCACGAGGGACGATTATTCATTTACTTCAGAAGTTCTCGCTTAAAAGGATGAGAAGAGGCGGAGAGGTTCGGAGCGCGGGCTCAATAGACGACCCAACATTGTGCCACTCACCCTTCAATTTGATAAAGAGACGGGAGAGCTCAATCCAATGTCTCCAGCATACATTTTGACCTTAGAGTGTGCCATAGTAGCTTTTGATTGATCCTCCATCGATGTGATTGTTACTATATTTTTCGGGCGCAATCGTAGCGATACTTTCCCTCTCTGTTATCGCCATATTTGCACGTATTTTCAGTGATTTTTAGTGCATGTATTTCCCCTTCTTCTAACCCTTTAAATACTTTTCCTCTCCCTTATCCTCTCCAACTACTGGTGATTGCATCCTTGGACACCAAACTTTAGGGTGAATCCCCTGGTATTTGTGTGAATGTAGACCGTACGAGATCATGGCCATAATGTAAATATGTGTGAATCCTTATTGTTGGCAGGTGAATGTGCTGAGGGACAATGGGTAGGATTCCGAAATAATCTATCAGTCGAAACTTCTTTTGGACGAGTGGGTAATATGGATGCCAGTAAGCACAATTGTGGGGTATTGTGTAGATATTGATGAAGTCTCCCATGTCGTGAATTAATTTACAAGCATTATTTGTATTTATAACCGAGTTCTAGTGACCGTCTGACTCTTTTATTGACGTTCTTCGAATTCTCATAGCCAAAATATCAGCCTGCAGCATGAAAAATTGCAATAGGATAATTATTGCAGCAGGATATTCAATTCTACCATCAATTAATTAGGAAATTTACTTGTTAGAGAGTCATGTGGCGCGATTCTTTGTGTATCCGCCACACGTTCGTTAGAACCACTAATTAAAATACCGGCGTGAGGAAAAGTACGCTCGATATTTTCGCTACTTTCACCTCAGGAATTAGAGCATTTCATTTTGCAATCAAAAAGATTTTATCATGGAAATACACAGGAGACCCGCGAAGAAAAGTGTGCAGTATGGTTTTTAATCAAGGGGTGTTTTAATGGTATTCGGAATAAACTGCTGAAACTAGCTGGATTAAGCATCGATTCCAACAAGAAGGGTGCCTGGGTGTTTTTCCTAAATACTTTACCCGGCGTACTTGAGCAATATATGCCTTTAAAACTCAAAAGAAATAGTAAAGAATCAAGATGGTCCAGCGGAGAATTTGGATCGGCGTTAAGGCGGCAAAGAATATTGAACACTAAACTTAGAAATACTATAGATGGCCAGGACGCTGAAAGAATTAGCCAAAGGGCAAACTTTAAGAATAGCGAGTACAAGCGGAGAAGGTATCACGTAGATGCCTGCCAATTTCAAAAGCACGTTTTTAGGCGAATATTTGCACGAAAACCCAAAATCATTTTGGTGAGTCTCCCCAGAATCAACTTTTAGCGTTGATTCTGGGGAGGCGGTCGAATGTACATTCTCTGAAGGTAGTGAATGGTAAAATCGTGACATACATTGTAAATAAGGCCAGATTATTAAATAAATATTTTAAGTGCGTCTACAGAGACAATATTATTGAAACAGTTGAGTCATTTGCAGTGCCTGGCAATAGTATGCTGGACAATGACTTCAAAGGAATAAGTAACCCAACAGATTCGAATACTGAGGTCACAAAGCCTCGTACATAACAAGAACAACGCTTAACTACGAAGGAACTATCATCCGATGAAACTAAGGGGAACAACATCCTTGAACACATCCAGTCAGTTACCGCAGGCCAGTGAACATTAACTCTTGTTACATGCTTCCAGGTAGACTTGCAGGGTGCGATATAGATGTACATATATGATACCATTGCACGACGGCGAAAAATAATTACTATGTTATATATTTGGAAATCTATGTTTATGATTTTGATGATGAATACAGTTCTGTCTTATCATGGTTTACCAACCTGCAGATGACTAAATTTAATTTCACATTTCATTAACTAACGTGGGTCGCGGCAGTCTAGGGGTAGAGCGTTAGACTACTGACCGGAGAACCCGGCTTCTATTTCCTGGCCCAGTCAATCTATGTGATTTTTCGGGTACCAGATCATCCTGGGAAACCATAACCGGCACAGGGAAGGAAGAACTATCCCCCGTTAATGCCCTGAAAATGTGTGAATTTCAGAAGCCGTTATCGGGTGAACTCTACCATCACCTACCAAACCGACCTTTGGGTTGATTACTGTGTTTATGGTTATTATATAGCCAAAATATTCTAGTGCTTCAAATATTCCTATTGATGATATTGAGGCCCTTAGGTCATCGCAGCTTGTAGCGAATCGTCCATCACACCTCAGAATAATACACAAAACATTTTTTATTCATCACTGCAAAATCAGTTACTATTCTTCATATTCATTGCTATTTTTGCCTTAAAAATTTAACGAATTAGTATATTTTATGTGCCAGTCAATATCAGTGTAATATTGGCTGCTTTTTGGCCTCATGTATGTACTCGTAGTCTAGTTTTTCTCGTGGTGTCACCGTAACTCAATCTATGCCTTGGTCTATGGGTGAAAGTTCTGCCTGTGAACCTAAATTATTTAAACCCAATTCAAAGATTTATCTCTCACTCGTTAATAAAGGCTACTAAGGCTTGAAGTTCATGAAGGCTACTAAAACATTTTTTTCTAATAATGAGAAAGTATATTCCTATTGGGATTAATCTCGTAGGGTAGTCATTTATATGTTTATTAGTTAGTCACCCTTTGCAATTTATGTCTTATAAGACAAATGATATAATATTTTTATTATCAAAATTTTAATTTCACTAACCAAGCTTAAGTGCGTGATTGATTAAAATTGCTTACTTAGGAAGTAAAATATTTTTGAATTTATTCAATCTATCTTTAATTTATCTATCAAGATTCCATTTGTGCCGGATGCTACAGGGAAGTGATAAATTTAACCAAATAAATGATTTAACATTATGCCACGGGATTATCGCAGAGCGGAATCGTTAACTACACGTTTTTCCGATATGTGAACTGCTTAAATGTCAAGACGGATTGAGTACGAAATTACATTAGCGTTCAACCGAAATTTATGTATCAGTGATGTGCTATCCTTGGTTTAGCGATTAATTTGGTCTCTTTTGGCCGAGTTAAGGAAATATAGAATCAAGTGAATGCCATTCCGAGGAATAGGAGTTAGAGGGAAACGCGGGGAGAGAACACGTATTTCCTGGGAACCGATAACCTGGAAATCGGAAGATTGCTAGCAATTCCGTCTCTTTAAGTAGTTAAAATCCATCGGGGCATAAATCGCGGATCATGTTATTTTTTCGGAGTCGGATTTTCCAGTTACGTCCCTGGCAAATTCGTAAATTCGACAAAAAATCAAGAGACATGGAGAGGTAGGTAAAGGAGATAAAGAAAAGGAATGCCGGTTCTTTTCGTTTTTATGCTTTTTCTTCTCTGACCCCATAAAGAATACCACTCCCCATTCCCCGTGCTCTTGAAAAGAAGAGAGAAGAATTAGAGGGAGGCGACTGTGGATTTAGGGGAGGGGCGGAATAAACTTGCCGCGGAGCGTCTTCCGCAACCCTTGGTGCGTTAAGGGCGCAGGACGGAAGGCGGAGTGGTGCGCGCACTTGTGAGGCTTCAAACTCGAGTCGAGCCCTCCTCCCGCCGCGCGTGCACCCTTCACCAAGCTTCCGACCCCCCCGGAGCTTCCCCGTGGTATCCGTTTCCAGAGGAGACGCCCTCCCCCCCCCCCCCCCCCCGATAAATCCACTTGACGCCGTGACTCACGGGAGACATTGGCTCGATGGCCATTCAGAAGAGGAGAGGGCAGAAAGGAGTGGTGGGTGACTCCACTCACTGAAGGGAAGCCTTCAAACGCCCCGAGGAAAAAAAGAGCCGCGTTGCCTGCGCGCGGATCCTTCCTGCTCCGTGTGCGACCATGAAGAGAACCGCCGCCCTTCGCTTTAATGCTCACCGATATTGCTTCGTCGCTGTTTTTGGCGATCATCCTCTCACCTGCTGGTTTTTCGGGCAAACCCTGTGTGAACATTTTTTCGATGATTTTTCTACACGTAAATATTTCCCTTAATTTATTATTCAGTTTAAAGAAATAAATTAAGAATTTATCGGCGATGTGTGGCAGTTTTCAAGCTGGCACTCGTCTCTGGAACCTCTAAAGAGACGTGAGATTCCCATTGCCGTCCACTCCAATTAATGGCTGGTCGTTTCATCTCCTAATTTCTAATTTTCCCCACAAAAAATTAGGCTTCATGATAACTTCCTTGCTTAAGCATTTTTTTCAAATGAATTAGATTAACTCATGAATTTCATAAATATTGAAACTAGAGGTACGTTTGTCAGTAATTTTCAAATATTCGGACAATACTTATGCCAACTTTGTATTTACTCAGGTGAATGTATTTCTTTCCTCCCTTTTATGAATCGACTTTGGGCAACCAATTTTATGCGTTAAAATAAATAATTTTTAATTACTATCCGTGGTATAAAACCGTCATTAACAGTGTTTATACTCCAGAAGAAATTAAATGTCACACATTAATTTACAGAAACTATTCAAGCTGATCTCTGTTTAATCGGTTCTCGTTACGAGCAAGGATTTCTGATTTCGAAGTTTCGAAGTGAAACGGGATTCATGGCTAAACCTTCACACGGACGATAGAATTTGCTCGACAAATTTTCTCCACGGTAAATACTCTACTTTCCTTTTCCCTCTCCACGGCAAATACTTTTTTTACTCTGAATGGCTCCTCCGGGTCACATCTCTTCCTCTGCTCCCTTTCAACTTGCGAAGCCGTTGAGCACGGCGGGTAGTCGCCCTCGGTTCACGAATGAGGTCATGAGGCCTGGTGGGCACGGGTTCGTCGGGGCAGTGGAAATGCTCACGGGCGCGGTTTATTATTGGCCGCACGCGTGTTCGAGAGATAGAAAGAGGCTGGAGAGGACCAGGAGGCGTCGGTCTCCTGACGCGGGTCGGACGTCTCTTGGCTCAAGCAGGGATGCAGTAAAAGTTGCGCCAGCTCTTGTGCTAGCGCTGGCGATCGGCGAATCAACTGAGGCAAATGACGTTGGTTTTTTCTTATGTGAACCGAAAATGCTGAAATTATAGAAACCAGTTTACAAACTTCTATAGTTAAATGCAAAATTAGGTATGTATTCCACTTGCAGGGAACCAGCCAATATGAGTATCACTTTTCTATTTTTTGAACTTAAAATACCTTTTTATGCACATTAACACATGCTATGATAAGTGCATATATTAATGTGCTCCTGAATGAAACATTTGTAATCCCCGTTTGACTTTCCTGAACCTTTACAGTATTCTTCAATACGGTTGCGTTCGTGATTCATTCATTTTATACAGAAGATTATACCTATACACGTAGGTGATCTGTCAGTTAGCAGTGAAGTTTATAGTTAGAATCAAGGCTAACGACATATTAATGTATTAGGGAAAATTGTTTACATATTTGCTTCCAATTGTTTAGAGGAATACCCATTCCTACTACTATGTCAATGGAAAAATATAATTAACTGCTGTACAACTATAATTAACGAATTTACCTCGAAAAATTAAATACATTTGGTTTTTCCCATTCATTTTTTCATAACCTTTGCAGATATCCATTAGAGGATCCATCGTTTTTTTTCTTAAACATGGCAATGACTGGCTTTCCCTGCATTTAAATAATTTTCAAGAGAAATGAATTTAAAATTATTTCGGATACGATAGTATGAAGAGAATTTTTTGGTTCCGTGATATAATTGATAATGATACCATATAAGATGCATATTTATGTGCGTTCCCTGTAGAGGTTTGGTGGCAGTCTCTAGTATTGTAGGCTGCGTTGATTTTTATCCACTCCTGTGTAATATGCGAGCTTCAGTGTTGCCTAGAGTTTAGACAGGGGTTTCAACAGGGTTTAGCGCTAACATGTTTTTTTTCGTTTGGGGTCGGTTCTTTTTCAGGGGATCGCCGCCCACGTGGTTGTCGGGGATATTTGTTGGACTTATTATCCTTTCTTTGCCCCTTAGAGGCCCTTCATGGGTGTTTATGTAGACATGGATAATTAATCATATTTTCTGCAACCGTACAATATTCCTAAAAAAAGCACTTCCGCATTCCACTGCGATAGTTGTGACATTATCCCATCAAGGAACGGGCGAATGACGAGTTTTCCGATTGACCGCGGGTATAACGTGTAGTTTCGCCAACTTCGGCGTGGGCGAATATTCCGCGCGTCTCCGGAGGCGCCGGGAAGCCACGAGGAAATATGCCATGCGCGCGATGGGGAGGAAGGGCTCTTCTCCGAGTGACTCAGCACGCGCGCGAGGATGTATCGGCGAGACGACGCGTCGCGACGGCGCTCGTTCCGCGTCTCCGCCAGGGGGACGCCGGGTCTCCCGTGAGGCCTTTGCTAATCCCCTGAGTATTAACGACTCCCCCTCGACTCCACCTTCCGCCAATATCTCCGCAGCGATTTCGAGGAAACTGCATGAAAGGGCGCATCATAGCTTACCTTAACGGAGTCGCCCGGTGGTTTTAATTCGAAATACCACATGTCGGTGGAGGCGAATGATTTTTGTGACGTACGGGTATCATCGGTCATATCGGCTCCTGCGGTGTCCGAAATGAAGTCGCCTAATTGTATCCAGTGTGATCCGAGCCAACTTCGATTAGAACAGTAAACAACACTTTGTGTTGGAGGTAATCGATATGAATAAAACATAAAAAAAATATAAATTACATGCTCCACAATGGTGTCAAATGGACTACGATTTTCATGGTCTCATTTGGTCATTTTTTCACTAGTATCTCGTGACTCACTCGACGTGCGCTAACAAAAATCTCATCATTTAGCGTTAACCATGCCTAGCTGTCTAAGCCTTCCTCGATGCTTTAATGAAATTGTTGAAAAGTGCAATATATCTTTAAAAACGATGCCAAATGACAGAGAGGAAGAAGAGGGTGGTTCACCGAGTCAGGAAAAAATCCAAATACCGCCTCGAAATGTAATCAAAATAATTGAACGTTCAACTTTTTGGCGTAACACTTCAAGTAAATATTGCTGCTTCGACGTATTTTTGACCCGCGAGCATTTTTCAATAACTCTTTCTCACATTTTTCTCTAGGTTACATCGCACACTATCCCAATATATTCCAATGGGTAACTCACTTATGTATGTCATAATCAAACGTTATATTGGACATATTACAAGGCCATAGAAGCCAATCCTTTAGTTGGACCAAATTTTGAGAAAGCAAAATATGATAATTTTTCATGTTATGGTATTTTAAACGCTAAGTTACATTTTTAGAGAAAAATCCGTTTCATTTAAGTCTGAATTGAATAAAGGTGTATAAACTGGGCTTATTTTACAGGGAATTTCAGTCTATAAAAACTACCCTTCATCCTTAGCAAAATAAAATAATAATATTTTGCTCTTCAAATGGTTTATTTCTTATAAAATATTTAGAAAAAATGCAATTGCTAAGGGAAGTAATCCCAGGTAAAAACCGGTGGCTCTACCATAGAATCTTTTTATTCTTTACCCTGATCAACTCTGAGCTTCCAGCGCACCTCCGATTCCCGCGTATGTGTTTCATGCTCTCCGGCATACGAATTATCACATTTCTCAACCCCCATATTATTTTTTTGTCATTATTCACTATTTTTGCAGCTGTAAAAGCTAGTTATGTAGCAATGATGAAATGAAAGTGTATGATACATGTCGGGTTTATGTACGACTCGTACATAAATAAAGGACACAATCTATTTTTCCTCTGTTCATAACTCGTATATACGTGTTTCGCGCATATTGAGCACAAAATTGTTCACATAGTCTTTATAAAGTTATTGTTTTAGTGATGAAAAATCAAAATTAATAAATACGTATGCGTAATACATTCATGGTTCATGTAACACCATTGTGCAAAAATACGTTATTGAAAGTTAATTCTGTGAAAATCAAATTTGAAAATATTTGATTTGGAAAATTCTGATGCTTAATAGTTTTTCATCACGTTTCTCTCTCTAATAATTCCGCCAATATAATTAAACTTATGCGAAGAGCGTTATGGAGACTTAAGCACCTACTTTTCGAGAACAAGTGATTTCCTTCGAATATTTCGGAGGACGTTAACATGCATAAGCCTTTTACTTAATGAATGAGAACTTGTAATTCAATATTTTAGGTAGTTTCCAATTTGGCATACGTGTGCATTAAACCCTCACTTTTAAACTTGAGTACATTAATGACTGTCATTCCGAAATAAAAATAACGAGATAAAATGTTACTATCCTACTACGACTGTCAAAAATAAAAATGCTTTGGAAACACTTCTCCATCATTCTCTTTATATCCGCCTCATTCTCTTCACTCACGTGCCCCCCTCCCTTCTCCCACTTCCATTCGGTACCCCCGGGGGGCTGGGGGCCAGCCAATGCCATGAACGGGAGGAGTTCCTACGCTCACGAGGAAAGGATCTGTGGACTCGCAAAATACGCATACGAATGTGCCTCCAGCGAATTTTCGTATATCACACCCGAATGTACGGCGATTATCGACATGCTTTTATCGAATCTCTCCTGATTCCAAAAGAGCACAATTGCAAATAGAGAAAATACTTTTTGATTTTTTCGATGAAATCTCTCAAATGTCGCATGCCAGTCAGTTGCTAAAAAATATGTTTTTCTGACGCTGACGGGCATGTTTACTTATCCGTCATTGGGAAAATCAAAAATAAATATCCCTGCTGCAACTCAATGCTTGTCGTCGTTTTCTATCAAAACTAACATTCTGGTTTGAAGTGATCTGAAATTTTTTTTAGATAATTTCATGTCTTTGAAAAATCAAAGCAGGCTGGAGTAGCATTATGGCTTCGGTAATAAGACAAAAGTGGTTAGATAAAATTCACCAATCCTGGTTCATTTATATTTATGTGTGTGCATATATATATATATATATATATTAATTTATTTGTAAATGGATGATTAATGTGTATGTATATGTATATATATATATATATATATATATATATACACATATGTTTATTTGATAGTTGTGTCCATCCAAAAACCTACCTTAACCGGTAGATTACCTAAAAAAATATATATATACACATATAGTACATATGGTTGATATACCATCTCTGACTCTATCATTGCCTACCAAACCGACCTTCGGGTTTTATATCACAGTTTTAGTTTTTTCTTGTTTGGTGAATTGATATTGATTTCCTTTTTCGCTATATGAATAATTATCGGTCTTAGTGATTATTTCTCTCCGAATACCTTTCAGACTTCCTCCGGTTGGATCATATTGTTAAAACTTAGCCAACGGATAAATGTAAGAGATGATTTTGAAGATATTGCCAAAACATTTTGACAAGGCTAGTGGAAATAAGGATAAGCAGTGGTGTTGTATTCTACTCCTAGGTGCGATCACTCATCTCGTAGGTTACTTCAAACACATTTTATTCCCAGATGCCAAATATATCAAATGATTTGCTTCAGTGTGAAAAGTCTTTCATCTACATTAAAGTCATCGCCGCCTCGTTGGTGGAGCAGATTATTTTGATTCCTACGAATAGGAGATCTTTTTCTCCAATTATTTCGTAACGTCTTACATACTGTTATACGGTAGTTCGAAAAATAATATTACATTTTTCAGATGATAATTCAAAATAAAAAAATGTAATTTTAATCTACCATTGAAAATACCAGTAGAAATAATGATGTGATTGTTAAATTATTAGGTAATGAATAGAGCGATAAAAAAATTAGGAATATTAAAATAATTTTTGAGATGATTCCTGAACTTTTCCATGAAAATTAAAGCGTAGTCGACAGAAATAAACAAAGCATTCGATCTGAATAGATGGCTGAATGAATGCATCAGGGAAGACAAATAAAATATTTGAAACAAATACTTACCAGAAATAGATGCTTAAATTGCCACCCGTAAGTGAATATATAAGTAAAAGGAGGAAAGAGTGGAAAAAACATGCAATAAGAATGGAATGAGCAGGAATAATAAACATTGCAAGGGCAGAGGTAAGCGGAAAAATGTAAGTACATTAATGACATAATATGTAAGGACATTAATCATTTATGACAGATTGAAATACCTTCGGAGCAGAAGATAACCAATTATGTAGTTATTTCCAAATGAGTTTTCATGATATGATGTCTCAACCGTTTATTTAATCCCTAGTAGTAATAGGTACGCTTTTGTGTCTAAAGAATCGTAGAAATATTTCTCGAGTATGTTTGGGAAATTTGTCTCTCCATGCAACCAAAACCTCATTTGAGATAGATTTTTCATATTTTTCCTGGTTGTTATGAATACTTTATGTCAATGGCAAATAATAAATGTATAATGATAATGTCATATAATGTAATGTATAATGTTATAATCTAATGTTGTAACCCATAAAGTGGTATCTGTATTCTATAGTATATGTAACGCTAGTTGAGTAAATTCAACATATAGTCTTCAAGGTGATAACTGTAGTACAGTATTGAAATCAAATTGAAATATGGATGAATTTTCCTCATGTATCGTTGTTAGCTATCTGTTTGAAGTCCTGACCAGTAATAGAGCAAAGTTTGGACTATCCGATATAATGTGAACCAAGGCCTCTTCGAAAAGTACAAAGTCAGTTTATGCAAAGGGTTAATTGAAAAATTAAATGTCGACGGGAAGAAAATTTTTTCTTGCTTTACCGCTATTCAAGATATCTTGATATTTTTCCAAAAATTATGCACACCTAAATAAACGGAATATATCTCATAATTTTCGTCGAAGCCTTTATATTTATTATTTAGTTCCGGCTCTCCCAATCGACGTTCGCTTTGGAATCCCTTTCGATGCAGCTAAAGCATATAAGTATTACGCTTTTTGGGGATTATTATAACATCCAAATGACTTCAGGCAGTCACCGGCGCGGAGAATTGGGGAAAGGCGAAAACTTTCAAACTGCTCACATTTCATGGTCCGCTAGAAGTTACATATTCGATTGCGACCTTCGAGATTGCTCTTGAGATAGTCAATGAGTCCCTATGACTTAATAATGCCTGACAACCGCTAATGGCAACAAAAAAAGACATTTTCAAGTTTTCACAATTCCCAGCGCATCCGTGTTGATCACCGACTAATGACGACACATGATGATGATGATATACTAATGGAAATTACGGGCAAACCAATATTGGGGATGGTTCGCGACCGCAGTCAATCGGGAGTCAGATAGTTGAGAAAACTAGTCTAGTGCGATGAGTATCCGTTTAGTTTCGAAGACCGAAGTCTTTAGCCGTGGTCCTCTCCCCCTTAATGCTTCTTCCCGCCTCCCCCCGTGCATCCAGCCGCCCCTCACGCGGATCCCCGCCGATCCCTTAGTCTCTGCGAGGCCTTCGTCCCCCCTCCCTCCGCGCCGGAGCGAGTGCGGCCCGTCCGTTGCAGGGGTGCGCACGTGCCGAAAGAGGCCAGGCTCCCCACATCCGAGGCGCCGGCGTTCTGCCCCGCCTCCCCTCTCGGGGGAGCGACTTTTTTAGCGCTCTTCGGTAGCCTGGGCTCGTATCGTGAGCAGTGGTGCATTCGCGACGCCAGGGCCGGGCACGTCGTGGCGTCGAGATGTTTATTGCGAGTTTACTCGTTGCGGGAATGATACATTTGCAGCGGAGGGCAATAAATACGGAAAGCTGCTCATTTGCCGTTTTCCTGAACTACCCGTCTTTCCCGAGCGTGTTCGCACTCGTAGCTGCCCTCATTTCTGTCTTTTTTTTCCGTTTCTTTCAAAAATAAAATTTTCCGTTTGAGAAAGCCGTACTGCATTACTCCTGAAATTACCGTCGTTCCACTAACGTTAGCTCGTAAGATGCAAGAAAATCCGGAAGTAAGCGATCAATCCTATCTACTCGGGTTAAAGGAGCACATTCAACCATTAAATCATTTATAGAATGTGCCTTGAATGTGCACGATTATCGACCATAATATGCATTAAATCTTTATTTTCACCAGAGACGAGCATGCGGGGTAGGTTCGCTAAGAAGGTCTTAAAAGTTTACTGCTCTAAACGAATCTAGGCGCCTCAGACACGTTATCTGCGTTTTCAGAGTTAACAGAATTTGTGCAAAGTAGCGTGGGTGGAGGTAGACTTTTGATATGCAGAAATCGAAGAGTAAGAACTCGAAAAGAAATTATCTCATGCTGCCGTGAACATTTGGAATGTTTGATCCTTTTATTCAAAAGATCTTACTTAAACCTGGCCATCGTAAAAAGTGCCCATGATGCGAGTATATTCGTCTATTATGCCTTCATCTTAACGGTTTCTTCATCGCTGTTGCTTCAGTGTGTTTTATTTAAAGGCATTACGCCATACCAAAACTTGTGTTCTTTCTGGGCATCTTCGTTTCGGGTCGGCCCAGAGTCTCTCATATTTGCAAAACTCACTCGATGGCAAAGTTTACAATTGTAATTTAAACTTAGTTATCTGTTATTCATCGAACTATTTTAATGATTTTTTTTTAAATTTGCATTACTTAGCCGCACAGTTTATTCAAATACCTATTTTTTTGATCAAACTAATTAAAATAATAGACTAAATAGGGGAGGATTCCAATCTCAGCCTCAAATATAAGAACTGTGCGAGGTTATAGGTGAGAGTAACGACTCAATGTAAAGCTTATCAATGCTGCAACTCTAGCGCCAATACGTTAAAGAGCTACAGGATACCTGTATCTCTAAATCAATTGTGAATATTCTCTCTACTTGTTGGTTAATTGGAGTCATAATATTATGAAAAGAGAAACTTTATAATTCCACATAGATTTATTAGACGGACGACCCAGGTTTCGACGTGGCACGTCATCATCAGGTACTTTTTGCAAAGAAGACAGAGAATATATAGTCACACAAAATTTGGGGGGAAAGAGGGGGAGAGATCGGGGAAGGGGGAGGGGGGAAGGGGGAGGGGGGAAGGGCGAGGTCACGCCCGAGACAACGAATTATATGGAGTCATAATACCCATACCACCCCAAGTTTCTTTTCCTATTTGTTAATATGCTTTGTCATAAATAAAGCCTTTAAGGATAAATACCCTTTCCCGAAGTCCTGTTGTCTCCCTGTCCCCTTCCGTTGCACTGTGCACGCACGTGAAAAATAATCGAGAGAGCACCACCACGCTGTGAAACTGCCGCGCGCCAGAATGCACCGGATCTCGGCTGGAAGCCGCTCGCTCTTCTAATTCGTGGACGCCAGAGTGGTGCGCTTGTCTCACGTCACTTCTCTCCCTTTCACTCTCGGATTTAATTTCATATTAATCTCTCGGGCAGTTCATTTTTTTCATATTCCGCAAAATTGCCCTCATTGGAAACATTCACTTGTTCCGAGGGTTTAATCCCCGAAAACAGCTTGTTTGATATGAATAAAAGGTTATCGGCTGCGTGCGCAGGTTGAAACGCCATAAGTACGTAAGTGAGCAGTAAAGGAAACTGCTGAAGGGATCTTACCACACCTATGAAATTACCTCTGGGCGATATCCTGACGATGACCTCTCCTCTCTCTCTCTAAGGAGTAGTAATTGGTGCCCACTTCAACATCGCGGCTGGGTCACTTCGACGTACCTAGGACTGGGGTCTTCATCGATCCAGTCGTCGGCACCACCGGAAAACGCCACCATTTTATTATATCGCCTCTCTCCTTACATTCATCGGGTCCTTTTCTCTCCCCCTCCGCATATTTTCAAGCTCCAAATGAGAATACTCGTTGTTTTATTCATCTATTTCGTGATTTCTCTCCCACTATGCCCTGGCACACTCCTCCGTAGCCTTCGCCTCCCCTCCCGTCGCCCTCCTCCCTGACCAACCACCCTCTCTCGCCCCCACCCCCCTTAAGCCCCGCGCCACCCGCTCGTCGTGCTTCGCTCTTGTTTACTTATTTATAAGCACCTTCACGCTTCCCCTTCCCTATCCTCCTCCCGCACCTCTGCACCTGGTAACCCGGCATCAAAAACACGATTCCTTTTTACCCTCCCCTCGACGGTTCCACTCCCTGACCCTTCAGCTCCCCCCTCCTCCCCTCCAACTCACTTTCTCGCCTCCCCCAACCCCCCATCCAAACTTCACTCATTCTTTATCCCTTTCTTCTCTCCCTCACGCACACACACACACGCACGCTCTCACTCCTATTTTATCCACCTTAATTTTCGCGCCTCCTCTTTCCTTGTTTACTTCCTTTAAGGTCTTCCCTCCCCGCCCCAACCGCTCGCCCATGCACCATACTCCTCCCCTCACCCCTCCCTCCCTCGTATCCCTCGAATTTCTTTCGCTCCCGGGGTTGGGTTTTTCAAGATTTATTCCCGACCTTTCTCTCTGGTACTCGCGGGCGCCATATTGGAAACATTTCCTTCTCTTTTTCTTTCGCGTCGGTCGCGGAGCTAAAGAGAACGAGGTCACTGTGAAATTTCTGCTCTTTGTTGCATGCAATTTGAGAGAGCCGCCGCGAATGCTTTCATGAGGTACTTTGTAAATAACAAGTTTCGCGTATATCCTTTGTTATTATCTGACGTAACAAGGTTTTTAAAATAATATTTTGGAAATAAAGCACAGAATAGGTAACATTTGTTTTGTTGTATATATTAGATTTACATTATCCTCAGAAAATTCAGTGATTCATTGAAGCTGCGTGTTATTTTATCTTAGGGTGACAGTTAATTGCATTTCAATGTGGGTATTTTATGTAGAAATATACAGGGGTAGTTGATTAAACTGTTGTTCTAAATTAATCAGAGAGACATTCAAGTATTTTGTTTTTTTATATGTTTTACCATGATATTAAACATGTGGCATTTTCTTGGAAATTCGTTTAACACCCTCTGACTAGGCCCTAAAACCACCGACGACTGTGACATTTTCTAACCTGAGATCGAAATGCATTGAAAATTAGAATATAAGGAATTGTTGCATACGTTGCAATAAAATTATGCTTACTCGCCTGAATAAGGCCTATTCTATGAAGAAAAATACACTCTGAAGAGAAATAATATTTTCGGGAGTTTCTTAGGAAATGCTACATTTACTTTTAAATTGCACTCTTGTAGAAAAAAAGGATATTTTAAGTTCAAATACATTTATTTTGCAAAGGACAGCCGCTCGATGGTCAAGGAACCAATTAAAAATATCTTACTCAATTACATTAAACAGCAGGACTTCCCTATCTCTCCTCGTGCTGGGAGCCTCTCTGTCTGCATAGAGCTTCCCTATTGCACGAAGGTGGTGACCTCTACGTTCAACAGTCTCTCATTTGTCGATTTCTCCAATGAACCTTGCGGTCAGCCTTCTCGCTGGTGCATCCACTCATCCAGCCTCTCTAATCCACTCACTCCCTCTGGACCCTCACCTCCATTTTGTCTTCTGCTTATCACCGGATTTCCTCCCACCCCCAGCCTCTCTCTCTCTCGGTGTAATTCCCCTCTTGCCACTAGGGAAAAGTTCCCCTACTACTGTATGTAGTGACTACTGTAGTCTGTGTTGATAATTTTCATCAGATTAAAATAATTTTGAAGTTCCCATGTCAAAATTCTTCAATTAACGATGACGTCACTTAGATTGTTTCTATTTGTTTGAGGAAATGTGTTGTAGAAAAAAATTTAGTCTTCGAAATGAGGGATCGGGTTGGTACAGTGGCTAACGTACTGGCTTCCCACCCAGAGGGCCCGGGTTCGAATTTCGGAGGCGGAAGATATTTTGCTATGGTATCCCGGTCCCTACTTGGGGTGCTGTGTGGAGTGAACTTTGACTGAGTGCGCCGTCCGTCGGATGGGACGTTAAAATGTGTCACCCCTTTGGCGCCCTTCGTTATTAGAGTAAGCTAATGCCCGAGCTGGGTTTCTCTCTACCCTTTATCCCAACCTGTCCATCCCTAATGGGAAATTGTTGAAAAGTAGTGTTATTCGTAAGACTGTGCTTGAAGGGGAAATGCAAAGGAAGGGGATGGAGGAAAGAAGTTTGTTCGCTTTTTAGGCAGTGTGGAGCCAGGAATAAGTCATGAACAGAGATATAATACAGAGCAAACGAGGAAGTCCTCGCGATGTGTACGTAAAAGTGAATGGTCGATAGGGCGATATTATAGGGGATCTTATTTTTTTGTGAAAAAGGATCAAAAAGGAAGCCAAATTCAACTGGATTTTATAGAAATACTATAATGAAAGAGGGAATGGTTAAACGCTTTGACTCCATTCAGATAGAAAATGAATACTTATTTTCTCTCAGGAAACATTGGCATTTTAGATTATTACTTCATTGCTGTGTGAAAACCTAAAGTTGACTTATTCACATCGTTCTCTTAATTCACTAACGTGAATAGCGATGCAATATCGAATGCAGACAAAGGTTACTTATTTTTCAGTAGGGAACTCATGCGAAATATTTTTTAAAAATATTTTACGAAGAAAACTTGAGTGATGAATTAGATAGCTATTGAGGCATAGGGAGGAAATTAATGACGCCAATAAATCGCAGAAGAAGTGTAGCAAACGAATATCGGGATGGCGCTGAGGCTAACGTACAGGCTTCTCACCGAGAAGGCCGGACCGGAAGGTTCAAATCTTGGAGACAACAAATATGTTTCAGTGATATCCCGATCCATACTTGAAGTGCTTTGTGGAGAGCACTTTGAGTGAGTACGACGTCCGTCGGATGGGACGTTAAACTGCGAACCCCTTGGCGAATTTCGACAAGAGTAGGCTAATGCCGACGCCGGGGTTCTCTCCACCCTTCATCCTTTCCCATCCCTAACGGCGCAAATGACCTTAGCTGTCGGTCGCCCCCCCAGCAAAACTACTAGCAAACGAAAATTCCTTCAATGTAAGTCATTTGCATGCTTTCTGAATTTGGTCAAACATTTCAAAACTAGCAGCTATCGGTTTAAGATAAGAAGCATGAGAGGATGAATCGGGGGATTTGGGAAACCTCAAATATTTGGATAGATATTGCTGGGTTTATTATTTCCGTGAAAAATCTCTTGACAACAGGCACAACATTAGTGATCGACACGAAGGTTAGTTTAAAAGCTTGCGTACGAGAAAAATAAAAGGCCATTAAATTTCTTCTGAAGCAGCGAAACTTCCTGAAATTCAGTCATCGTTGATCCTTGCCCAAGATTGAAATTCTTACGCTTATTGGGTTAGCAAGGCAACCTGCATGTGAACGAACACTTTTATACCGTTTTACAGGTGTTGAAAATAATGTACTCATGAGTACTATCTAGTGCTTTTGATCATCCAACATTTATTGTAATCGCTTACATCCTTTGGCTTCTGCTAATTGCCCAGGGATCTGTTAATCATTTTCAAATAATGAAAATAGCAATACTTAAGTTACAACGACTACCTACTCTCTTCCAATAGACGGGAGCTATTCAAGTGAAATCGTGCTATCACTTCATCCTATTGGGATAAGATTAGACGTATGAAGACATTTGTCGCATTTAAAATTAATATCGAACGATTGAAGTGGCAATTTTGGTTACGAAATTTCAAAAAACAAGAGTTGGCTACAAGCTGAACTGAAAGAGGTCTACTGAACTGAGAGGTAGCATATGGTATCTTATATATTTTCATTTGTTTGTTTTGAGTCTAAAATGCCAATTTGAAAATCTTCTGTAAATAAGACTACTTGTCACAAAAAATAAGCCATTTCAAATTTGTCTCGTGGACGTGATGTGTTGCCGCGATGTTATTTCATTGCAAGGTTCTCATTATAAGATTGCAACTGTCCTCAAATTTCATTCTAATTTTGGGAAATTGATGCATTTCTCATGAGGCCTTATGCTCTCCGGACGCCTTTGGTGTCTTCCTAGCACCAAACTTAGCCACTCCTTGCTTACCATTCTTCTTTGCCTGAGGCCGAGCGGCCGGAGTGGACACTACACCCATGTCCTTGACTGTACTCGAACTCGCAACCTTAGAGTTATATAGAGTACGCTATACTCCCAACTAACGTATACGCGAAGCGCCATTTCAAATTTGACTCCATCTGCTCCCAAAATTTGTTTTTCTACAGGAATATTTTCTTAAAATCATGCCAAAGTTATTCTATGAATATTAATTTACAGCATTAATTTATCATTTATTTTAATATTATTTTTGTCTATCTAAAATAAGAATCAATTTATTTACTTTTATTATTTTAATTTAAATTTTCCTTATTAATATATTTGGGTTGTTGCTTGACAGTCCTGTCGGGCAATGTTCTGGGCATTATGTTGTTTGGCACCCGATTCTCCGGTGTGAAAACATCTTGATGTGGATGAATCTCCAAAAGGTTTTTCGATCTCTTCGTTATGTTTCCATCGCTCCGTTAAATAAAATCCATTATCTTTCGAAATCCCCATTTTTACTGAGCACGCCACAGCCTGTTCGTCCTAACCTTCTCACCATTATTACACATACTCATCTCCCTTCGCTACGCACTCGGAACATTAGGTTTTCGCCGGATGACTGCCGTTGATCAAAGCGCAAAGAGAGCGATCGTGTTTCTTTGGGTTCTAGTCGATCGGGTCATATCTACGCGTCTACCATATCACTTGCGCACATCCTTCTGAATCGACGGCTTCTTCTTAGCAGGAGGGCCATTGGCAGTCACTCTCTGTTCCATCGTAGAGTGACTACCGAGCCTTCTACATTTTCATCAAGAATGAGATAGGGTTTTCTGAGTGAACGCAGTCGAACGGGTCTCGTTCACATTTCGGCTCAAGTGTAGCTCGGAAGAACACTTCCTCCCGGTCACCTCTGCTCATTCCTGCTGACTGAACAGCCCTGCCCGGCACAAGTCATATCCTTTCTCCATGAGGTCACCATATTTATAACAAATTTGTTCACTTCACTGTTCGTGATCCATCTATAAGTCACACGACTCACAACTCTTGAGTAAGACTAATAACTCCTCTATCAAAATAATTTGCCTATTGACACTGAAGCCGACCTAAAATAAGTGACATGAAAAGCCAAGATTTTCCTCAAAGAATGTTGTGAAACAAGAAATCTTTTAGGTATTAGTTCTGCTTTCTCGGACAATGCTACACGCTTTATTGCATGTCGGCCGTTTTAATGATTTCACTCTTTTATGGTGAATATGGCTGGTTTTTTTCTAATTTTGTGGTTGGTTTGAGTTATCCCTACTAATTTCTCATGATTTTATTTCATGTAGTTATATTGAACCGAATGACTTTCTAGACTGGGCCATCCTTATCCTACTTCTAACAACTTTCCTTCACGTCTGAATAATCTGTTCCGAAATTTGCCAGGTTTCTCATCTTGTGCCTTTCTGTTTAATGAGTCATGAGAAGGTACACGTATTAATCGAATATAAACGGGTTTGATGAAGAGTATACTCCTGTTAAACTTAAGGTTTGATTATTTCAAGCGTTTTCTTTGACAATCCATCTATTATGTTATGCGGATCGAAATTTTATCTCTTAATTTAGGGTAAGAAATCAAGATGTTCATTTTTTTCATTGAATGTCTGCTTTTATTTAATATTGAGAGAAATTGATTCGTATTGACTTACTACTCTCAACAATTATTTTTAAATGCAGTAGTTTTTCGAAATAAGTCTACATCGAGGTGGAATATTTGGTGAGTGAAAATTGTTGAATGAAGCTACAGACAGAAGGAACCTAAAGCCTTACAGTTGCTTCGAAATCAATCGCGTAAAAAATTCACGTGAAATCAAAAGAAGTAAATAATATTAAAATGTTTCAGAAAGAAGTTAAAAATTTATTGATTGGTGATTGTCGTGACACGTGACACCACAATGTAATTTATTGAAATATTGTCGACTAATTTTTTATATTTACGTAAATATTTTATTATATATTTTTATTCCATTAATTTCTCTCTGCCACATTCCATTAAAAAACTTCATCCACTTCAACTGTTTATTATCATATTGGTAAAGTCTCCACCAGTCGGCATCCAGCCCTCAAATGCTATCTCTCTTTTAACCCATAAAAAACACCTTATTCCAATTATTCCCAATTCGCCGAGCACTTCATTCGCCATGTAAAATGTAGTCACTGGCTCTCGACTTCCTTTGACATCGATCAGTTCCCCGCGTTTTACCCCATTTAGTCTACCTTCATCTATGTATCTAATGTTATCTTTCATTATTTATCTTTGTGGACTGGTTTTTTATTCCGTTTGTATGTAATTGGTTTCCTCTATATTTTACAGTTTCTTGTTGCTCTATTCTCCTTGCATTACAATGCAATAATTTCAGAGAGTAAAGAATCATTCTCCTTGACCGGGATTCGAAACCGGATCCCTCGATCCCCGGCCGAGTACTTTAGCCGGTTAGCCTACCGAGGCGTATTATTACCTTACGAAATTTTGGTGGTTTCAAAGGAACGAGATGTTGTGACGAAATACCGTACATACAACGTCGCAGGCATACGTAGTCGTGCGCATCATTCCTCGTATCCAACGTTTTTACTCTCTGCAATTGTTGCATTGTAATGCATATTAGCGGATGATTCCGTCAAAAGTTACTGTTGCGGCATATCCCGCAGTTTTTTTGAAGTTCTCCTTGCTTATATGAGATACATAAAAGTTACTGAGTTTCCAACTTCTAGTAAGAATCCCACTAATTTCAAGTAAAACCAAATACGTACGAAGTCAAACATTAACTTTCGTAAGTGTAGTTATAATGTATCTCTTAAAAAATATGCGTACAACTTGAGTTTCAACACTCAGCAAGAGCCATTGGACAATTAATGTCTGGGTCATGGTGTTATAGTGACCAAGTCGTCTTCTATTTCGAGCGTTTATTTGTCGAGTACCAATCTCGCAGATACTTTTTTTCCATATGCTAAGGAGATCAAATTGGTCCGTTTGTTATATTCAATCTCTTTTCAAATGCCGCGCTTTAGTCGAAGTGAATACTTGGACTTTTAAACTTTGGATAACTTTTCACATGGTGAAAATCACATTTGCTTAACCTACTGCTTATCAGAAGAATGAAATGAAAAATGAAATTTTAAACTGTTATTAGTCATGAAAACATTATGCAGTAGAAAATTGAGATATAGAAAGAGGTTTTGAATTGAATAAGAAAATTCCTTAATGCTATCTGATAATATTCCTGTATGTCTTATACATTTGACAAAGTAAACATTTCTTTTGTTTCGTATTTTTGGTGAGTTTCAATGGTATGGTTTCCAAAATCAATTAATGACTACCTTATATTTAGGGGAGAATGGAGAAATAGGAAAGAGAAATGAGAAAATCTAGGGGGCGCGTAGGGCAAATAGTTTGCGAATGTTCTCCGATAAGCCCAAAAGGATAATGCAGGATATAATGTAGACGTAAAGCCTCTGCAATGTCCTTTACTAAGTTTTAAACTTGTTTATAAATATTGTAAAATGCTTATCAAAATATCTCATCCAAATAGCCATTCATTGGAGAGCACCCTCGGGCCATATTTCTGAAACGATACAAATAGCCGTACCTTATGAACAGAGGTCAACTGAAGGCAATTCAATAAGGAATAAGCATATTTCGCGGGAAGTTTCACGAGTGCAAAGTTATAACAGTACAATTATTCCTTATCAACCTCTTTCTTGAAAAGTGGAAGCGTTGAATTCGAAGTCATTCGCTTGTATGTGCAAGTCCCTTCCATATCCTAACTCGTACCTACTTCACATTGAGTGGAAAAACTTTTTTTTTGCCTCGAAGTTCTTATTTTACTTCTTGTCCTCTTCATAAACTAGGGCGCACATCAAAAGAAGCTTCTCTCAGCCCTTTGATTCAGCAGAGCGGAGTAGAGAGGTTGGTAACTCTGGGGAAGAAATTGCATTACCGCGCATTTTCAAGGAATGAGATAGAAAGAAGGATAAGGCGTTTAGAAGCGGTAGGCTTATCCTCCTCCCCCTCCCCCACTGCCCCCGAAAACTTTGGGCTCAACCGTCCAATGGAGTTCGGCCATTGAATCGAGTGGGTGTAAAAAGGAATGCCTGGAATTCACTGGAGGTGGAGGGAATAAGAAATGGGGAATGGGAGAGAGAGAGTGAGATTAAAATGAGGGTCTTGGTGTCCATTAGGAAAACTACTGTGGGGAAAGAATTTTGGACCCCATGCTCAGTCACCTGCATGAATTATTGATGTGCTCCTTTAAGAGCTATGCAGATCTCTGCAATAAGAATGAGTCGGGGAGAGTTAAACCACCGGTGACGTTGATTAGGTGAATCTCCACTCTCGTGGACAGTGCGGGCGGGATTGGCTCCGCCGGCGGGCGGCCTTTGAGCGCGGCCATAATCGAAGCGATGCTAATGCGACGGACAGCGGTGTTTTCTCATCTCCTCGGTAGGTGCTCTGGTGGCGTAGCAACGGCCGTTGGGGTTCATGGGGCTTCTTAAGTCGTGTTGATGAGCTGTTTGACCGTGACACTGCGCTAGACTGCATAAGAAATTCAGCGGTTAATTCGGTTTGATTCCGATTTCATGAAATCCCCTTCCGTCTTTTGGTCTTGAATTTTTCATTTTCCCAGCAAAAAATATCGCCGTCGGAATCGCCATTAAGGTACGATTGAAGGACTTATTTTTGAAAGTTTTTTTTACCTCAAACTAAACCTGGCCTCTTGGAAAGGATATGCTGGACACACTCGCTACTTGTCGAGCGCAGTGGAAACGGAATGATTGCAATTTGAGAAAATTTGGTATCTCTCGGAAATTTGAACCTTTTGTTATCCAACATGATAAATACCAACGGGTTGGTTACAGTGCTTTTTTGGGATAAATAAGAAAGAAACACGTGAAAATTAATCCTTGGAAGTGGAATTTAAGGCCAACGAGGCAATTCATTTAGAATATACACGCCCTACCATTTAAACCTCTGCCGTTCTTATATAAACATGACCTTTCTGATAGGAACCCTTTTGGTTATCTGTTGGGGACATTGGAAGTAATGGAATCGAATGATATCTGGTAGTTAAAACCTTGGTTTGGGTCTGGGGATTAGTTTCCGCTTAAGAAGCAGGGGAGACGGAAATTGGAGAGGATGCGTGGCGGTGCGTGGAAAGGAGCGGCGGGAAAAACTGCCGCTTCGGACTTCGTATGCCGGAAGCCTTTTAACTTTTTACGAGGGTTTAGCGGAGGCTAGGGGTTAAGGGTGAACGTGATACTTAGGAAGCCATTCGAGGGCGATGACTCTTTATAACTAATGAAAATGTTTGTAAAACTTGAATGAAAGTTGGCGAAAAGAATTTAGAACTTTAAAGAGCCGTAAAAAATATTCGTGGAGTGTATTTAAGGTCAATTTAAAAAGATTTTCACTGCACTTTTCAATTTTCGTGGAAAACAATGATTAATTTCAATAATAAAGAGTAGAAAATTGCATTATGAAATTTTTTACTGAAATTAAAAAAGACTACCTACCTTTCAATGAATTCTTTACACTCCTGTTGGCGGAAGGATATGCAGTTATGAATTGTAGAAACAGTTAGGACTGTCCTTTCCTATGGTAGATAGTAAGCATAGCATATACAGTTAGTGGTAGGTGTTGCTGAAAATGCGAACATGTAAGTATGGCGAAGGAAAACGTGATTACCCTCCAGTGAAACGAGTCACATAGCCTACTGATGTTTAAGTACAATTAATATTAAGTAACAATACAACTTTCAAGGTCATTACTATTACTCTTTAAGCTATAGAAATTAGTGAAATTTGCGTAAGTATGGTATAATTATGCGAAAAAACAAATTAGTACTTAACCACAGACTTATTTGTGACGTGCAACTATCTTCAGGAACAAGACTGTTCGATGAACAGAAACGCGTGGTACGTTGCAAATAAATCTGCAAAAAAACGAAATTTGTTTTTTCTCATAATGACGAACTACCGCTACACCTCGCCTGAATCTGTTAAATATATATGGAACAACTGGTCGTTTTCACGTGCTTAGAAATTTGATCCTAATGCTGGAACATTTACTCAACACACTATATATTAAACACAATTTAATTCGCCCCCCCCCACACCGTAAATGTTGAATTTGAAGTCAAAGGCTGTGGCTTAGCAGGCAGTATAGAACACCTTAAAGTTACCATATTTAACTGCATATTGAATAGTATTCCGGTGAATTGAATTTATTATAATGCAATTCCAAGATTAGTGGTTAAATTTAAAAATTTATAAGTACGTAGTCACAAACTTTCGTTTCGAGCGGCTAATAAACAAACTTTGAAATTGGTGTTGTTGATTGTGTTGTTAATGACTGAACGAAACGATGATGTAATGTTCTTTCGTCCGGTGACGGAAGCCATCCGATTCATCAAAGGACCTGACTCAAAGATGTGGGAAGACCGCCGCGGTGTTTCACGCATCATATAGGCATTACAGGCATAGTTGGTACTTGGTGCGAATCCAAATTACTGGGGACCAACTTGGTTGGTTGTTGCCGCGTCGTCTCCTGGCGATAACTTATGATATGATGGTCATAACACGGCGAGTTAATTCCTAATGGCGTGGTCGGGAAGCGAGCGGGCGGCGCGGGAGAGGCGGTGTGTGGCGGGAAGGGGCGTGTGGGTGGAGGGGAAATGGAGAGGAGTGGGGATCCCTCCCCCCCAAGTGGCATTAATGTAACTGCCGCCCTCTCACAGCCAGGCGTTCATTTTTTCCGAAGAGACCGTGGGAAACAATTAAGCGGAGCCATAAAGGAAAATAACCGAAATAGGAGGGGGTTGGTGAAAAGAATCGACGCGTGAAAGAACCAAGCCCGGTGGTGTGGGTCGAAGCGTCGGCGGTGATGTGGTGAGTGCGGCACCCGGCGTCGTGGAAGGCATGCGACGGAGGGTAATGAGGAGCCCAGGGAACCTTCGGGATGACCGGGGGAGGGGGCAATAATAAAGCGCGCGAGGCGGTGGAAAAGTTTTCTAATTCTAACTCCTAACGAGCGATTAACTCCTTCGTTTCTCGGGGCTATTCCCGGGAAGGAGAAAGAATAGAGATTTGATGGTAGTTATGGTACGTGAAATAGCTCGGTGGTTGCTCTCTCCGTTCGCGACTGTCCTTCCCATCTCACCGAGCTCGCTTCGGAGCGCGTTTTTTATCCAAGGTGGCTGAATGATGCGCGGGTGATTAGCTGAAACGGACGAAAAAATTGAGAGAGTTAAAAAAGAGGCGAATTGAAACTTCTTTCTTTTTTGAGAAGGGTTGTACGTAAATTAGCTAGTATAATGGCATCGGGTATCACAATGAGTATTAATTTTCTAAGTTCCCCTTTCTTTCGATTTTTTAAAAGTTAATCTTACGTAAAGGTTGTTACAATGGTTGCTTGAAATGTACATTTTAAAATTATAAGAACGTTGAATATAGTAAGTCTTTCTCGCATATCTAAAATGGTTGGAGCGCGCGTTTTCATATTTGTCGTTATTTATTCCAATTTTTCACGTCAGCCTCGTTGGATCCTTGAACGCGCACCAAGATTAGGTTTCGCTGATCTTTTAGATGCATTTTAGAAATAAAGCAATTTCAGTCATAAATTTACTGAAATATTATACGTATTCATCATTGACGTCATTACGTAGTAATTCACTACCTTTCTCTCACTCTTGGAAAAATCTGCCATTTATCAAAAATCTCACCTTACAGTTATTCAGCCCTTACATTATACATCATATAGTATACAGCCAGAGACTCTCTGAGTACTTAGGTTTTTTAGCGTTACCCGTATGATCGTTCATATGACCATTAATGCATTGAAGTTCCGTAAGTTTCAACGAACTAGTGAAATCAGTGTAGTATTGCGCACGTGATTGTAAGTTTGTTTTGCAAGTTGTGAAATAGGTATTTCTAGTGCTTCATCAAGTTATTAATATATTTTACGTTTAACACTTCTGTCACATTAGAATTTATAGATTTCTTTTAGGTGTCACTTGTCATGGGTTATACGAAGCAATATATTTAGATTGCATTCAGATTGTGCTTGAAGAAATAATTCATTAAAACGAAATAAGGTGCTGTAATTAAATCAATCCTTCATCATTGGATGTCACTTGAGTTTTTTTGACGACACCAAATGGCGTGAGGTAAGATACGAGGATAATAGGATGAACTGATTTCTGATTTGCCTTCTCGAATTTAGTCACCATCAAATAAGCATAAATGTCTTTTAAAAATAAATTATTTGCAATTTGACTTTTGAAATTGAGTCACCATTGAATCAATATTAAATGGGGTTTTAAATAATAAATTAATTTCACATCTGCAGAGGTGTTTTTCTCCTTTACTCTAGCTCGATTTCACGGAAGGCATTATTAATGCGCAATGCACAAGTTTCAATTTTAAATGTGCAATTCGGATGAAAATGATTTGCTCTGTGGATACCAAGGTATATGCGTAATTGAAATCGAAATGGTAACTATCTTGAACCGTAGTGCACTCATAAGTATGTACTCTAGGATATTGCTCCACATTATGCATGAAACTATTTTAATATTACACACTTATTTCAAATTTTAAGCTTCAAAGTTCCTTTATAGAGAAAGGTGTGTCACACTGAACGAAGCACGCGTTACCGTGCCTCGAAAACATAGAATGTAATGAATTATTTTCCACTCATTTATATCCGCACTTCATGAAATGATTCGCTTTTGATTAGCATTTTAACAAATTATATTTATTTTATTACATATCAGTTTGCAATACTTAGATAAAGAAAAGTTTTATGGGAATTTGGTAGTTAAGTTGGAGAAACAGATGAGATAAATTTTTACAGAGACACAAATGATAAATACTATTCTACAAACTCCAAACATGTATTTAATTATGTAGCATGTTTAACTTTTATTCAAAGATCCTCCCAGATTTATCGTTTAATAATTTTTTAGTGTCATCACCGTGTGTCACCTATCAAGCCACAGCTGTTGATCGCCTGTGTATACAGTGGACTTAGAGGCACGATTGAGGCGTGCTGAGATCTTATTTTATCCACCACGGCATACATTTCACTCATAAACGCTGGTTTTAATTCAAACACTCGAGTGCATTTTCATCGCGTCTTTCCAACACCGCACCTTTCCCTTTGCAGATAAAGGTGGTGCTGCAGGTCGCTGGAGGTTTCCTTTTTGATGCGAGGGGAAGAAGGGCTGAGGCGTGGGTTTCGCGCCGATGTCGGCGGCGGCGGCCGGAGAATGGGCTGGAGGGGAGATGGGGATTACGTATTCGGGGGAGAGAAGGGCGGCTGGAGGGAGTGGGGGGAAGGATTGCGTGCCACGAGACCATTTTGCAACATCTTACGGTCTCGTTCATTCCCTTCATTCTATTTTACCTCAAAACTTCCACGTCTAGTTCCATTATTATCTCTTTTATGTTTTTGCTATCCTCTCTCTTTCCGTATAACCCTCCCAACGGTCTTGCCCCCCCCCCCCGTCTGTTCCCTACAAATCCCTCGCTCCCAATGCACCCCAGCCCGTTTTCTCAGCCCGGTGATTCCCATGCCAACTCCCTGATTTAAAATCCCCTAGTGAGGACGCTCGTCATTGACCTCCCTCGCCCCACCCCTCACACTAACTAACCCTATCCAACGCAAATATTTACGACCGAGCCACACTCCGGCTCGCATCTCTCTCTCTACACCCTCCTCTTTAATATTTGTTTCGGAGATCTTTCCTTGGCCGTTATTAGCTTTTGCCATTTCCCTACCCCTTCTTCGCCTTACTCTATCTCTTTGGGGAGCGAGCGCCAGCACCTTCTTACTCTCACTTTCCGAGTGAACTCTCCATACGTAAGCATTTCATTAGAAAATAGGAGGATTTTTTTGGGTTTCCTGATAACCGCCCCTGCAGCACAAAACACTATCTCGTCCGCGGGCCGCCCCATCTCCTCCCACTTCCTTTCCTCCGCCCCGACGGCCGGGGTGCCAGCTATTCCCCCGCACCCCCATCGCATGCATCTCATTCTCGCGCCCTTTTGCTGCTCTTCCCCGCGCCTTCTTCCTCGAGCACCATTCTTCCCCCTTCTCCTCCGCTCCTCATCCATCCTCTCCTCCCCAACTATATCCCTTCTCTCTCAACGTAATTCTAACCCCCTCCCCCCTCCATCGAACGCAAAGAGGAAATGGGAATCGATTTAGTTTTTACACTTTACCAAAGGGAAGCGTTTCCCGGAACATAAAACATCTCTGCCTCCCAACTTCCCTCCCTCTCCGCTATCTGACTGCCCCTTGGTTTTTTCTCTTCTTTTCATTTTTTTTATCAGCCAGGGGCCAGAATAACCACCGGAGATTTTTGTTCCTTTTCTCCTCTTCTGCGAGTCTTTCCTGCGGATCAAAAAGAAGACTGTGTTTTTGTTCCTGAAAGGTTTTCGCGCAAGGAATTGAAATGTGTTCGTTTTGTCGCCACTTAAAACAAAAGTCTGTAAATACGGAAGGAAATTATATTTTTGAACTCTATATGCTATTTGCGTGTCAAGGGTTGAATGGTTGGTTTAATGGTGGGGGTCCTCAATCCGAAAAAGAAGTTTAAATGCCAATTTCAGGGTTTTTTTTCGTCTAGTCTTGATGCACGACTTCTCATAAGAAAATGGAACTTATTGCCGTTTCTTGCTCTTTAATTCGCTAAGAAATCTCCGCCAGTTTTGCCAAAATCGAGACAGTTTAATAGACCCTTGAACGCCAGTCACGAATTTCTTTGAGAATAAATTTGAAATAGGGTTTTAAGGGAAGAGCCATTTGATTTTGCCGAATTTCGACGCCCACAAAGCTTTATTGGGTAAAGTTATAATCGCTTGGTGTCACAGGATGAAACGAGGAAGCTTAGAAACTCGTAGTCATCTCGTTTTTTTACCGCTGTAATTATTTTATATTTACCGTTGTAATTCTTTTAGCTGTTTAAGCGTGCCATTAAATCTAGTGATATGCATGTAAATAAATTTAATTGAGTTGATATTTCTGAAAACATTCTAGTTCAATTGATGAAGCTTTACTCCGTCTTAAGGGTTATAATTACGTAAAAATATTCTTCCAAATGGACATAGTATTCGACCCGTAATGGAAGGTGATGGTAGAGTTCACCCAGTACTAAGAATTGAATATTCACACATCAGGCTAGGGGGGCAGTTTCTTTCCCTGTGCCAGTTTCCCTGGGCCGGTTTCCCAGGAAGATCTGGTACCCGAAAAATCACGCAGCTTGGGTGGGGCTGCAGGTGCCCAGAGTGACTTGCACCGGTCGGTAGTCGAATGCTCTACCCCCTGAACTACCGCGACCCACTCTTCCAGTTTAATTAAAATTGGCAATTTTCCAAAAAAATAAATTTTTAGTATGACCGGCAAACAGTCATAACTACTGAATTTTGACTGAACTCAGAGAATTAACCCATAACAGTCCGGAGAAAACCTCGTGGCAAAGAGGTTTTCTCCGGACTGTTTAGTCTTCCCCACCCCTTTCTCCTCCCCCCCCACCTTTTTCTCCTCCCCCACTCATTTGTCACCCACGCGGCTTTCCACATCCCCTCCCTCTTCCCCTCATTTTCCACTACCCTCCCCTTACTTGCTTTTCAGCATATGTACTTGACACTGAGTTATGACTGTTACCAGAAGATGATATAGTTACATCGAAACCGCTCGTATTAAAATTTTGTTTTGTGGAAAATTTCCAATTTTAATAAATCATGATATTCCACCATATCATGCCTGAAACATCCCTTTTTATCCACTCTTCCAGCTTATGAAACAAATGATATAATGAAAGGTATGCACGAAAAGTAAGCGTACGTGTTGTGTTGGTATTGTGCTTGGGTATGCACGTAGTTAGATGAGGCAATGCAGAACGGTAAACTATTGCACTATGGTTATCAAATTTCACCCTTTAATGACCCCAGTAGTAAAATAAATCATTAATATATATATATATATATATATATATATATATATATATATATATATATATATACCATAAACACAGTAATCAACCCGAAGGTCGGTTTAGTAGGTGATGGTAGAGTTCATGAACAAAAATCAAGGAAATATTCAGTCGAGTCTTTGTGTGTTGTAAGTATTAGAATTTACTTGTTCTGTGGTAATTATGCACAGGGAATAATTATTACTCAGCGAATGCTCTCCAGTGGAATTGCTTTATCACTCCAAACCATCGTCTCTCATGCAACACGAAGCGCTGATGTAGGCTATGCAAATTTCATGATACTGCATTAGAATCGGCAAACAATCTTCTACAATATCAAAAGAGGTGGGTGTGATAGATCATGAAGTTGGCCTTCTACATCGAGATTACCAATTTATTTTGGAAATTGAAATGAGAAGTTCGACATAGACTGTTTATATGAGGTATATTGCGCTTAGTTGTGACATAGGTTTAATGGCTCTGGTTCATCTTTAATGGTTCATCACTTCACGCTGAAAGGTCAATCAAGCAGTCCATTGGCATGATAAGGAAGGCTCTTTGATGCAGATTGCTCATTTCTTTGAGTTCAAACGATGTCTCTCTATATTAACCAACCAAGTGTTAGATATTTATCGATATATTTTGGCATTCTTTGAGTCTGTGAACTAAGAATATCCAAGTTGTGAAATACATTAAAGCAGTGAAAGTATTTAAATATACAAGGAACGTAGCTACGGTCGTGAATCAACGTAAACATGAGAAGTGATAAGAAAGAAAAGGAAGGATAAAAACTTGAAACCCAATAGAAATAATAAAAAAAATAAATAATAAAAAAAACTTAAAACCACTCGATCACTAGGGTGTGTTACGAAATAACTTTCACTCTCGTGAATCACATTCACACACACACTCAGAGTTTGCAAGGATCCCTCCTATGTCAGCGACCCGTCAATCACACAAACAAATGAAAATTATAAAAGGATGTAATGAAACAGAAACGACTTACGTGAACACAAAGTCACTCAATCACTCAGGTGTGCTCGAAAACAAGGATCTTTGTGATTCACTAATACTCACACGTTCAGGGTTCACCAGGATTCCTGCTAGGCCAGGGACCCGCCAATCACACGAAAATAACAAAACGGAAAACAAGGGACTTCGGTAAAATCACATTCACTCATGTTTATCGGACCTTTGTGAAACGCACGCACTCACTCATTCAGGTTTTACAAGGATTCCTCCTATGTCAGGGACCCGTCAATCACACAATCAAAATTAAAGAACTAAAATTGCGGGTAGGTAAGTGCCTAAGAAAACCTGACACCAGGTGTTATTTTGGCTTATGGGTTTTTTCCTTCCTTTTCTTTCTTATCAATTAGTGCCAATCAAGTTTACGGTCCCGGTATTTTTTTTTGTTTATATTCAGTAAAAGTATGTTTAATAATTCTAGCACGCCTTTCATTCAAGGAATCGTAAACTATCTTCCGAAAAGTATGCTATTTAGTACTTGTAGTATTTGTAGTTCTCTACTTTTGCTTAGGCGATTACATGTGAATCCTTCCATGTCATGGGAGTACGTTTGAATTATTTCAACCCGAAAGGTTACCAGTAGGACCAACAACAGTTGAATTAAATTCAACTCTTTGGTTGATAATTTTGATTTGAATTCTGATATTGCGTCTATCTTCTTCTGTAATCAATGTCAATGTCACACTTTAGGGTTAAAAACATCCATGTTGCGCTTTGAAAATGGATCTGGACCGAAAATATAAAGTATCATGGCGCTGATTTAGGAATATTCAAATGTGATGAAATAGAATGGAAAAATTAAACGCAGGGCACTCCAAGTATAACGAGAATCAACGTAATTTTCAAAATTGAAACTAGTGAAATGTGCATTGATTTCTGTAATAGTTGTAGAACCTTCAATTAATGCATAAATTTTACTCACCTGCCGTATGCGAAGAATGTGGAATATTAGAGTAGGATAATGTAGCAATTTCCAATTGTAAAAATCATTCGCTTTCACCAGTATTCAATACTCCACCATAATTCCGGTCAAAGCGAATAATTTTTACAATTTGAAATTGCTACATATATATATATGTGTGTGTGTGTGTGTATATATACATATATATATGTGTATGTATATGTGTATGTATATGTACGTGTATGTATATGTACATGTATGTATATGTGTATGTATATATACATGTATATATATGTGTATATATATATTCCTAATTCCTCTTGAGAAAGGTGGTTGCACCACCGAAAATTCGAGAACTAGTGAGTCCGTCATTTATATGTTTTAGTTTCTTTGTTTGCTATGACTATTTAGTGAATTCACATTATATATATTAAAATATATTATATTATAAATTGCTAATGTATATATATATAATATGTAAATACATATATTTGTACGCTTGTGATTTGCCTTCCACACCTCTCCTGTGTTCGTCCTGTACATGTGTTCCTATCCATTTTCCTTATATCTATTTCCATGTGAATATATATATATATATATATATATATATATATATATATATATGAGATATCCTTAAATCCACTGCAAAGGAATTTAAAACTGAATTTGAATAATTTAGATTTATTACGTCTCTATTACCACAATTAACTGAGAGAAAGAATTTGCAATAATTGCAGTTACTTTAAATTTGACACCATTCGACATGGAGGTTTATGTAGCTGAAATCAAACGATATCAATCTCCTAAGTCTTTATTTGCGACCTTTTTTTTACTGGAAAAAATTCATAAGCGTGAGATTTTTTTATGTGACCGCAAAAAAATGAGGGAGACTGATACAGGAGGCACTCGACACATGAACGGTTTTATTCCCATTCGTCCGAATCCCGGGAAAAGAGTCAGGAGAAATACTGGAAATACTGTGTGTGTTTGAGAGAGGGAGGGAATGTTGGGGATGGAAAACAAAGGAAAAGAGATGAAGAGAGACCGTCACGGAATTAAAATGTTTGTCGTGCTAATCCCGCAGCGAGAAAAATGAGGAAGCGGTCGGCCACTTATCCCTTCAAATAGGAATAATCGCATATGCGAGTCGTTAGTTTGAAATCATCCTGTCCCCCACCCTTTTCCTTCCGGCTCACATGCGGCCGGAAACAAACTCTCTCCCGCACCAATTGCCTTCCCCTCCATCTTTCCCTCCCCCTCAGTGGCGTGAATGGCGGCGAGTATTCACCCCAGTCCCTCCGTGCTATCAATGCGGAAAGAGACGCGAGTTAAGTAGCCTTCTCCCAGTCCCCGGGTAAGGATAGCGCTCTGCTAGTGTGGCGGGAGTGAGGAGCAAGGGACGGGGGATATATAGAGAGAGATGGAGTAAATCGCTCGTGAGAAAGGATTACCCTAAGTGAAATGCCGAGGAAAAAGGCCCGCGACACGGACGTTCGGTTCCGAGAGAGTGTTTTCCCTGAGGGTCGCGACGAGATATGGTGATAATGTCCATGTGCGTTGGTTGGCGTTCAGTGAGCGGGGTCGGCGGCCGAGTGAGGGGAGGCGGCAGATAAAGTCGCTGTGACCCTTCGGGGATGAGCGTTGAAGAAAGAGGGGTTTCCTGAAGATTTTCTAAGCTCACCTCTCTCGATGTACGAGGTGTGTTAAAATAATAATGATAATTTTAGTTTTTCGGACAATAATATTTATTTATTCTTATACATTGATGTTGCTACCTTCAACGTAGACCCTATTGGAGATTATGCACACTTGTGCCAGCGCTTCTTCCAACCCCGGAAACACTTCTCAAACTCGATCTTTGAGATAGCCTTTAGTTCTTTCAGCAATGCACTTTTAATGTCATCTACGGCTGTAAAACGACGGCACTTCAAGGTTCATCACAAGTTCAAAAATATTGGCCTGTTTTCGTGTTTGAATGTGTTTTTGGCCAATGTGGCTTGCCTCGTCCTGGATATGCTTGAATCGCACTGTTCATATCCTTTATGCCGTTGTATTATTGCTTTTTGATTTGATGTGATGATCAGAATCAAATTCTGATAACGAAGGTCGTGCCGTCGAAACGTAAAACACATACAGTGAGTGTCCATTTTTTGTGTCTGTGTTTTGAGTGTGTGGCAGGGGGTAGCACCAGGAGGAAAGGGTAAGGGATGAGAGGTTTGGGGTTTATTCAAATAGGTAGGGGAAGGTGGGGGGAACCTGTAAGAGAAAAAAATAATATATAAATCCACGCGCAGTCCCTAACCTGTACTTTTATGCTTATTGTGTTGAACTGACTTCTGGAGGATTTCGGCTACAAGCATTCTGGTCTCTTATCGTTCTAGGAAAAATACATACTAAACCTGTCAGTCTTGCAGTCTATCTCTCTAATCTTATATTCGTGATCCCTCCGACCGTAATACGTTGGGGTTCGTATAATATTCCTGATGTCATCGGAAAAGGGCCCATTTTTAAATGTTTTTAATAAGTTTAATCTATATTGTAAACGCCGCTGCGTAAGAGAATCTTAACCTAAATTGTCAAGCAAACTGGATACGCTGCTGCGTTGGTCATAAAAATGTTTGACAAATCTAGCCCCCCTCCGCTGAACTCGATCTAATTCAGAAATAAAATTCATATTTTGAGGATCCCATATACTGGCAGCATACTCTAGGTGGGGCCTGACCAAGACAAGGAAACATCGCTCCTTCACTTTTTCGTCGTATTTACCTAGCACTCTTTTAACAAATCGCAATTTTTTATCAGCACGACCAGCATATTTCTATGTATTTTGATTTGTTTCACTTTGTAACTATAAGGGAGGGAATTACTCTTTTCCCAAAAATGTATTACTACGCATTTTTAAAAATTTAATTCCGATTGCCATGTATCTCACCAATTTTCAATTGCATCTAGGTCGTTGGCTAACACGACTCTGTCTTCATGACTTCGAATGTCCCCATGAATGACTGCATCATCAGCGAAAAGACGGAGTTTGCTATTAACCACGGTACTGAGGTAATTCATGTAAATAAGCAATAGGAGGGGGCCTATGACACCTGCTTGTGGTACACCCGACGTGACCTTGACAGTATCGGATGATACACCGTCCAGGACGACTGTTTGGACACGATCACGTAAAAATTGTTTATTCCAGTTAATATTACTCTCGTGTATTCCATAAGTTTCCATTTTCGCGAGTGATTTGCAATGAGGGACTTTATCGAAAGCTTTCTTAAAATCTAGGAATATCGCATCAACTGGAATATTACTTTCACCGGAGTTCAATATATAGTATCATGTACAAAAAGTGCGAGTTGAGTTTCGCAGGATCTAACCTTACGGAAGCCGTGTTGGTTATTAAAATAAATCTTGGCTATCGAGGTGCCTCATTATGGAACTAAAAATGATGTGTTCAAGAATCTTACAGGAAATGAAGGTGAGCGATATTGGCCTATAATTACTGGAGTCCTTCCTGTCTCCGTTTTTAAATATGGGTATAGAAGCTACTTTCCAGCCGTTTGGCACGCTTTCTTTTGCTAATGATTTCTTAAATATTATATCAAGATAAGTTGCAATTTCAGACGACAGTTCTTTATACACGCGCGCCGGTATCTCATCAGGTTCCGGAGATTTGTTGGGGTCGATGTTTTTAAGGAGTAACTCTATTCCGCCGGTGGAAAAATTGATTGCTTGCATTGATTGCTGAAATGTTTTCGTAAGGCTCTCGGGTATATTCTGTGAGCGTTTGTTGAAAATACTCTGGAAAAATGAGTTTAATATGTTGGCTTTATCTAAACTACTTGTTACTTTATCCCCATTTTCGTTATTCAATGAGTTTACGGTGGACTTTTTTCCATGCACTTCCCTGACGTAAGACCAAAACATCTTTGGATAATCGTTCAAATGTTCGCCTAATGTTTTCCTTTTGAATTCCGCTAGCGCCTTCCGGAAGACCTTCCTGACAGTGTGCTTTGTAGAATTACTTTGGAACATGACATTTTCATCATTCCTACTTCCTGCCATCGCTTCACTCGTCTTTTATGTCTTAAATGGACAGTTTCATTGTCTCTTTCATTTATTTGAAGGTGTCTTCACTTGGATTAGCGTGTTTTACCTAACAGATAAACATTGACTATGTTTGCAACCCGAAAATCAATAAAGGAATATATATATATATATATACATATATATACATATATATATATATATATGTTTGTGGCTCGGTTGATGTTAAAATTGTGCGCTTACATTTTTCAGAGACTGAGATTTGAAATGTTTTTATTCCATCATTTGAACTTTTAACAATCGCCATTTATTTTCATGACGGCGGTAGATCTTTGATTGGTCACCATTGGTTAATCTCTGATGTCAGTAAGTAACACCGAAGGTGGGCTATCCATGCCTCCATGATGTCGAGCGAGCGATTCCTCATGGGTTCCAAATATTCTCTCCGACTCCCTCGACGCCCTCTCGCTGTCGCCTTCCTCATCCGGGTGGCCATTCGGTCGGGCACGTTGGGAAATTGCGCTCTACATGGAGAGGTGCTCCATTTCTTCAGAGTTTGGGAAAAAGGGAATAGAAAATATGTTTTTTTTTAAGATTCGTGATTTTCAAATGCCAATCGAGAATATCATATATGAATTGTGAAATTCGTACGAAGATGAGGTTCCTTTTTTTTGTGAGACGAGTTCTTGTTTGCCACAGGCAATCGTTCGCCAAGACACCTGGCAAAAACCATGGGGATGATGATTCACAAAAAATTCCTAACCATCTTCCAAACACACGATAGACAAATCGGAAAAAGTGGCGTCACATTCGTCGGGAAATCGGGGAAAAGTTTGGAATGGTAGCGTTGAGAATAAGTGCCGATCTTTCAGATGCAGTCAAGGATTGACACCGCCAGGGGGACCTCCCGGCGACGGGCGAGAGCGGAGCGGGATTTAGCGAACACTCTCTCTTTCCCTCCGCCCCCGTCTTCTGGAGTAATCCTGTCCTGTCTTAGAGGCGGCGTCTTCTCGGGCCTTCGCACCAAACCCCGCTCCTCGCCTCCCACCCCTCGCGGTCGTCTCTTCGACCGCCCGTAGCTAATGCAGGCAGATTCCACCTCCTGCGGCCCCCTTCCCCCCCCCCAATACCAGGGGGAGGTGGAAGGGGGATAGGAAGGCGAAAGCCGTCCGGCTTCTGCGCGCTATCTCGCGGCATGCTAAGGCGGCATTATTTATCGTCGGCGTGACGTGCCGATGCAGCACCCGAAAGGGGCGGACGGGTCTTCCCACCCGCCTCCCCTCCTATCTCTTCCATGCGTTTCCCTTTCTTTTGTTTTTTTTCTCTTGCCGTTGTTGCTACGCTAAAGGGATTAGGCACTCGATCCCGGGCATCGCGATAGGTTTATGGCGCGGGTAATTGTTAAGAGGTGACCAGTGCACGTCCGAAAGGGTATTATAATTCTCCAGCTCTTTCTGTTGGGCTGTCGGAAGTTAAGTTTTCTTTAACACTTTGGATATCCTTCGTCCGCTCTCGGAGGTATTTTAAGGTTAATTTATTCTTTTATCTCCATGTAATTTATGACTTTCCTTTCACTTCGATTATTATAATTATATAAAGGAGTAATAAAACAAGCCTTTAGCGTGAAAAAAAGCGATAGCCCGCAGAAGTTACTCCGCGGAAATATTGCTCAATATCTATTTTGGCGCGTTAAATTTATGTTTTAACGAAATTAACAAGTGATACAAGATTGCGCAAGCTATAAATAATTTTATATTTTCACAAAATATAATATACTTTTCGCACGAGCAACAGAAGGAAATGCGAAATCTTGGTCGACAAATAATCACATGAGTTTACTGGTAAACAATTTGAATTCAAATTCAAACCCTGAACATATATTTGGAAAATACTCTTGAACACCGATAAATATATTTTTGATCTATAACTGACATAATTTCACACGCCCTTGGGCTTAATACAAGGGGATCTCTGCTCACGCCTATCAAAGAAGTCTTCCTTTTGACCACTGTTTGTTTTAAGTATATACATGTATGTGTAATAATAATAAAAAAACAGTTTTTGGGCTTTTTTTAAATTTAACGTTGCGGTGAAAAAGAGAAAAGATTTCTCATGATCGTGGTGACCATAGTAATTCGTTAGGGAGATATAAAATACTTTCCCTTGTCATAATGATGCACTTTCCACTGCTTGCGTGATTGTGGTTGCAATAAATATTTTTTCACTCAGATCAACCTCAAATCTGTTACAAATTTCTTTTAAGTTTTTCCTTCTCACCTTGTCCACTATCATTTGAGACTACAGGAAAAACAGACTATTTCACATCACAGAGGGTGGCTAGCAGTTCAATCTTTAGTATTGCATGGTAATATCACATTCCTACGAAAACATTTTTAGCCAATTCGGTTGTGAGAAGAGCAGTATAGTTTCGGATAAGGATTTTAGTGATGAAAACAATGCGCTAACTAGGTTTGAAAGCCTAAATAGTTTTACTTAAGAATTCATGCCACTCGGTGTTTAATAAGCGAACGTACATGTAAATCAAAAGAAGGCGCGAGATGGCGTTTGCCAACACAAAAATAGAGACACAAAAAACGAGGGAGGGGTGAAACGGAGGGATGAATGGGGATTGTATGATCGATTGAAATAAATAATTAGGTAGGTGTCGGAAATAAATGAGGATTAATACGCAATGGCAGCCAAAAGGAGGGATAAAGAGCGTGGTAGGAGAGTATGGAATAGGAGTTAGAAATGGTTTAGAAGAGAAAGAAATAGAGTTCTGCAGGAGAGAGGGGTTGATAAAAACTAACGCCTGGCTCAAACATCATCACTAGGTACGAGGGTAATCCAAAAATTGAGGACTTTTCATAACTAGGATGAACTTTTTTAGAAATAGTTTGTTTTTCATATATTACATCATTACTTCAAAGCTGAAATATTTCTCTTTTTTATTTATTGATTATAATACTTTCACTACTTAAGTGTTATTTTAATATGTGCATAATTTTAGACGCTTGGACTTTTAAATTGTCCACCAGCTCGTGGTCATGTCGTTGAGGAAGCGTTGGTTCGCATCTCTCCCTTCGCCTTCCTCGCCCATGCGCCATCTGGCAAAATGTTCTTTCAACTTAGAAAACAAGTCGTAGTCAATGAGTGCCGAGTCATTGGGCTACGGGAATGGCGGGTGACGATGTCCCATCGAAACCAAATTGGAGGAGAGCGACGGTTTGACGGGAGACGTGGAGACGAGCGTTATAGCGGAGAACCCTTGCACAACATCCCCCATCTCCAGCCATGAATCGCCCGTCTTAAGTTTTTTAAGTATCTTACTGCCTGCGTTTTTTGTGGCCTCAGGAGACATAAAGTAGGCCAACAATACATAATTTCGATCCCAAAATACGGTTGCCATGATTTTTCTGGTAGTCTATGTATGTTTGAATATTCGTGGCTTGAGCGAAGAGGAATGCCGCCACTCACGTGATTGCTGTTTGGTCTCAGGTGTGAAGTGGAGAACACGGGTTTCGTCACGCGTAACAAGCGACGAAGACGACGTGAAAGATGAGGGCTAAAGCTTCCACGACGACATGGCGGCGAGATGGTATGGCATGGGTATGCAAATACTGCCCCAGTGCCTACAAAAATGCCTTCATCGAAATATGTATTATATGGAATAATAGAGGAATGTTGAAGATGCAAAATATTTGCGTCAATAAGTCAAAATAAACGTTTCTTTCTATTTATAAAAATATTGAAGATCTCAATGTTGTGTTTCCCTCGTACACATGGATAATGGTTGGAAGAACAGGGAAGTACCAGGTAGATTATGAAATGATTAAAGGTAGATGTGGAAACGGACTCAACAACTCGTACAGCTCTTGCAGATTTAGATCATAATATGCCATTAAATTTTTTTGTTTAGATCAAACGTTTTCATAAATGTCTATGTAAAATTCAAAAGAAGAGAATGATAGGAAAGCTGGACAGTTAAATTTACGAAAATTGGAAGCAGAAGTAGAAGAGTGCCAAAGTTGAATTTGAAATGCTTAGCCAACAAAATAGAAATTGTGCTAAGGAAAACTTTCGGAACAATTAAATGAAAATAGAGAGATAAAAATGCTTGAGGTAAGGTGCGTGGGTCTTGAAATTAAGACAGAAAGAACCGAAAATGAATCGATATAAATGGTAAATAATTACAGAATTGAGAGGCCATTGATCACGAGAGGGATATAATTATAAGGTTAAATGAAAGAAGAAGCACTTGTATTGAGAGATAATTAATAATTTTGACGAAACATGTATAATGCCAAGGAAATATAGTGTAGAAGTCAGGGAGAGAATATGAAGAAATTTCAGATGCAATGGAAATTAGAAGTTGTATAATATGATGTGAGAGAACTGTCAGGATGTAGCCGGGAAAAATGGCACTTGTCAAAAGTGATAATTCTGTGGAGTTGAGCAAGAAGATATTCAGGGAATGTGGAAAGAATACGTTTAAGACCTTTATGGTAAACATTGGGCCGGCCATAATTGCAATAAAAATGGAATCCGATGTGAATAGCTGAAATCGATAGTGAATAGTCCAGGACATCGACACAGAAAAGTCACTATTAAAGTGGAAAAAGGCAGTAGGAATGGATGACAACACCGTGGAACCACTAAATATTTAGAGAAAACTGGTCAGAAGGGATCATTTAAACTTAATTGTAGTATTTTTGAGGAAGTAATGTGGATAGAAGATTTCCGTAGACCAATTTCGATCCAAATCCAGAAAAAGTGTAAAACAGTGGTGTGTGATAGCAGTAGGGCGAAAGCTTTCCTATCACAAGTTTTAAATTTTGTTTCAGGGATCGTCAATAGAAGAATACAAAACGGTGCAAACCATAAACTGTGCAAAGATCACTTTGGCTTAAGAAAGAGAGGAGAAACGCGTGGCGCAATTGCAGTCATGAATAAGTTGGTGGAAAGGAACATTGAACATAATCAGGATATCGTTACATCTACATAAATACCATGCGAGCCACCAAAAAGGTGTGTGGCAGGGGGTGTAGCACCAGGAGGAAAGAGCAAGGGATGAGAGGGTTGGGGTTTATTCAAATAGGTAGGGGAAGGTGGGGGGAACCTGTAACAAAAAAATATATATATCCAAGCGCAGTCCTTAACCTGTAAGTTAACACTTTTTGTGTTGAACTGACTCCTGGGAGATTTCGACTTCAAGCATCCTGGTCTTTTATCGTTCTAGGAAAAAATGACATTTTAAACTTATCAGTCTTGCGATCTGTCTCTATAATCTTACATTCGTGAGCCCTCAGTCCGTAATACGTTGGGGTTCGTATTATATTCATCGTTGTGTGCTTGGTGGATTTTCAGAAGGCGTTTGACCGTGTAGAGTGGGAAGTGTTGGTGAAGTATTACGGAGTTGGGTGGAGGCGACTCATTCGAAATTTGCATTGGAGTCAGCCGACACGCGATAATCGCAATTTGCAGTGAATGGCAGGGGGGTGAGACACTCAGGTTTCTCAGTTGTTAACAGTACTTAGCAGCATACATGTCGAGGAAATGAACGTAAAGGGTGCCACGGAAAGGTCTTGAGAAAGGATTGAAAATGAGTGGCAATACAATTAATTCAGTCAAGTGTGCAGATGACCAAGTAATAGAGTGTTAGACTGCCAAATAATTACAGCTATTACTGGATGATTTACAAGAGCATGCGATACGGTGTACGATGAAGATTAACCACGAATAAAATCAATGTGAAACTCGAGAAGTAGGAAAAGTAAATTAAAAAGTAAAGAGGGAATAAGTTAGATCAAGTGCTGTATTTGGGTAGTTTTGTTTTAGGGAAATGAGCGTTCTAGTGTTGAGAATAATAGAAATATTGTTTTAGAAAAAGGAGAAGTTACAAGCAGGCGAGAATTGATTACGATTGTGCTACTTAAGTAGGTAATTAAAACATTAGTACAGACTTCAATACGGAGCGCAGCTCTTAATGGATGTGAATCGCGCCCTGTGAGTCTAGAGGTTAAGTGTAGCTTGGAGGCTTTTGAAAGTTGGATGTGGCGTAGAATGAAGAAGGTAAATTGAACAGAGAGGAAGGTAAACGGGGAAGGGCAGGAAATGAGAAGGATTTGATGATGGAAATCCGAATAAGGCAGAGAAATCGAATGGAGAAAGATGAGTGGGATGCCGTGATGGAAGGGTGAATGTTTGATGAAGACCGCTCGGCAGACGAAGGACTCTGTTACGCTTTTTAGAAGACACCGTGGAGGCAGGAAGAAGTTGCGGAGGAGGAGATAAGTAAGACAAAGAAGAGGAAGGTGCCGTAATGCGAGAAGTCATTAAGGATCTTCAATAAACCTATTTTTATAAGGTAGAATACCTTGAGTGAAAAAATACGTCTTTTTGGTTGTTATGAAAATATTTAATTTTTTCTTCTTCTAGTAATTTATTTTCTGGCTCTCCAAAGGATGAAAAACGCGAACTTTACCGGGTTTTTGGAAAGTTTTGAATTCGTAACCACTAAAAAAGAGTGAATCTACCTTTATATGATCATTGGAATATTACCGGTGTGCATTTACTCTTAAGGGAGCTGGTATTTTTCAATTATGTGTGTACGTGCATGATTCAGTTACCAAAAACGGAAAATTCGGGAAGTGATAAGTTCAATATGCAATCACCGTAAGCTTGCCTTACTCGTATGGTAACGTCCCAAGACCCAAGTCCCTCCACGTTTCTTAAAGCATGAGTTCCAAATGTTTCCATAGTAACGTCTCCGAGACTACGATTTTTACTTAGCTACAGTTATTTTCAAGTTAAAGAGTACTACATGTTAAGATTTCGGGTGAACGCACCATTCTTTACTGAAAAAAGATGCACGCGTGGTCTATTTTTGAAAGAGTCGTAATGAGAGGCGTGTATTTCTGAAATGGGGATGCGTTTCTACGTCTTTTACGTTTGGAGGCGAGGTTTTTCCGGAGAGGCGCTCCCCATACGAGGCATCCTCTCCACTCTACTTCTCTCTTATTTCCCTTCACCCGAACCTGCTATGCCCACACTATCCACTCTATCTCTGATCACACAGTTCCAACATTAATCTTCACTCGACTGTTGGGCTACAAGGTGCGCGACCGTCCAATGGCAATATAAATACCTTCAGCTGTGACTTACTGTGACTGTGTGATTACCGGATGTGTGTTTTAAGTATATTCACTTTTATGACTCCTGCGTGCACTATGGTTAGTGACTTTTGAAGATTAGGAACACGTCCTGGTAATGAGTTGCAAAAGGGATCAATAAGGATGCACGGGGACGGCGCCAGGGAAGCGGGCGGGCTGCACAATTATCATTTCAATCCCATTTTCATTGGAAAAACGAGCCTAGGAAAATACAGATTAATGCCTTCAGAATGACCCGTAGGCGATACGTGAAGCAAATGGTGATGTCGCAAAGAGACCGCTGGGGCACTCAGCTCTTCGCGAGCGCTGATCTCGACGGCGTCCCAAACCGGTCTGTGGCGCCGCGAAGCACGCCACCTGGCGCCCGCTCCATGAACCACGCTGTCGGGGATACGGCGAGAGGTATGGGAAGTGCGAGTGGGAGGTGGAGAGGGGTGCGGAGTGGTGATTGTGTGGGACATGCCGGTCCATCCTTCCCTCGACGGGGCTTCCAGCCGAGACAGCGATCGAGTGAAAGGAGTGTCCGTGTCGTTCACCCTCGATTGCCCAGTTATTCATATTTCATTGCCTAATAGTGTGAAAATTTCAAATAGCTGTTACGGCGTGCGTTTGACCATGATTCAACTCCATGTACCGAGTGTGTGTCGTCATTGGTCATCATTCCCTCCATTGGCCCTGAACATATTCACAATGAATATCGATTTGCCGACCAATTATGTCTAAACTACGTGAAAAAAGCTAAAATCCAATTAATATGAGTAGACACAATTCGTTTCAGTAATTTTTTTGCTCGCCCGAACCCAAGAACAAGTTCAATCTAAGAAAAATGGTCTATGCACATTATTGACGTACAATAAGGTGGACCTTTCCTTTTCCTTCCCCTTTGCCGTGCTGGTAAAGTGTATCTTGGATATTACTTTCGAAAAACATCCAAAGAGTCGGAAGTATTGAAATTTCAATATTATTTAATGAAATGTATCCAAAGGTCAAATGTCTACCTGTTCGCTGCGACTGCTGCTCGTGGTGCTTTAATCATTTTCATTATGATTATGATTTTTTGGCGGAGAATCTAACAATCTGTACAGAAATAAAACCAAGCAATTTAACCAATCATCGTAAGGTAACTGTAAGTAATTTCGATTGGTTAGCGGTGCAACTTAATCTGTGAGCAAATGTGTTCAAAAAAGTAATGCACATTTTTTCATAGAAATTCATGTAAATTTTATTAAACCAGAAAAATTTCAACGGAGAATTAAGATGTTTCCCAGAATGCAGGAGAAATTATCATTAATTTCCGAAAGTATCAATTGAAATATTAAATGGTGTTTGGATTTTCTGTGGAGGAATCGCATAATTTTGCTATTGGGATATCGATTACAAAGAAACGACTGTTCGTTCAAAAATATCAAATTTAGGGAAGAGTTTTGTTGTAAATGTCCTGGTATTATATTGAAATGTTTACTAATAGATCTGAAGAACAGGTTCAACTAAATGTTAAGTTTCTCACTTTGTTTACCATTACCAAGTTCGTTATAATTCATTAATTTAACTATTTAACAAACTTATAAAAAGACCCACTTACTAAAAGCACAAATGTAACCAAGGGTTATTAATTTATTTTCCTTATTCAATATGTAACCTTCCATTAATTTGGTGGGCAACTTTCGAAATCACTTAGTTGATATTTCCTCTTTGTGTCATCAGATGAAGTTCACTAGGAAAACAAGTTCATCCTAAGTAAAATACCTGTCGTGGATATGTGCTGCACTCTCCGTTACACAATGTGCAGGTACTTCCAAGTGCCCTCGCAAGTTCATCGGCTCTTGCATGCGGAAGTTCGGTTCGAGAGCAGATGACTCCGGCGTGAGAGCAGACTGAGCCCGACACGCATCCAGGAGGTCAAAGGACAAAATCAAAACTGCGTCTTTAGTCGCGCGCACTCCCCGCGTGGAAGGGTTAGAGTGGTCGTGCGCTCCCGAGGGCAAAGGGAAGCACTCCTGAAAGGAGCGTGCGGGGGGAATCCACTCTCCGTAACTCAACAACCCTCTCTCACTCTCTCCAACTCCGACGGTTAATGCAGGCATCCATTCCTCACCACTGGGCACATTATTACACCAATTCTCTTCTACTCTTGATGTAAATTATTAATGTTCATAATCAATCTGCTAGTTAAAATAAGACAAATCGTTGGTGATTATGATACCTTCGTCCCTTTAATGTGTTCTTTGAAATAATTTCAACATCCAACGGTAAAATAAATACATATCAAGCGTCTCCAACATTCTCCCCCTTATGGGTCTTCAATACTCCTTCGCCACTACTTGAGGATTTCACTATTCGTGTTTTCTTATAAAATCTCCTAAGAACTATTTCTTTTCTTCCATTCCCGGCACTTAACTGGTTTTCATCTCCTCCATATAATATTTGTTGTTAAGTGAATATTATATCATGCATTTTATAGTTGCGCGTAATGTCTTCTCTATGTGTTTCATAGCGATGAAATGTAGAGTTCGGTGACACATGAAACATTTCCATTTTCAGCCGCGACTCGGGTTTCGATGTTGCATGTCATCGTCAGGCAGCATCAACCACCAGCACAAGTCCCACATAGCTGGAGCATCGTGGTGGGAGGATGGGAGGCTGGAGGAAACGACGGAGTGGGCGATAGGGCAGTAGACAGGAAACGAAAATTCATTGGCGAGGCAGGTCGCAGTTCCGACCCCTTTTTACAAATCACGTTCTGCTCGAGTGCATTTCACTCATTTGGTTCAAAGGGAGGGAATATTCATCATGAAGTCACTTTGATGTTCGTCATCAATTAGGTGAGACTCATTGCAAGTCAATTTCCAACCCTTGATACAGGCCATTTTCACTCGAACCCTCTCCCCTCTCCGAATCTTGTCTTCAAATTGAGAGTTTTTGCTTTTGTGCTAAGGGCTGTGAGATAGTAGTCGATCCCCATGTAATATCACAAGACAACGGCAATGTGCGATATCTTGTGTAATTGTGTAATATGCGAAGCGGTGCCATGTGCGATATTGGCCATCCTGCGATATAATACGATCGATAAGCCATGCACAATCATTTGCAAATCATGCGATACTCTGCGATTCCACCATGGCGAATTCTCCTCCTCCTCCCCCCTCGTGCTCCTCTCCCCATCTTTCCTCCAGCCCTTCCTCGTCCCTTCAATTCCCTCTCCCAACCCTGACCCCCCCGCTGCTACCTGCGACGCCATCCATCACCAGCCGAAGCAATATGTCACCTGCACATGCCCCCGCCTCGGGAAAAAATATCAACTTGGGTGGCGACACGCCTGGCTTGCTGCAACCGCCGCTCGCCCCCCTTCATCAAGCGCAAGAAATATACTTGCAGATTAAAAAAATAACGATGGCGGAGCGGTGGCCTTCTCGGTGGGCGTGCTTTTTTCATTTTCCCTTCCCGAGCCTCGGAGTCGGCCATCATTCCGGTGCTCACGCAAATCCACGTCCGCGGAATTCGTGACCTTCGGCAATGAGAGTTTGAATTCGTTATTCCATCCACACACACAAGCACGCACCCTTGAATCCGACTGGGGTGTCGACATCTGGGCCTCATTCCAAACGCGAGTGAACGCGGGGCGGAGGGGCGCGGGTCGTCTGCATGTTCGCCTCATCTCCCCCCGTCTCCTCCCCCCGTCTCCTCCCCCCGTCTCCTCCCCCTTCCTCTTCTTCGGAATCTCCAAAGCAACAAACGATCCTCTTCTCCAAAGTGCTCGGGACACTTTCCTTGGGCTTTCTTTCCGGGACCCCAAAAAATTTGCAGCAGGGGTCCGCAGAGGCATTTCTCGCGTCCTCCACCATGTGGCATCCATTCGGCAAACCCCCTCCATAATTCAGGTTCTCTGCGAAAGCTGTATTATGGAAGGGATTAGGAGAGGGCGTGATTTAAAAGTAAACTTTTCGTCGGCTTCTTGGGTTTAGAAGGATGAGGGCGGGCGGAGGGACGACGATGAGAAATGATTAATGATAAAGCGGCCCGAGTTACGTGCTCGAGTGGGTGAGCCGAGATCCCGGGATATTTAAGTGGCGGGGCGCGTGAGTATGAGGCGGGGGGATGGGATGGGAGGGAGGGTGGGTGAGGGGGATCTCTGATACGACGAGGTTTGACAATAGATTAACACGCAAAGTATCGGGCGACGTGGCGATTATAAATGGCCCCCATGAAAAGGCAACTCGGCCGAGTATGACTAGATTTGTTAGAGTGCGTGCCTTGAATGGGAGCGACTCCTCTCTCTTTTTGAGTCGAGGGAATCGTATTAGGGAGGGTGGATCGTGAGCCATTATTTGGCCTCGGGGAATGTCTCTGCGGGTTTGGAGTAATATGACGAAGTCTCATCTCTCCAGAATTCATTCCGTGAGAGAACAGAGTACAAGGAAAGGCGGATGGAGTAGAAATCTGTCCTACTCGAGGAATGATGTGTTCGGAAACAATATTGTATCCTGAGATGTTTATATTGTGGCGAAGAAATTTCTTTAAAGTTGTAAACATTTGAGATTTTCAAATATGTGAACTTTGGAAGGATAGTATTTTTAAAAGCTAATATTGCTCAATCTACTGAGAAAACGAAATGTGTGCATTTTTGTCATGTGCGAGGAAATTGTATTCAATAATCTGAGTCGACGGAATCCTCGCCGTTTGTAAAGTATCTGTTTTCTTGGGGAATGGTTATAGGCTACTGACCAAATGGGTATAAACATATTTGGTTTTTTGAGGTAAGCTTTTGAAGCTTGAAATATTGTTTGCTTATGAACCCATTCGCCGTGAGGTGTTGACCATAAAATATGCTCACGCTGTACACCACACTAAAAAGGTCTGCATTAACCTTTGAGACATTCATTAACTCACTTGGGCCACAGTCAAACTTATCTGAAACCTTTGATGAAGGTGCAAAATTCGGATCAGTAGTCAGCAATCGGAGCTTTCAGTACCAATCCGGTTATGAGCGTACCATAAGAGGAAACCACCCTAGTGTACCTGAAGGAACATCCTCTTGTGCAACTACTTAGCCCACATATTATCAATGACCAATCATCCACGATGAAAGAAGACACTTAGCTTCTCCACACACAGCGTTTTTATTATAACCTAGGCTTCGTTACAGCGTAATATCTTAAGGACTGAAGGATTTCCGCGACGTTACGCCTGAAACTGTTATTTACCAATCATCCACGTTTGAATGGCCTTTTTAATCTGCGTTTTTCGTTTTTTTCTACGGATGGGCGAGATCGACCAAGTTCCCTAGTATCCGTTTTCATAATTTTATCGTGGACTCTGGTTTCCAGATTCCCAATGTGTATCCAACAGGATAGTTTAGAGGATGTACGTCCTTTGGAAGATTCCACGGCGAGAGTGCCAAACACTGTTTTCCACGCTCCCGAAATCCATCACGACTTCATCCGGGGAGCAGTTTCTATTCAGGGACACCTTACGAACGACTCTCGGACTTGAACGACGTAAGCCCGGACGGGGCTAAGTCGAATTCAGCGTTTGGTGGCGCTGTGACATTCTCCTCTAATGGAACCATTAAGGCAAAGCTCAGTCCGCTGTTGTGCAATAAGTATTTCCACGGCGGATCTCTTTCTTATCGACATGACTCTCTCGGTGGAATCAAGTGCGGTAAGCGCCCTTTTCCAATTCGTGTCTATCGAATGAGTGCGCTGGAATACCCGTAGCTTCGTGGTGCGAAGTGTGGTCTTCTTCTGCACGCAGGGTGGGGGGTATCACGCTAGCTCGTGATTTAGAACAGGGTACTGTGATCCGACTCATTCAAACGTCTTCATTGAAGAGACTACGCCACTTATTCGTGAAAATTTCCAATCCACTGTGGCCGTCAGATACCTACCGACGGAATGTGAGAATCATTGGGCGGAGCGCGGGAGATCAAACCTAGTTTGTATGCAAGGTGATAACAGAGAAATTGTTTTTTTTTTAAATCTAGCATCTTTCGCCTCTTGTGGCATAGGAATGATGTGTTACACTAATCATCACTTGGCATTTTTCAATTTTTAATGGGACGGTAATCGAGATGAGACAGTGAAGCCTTAAAATACGTACTTATGTCAGTTTATAATTGTTGTCCGTGTATAACCGATACGAGAGCTCTGTAGCCACCTAGTGGTGAAAATTTCTAAATTTGAAGGGTTGAGGAAATGGAATTAAATCACCAATGCCCTTGTTTAAATTCACATGCCAGTTTCGTGGACTTCATAATTTGCGATCAATATTGACGGAGAAGCAGAATGAAAAAACTGAATGATTCGGGGAAAAACATTTTCTCTCAAGAATTTTATAGCAGATATTATTTCATCAACCAAGATTAAAATCGGGAACAATGTGAGATTTTTTCTGAATTCACTGGTTTGGTAAACACTTATAAAATAATCAGGTCCTATGCACTGGCTTGTTAAAGCTTTAACATATTTTCACTCATATCAGATTGGTATAAAGTTCTTGAAATAAGTGAGGAGTATCCCTATGAAAGCTAATGGAGTCGGGGGCCGGCAGTCATGTCAGTTTTAGGTCTTTATTTAGGTGATTTCTATAGTTTTTCTAGTTCAAAGATGTCTCACATTTAAGCGTGGAAACTGCTCTCGTTTAAGCTGAATTGTATTTCAGAGCGATTAAAGAGATTTTATTATATTTTTGTATGATAAACCGCATTAAAATCATTTCTCTTTCGAAACGTCACGATGCACGCATGGAAATTTCACTGAAGTTTTTCGCCTTGTCCCTCGGCTGGTGTCGCGTTTTAAAGATTGCCTACCACTCGACGTGGCCGAAGCTCGCTCCAAACAGCCCGGCCGAGGTCTCCGATGGCACTTTGGCTCGGGAAATAAATTATAATTCACAAAGAATGTACGTTCCATTTAAAAAACAAAAAAGCATGTTGAAACTGAAATCTGCCCCATCTTCCCGTCGCTATTACGGCGAAATATGAGCGTGCATCAGCGACGGAGGGTCGTTAAAAGTGCGCCCTTCCGCCTTCAGCGCAGCCACGCGCGGAAACAAACACGTTCCTCAAAATCTGAGGAGTAAGGACTTTTGTCCAATAGATTCCGAAGTTCTGCACGGGGCGTTCATTTTCGAAGCCAGGTCGTTGTTTTCGTTCCGGGCCGCGAGTTCTCCGGTCGCCACAGTACTCCCCCGGAACCGCGCGCTATGGAAATCATTGTTCTCGGGATCATTTGCGCTGACTGCGACGGCTGCGAATGGCTTAAAACACTTAATGCCTGGCGTGGCTGCTGCAGCCATGTTCTCTCTCTCTTCCCTCCCCCCTCCCGCCCCCAATCCACCACCCCCGACACACGCCCACCCCCAGCCTCCTCCTCCCTGCAACTTGCCCTTTCTCTCCCCCTTCCTCCACTCCGACCCGCCCCGACCGGCAACCTTTCGCCCGAACCCCCGCCTCTCTTCTCCGCCCCCCTCCACCACCCACAGCCCCCACCCCTTCCATTCCCCTTCCGCCTGCCCCACCTCACGAATTCCATGAGGTCAAGAGGAATATCGACCGAGTGTCACGTGGTATTTTTTTGTAAGCCCATGGCTGAACACTTCGCTCCGAAAGCCGATCCGAGTTTTGACAGCTGCCTTAAAGGAAAACACTACGAGATGCGAGGCACTGTTAGGCAAACGTTTCGCGGGGACGGGACTGAAAAAAAAAAGATTTGCGGGGAACATGGTGAGGACGGTAGCTTAGTGGTGGTGTTAATGGAGGTGGGGAGCGGAGGGAACCACCGGACGATATGAATTTTTGTCGCTGGTGGCGCGCGTTGGGTAAATGGGACGATGCTCGGAGGGCAAAAAGGGATTTGCAGCTCATGGCTCGTTCAAAGGAAGTTTGATTGTTGACCTGCTCCGGCTTGATTTCCTTGGCTGGAAACTTGTCCTTTCAGAAGGAGGAAGAATTTCCTGTCAATTTCAATCGATTCTATCGTGGTCATTGTTTTGTTAAAAACTGCTTTTGATATTTCCTTTGAAACTCCAACACATGCTTGCAACGTTTTTTAATGAAAGAAAGCTATTTATTTTTGGAACGTAAGGAATAGCGTGCTATTCGATTTGTGTCAACAATCCAACATTGATTTTGAAAATGTCAGCTTTTATTGTACGCCGGTGATATTTACGCGAGAAGCCGATAGTCGAATGCCTTCCCAAATTCTTGGTTCCAAAGTGAACTTTATGTATCTTAAGGAAATCTTGCAGTGGCATAGTTGGGTAATTTTGAAGCTATTATATATGTGTGTGAGTGCGATATGGAAATTATCGGCAAAATTATCGATTCGACTGTTATTTTACAAATAATAACAGTCTCTGGCTTACATTTTTAGTACAAACGCCTTTGTTTTGATTTTAGCCACCTAGTAGGTATGTAAGCGATTTTGGTGACATTTTTTCCACGAAAAACGGGGTGATCGTAGTACGATAACTTCTGAATTTACATGAATTGAGACCATCAAAGCATGTCTTTACGATTGTGAATATGGTGATCACACGTGAAAAATTAAACATCAAGGGAAATAATGAAAAAGCATTTTATATACGTGTATTTCCTACAATATGTCGTTTCCTTCACGAGGATAAGTTCGGGAATCTAATGATATTTTAATATTTAGTGATTAAATAGACTTCAATGCTTATAAAAAAGATATAATTACTTGAAGACCATGGTGAACAAAAAGAAGCAACATAACATAAGTATATTTAATAAAATTAGAAAATAGGCAAGAAAACCATTAAGGAGAAATTTTGGAAGTACTTTTGTGCCCCAGTCAACTGATGGAAATTAAAATATTATTTTGTAGTATTTGCATTCGTTGATTTAACAGATATTTTTTGGGGATTTACGAACGATGTCGCATCTTTATTCGTGAAGTAAAAGATAAAATACGTACTCTCTCTTTGATCAGATAGAAGTATTGAATGAATAGTGATATGACTACCAAAGCCGATCGGCTTATACTAGTGTAGTGGTTCTCAATCACCTCACTCAGAAATGAGTCTTTTGACACATTTCTTTGAATAATTTATTTTAGGTTCACAAACAGCTAGTGAATAGGGTTGATAAACTCGATCAGTCGCTATTCATTGTGCGTGATGCTAATTACGGGGCTAATTACTGATGGTACAAAATGGCGGAGGTGCATTGTTTGGTGGCAGTCTGCCCCTACAAAGCTCGATCAGTAATTGTACGAAGGAACTAACCCTGCATATACCTTCTCTATTGCTTGTTAACCACTATTGCTTAATTTTCACATGGCATATCCTTTTAATAGAAAATTACTGAGTTCCAATTTCTAATCAATGACTAGAATATTCGACTGTACGTATACTCTTTTGGGTGTTATAAATAATTCTTCAGCTTAATTTGGGAATTTTCCAATCGCTTCAAGTTATGTTTCCAATGAGACTTGAGATCGCAGAGCATGTCGATTCGGACTCCATCCGCCCTCGTGTAATTGATTGATTGATTGAGACAGGGGATGCGTGTATGTGTGTGTGTGTGGGGGGGCTGTGGTCTGTGGCCTATGCCAAGGCATGTGGCTCTCGTTACCTCAAAGCCTCCTCTCCCTATGGCAGTTCCATTGACCACTATGGTAAAATACCCAGCACTAACGCTTAATTCAATAAACTGAAAGAACTTTGTTATTTGATTTGAATTAATTATTAAGAAAAATAAGTTTCAATGCATCCCGCCTGATGACGATGCAATAAATGAAAACCAAGGTCGGATTGCATTGCTCTATATTGTGGAAAATTGCATTGAAATGTCCAAAATTACTGATATCTGATTGAAAATTTGAATAAATCATATTCATGTAGCCATTTAATTTGGAAAATATGTATATCTATATTCGTAATTATTCGACGAGTTCATAAATGATTTTAAACTTGATTTGACTAATGCAGTCAAAGGCATTGCTTATGCAATCAGATTTCTTTCATTTTTTTCTTTGCATTACGTTTGAAAGATTAATCTCCTTTTTGCGTTTTGCACTATTCTACGTCCTGTAGAAAAATTATACCATGCAATACTTGAATACAAAATTGAAAGTTTGTCCTGAGTGTGTCTAAATCCGAAATTCACAACGTGATAGGGTGAAATACAAAGCTAATTAATTCTTTTGCTGAAAATTTGTTCCACGCCACAAAAGGAAAAATAAATAAGATGCGGAAAACTAATAAATGCTTTCATTTCTCCATTATTTATTTGAACAAGTTGTCAATGGCTGCAGTTTTTTATTACACCCTGTATTTTGGCTGAAATCGTGGAGAAACATCTTTCCAGCGTTTCCGAGCGCTAAGTACAGGGCCGCACCTAAAAGTGGTAGGACTGATTTTCTCTGGAGCGAACGGTGCGGTGGAGGGGGGTCTGCTTGGAAGGGTAAGGTGGATGGTGCTCTGCCTGGCAGGGTAAGGTGGAGTGTGCTCTTAGCAACAGACCGACACCAACCTCAGTCGCCTGCGGGATGTCGTTGAGTGAGGACACCGTTTTTAGGGAAGCAAGGTTTTTGTCCGCGTCGAAAGACAAAATGAATCTGAATTTAGAGCAACGTTATTCCGTGAAGTTTTGTGCGAAACTCGGGAAGATTGCAACTGAGACCCTCGATATGATCAAGCAGGCTTATGGGGACACTGCCTTAAGCCGTTCCACAGTATTAGAGTACACAAGTTGTTTAAAGAGGGTAGGGAGCTCGTTGAAGACGGCCGTCGACGGCAAGAACCGACACGAATGTGGACAGAGTGAGGACACTGCTGAACACAGACCGAGGCTTAACCAGTGAAGAAATTGCAGACCAGTTGGGTCTGTCTGCATCCAACGTCCAATGCATTATTTCACAGGATTTGGCCATGCGCAAGGTGTGCGCCAAGATGGTGCCGAAAATTCTGAGTGTCGACCAACAGGCAACGCGTGTGCGCATTTCCAAAGAAGTGTTAGCCAATTTGCACGGAGATGAAAATTGTTTGGACAATGTGATAACTGGTGATGAAACATGGGTTTTTCAATATGACCCCGAAACGAAAAGACAATCCGCGGAATGGCACACTTCCGCGTCCCCACGTCCAAAAAAGGCTCGCATGACAAATCAAAAATGAAAACGATGATGATTGTGTTTTTCGACCGTCATACAAGGAGTTTGTCCCGCCAGGGGAGACTGTGAATGCAAACTTTTACGTGCAGGTGCTCACTCGCCTCCGAGAACGCGTGAAAAGAGTCCGACCGACCATCGCAAACTGCTGGATGCTTCATCATGACAACGTGCCGTGCCATGGCGCGCTCGTCGTCAGACAGCTCCTGGCCAAATACGGCGTTGCCACGTTGCCACACCCGCCCTATTCTCCCGATCTTGCACCACCGGACTTCTTCCTCTTCTCCCTGATGAAAAGACAGCTCAAGGGACGACGTTTTGACTCGATAAAGACCATTCAAGAGGCTTCGACGAGGGTCATAAACGGCATCCCCAAATAAAATTTCCAGTGGGCGTACGGGAAATGGGAGCAACGTTATACTACATCTACATCTACATAAATACCCTGCGAGCCACCAAAAAGGTGTGTGGCAGGGGGTGTAGCACCATGAGGGAAGGGTAAGGGTTGAGGGGGTTGGGGGTTAGGTGAGGAAAGGTGGGAGGAACCTGTAAGAAAAAAAATATATACATACATATATATATATATATATCCATATATATACACATATTTACACACACACACACACACACACACACACATATATATATATATATATATATATATATATATATATATATATATATATATATATATACATACATACATACACACATGTATACACATCTTCGCGAAGTCCCTAATCTGTACGTTAATACTTATTGTAATGAACTAAGTCCTGGGGAATTTCGGCTACAAGCATTCTTGTCCCTTATCGTTTTTTGGAAAAAATGACATTTTAAACCTTTCAGTCTTGCAGTCTATCCCTCTAGTCTTATATTCGTGATCCATCCGACCGTAATATGTTGGGGTTCGTATAATATTCCTGATGTCATCGGAAAAGGGCCCATTTTTAAATGTTTTTAATAAGTTTAATCTATATTGTAAACGCCGCTGCGTAAGAGAATCTCAACCTAAATTGTCAAGCAAACTGGATACGCTGCTGCGTTGGTCATAAAAATGTTTGACAAATGTAGCCCCCCTCCGCTGAACTCGATCTAATTCAGAAATAAAATTTATATTTTGAGGATCCCATATACTGGCAGCATACTCTAGGTGGGGCCTGACCAAGACAAGGAAACATCGCTCCTTCACTTTTTCGTCGTATTTACCTAGCACTCTTTTAACAAATCGCAATTTTTTATCAGCACGACCAGCATATTTCTATGTATTTCTATGTATTTTGATTTGTTTCACTTTGTAACTATAAGGGAGGGAATTACTCTTTTCCCAAAAATGTATTACTACGCATTTTTAAAAATTTAATTCCGATGCCATGTATCTCACCAATTTTCAATTGCATCTAGGTCGTTGGCTAACACGACTCTGTCTTCATGACTTCGAATGTCCCCATGAATGACTGCATCATCAGCGAAAAGACTGAGTTTGCTATTAACCACAGTACTGAGGTAATTAATGTAAATAAGCAATAGGAGGGGGCCTATGACACCTGCTTGTGGTACACCCGACGTGACCTTGACAGTATCGGATCGCACCGTCCAGGACGACTGTTTGGACACGATCACTTAAGAATTGTTTAATCCAGTTAATAATACTCTCGTGTATTCCATAAGTTTCCATTTTCGCGAGTGATTTGCAATGAGGGACTTTATCGAAAGCTTTCTTAAAATCTAGGAATATCGCATCAACGCATACTAAGTGTGTAGGAGCTCAAGGAGCATACTTTGAAGATTATTAAGTCGATGTAAGCATATCGTCAATAAAATTCTTGTAAAAAAATCAGTCCCACCATTTCTGGGTTTGCCCTGTATGATAACGTAATGGTGATATATTAAAATAGTAAGATTTGCCTTACCCTGTGATAGAGCAGAGCGCCGGATCGGTGGAAGAGAAGAGTTGGGTCCAATAGGGAGACCTAATTTAACACTATACAGACATTTTAATCTCCTGGTTACAAATCATATTCTTTTCGATCTCTTGGACATTCGGGAACTTGGGGCGAATTCCAAGGCTGGCTCCCTTTCACCGCCGTCCATACATGAGGCGAAGGATGTGTCAAGAGGGAGAGGAAGGGGATGGGGGGTGAAAAGTGAAGTCTCTGGATGCGGCGATTGGGGTTAATGACCGCGTCTGTGAGTGCATTTGATTGTGCGTTAGTTGCTCTCTCCGCCGAGCACGGAGTCGCTCGTGAGGATGGACTCGGGGGTGCGGAGAGGGAGGCAAGAGAGAGATGAAACGGGGAGTGGGGGAGGCAGGGCGGAATTAGGGTGGGGAGCGATGTCCTGGCTGTCATCCCCGTTCACGCATATCGGGGAAAGCGGGGAATTTCATTTTTCATTCATTCACTTTTTGCTTTATCGTAAAAGTTTTTCACGAAACGAGCTGCCCGGCGTTGGACCTTCTCAATTTCCCGAATGAGGCTTTTTTCACTTGGATCCCATACGCTACATGAATATTCTAAATGAGACCTTACAAGAGCGTGGTGACAACTTTCCTTGACTTTGGAGTCTCTCCTGCCAAAAATGCATCTAAGAAATCCCAATTTTTTATGCTTTCCCGTACAGTTTACGTGAGTGGGTTCCCCAAGTTAAATCGTTAGTTATAGTAACAACTAGGTATCTTACCGTATCAACTCGCACTTCTAGGTCAACTCCAGCCAGTTTGTAAACAAACTCCGTTGACCCTTTCAAGAAATTGACCACCGAACAGTCGTTATGGTTTAATGACTAGTTCCGTTTTGAACTCCATTTCGAAATGCAATCTAGATCCTGTGCTAGACTTGAACGATCATCATCCTCAGATATCATTCGATATATAACCGTGTCATCCGCGATCAACCTAACCTTACTTATCACTTCGCGGTGCAAATTGTTAACAAAGATGAAGAAAAGCAACGGCCCGATTGCAATTCCCTCGAGGTACCCTCGAGGTCACTCGTAAGCTGTCGGAACTTGCGCCATCAAGGACTAACGTCTCTTCCCGCTCCGACATTCTTCAATCCAAGTTATTGCACCCTTATTTATACCAGCGAACTTCAATTTATGAATAACTTTATCATGAGGGACTTTATCAAATGCCTTTTGAAAATCCAAAAAGATCGCTAACTACATGTCTACCACTTTCACTCGCGTCTCGCTTGAGCGGGTTTTCCTGAATCCGCACTGATTGCAATTTAAAAAGTTAATACCACCGAGGTATCCCATTATCGGGCTGACAATAATGTGTTCCAAAATTTTGTAGCACATAGAAGTGAGAGAAATGGGTCTGTAATTACTGGGGTCCTCCCTGTCACCACTTTTAAAAGGAGCCGTTAACTGCGTGGATTTCGAATTCTAAGGCACTGTGCACGGGATTTTTTAAGTAAAACTTCGAGATATGGGGCGATGTGCGAAGCTATTATCTAGCTATCATCGCCAGATTGCTACACAAAAATATTTTCGGTACGCTAAAAAGAAAATATACTCTCGGGAATTAGCAACTATCAAATAAGAACGATTCTGGGAACACATTCTCTTCCTGGTTCTGCTCATTTTCTCGGTCGTGTTTGTTTATTGGCACGGAGCACCGTCTCGGATCAACTGTTTCAAAAGTGGGCGAAGCTCGCGGGGTTGGTGGGGTCGGCGCGAGGCCCATGTAAGATGGCGGCGGGCGGAGAGAGCGAGAAGAAAGGCGAGAGAAAGTGCGAGGCCGGAGCGGAGTTTTTCACATGGTCGGATGGCACACATACGTATAGCGGAAAGGGTGGTTCTTGCACAAACTCGCGCACTCGCATTCACGGGACACATCCTCCCTCGCCGGCCGGCAAAAAAAGCTCTCCTCCCGCCACCCGTCCTTTTCCCTGCACCCAATCTCAACCCCCCGTCCTCCTCATCTCCAGCCCCGCGGAACTCCGTAACTAAGCATATCCCGAGGCGACCCCGCTATTGTCATGTGCACACCGTAATTTCGTGCCAGCCTCCCTTCCCCTACGCAGACGCCCCCTCCTTCCTTCTCATCGCCACCTCCGCCCACTCCCCCTTGCGCCGTGCACCCACACCACAACTCGCACTACTAGGATAGTGCCTCCACGCCTCCCTCTCCCCTCTTTCGCCCGCAGCCCCTTTGCGCGGCCCCATGCCTCTCTCTCCTCTCCTCGACCCCAAGACAGAGAGAGGAGGTGGGGCCGCGTGGAGGCGAGGAAAAAATAATACACTGGGCCCGACACCGCCAGCCTCCCTCCCTCCCTCCTTTCCTCCCTCCCTCCATCCTTTCCTCCCTCCCTCCCGCTTGGATGCCGCATTGTTGTCCTGCTCCGCGTGTGCATGAGTGATGGGTGGGCACAGCGGGGGAGGGATTAATGGAGAGAAGAGAGAGAGAGAGAGGTAGTGGGGGCTGCGGAGGAGGAGTACGGATGGAAGCTGTATCGCGGGAAGGTGTATTGGCTGTGACTGAGCGAGGGGAGTGTTCACCAGTGAGTGAGTCTCTGGATTTCCGGATTGCGAGAAGGGTCTTCGGAGGATATGCACGCGAGGTGGTATTTTCTGGGAGGAGGGATAGGTGAGGGGGAATCAGATTTGAAGGCGGGGGAGAGAGAAGGAAGGGCTATGCCATACATATTGGGCTTCGAGGCAAGATAAAATAGGAAACCACGGATGCTGGGGTAGATCAAGAAAATGATTGTTTGGGTAGAGGGGGAGTGGAGGGCGACCGAAGGGAGGAGACTGTTTTCGGGAGCGGAGGGCAGGGCGTATGGAGGAAGGAAGACGGGGGAGGGGGAAAGAGCCGGTAACCTTCTGCCCCTCTCCCTTCCTTACCTCACTCCCTTCGCTCTCTCCGGCCTTTTCAGCTGGCTTTGAGGTCAGGAAGTGGGCGTCGTCCTTGTACCCCTCGCGGAGAGGAAAAAATGTTCGCGAGAGGCCTTTGTTTTCGCTCCGGCCGCAAAAGCTCCGATTCCATACGTACGCGCAGTCCTTCCGCCACCCCCCCACCCTCTGGCCTCGCCACCCCTTGCCTTTCCACCTTCCATACGTTGCCCCCATGCGGCCTGCACGAGGCACTCATTACACATCTCTAAAACTTCGTCATCTCCTCCCCTCACCCTTATCCCCTAACCCCCAATTTGCCGTTTTACGTGGGTGGTCTTCGTTCATTACCTTCCAGACTTCCTTCGTTTCCACCGTTTCACCTCCCCGCGTGGCCTCTCAGACGTGGAGTGGCGGTGTAATATCCGCTTCCTCGGGCCGCGCCCATTCTCGGGGGTTCCGCCGCTGGAAGTGCATTGGTTTGGCATTCCAAGTGCCCGGCCCTCAGTCTTTGGCTGCCTCAAGTGTGTGTCTCTCTGTTCGAAATTATTTCCCCCGCTTTGTGGGCCCCCTCTTTAATTAAAAATCATTTCAATTTATCATACACTTCGTGTGTGCGGTAATTTGGAATGGAGTGGACAAAAACTGACACGTATGAAGTGTTTCTATTCATTTTCGTGTATTCGCAGTGTTATCTTAATCAATGGCCTAATGCATAGGACGTAACTGTATTTAAAGCTTAGTTAGAAATATAAAAAAATCTCGAGAAATATTTTACCAATCAAAACTATTTTTATTATTTCACTTTTAGTGTAATATAATTCCATGGTAACTAATAAATATCAATTATATAATTTATGATATTGTCTTAATATCGTGTTCTCCGGGGATTAAGTTAAGGATTTCTCTGCCAAGAAATTCACGAAAAGTACTCTTATATGCTCACGATCATCATCGATTTAAGCGAACGGGCAACGTCTTAAATCATCAATATCTTCGCTAGTTTTACCATACGGGCGACTAGTATTTGATCCTTTTCAGATAGTACTCCCAAGTACAATAATTACGTCAATAAAAGTATAATTCTCATTAATTACTAGATAGTAAGATATATCAAATTATGTTTCACAGGAGAGAATTTTCAGTTTTCTAATTCAACTCGGGTTACTTTAGTAACGCTAAGTGATAATGCATAGATATGCATTGTTAATTAATGTTTCTTCGAGACGTTAATAATAATATTTATATTGTGAGTGGCCATTATCCTCGAAAATACTATATTTTTTATTTCGTATTATATAATTTTTCATATAGTAACATGTTTTCTATTAATTCCAAAATATGGCGGTAAAATTAGGGGATGAGTCTATGTTTTAAAATAGACCACTTCATGTTTTATTTTTTCTTACCTTACACAGCAGGAACAAAAGAATTTAGCCGTCGAAATACAATGCCTTAGGATTTACTTTCTAGGAAAAATCGTTCATCAAGTTCATAAGAATAAGAATTTCATGAAAGCGTAATTCGAGGAGCCAACCTTACAATGCGTTTCATAATCTTTATCAAATTTCGAGTTCGTCGTCATTTATTCCTGCTCCCAAATACTTCGAAGATAAGAATGGAGCGCGTCGCAAAGGAGTTCTCAACAGAGGGAACCCCATTGCGGCCAACTCCTTTTAATGGTTATCAGCGTCGTTCATTCATGGATCGTACTTCAGTCATGGCGGTGTATTCAATGTAATCCGTTGCCCCAATTCCAACAATAATATTCCTGGGGAGTTTGTCTTTTCCCTCCGTCGTCACCAACATGGGACCCCCCCATTAACCCCAGATCGCCGCTTCGATTTCTCCGACGGTGACCTCGTAAATTGGGCGTTTGGAACTCTAATACCAAATAATAACCGGAATGAAGTATATTTCTTTCGATGGAAAACGTCAAAACAAAACCACTCCCTCTCTAAGGGACGCAAAAAAGCCGTTCTCCAGAAACACGGGACTACCGATTGGAAGTGACCTGAGAAGCAGTCTGATAAGGAGAATAAGAAAGCCGCGTGGAACGGGGGTTGGGATGATAAGGAAACAGGGATAAAGGGCGGGGGAAAGGAAGGAACAAAGGATTGGTAGTCAGATATGGATAAGGGGAGCTGGAGGAAAGAGAACGCTGCCTGACGAATAAAGGAAAAGTGTTTATTAACCTTTGGCAGCTGCTCCCGTGAGGCCATGAGAATAGGTAGGTAACTATTACTCCCTCTAAAATAGAAATGGAGAAAGTTTTGTTGGTTGAAAGTAATGCGGTTTATTATAGGATAATGATGGCACTGTCGACGATAAAATCGGAAAACCAACCTTAAAAATCGGTTGAGGCACGCCTGAGAAAAATTTACCGCAATTTGTCGTGATTTGGCTGTAAATCAATTTGCAAGATATAAACCAACTGCTTTTCATAGCCTCATGTTGAGCCGATGTTAATTTATATGCACTTGCATAAATTACTGTTGAGGCCATCCAATTTGTAGTAATTTCCATAAGGAAATTATTACAAATTTCATTTTACCAATACCCCGGCCTGTTTCTATGTGACGTGGAATGATTTTCGTGGTAACATAATACTAAACGAATGTTATGAATGCGCCTTTTTTGGAAACTTCACCCATACAATAATTTATGAAATTAGCAGAAAATAAAATAGAGGGGAAATATTTTACAACATATGATGAGCAATTGCAAGCGCCACTAAACGTCAATGCAAGCAATATTAACAGCACTCTTAATTTATGACCGACTGCAGGTTAATTATGTTTAAGACCGTTCCATTCTCAGATTGACTTTGCTTTTCGCGACGAAATAAATCATTTTCGCGCGCCCTCTTCATTTTAGATTATCTAAATTGTATAGAATATGTAACAATATTAGTAATGAGAAATGTAGATCAAACACCGCATAAGTACTATAAGTTATTGTTTCTTTTTATTATTTAATTAAACGAATGACAAATTCAGTAGTTTTTAGATCAGTGCATCTTTCTTGATATTTTTTCTTTTAAGGATATGATCGATTTCTGCGCGTATTAGTAATCTTATGAAATCGGTAAGAATAACAAGCATGGGCATTTAACTTAATTCAAAAATTTCTTCTAACCCAGGTGAGAAGTCATTTTTAATAACCACTTCGTAAAATGTGCCTTGTCACAGGGATAACGGGTTTTGCGAATTTTAAAGCTCTGGGTTAGTACGGTAATTTGGTAAACTTTATCGTTATTTTAACATGAAAGCTTTAAATTCTTCTTTTCCAAGCCTTTTGGCATTGTTTGCATTATTAATGACTTCATATATATGATTTATATGTTACCCGCAGAGAGAGGCATGGTATCGTTCAAATTGCCAGCATTACCTACTCCTTGTAAATTGAACACGTATATTTCATTTAACCTAGCACAGTGTTATTCAAAAATACAACCTCCGTATTGGAATTCATGCTATAATGCCAGTATTGATCCGCGCATATTAAAAACATTGAAGTTTCACCGACGCTCCATTCAGTCAGTGTGTTTTTTAAAGAAAACATGCCCGGAAAACACCGAGAAATAAAACTCTTCATCAAAACTGCTCCTCGGAAGCCTTTGCAGAAATATTACTTGTTCTCGGGCAGGTGCCGCCACCGTATGGGCGCACAGGAATGGAGTACTCCATTTCAATACATTTCTTTACCAGGGGTGGGGTAGGAGGAGGTTCAAGAGGAGTCTTACATAAGTTTGGTATTCCATTACTTCAGTGATTTATTTATTAATAAACACATTAAAATACCCCAGGCCACGAAGTAAGCCACTGAACAAATATTCATTAATGGAGGTGTCGTTTCGGAAATACCTAAGCATTTATTAGAAGTGTTTCCAAATATTTTTTTTGCTTTGGTACTATTTTGATAAAAACGAAATATTTTCTATAAAAATGTGTACAGTTAATCGCAAAGTGTATCACTGAGGTAAAAAAAACCCCATTTCACTGTCACCCGAGTACATTGAAAGGAAATCTTAATAAGAATCCTATTTGTCAATCACAAATGAGCTTCTGTGCTCTTTCTTTTTTTTGAAAAAAAATGAGTATCTTTCATATCAATAACATCGCTGAAAATGATTTAATGGAGGAATTCAGAGGCTGCATTCCTGCATAGGAGGGATGAAAAAGTCAATCTTAATGGAAGCTGGAAGGGCTGTTTTTGCGTTCTGCCGGCGGAGGGGCCGGAGGGACGTTGGTTGGGGGCATGGCGGGCGGGGAGGCGTCCTTTTGCGGTGGTCGACTGTTTGCCAGCTTCGGAACGTAATAGCGGGCAGTCATCCGGGCGGAATCATTTGGTGCGGGGGCGTGGACCGAGCGAGAGGAGGGAGGACCCCTAGGGTACGAGGGAAGCGTGGGGGAAGAAGGCGGCGAGATGAGAGGTGAGGGTCGGGAGGAAGCGGCAGGGGCGTGAGACGAGGGGTGGGCAAAGGTGGAAGGTAAGGCCGTCGGGAAGGAAGGAAGAAGGCGTAGCACGGCCGAAGGAATGCAGATGCTATGCAGCGAGGGTTAAAGGGTCGGATGTGGAGAATGCGAAAGGACTCGAGAAGGGAGAGGGGTGTAATCCATTTGGACGGGAAATGGAGGGAGCGGGGGAAGGTGGCCGCTCCCTTTGCTGGAGCGAGAGTTATTATGTGATGCAAAAGAGGGGTTCGCGTGCTTTCAAGAAGAAAGGGGATGGGGGTGGGCGTGGCGTGGAAGGACCCGAGGGTGGGGGGACCACTAACGATGAAGAAGGGACGGTCGTGCGAGAAATGCCGAGGAATGTCCGGTATTTATAGTCGTTTTTCCATCTCCTCCCCATCGGTCTCTCTTTATGCATCAACTTTTTGTTTTTCCCGCCCCCTTTCCTCGGCGCCCCTCACGCATTGCCCTCCGGATACTCGCGGCCCACCTCATCGGCGTCGACCCTGCCACCCTCCGCCTCCCCTGCCTCCCTTCCCGGCCCTTTCTCCTTCGCCCTCGGAGGGAGTGGCGACTCGGCGGGGAGGTCGGTGGGCTCACTGCGTCCCTTCAACTCAACTCAAAAGCACTCCGCCCTTTCTCTCCCCCAGTCTCTTGAGAGCGCGATATCAGACATGATTGGTCTGTATTATCCTTCCATGGTCACCATATCACTCAATTTCAAATAATTTCCACCACACCCTCGAAATCATCCACTCAAATTCGAGTGAGTCATTGGCGCTGAGAGATTTAAAAATCTAATGGTACCGGGAACGGATACTGCAGTTCATTATAGAATGTAAAATTTGGGCAATATGAATCTGTCATAATGCACAATATATTCTATGTACACATTTTCAAATATGGTTTAATGAAAAAAGGATGATATCATTGTCATCCTTTCTTTTTATGCCATATGTCCGATATAATTTATTAATGAATATGTCCAAAATTAGATTTTGGTCCTCGGCGTGGATACGGTTAAAATTTTCTATTTTTGTATTATTGTATCCGATTTATAGAAATCGGGAATTATTTGAAATTGGATGTCAAAGTAACAGGCTAGATGCTGCACCGCGATAGTGCATGACCGCATATCGCAAAAATGTATCTGAATATCTCTGGAAAACTATTGCGAAATTTATTCTTTATACTCCTTAAATTTGCAATCAGGCTTAGGCAAAATTAACATGTTTCAACTTGCAATTGCTGCCACTGGCGCAGCACTGGAATAATTTCGATTAAACTTTTAACTAATACGCATCATACACGCAGCTGGCAATAAAAGAAAAATATAAACTTTGGTACCATAGGTTTTGCGAATGAAAATGTATAATCATTTTTTTAATAAACAAACTCTACATAATGTGCTGCAATCGATAATGGTCATCAAGTATAGTTCACAGTATAGCTCTACGCTATTTCAATTTTTTCTTTAGTTAACTATGTAAAATAAAATCAAGAAAGTATTGCGCATTTTACTTTAAAAAGTTTATGAGATCATGCCGATACTTATTACTTCGCAGTCCAGAGTACACCTTAGCTAAGCATGTAACAAAATTACGTTTGTTCACAACACATCAAAAAAATAAAATATGATCCCTCTTTATTGAACAACTTTCTTATTTTTACATATTCAACAACAAAACAGTGAAATAACAAACTCAACATTTAATTTTGTGTTCGATGCCAAGGAAGTAGTCAATTATTATATGAATAGCCATAATTCGATTTTTAAAGAGGTGTACTTTTCCAGAAGGAACGGTTTGGGTCACTCTAAGCTTCCAACCGCAACACTTAATGCCTTTCTGAACACAATTTTTCGACCATCCATTGTAAGACTTATCCTCAAGTTGTGCTCTTTCTTCTACCCTGTTCAGAAATAATATTATTCCTCTACGTTACATTCCTTCTCTGACTTTTCCTCGTAGCATTTGAGGAAACGGATTAATTTTCTTTTTGTTTCCACAAAGTTTGCTACTTTTTGTTTCAATTTTCTGACTCTCTAGAAGGTATCATTACAGCAGTTTATCTCAATGTTTCGTCGTGATATTAGAACGGAATCTCAGATTGTTACATTCAATCTCGAAGGTCTTATAAAATGTTATTTCTCCCAAAATACGTTGGAGCAGAAAAAGAAGAAACTCAAGTTCGCAAGAAGAATGCTTGTTCTTCGCGATTACAAAATTATGAAACTAAAGTGTTTCCTGGATCAAAAGACCTTTCAGTGTCCCTAATACTCCTAAGTTAAACCTGCTGTATTTGTCTTATATTTAATAAATAAATTTGAATACTAATTTCAAGTATCCGGGAGCATCAAATATATTTTTTGTTTTAGGTTGTTATCACGGAGTAAAACACATGAAAAAACTTGTACGATGTCTCTCGTATTGCATTATTTGAAGTGAATTCAACCAAAAGGCCAATTTAACTATCAATATATTTATATTTGCTTCATTTTCCTAGTACTGGCAGGGTTAATGATTTCTGTTATTTCGACTTATATTCAAAATTACATAATGCATTTTGTCAACCCTTGATTATGATGTGTTTTTAATAACGCTTTCATTTTTAATTCTCGTTATGACGAAGGTTTAGCCGACACTTGAAGGTACATAAGCGTCGCAGCCAAGGACAAGGAAAGTTGTGCGTGTTCTAAAACATACCGACATCGAATAGCTATTTAGCACGCAGAAAAAGATTTCGTAATTTCTTAACTGAATATAAGTATCATTAAAACTCAAATTTGGTAAAATTATTTAGCATTATTCGAGTAATCAACTATATGCACAGTATGATGTGTTCTCATTTGTTTAATTGTTAATAATGACGACAAATTGGTTTAAATACCCTTATTATGCACTACATCGCTCTGCACGATTATCTTGCATATAGTTAAGCAATATTTAAAAATAATAGGTATATATTCATTTATTATTTCAACTTTACAATGAAGGACGTCATTTCAGGGTTGCACCCAAAAGGAGCATACTGTGAAAATTATTAAGCCGATGTAAGTATATTGTCAATAAAATTCTTGTAAAAAAATCAGTCTTACCACTTTGGGTACGACCTGTAAATGCCATTGCCGAATATAAAAGACAACTTAAATTATATTTATGTCGGCAGGAAACACGTTTATTGATTTCCTCACAGAGTATATATTCATTTTACTACACTGTGATCTCAATTGTGACATCAATGTAAAGTTACACAATTATTATTATTAGGTAATCTACCTGTTAAGGTAGGTTTTCGGATGGACATAACTATCAAATAAATAAATATTTTGTGACTCCTAAGAAAACCTACTCTACATCAGGTCCCTCTTCATCTCTGTGTACTTCCTTCCTCACTTCATTCCGTCCAACATCCCTATCCTGTTCCTGCCCTTACCTCGCTTGCCCAACATTCTCCCCTCTATTACACTCTTCAACATTCCACTACCGCTCAATACGCCTTTCATCCATTTTTCCTGCCTCCATAGGATTTCTCTCAACAAACCCCTCTCCTCACCCACCATCTCTAGTACTTCCTCATTTGTTTTCCTTTCGGTCCATTTCACCTTCTCCATTCTTCTCTACACCCACATTTCAAAAGCCTCCAATCTACGTCTATCCTCCTGCTTCAGTGACCACGTTTCCGCACCGTGCATAGCTACGCTCCATATCAGAGTTTTTACGAGTCTTGTCTTAACATCCCTACTCAACCTCCCCGTCATCAACTCCCTCCTCCTTGAGAAAGCCTCCTTGCCTAGCGCAATTCTTCTCCTTACGTCCCTACCACTTTGACCGTATTGGTCCAAAACACTTCAAAGATATGTAAACTGTTCTACCTGCTCTATTCTTTCCCCGCCTATTTTAATATTTAGCTTAGCCTTTTTCTTTCTAGAAAATCGCATAACCTTTGTTTTATTAATATTGATTCTCATCCCATATTTATCGCACTGAACCTCCAATTCACTCAGCAATGCTTGCAACCCCTTGGCTGACTGAGCAACTAATGCTTGGTCATCAGCATACCTAACCGATTTTACGAATTTCCCTCCGACTGTCATTCCTACCTCCAGTTCTTCTTATGTCTCTTTAATCATTTCCTCCACATATACGTTGAACAGCACCGGTGACAATGGGCAACCCTGCCTTACACCTCTTCCTAACACTGCCCATTCGGACTTTCCGTGTCCCACTCGCACCTGAGCAGTCTGAGATATGTACAGGTTGCGGATCAGTCTCTTGATAAATGGAATGGAAATACTTATTTGTCCCTTAAGTCATTTAGGAGCCCGATGAAAATGCAATGATACATTTAAGTGACATTTCTAAACAGTTCAATAAATAGAACAAAACTCAAATTAATACTTGAAAGTAACATCTAATTTTTCATCCTCACTTGGTAAAAGAACAGGTTTGAATAATTCCAACATAAAATATTTTAGCTACCTTAGGTTACTTCTAGGTTTAGTTAATGTTATATAAAAAATTAAACCTCACAAAGCCATGGTTATGCGGTTTTCGGGAAAGAGGAAGACCATTGAAAGATTAAAGTAAGAGTGCTTGGAGTAAAGTGGGTGGAAGAGTTGACCTAGCTCGGGTCTTAATGGTCAAATTTGTATGGGCATAAGAAGAAGAAGAATTGCGTCCCTCGAGGAAGTTTTCACAAGGAGGATGGAATTGATGGAATGTTGATTAAGGTTGCTATGAAAAGGCTCTTCAAAACTTTGAGAAGTAGCGTGGTTTACGAACGGCGTGGAAACATAGTCATTGAGGAAAGGTGATAGGCGTAGATTGGAGTCTTTTGAAATGTGGGCGTGGAGAAAGCTAGAGAAGGTGAAGTGGACTGAAAGGAAAACAAACGAGGAAGTGCTATATACGTGCTCTTATGGCGAGGAAAGAGGGAAGATCAATCGCTAAGAAACAGTAAAGATGGATGAAAATTATTATTATCGACAGTAGGATGTTTGCAGACTGTGATGGAGGGGAGAATGTTAGGCAAGTGAGGAAGTATGGATAGGAATTTTGGATAGGGATGTTGGACGGGATGAAGTGAGGAAGGAAGCTCGCGGAATTGAAGGGGGGCTTTTTGCATAGTGGGCAGTCCTTTTTTAAGAGAGGCGAGGGAATTGCCGTTGTGTAGCCTATGTTCATCCGGAACCCAACTTAACCGCAGATTATCAATAATAATGACAAACCGACTTTGTAAGTTGTGTTTTGGAAAATTCAATAAGTATTTGTTTAAACCTCATTTTACAACATTTATTTCAATATTTAATATCCTTTTCGTATGCCCTCGGCATTCAGTCTCTCCCCCGTCCCAATCATTCCCTTTCCCTCAGAGATTTCCTTTCACACGCACCCTTGAATCTGATTCATCTTCCCAGCTGTGCACCCTCTTTGTATGTACACGTCCGTCATTCGCACCCCGCCCCGCCTCCTCAGCCCCCTTTCGCCCTCCCACGCGCCGCGCACTCCACCCTGCCCCGCGTCTCTTGTTGCTGGGATTACGTCGCCTGGGTCCGACGCTTTCAACCGAGGCGCGCGCGGAGAGACCGGCGTGTTCGGCCGCGGGGTGCGAAGCGGCGGGAGCAGAGGCTTTCCCCGGGGCACTCCCCCGCCCCGCTCCGGGCCCCACCCTCCTCTTCCTCGGTATTTTCATCTCGAGGAGACCCCTTGCCTGCCGTGCCTCCCCATGCTGTTTGGCCATTCACTCACCCTCTCAGTCGACTCGGCCTCCCGCCCACGACCGACCGCCGTTTCAGAGCTGTCCTGCGGAGTCCCTTAAATGAAAACCTTTTGCCTGGGGAGGCTTCAAATGATTTCCACCCTTCCCCACCTGCCCGTTCCTACTCCTGGAGGATGGTGGGCGTTGTTTGTGTGCGGTGTTGGCCCCGCCGCCTTGTCATCCATCTCCCCCTCACCCCGCTTCTCCCTCAATGGTAGCAGCGCCTCTCTGCTTTGCATGCGCGGCCTTTCCCGGTGAAGCTGTCTGGCAGGAAAATTGTGTGATTTCGTCCTCTGGGTATTAGGATGCACGAGATAGTCGTTAGGAGGTTTTGGTGTGACTAGAGAATTGATTTAGTTTTCTCCCGTGAAGTTGCGGAGGGCGAGAGGGAGCCACAAAGGGTGGGGGAGAGGCTGGGAAACGGGTGCTTCCTCGTGGGCGAAAACGATGAGCCTTTGATTGGATAGGAGGCATTTGACGCCGGGTGGAATGGGCGGTGGAGGATAGCGCTCGGCCAGGGTATGTTTGATTACCCCTTTACTTTGCGAACATGTCCGCCACTTGGACCTCGCCACGCACGCCCGGCGAAGCGGCGTTGGAGTCCTTCAAATTGAAGCACGACAGAATAGGAAAGTACTGCAGGTTTGGGCGACTTTAAGCGTTGAGTGGCTTTGCTGTCATAGGAATTGCTAGAACTAGACGCGAGGAAAATGGTGTCGAGGCTAATGCATCTGTCAACTATCTCTCCGTAAAAATGGTTCACTTGGTTCCTGATTTTTTTCCGCGGTTTGAGTTGCAAAGATCAAAAGCTACGTTTTCGCTCTAGGTGGTCCTTTTGTGCATGTGTTCTCATCATCCCCTTTGGCAAAAAGGGTCACCGCAAAGTAATCCTGACGACGAAATGGATGTATAAGTTTCCATTATAAATGCAAGTGTATGATTCTTTCCGTTGTTTCGCTGATGAAGCAAATATTTTAGGAAACATATCATCAATAAATAGTGAAAAATGTTTAAAATTTCCAACAGAAAATTTAACTTTGCCTTCTTGCTACTGCATCCTTTGTCTTATCACTTCTTTTAAATAAAAATATGGAGTACATAATCATGTGGGGCTGGAATAATTAGCATAACTACGGGAAGTATCAATAAATAAAGCAAAAGTTGAGGTAATGCGAAATTTGAATCTTATTTGTGTAGGACAGTATACGGTGTAGAAGTAATCCTTGGCCACAGAATATCTGTATATATGAATCAGAATATCTGTGTATCTGAATGTATTTCTCATTTAAGTACAGCTTCGAGCTTTATAGTTTTAGCAGAAAAACATAAGTGTGGAATATTTTTACTTCGCTTCCCTTTAGATTATAAAAAAGATTTAAAACATTAATTTATTTTCATGGAACGTTAAAATTTATTTCCGATAACGTCTTATTCGATACAACTAATGATTGTAAAATAAGTTTCGAGACTTTCTTCCTTAGGCTCAGGATTCTAAATGGAACAAGATACACACTGCATGAACTTCAACGCAAAAAATTAAAGGTTCAGATTAGTTTTATGGCGTATAAATAACGGAAATTTTTTCCGAGTCCTCTTGCGTGGCTCTCGCACACATTTTTCAAGGAATCCGAGAATTTCGGGAACATAAGGAGCTTAGGCCCATGGGACATGCTCAGAGAGCAAGCCGCATCCTCTTGTTGGTGCACACAATAGGTTGTTGGCCTCGCCGTCCTCACGAGACTACAACCCCTCCTCCCCCCCAAGGAACGAGATCACTGGGAATAACATTAGGATTCGAGGAGGAGAGCGCACATAAATAAGTTTTCCCCCTTCCCAAAGCGCTTTTAAGATTTGAATGGCGTGGCTCGGGATAGGAGCGCGGAGGGGTCTGAAGAGGGAGGAAGGCCGTGGGGAGGGTTTAAGGGGATCAGGGGAAGTGAAGAGGAGAAGGCGAGATATATAACTTCCGAAACAACTGCCAAGCTTCCCAGCGCGCCAAGTCGGCGCTGGGAAGGAAGGGATGGGGTGCGGGTGTGTAACGGGTGGGTGGGGCCTGTGCGTGAGGGGAGGAGGATGAGAGTGGCGCGGGGGGGGGGACGTCGCGACCCGAGGAAGCGACGCGACTATATGGTAAACTTAAGAACGTCTCTCACGTCCCATTAATCCCGTGCGAATTCGAAATAATGCGTCCGTCATAACTAAAACTTTGAGCTATATGACCAGCGCAAATAAGGGACAAGAAAGAAATCCGCGTAATTGTATGTCCCGCAATGGATGAATACGATGTCACCTCCGCGCAAAAAAGATTTCCCTTCTCAGAAACCAGCCTTCCCTCCTTCACAATGGATTTTACGATAGTGACTTGCTCTAGCAATCAATTTATATGATGTGAAAGTATTTTCATTATTAAACCCTGTAAATAATTCATATTTCCTGAATACATACCCCCTGATGATGCCTCGGGAAGGATTTGGGTACGAGGAATAATTGCGATCATCATCATTACTGTGAAATGATCACCATCTTAAACTTCTGATTCTTCTAACCGCATTCAATTCTTTAATGGAGTTCCAAAACCTATGTTAATGCTAGCCTTGTGACTTAAAATAAATGTTGTTCATTTCTTAACTGTCACACGTATCTGTAATTCTTTTCCTATATCGTCCTGCTGCCCTCGGGTGCGCCATGTAACGCCCACGCCCGTTGGCAAATGGGGCGCACCTTGAAGGAATCTCCTCTATCACGTAGGGATTGGCTTTAATTGAAAATCCTTGACGTTCGTGATGTTTTTTTAAATGGCTTAATGTAAGAGAGAGTCGTTTGGCTCTCATTTCATCACACATAACGATAGTTTTTTTTTATATTTTTGTGTTACATCCGTTTGTGATTGTGATAATTGAGGCATCAAATCACGGAATTCTACGTCATAGGATATATACATTTTCGTGAAAGTAATAACACTCTATTATTTTCTTATGGCATTCATTTAACTTTGAAATTTATAAAAGGTGCGTGCACAGTATCTGCAAAATTTCGTAATCAAACGGATAACTTAATACCGGAATTTTTACGATGAGCGAATTCGTCTGATTCATTTCACTGAGATATATAATTACACACACGCACGAACGCGTACGCCCACTCACACATTTGTACGTTTATTTATTCGTGAATGCAATACTTTTATGAGTCTTTGTTTTCAATTAGCATAGGATCCAATGTTTTCAAGGGAATACGTATATAGTTACCGATTGAGTAAAATCACTGTTATGTAATTTGTAATTTAAATGCGACCAGTTATATGCAAACTGTGCATCCGTAATGGAGAGAAACTAATTTTTTCCACTAAATTGTTATTGCATTCTCTCTGAAAATATATCTGTGGAGCATTGCCTTTGATAAAGGATTATTGATTGAAAGATTAATTTATGCACGCGACGAGTATGATATCAGCTAATTTCGTTCAAATGGCGAAGTCTAATCCGGTCACCATTTTTACGAGACTGGTTTTCACAACCACCGCATCTCACCTTTCGGTGTTTTTTTGGATCTTTCTTCGTGTACCGAAGATTATCTTTAAAGTTTCTTTTCTAAACTTGAGGAAAAGTTGGAGCAAAAGCGACTTCTTACATTTTAAATCCTCTCATCTCACAAACTCCTGGCAAGTTAAAGAAGTGAGGAAATATGTAGTATGAAGTCCAAATTTAAGACTGTTTCCACGAGAGGAGATAAAAAAATTGATAGAGCTGAGGGGAAGGAGGAAGGGGAAGGGAGTCGCGGGCGAGGCGGGCAGTTCAGTAACTTCACCGCTAGTCACCGTCCGTCCCCTCATGGCGAGGACGACGGCGAGGCTTCGCGGGGACCCAGGTGGTCGCCGCTCCTCCGGGGATGAAAGGGCCGGGGGAGGCTATTTGGGCAGCGGGAGCTCCGGGGCCGGCTGAAGGAAGGATGCTGACTGTTGGGGGGGGGGGGGGAGATAAGTGCCGTTTGGACCTTGCGTCAGGATATACAGGGAGGGTCAATAGAGAGGGTCACCAAGGGCTAACTTCTCTTCTCGCCTTGATGCGAGATTCATCGACCCCTATATTTTTTCGCTCCAAATTCTCATTGTTTATTAACGTATTCCCGTCAATTTATTTTTTAGATCCGGAGAGCAGAAGTGAGAGAGATTTCCGTTCACATGCTTCGTCAACCGTTGGGCAAAAGCAATAAAAGGTCGCGCCTGGCATTCGCATCTCTGTTAAGATTTCGCGCAGGATTTTTTTCGTGAACCGCACCTCTGATATTTATGTGGGCGAAAAATAATAGATTGCGTGGTAAACCTAATCAGGGATATGGACCTCCGCTTGGATCATAATTAGAATGTGGACGGGAAGCGTGAAAATGGGAGTGAGTAAAGGATAACAAAGTAGTGGAAGATCTCAGAATTCATTCCCTAAATATTAGCGTAAATGTTAAATTACATTTGCTCCGGAGTGAGCAGCCATTTTAAAAATATTTCGCATAGATATGAATATTATTCTCCCCTTCACATGGATTAAAATAATTATGGCCACAGGGTTCAATGAAGTGAAGAATGAGGGCAGGGTTTCTTAGTCTTCGCTGAAAAATTTGCATTCCATGGCCAATTTCTCTCCACTTGCCGGGCGGATGCTCTAACCACTTGAGCTATGTATTGTCTATTTCTCCTTTGGTGGGTGTAACAGCTTCCTAACGCCATCTCCTGGCCAACTAATCGGAGCACTTCGGCACTTTAAAACATCGCAGATCTCAGGGTAAATTAGCTTTTCTCGATATCTCAACTGGTTAGAGCATTCGTCTGGCAAGTGGAGAGATCCGGCGTTCAAGTCCCGGGCGAGGAAATATTTTTACAGTCATGGTCCGCTTGATTCCGCCTTCCCCACCTCTCCAGTGTTCATATATATATATATATATATATATATATATATATATATATATATTCAAACTTGAGAATCCCGCAATACGGCGCACAAATATTCATTCAAACAGAAATAGGTATAAGGAAAGGGGATAGGAAAACACATAAAAGGCGAACACAGGACATGTGGGGAAGGCGGTTTTTGAGCAGATCACGAAAGTAAAAATATTTATCAAAAATAAATCCCGGATAAGGAAATATTTTTACTTTCGTGATCTGCTCAAAAACCGCCTTCCCCACATGTCCTGTGTTCGCCTTTAATGTGTTTTCCTATCCCCTTTCCTTATACCTATTTCTGTTTGAATGAATATATATATATATACATATATATATATATATATATATATATATATATATATATATATATATATATATATATATATATATATATATAGGATGGAAGAATGTAAACACAGAGTTAGGCAAAATGAAGTACAAAGAGTTAAACAATAAATTGAGAAGGGCCACAAATAAAGCAAAAGAAGAATGGTGACAAACAATGCGAGGATATGGAAAGTTTACAGAAGAAGGGTGGAATTGGTGCTCTATACAGCGAGGTTAAGTTATTATCGGGAAGTAAGAAGGCAAGATCTGTGCTAACAGTTAAAGATAAGTGGGGTAAGATAATAGTTGAACCAGGAAAAATCCAAGAGAGATGGAAGGAATATATAGAAACACTGTATGGTAAAGAACTTAGGCCGACAAGGTTAGACATAGAAATGGAACATGACGTAGAATAAGATAGCTTAGGTCCAGGCATACTCGACGATGAAATAGAAAGGGCATTAAAGGAGGTGAAAGGAAATAAGGCCGTGGGGGTGGACAACATTCCTGTGGAACTGTTGAAATGTTTAGGAAAATGCGGGAAGAAGGCCCTATATGGACTGATTCGTTGTATCTATGAAGAAGGAATCTGGTCGGAAGATTTTGTGAGATCGGTGTTAGTTCCTATTCCAAAAAAGGCAAAGTCTATATCATGTGAGGATTACAGAACAATAAGTTTGATATCCCACGCAGCTAAAGTTATTCTCAGGATCATCAACAAAAGGATAAAGAGTAAGGCAAATGATTACTTAGGGGATGATCAGTTTGGGTTCAGGAAAGGAAGAGGTACGCGTGATGCCATTGCAGTAATGAGATCACTAATTGAGAGGAATATAGAATACAACCAGGACGTTTTTGCCTGTTTTGTAGATTTCGAAAAAGCGTTTGATAGAGTGAATTGGGAAAAATTAATGCGTGTATTGCAGAAAATAGGAATGGATTGGAGGGACAGGAGACTGATCCGCAACCTGTACATGTCTCAGACTGCTCAGGTGAGAGTGGGGAACGAAGAGTCCGGATGGGCAGTGTTAGGAAGAGGTGTAAGGCAGGGTTGTCCATTGTCACCGGTGCTGTTCAACGTATATGTGGAGGAAATGATTAAAGAGACATAAGAAGAACTGGAGGTAGGAATGACAGTCGGAGGGAAATTCGTAAAATCGGTTAGGTTTGCTGATGACCAAGCATTAGTTGCTCAGTCAGCCAAGGGGTTGCGAGCATTGCTGAGTGAATTGGAGGTCCAGTGCGAAAAATATGGGATGAGAATCAATATTAATAAAACAAAGGTTATGCGATTTTCCAGAAAGAAAAAGGCTAAGCTAAATATTAAAATAGGCGGGGAAAGAATAGAGCAGGTAGAGCAGTTTACATACCTCGGAAGTGTTTTGAACCAATACGGTCAAGGTAGTAGGGACGTAAGGAGAAGAATTGCGCTAGGCAAGGAGGCTTTCTCAAGGAGGAGGGAGTTGATGACGGGGAGGTTGAGTAGGGATGTTAAGACAAGACTCGTAAAAACTCTGACATGGAGCGTAGCTATGTACGGCGCGGAAACGTGGTCACTGAAGCAGGAGGATAGACGTAGATTGGAGGCTTTTGAAATGTGGGTGTAGAGAAGAATGGAGAAAGTGAAATGGACCGAAAGAAAAACAAACGAGGTAGTACTAGAGATGGTGGGTGAGGAGAGGGGTTTGTTGAGAGAAATCCCATGGAGGCAGGAAAAATGGATAAAAGGTGTATTGAGCGGTAGTGGAATATTGAAGAAGGTAATAGAGGGGAGAATGTTGGGCAAGCGAGGTAAGGGCAGGAACAGGATAGGGATGTTGGACGGGATGAAGGTAGGAAGGAAGTACACCGAGATGAAGAGGGACCTGATATAGATTGGTTTGCTAGGTGGGGAGTCACAAAATGTTTATTTGATAGTTGTGTCCAGCCAAAAACCTACCTTAAACGGTAGATTACCTAATAATAATATATATATAGGTCCCGGTTTCGATTCCCCGGGCAAGGCACTCCGAGCAACTGCAGCTCCACCCAAGCTGTGTGATTTTTCGGGTACCAGATTTTCCTGGGGAACCATAACCGGCACGGAAAGAAACTGGCCCCCCTACCCTGATGTGTGAATATTCACACGCCTTAGGGCTTAGTACTGGGTGAACTCTACCATCACCTACCAAACCGACCTTCGGGTTGAATACTCTATGGTTTTTTTATATTTATATACATAAAACCATAAACACATTATTCAAGCCGAAGGTCGGTTTGGTAGGTGATGGTAGAGCTCCTATATACACATTCATTCTCGACTTATAGCATCCGCCCGGCAAGGGGAATGATCCGGTGTTCAAATCCTGGTCAAGGAAATATATTTACACTTGTCATCTACTCGATTCCGCCTTCCCCACCTCTCCTGTGTTCGTCCTTTATGCGTGTACTTATCCCTTTTTCCTTACATCTATTTCTATGTGATATATATATATATATATATATATATATATATATATATATATATATATATATATATATATTTGTCCTTTATGTGTGTTCCTTTCCCCTTTCCTTATCTCTATTTCTATGTGAATGAATATATATATTTTTATACATATGTATAATATTTCGATGGCCAAATAGAACACAAAGTAATTAGATAAAACGTAAAAGGACACACATATTGTGGATTGTTTTAGCTTTCGTTCTTCTCTGAGGCGTTCTTCTGGTCAGACTGCTCTGACCAGTTGTTTGATCTGAGGGCCTGAGAGGCTGGCCTGAAGAAGGCCGAAAGCTCAAGCAATCTGTAATGTAAGTGTCCTTTTACATGTTATCTTTTTTATTTTGAGTTCAATTGTACCATCCAAATATTATATTGCTCTCGTGAGTGTTTTCACATCATATACTTGTATGTATATGTACATATATATGCACACATACATGCATACATATATGTATGCATATAGGTATGCGTGTGTTTTTGTATATCACAGGAGTGCCGCTCTAGTTTCGGTGGACAGAGAAGTGGGTGGGGTATTCAATTGGATGAGAGTGTGAACGGAGTAGGGCTGAGGGTTCGTTTGGGGGACGGGGATATTTGGCCATTTTCTCCACCGCTCTTTCTTTTTGCCGCCCCCTCGCGTGTATTCCCGATAAAAAGTGAAAATAAGGGGTGGTCATTTCAGGCACCGAGTCCCTTCCTCACTCGTCCCCCTCCTTCATCCCTCCTCTTCCCCAATACCGTCCTATTTTTTTGGAAAAAATCCTTTTTCTTTGGTGTCCTCCGCATCAGGTTTTACTTATGTTCCGTAGCTTTTCAAGACATTTTCTTTTTGCACCCCAGCGTTATTGCGGCGTATATTCCTTTGTTTTAACGTAATGAAATATGAGATGGCTCTATTTTTTCCTTTGACCGGATTTGGTCGTTTCGAGGCTCTCTCCAACTGTATGCATGCGCTTTCTTGTTTTTCCACTTATTACGCTTTAAACTGCTCCACCCGCCTGTTACCGTCGCCTCCCGCGCATTTTGATACTGTAATTTCCTTATCTCCTTCGGTTCTCGCATTCAGCGTCTCACGATGATTCCGTAGCTGTTTTGTATTCCAGCCTCCCGTTTGCTTTTATTGTCCTTTATCCCGTTATTGCACACTCAGCGTATTCAGAACAGTGGGTACTTTCTCCAGAACTGGTCTACTCCCGTCTTTCCATTTTGTCTTCCGTCTATCAACCTTCAAATTATACCAAGTTATCTCACAATGGGAATAATCTTTTTAGAGATGAAGGGAGTAGATTTCCTACTCCATAATATGTCCGCAGAGATCTGTGGTCTTATGGCAGATGTGAAGATAACTAGATTAAAATATCGCATGGGAATGGAAGGGCGAGGGATGATGGAAGGGAGTCAAATAACTTTTGTGACATCAGTGGTCAGAAAAGGTGATTTATAGTTCGAACTGTTTTATGGTATAAAATCTTTTCTCAATGCCAATTAGATTTCGTTTGTTAATCATATACATCTCTACGTAATATCCCGCCATCCGCAGACAGCGTGTGTGGCATGGGGTGGTAGAGTAGGATCCATGAATATGCTTTTTGCTCTCTACATTGCGGTTGAAAATCGTCCAACAGGTAGTAGCGAATCCTTCTATCTCTCTGCTCGGCAGAATACCACTCTAACATGCTGACTGTTCTTCAAACTAACATTGCGACTATTTGTATTATTTCTTTAATTATCGAGGTTTAATTTTGCTAATCCGGTGTAGAATTCTCATGGCTCCGGGATCTTTCATAGAATGTACGTATTACTGCTAGTGCATGGCTGCCTTTAGTGTTGAAGAGCAAAATTAAATTCTCAAACATATAAATAGGCAAGCAACGTAAAAATGAAAGTTTTTATGCACATGAACGGATGAATAATTTAATGTATTGAAATGATTTTCAGTCAACACATTATTGAATGTTGAGTATATTCTGTTTTGTTTATTCAACGTATTTCATAGTAAGGAAATTCGAATAAATGGGTTTGGTTGTAGTAGAGGTTACGTTTATGTAATGAAAAAGTTCGTTTCAGAATTCGAAAAATAATAGATTCGTGCAATTAATTGTTCGCAATATTCTCTTAGGTCTAGCAATAACAGCTTCCATTCTGAGTATGGCTGCATCTCAGCTTACCACCTTCTGCTGAACCTGGAATCAAAACTACTGAAGTTCTACTTACAAAAATGTATGCGATTGTTATTTATATGACAAATTAGTGGCTCTTTTTCTGTGTCACACTGAAACTCAACCTGATGCAATGTTTTTTTACGAAATAGGGCCACTTATCATAACGAATAATGGAGGCATAGCACAAACTTATAATACGAATTTACTTGATTTTAGAGAGTATTATGTAAATGCATACGTACTTTTATTCTTCAATAAGCAATCAAATTTGCGTTTCTACAAGCAGTCTATTAAATATGCCAAGGCTAGAGAAGTGAACAGAAATGCTATCGGAGGGTGAAAACGCTGAATAGAGGAGAATGGAGGCGAGCAGGTAACCAATCTTAGGATTAAAATACCGATGATGATGAATATTTGTTGCATCGCGTTTGGAAATTGGGTGTACTGAAATTGGCCTTTCATTTAATTTAATTTATTTATTTATGTACCATGCAAGTAACCTCTAGCGTGTGTGGCAGGGGTTCAAATACACACCAGAATAATTTTACCCGAACATGACCCTACCGCGTTCTAACAATGCTATTATGATCCCCTATTGTTCGCGGAAGAAATGACATCTTTAATCTATTTTACACTTGATATCTCTAATTTTATTGGCATGATCCCTCCTATCGTAGACGATGAGGTAATAATTCATTTTCAACATCACTGCTGAAGAGACATCCTTCCAATTCATATGCAAGGTCTTCGAAGTGTAATTTAACCTTCGCTTCATTAAGTGATTCCCAGCCTAGCTGCTCTAATATTTTGGATACTCCCCTAAGTTTATCATAACAACGTTTAACGAATCTAGCTCTTCTACGCTGCACGCGATCCAATTGGGCAATTGTATGAGGATCTCATATACTTGAGGCATATTCTTATAATGAGGCCTAACTAACGACAGATAATATTTCTCTTTGGCCTATTAATCACATTTATCTTTGGCCTATTAATCACATTTACCCAGTACTCTTTTAATAAATAACCTAATTTATTGTTAACTTGTCCACATATTCCCCGTATACGTTTCACCCACGAGAAATCGTGGGTGAGGTAACGCCTAGGTATTTAATGAAGTCTACACATTCCATTTCAGTGTTCCCAAAGCAGTAAGCGTTCGGGTGGGAATTGCTCTTTTTCCAAATATTCATCAATAAACACTTTTTTAAAGCTTAATTCTAATTGCCATGTATCACACCAACGTTGTATAGCATTTAGGTCATCTGATGAAGCTGCTCTGTCCTCGGGATCACGGATATCATGGTACACCACTGTATCGTCGACAAATAAACGTATCTTACTATTGACTACGGAGTTAATGTCATTTCGTAAATTAAGAAGAAGAGAGGTCCGGTAAGACTTCCCTGGGGAATACCTGAAGTAACTTCTATTCCATTGGAGCTAACTCCATCTATCACTTCTCTTTCGATCCGACCATTCAAAAAGTCTTTAATCCAACCCCGGATATTTTTATCTATGCCATATGCTTCTAGCTTTGCGAATAGTATACTATGAGGTACTTTGTCGAATGCTTTCTTAAAATCTAGAAAAATGGCGTCCACTGGACATTGCTCTCTCCCGATATAAGAATATCATAAACATTAAGCGCAAGTTGCGACTTGCAGGATATTCCTTTTCGGAAACCATGCTGATTTTTCATTATTAACCTCTGATTATCGAGGTATCTCACGATTGAACTAGCGTCTATATGTTATCTTACTAATTATAGGCTAAATATGGAAATGAATATATGAATTTCTATGGTCCACAATCTCTGCTTTCGCCTTTTTATATGGTATTTGGAGTTTCACATTATAATTTTTTATTATCTATGCCATATGCTTCTAGCTTTGCGAATATTTTGCTATGATTTTTCATTAATAACTCCTGATTATGGGAAACTCCTGAGATCATAGCAGACAGTGAAAAGCACCATTCATGTAGAGGAACGGTGATTAAAAGGTTCATTGTGGTGATAACTCTGATACGGAGCAAAGGTATTATATTTTACTTGACCTGGAGAGGGTACGCCCGACTGTTTTAAACTTCACAGTACTGAGCAATAACATTCAAAAAACTCTGAAATTCATGGAACTATGAAGACCGTTAAATGTACGTTGACTAAATTAATTCTTTGTAAGGTAAATAGATAGGAAGTGATTACACCTGTAGTTAGTATTATGTGTAGAGTGAAATAGGAAGGCAATAGGTGTAGATATTTGTTCGTATCGAGGGAAAGTTATAACAGGGAGGAAAGGATGTGCAAAGAGCATGTGCGTGTAACATTTTTTAGATAGCCTTGTTTTCCATTCGTGTTCTCTCTGAGTAACGTTCAAAGTTAAATCCTTCCGGCCTTTTTTCTAAAACGGTGAAACAGTGACCGAGGAGAAATTGGGGAAGAAGTGTAAGGGTGAAATTTTGAGAGGTGGAAGAGGAGAGTTACAAACCTAATATCAGTGCTATTTGGTGAAAGTACGTACTATTTAGATCACGGATTAGCCTGCCATCCGAAGACTTGAGTCCCTGAGCTTGATATGTAGCCAGTTATCACATACCCTGCCCTGAAAAATTAGTTACCACGGTTAGCTAAAAACCCATTCTTCAAAACGTAAAAATAAATCCGCTATTGTAAATGCTTGCGATACACTGCAAAGCTCGGAATTCGGTCGTTAGGGTAAAGTAAAGAGACGTGAGGTGAATATGATAGGCTTCATAATAACCAACATGCGTGTACCGACGTGTTTTAGTAACTGATTGCCATTCTGTCCAAATGTAATCACCTATGTTATGCACTTTTGGGTTGCGTTAATCCTATTGCGCGTGCTGAATCGGAAGGAGCGGCAAAGGTCCGCTTGTCATACTTTCATGAAGAACTTGGGTTAATTAAATTAACCCGGGTTAATTAAATTAATCCGATGCTCAAAACTTAGTCCATTCTTTTTTTATTTTTCAATGTGTTACCAGAGATGGAAATGGCGCACTGGGGACGGTATCGGGGAACAAGTTCTCGGCGAATCTCAAGCAGTTTTTCATTGGGCCGCTCCTCCTCGGGACAACCGCTAATTCGAGAGTGATATCGAACGATCAGGCGAGGGAAAAAGGGCACGGGCGCAGTGCGGAGGGCGTGGGCCGGTGGGTGAGAAATTGGAATTAGGAGGAGGGGACGATTCAACGATAAAGAATGTGAGGGAGGATTCCGGGGAAGAATGAGGTGTGTGGGGAATGTGAAACGTATGTGAGTGGGGAGGGTCGGAGATAAATTTAGGGCGAAGAGGATCGAGAGACGAGGTGGAAGGTGGGGGGGGGGGTTCGAACGCAAGGGGTTTAAGGAAAGGGTGTTGTTCGAGTCGTAGTGGCAAGAGGGTGGGGGGAATGGCAATTTGAGCGTGGAATGGGAGGAGTCGGCGGGGCCGTTCGGGAGAGGATGGGGGAGGGGAGAGAAGCGGAATTGGGTAAAGATGGAACGGGGGTCGTGCGAGGAATCTGGATTGAGGGGGAGAGTGGGAAAGAGAGGCGGGGTCGAGGTGGAAGGGGGTCGGTGTGGGCTTCGGGGGAGGGTGTCGCTAAGCAGCAGAGAGGAACGCAGTGCTCTCAGGTGGGGGAGGCAGGTGGACGAGGAGTCGAGGGAGTTGGGGAAAACGCGAGCAGTTGTTTTCCGGAGTCGACGGTGTGCGAGAGGGTGTGGGAAAGAGTCAGCGAAGGGTTTGCTCGGGTGGGTGGTACGTGGTCGTGTCCTGAGGGAGCGGAATCCCAGCTCGCCTCGGAAACTTTGTCGGGAATTGGCTTCTCAAGTGTGCGGGGCCGCTCTGCTCCGCCGGCACCCTTCCGTGCCCCTCCCCTCTTCCAAGGACTTCCCTAGGATTCCCTCCTTTTTGTTTTTATACTTTTTCGGAGGTATCTATTTTGCTTCAGAGTTAGTTTTTCCAGTGAGGGAAGTTCGGTGGAGAGTGAGAGGAAGAGGGAGATGGGGAAATGATGAAAACCGAGTTGGTTTTCGGGAAGAGAAATGCTTAACTGTAGTCGATGGCCGCATTCCGTGTCAATTCCATCTCTTGCATTCAATTTTTCCCCAGGATTCGAAATCCCGGAATGACACTTCTGTCTTGATTTATCTGCACATATATCCCACTGGGATGTAGTACGTACGTTTCCTCAGCTTTAATTTGAATTCTTCCGGTGGATATTTTTCCTTCGATATGCTACGAACTGGGAAAATGGATTGTGAAGGGAAATTCTACGGATATTTCTAGTGATCTGGGAGAGTTTATTAGTGGCATTCGTAAACGAATAATATCTTGATATTACTTCATTGATCCATTTCGTTTCTAAATCGCAAAATAATTCGATTATTATAGTTAAATATATCTCCCCACCTTGTAATTGAACAATTCTACATTCTTCATCCTACGTGTGCAACCATCGTTTACACGAATGGTTTGTATTGCATATAGCGCTTGATAATCATAATTATTTAAACCGGAAAAGGACACGGGAAAAAACTTGAACAAAAAGGTTTTCTTAATAGTTTCGTTTCCTTGTCGTCACATAAGCATTGGTAATGAAAAATATCATGCTGAATGTATTGGGCCAAGATACTGAGTATAATGATGCAATTCTTGTCTAAATGGAAATTTTTATTTATGTAATCGCTACTGTATGGAGATCGAATAAACATAAAAAATGAATGGTGATTACTTATGTAAAAAGTATACTTAATTTCTATGATCCATAATTGATTTTTATAATTGTTAAATTTTGTTTTCCTTTTTGATAAAATATAACATGTTCTAGGAAACACATTTCTTTGTGGAAGAGTCATGGAAATTGTTTGAAAGATTTGACATGGAAAAATGTTTTAGATGACTCTTTGGAGCTACAAAAATGTTTATCATATTGGTCAAGTACGAAACCTTATTGCAGCCTAGGTCGGATAAATGACGATTACACGGGAGACGCGGTCGATGAAAACAGAGGATTACAGTTGAAATTTTAGTATCATGTAGAACACGTGGATTTATCGCTTAAACATTCCACTGTGCCCTTGAAGTGGAACTTGATATGCGGAGTCGGTTGCCTTAATCCGCTTTTTGATATTTGGGTGAAATGAAATGCGGCTTTCTCAGGCACTTTGGGATAAAATCACACAAAAAATCCGGGTCACATGAGTGGAAGAAACACTATGTAAAGTAAATAGGGAGAAGGAGGGTGGGAGACGTGATAAGGGGAAAAAACTAGAGGATGGTGAGGCGAAATGAGACAGACGAAGCCATCGAGCAATAAAAGGCGAGAAATAAAATGAGATAAAGAGATTAAAGCGAGAGAGAAAGGATGGAGCGGAAAGAAGTAAATGGGCGGCTTGGGGAAAGAATAAGGAAGGGTTTAAGCTGGGGGAGAGAGATGAGGGAAGGGGCGGGTTTTAAAGACGGAGAAGTGGGAATGGGGGGATGAGGGATTGAATGTAAAGGGGAGGGTGGCCCCAAAGGAGCGGGGGTGGTGGGGGTGGGGATGAGGCAGTGCGGTGGCGGTGTCGCCGAAGCGGGGATCCCTAGGGTTGGGGGCAAAGGGGTCACCTGGGGCGGGGGTGCGTGCGATATGGGCTCAAAAGAGAATGCAGAAGGGAGCGGGAAGGGGTGGAGAATTGGAGGGATAAAAGTGCGAGCCGTGAAATAGGGGCAGGGCCATAAGGACGATGGGGCGGTGGATGCCACGAGGTGCCCGAGGCGATGACTGGCTTGACCCCTTCGGAAGGGGGAACAGCGTGTTGGGGAGGGTGCTGGGGCGCTGGCAGGGGTAGCGAAAACCGCGCCGAGAGGTTCGCGTTGGAAGCGGTCGGGAGTTTGGAAGTGAAAGGGCAGGGGGCACGCGGGGGCGGATTGAGGCGGGGGTGATGGGTCGGCCTGCGAGGGAATGAGATGGGAGAGGGAGCGGGGTGGACGTGGGTGGAGATTGTACGTATGAGTGTGTCTGTGTGGGACGTGGGAGGAGAATGGCGGGCCGGAGTTGTGAAACGACGCTATAAAACTTAGGTGGTATGTCCTGAGAGGGAGAGAGAGAGATGGGGTGAAAGGTGGGGAGGGGGGGATGGGGGTTGGCGTGGCCGGGAATGCTGGAGTGAGACGTGGAGGAGTTGGGTTGGTTTTGAAGGTTGCATTGGGAGAGGTGAGCGTGACTAGGGAATGCCGGGCGTGTGCTGCGGCGGGGGCGTGCGGGAGAGGGAGTGGCTGCACTGGAGACGTGAAATCGTAAATTTTGTCAGGATAGAATCCCATGTGTTCCACTCCAAAGTTCGACCCATCCGAGTGGTGAGCTAGCTCTCCTCCGCCGCTTCCCTCTCGCTAGCATCCATCGACACTTGGGCTCCTTGCATTCTCCGAGTGAAGTGGGGCATACCATGGTTCGGCGACAAGTACGACTGGATAAGCATGCTCGAAAAGGAATAGAAGCCTGCCATTGGAGAGGATTGTGAAGATTTGATGTGCCAATTGGAAGAAGTGAACTTAATAAATTTGAATAGGAGGTATGAAACCGGATGAAGTGACCACACTGGGACGTACAATGAATTTGTTACAAATGTAGGCATAAGGGAAGTAGAAGGGAGCGCCATGGGGGAAGCCAATTTATCAAACCACATGCCATGCTTGGACAAGTAAATATGAAAGTTGAAAGAAATGCGTCAACGGAGTTAGCATTAGAAAAAAAATGATGAAGTTGGCTGTTGGTTAGTGTCTGCGTTGAAACACTGATGGCTATTACTGTCAAAATATAAGTTAATTCAACATTTTTCCTTGTCCAAGTATGAGAGGAATACACCAGCCATCTCACCTGCTAAACGTCTTCGGTAACCGAATGTTAGGATTGAATTGGCACTAATTGCCTCTTGGACGACGCGCTCTCTTTCTTGTTTGAGTCGTTTGAGCCTCGGATTTGCTCATTGGCTCGTTGTGTGCGTTGGGTCTTTTCTCGAGCAATTACCCATCGGTTCTCCATGTGTATGTTACTTGAAAATTTGCGATAGCAAAGGTACTTTGGTACATTTTGATTAATCATTTTTTTGTCTATTTACCCCTCAATTTACGATTGATCAAATTTCGCCATCGCACGCGTGCGTAACACATTTTTTTAGATGCATGTGTAGGCATATGTGTGTGCGTAAATTTACGTGTTTTATGCATGTTTAAATGTATAGTTTTGATTATTATAAGATTAACTACTCTGTGGATCGGACATCATTACAAGATTGGTCATGGGTTTACTAAAGCATTGGAGGAAACGTTTTTACAGTCTCACTTGTTGCATTTAGAATAAAGGCCACGAGACTTCATTAATATTACTTTCCATCTTAGGAAAAGGGAAAAATATTATTAAACAACGACTCTAGAAACATAATTTTGCTTTCTCAGGCAGCTAAGGCAGTTTGTTAGGGTCATCAAAAAAAATATTTAGAGGGACAATAATTAATGATAGTGAAATAGGATGTCGGTCGTGGTAGTCCAGGGGTAGAGAGTTGGACTATTGACTGGAGGGCCTGGGTTCGATTCCCGGGAAAACCGTTCTGGGCACCTGCAGCTCCACCCAAGCTATGTGATTTTTCGGGCACCAGATCTTCCTGGGAAACCATCACGGGAAGGATCTGGCCCTCCCTTAATGCCCTGCTGACGTGTGAATTTCACACACCGTAGGGCTTAGCACTAAGTGAACTCTATTATCACCTACCAAACCGACCTTAGGGTATTGCTGTGTTTTATTATTATAGGATACAACTAGGATAATTTATTTCCTATTGAAGTCCAAAAGTTTTAGATAGAATATTGAGGTTAGCTCGCATCAATCACTTTCCTACACAATCACTTTCACAATGGAAAAGATCGCTCGACGTTATGAATCAAAAATAAAAGCTCTACCATGTAAATAAATCTGAGAAACATCTTCGGCGGAAATTTCATAATTAAAGGTTAACGTTTAAGTGAGAGAAGAAGCATTGTTTTAATCAGAATCAGAGCTGCTGTCAAGCCCGATCAAATAAACGAATTTCCATTGGTTGAAGCTTTCGTGACGTAGAACGAACATGACACCAGGATTATTGGCACCTATGTATGAACGGAAATGTGAATGTTTGCCCATTTATATGAACTCAATAAATGCAGATTTTATTTGAACTGTTTTTTGGACTTTGCAGGCGCGATCAGTGGAGTTTTCTCTACAATAACTTTTATCACACATCGAGTAGTTAATTCTACTGAAACGAGAGGATGAAATGGCTGTGAAAAGTAGTTGGTTCATAAGTTGGTTATTTTGGTTGGTTGGAAGTTGGTTTTCATGGAACTGTTTAGTTTTCATTCCTACATGTTATTCTTTTTATTTAATAGACCCATATTTTCAGCAGTTCTTCGGTATGATTTGAATAAACGTATCCTGTAGTTAAAACTGTTGCACACAAGTACTAAATACGCATGGTTTTAATTTAACCAAATGAACAAGGTCAAATTGATAATAAAAATAGCGGCCGTGGTGCCATGTGTTCATACCATTCCAATTGATACGATGAATGGTAACGTATACGATGTATTAATTCTTTTAATTCTACTAATATTATATCAGTGTACATATATTATTATGTGCTATTTTGATATGATGGGACACAAGCCTGTTATATGAGTAATGAAAAGGAATACTGGAGTTTTTTTTAAAGTAAAGGTATGTATTTGAGTTGTCTTCTGGACAAAACCACGTGCTTCGAGTCTGGAAATTCAACTTGATGCAAATTTATGATACGTATTCATCACAACACTGGGGGTATTTTTTCTTCTTCTCTAGCGGAAAGCATTATTTTATTTTAAGATTACTATTCTCCAGCGTTCCATCAAGATATTCGCAAATCAATATTACTAAGAATGGAAATGACACATGTAGGGACCGAAAATGTTCTCAATGAGTATTGAAAAAATCTTAGTTAAACTAAAGTAATATTACCTGCTAGTATTCTGATTCCCAATTGATTCCGTTTATGGGAACTCTTTCTGCTAATAATTACGTGCCGAGGGTGTTAAGTTTCACAAAACACCGCAAAAAACCTATATTTTCTCTGCTCACTATCTGATTCGACATCCAAGCCAACTTCAGGCTGATCGTATTTTGCTAAACGAGGGCTTACCAGTGAAAGATGACATCGCACCCTTTATCCTCCCGTTTCGTTTTCCCAGTACACTCTTATTAAATTCTAATTTTTATCCAGCTTTTCCGAAATAAAAGTTATACACTTTATATTTCATTAACACTGATAGAGTCGACGTTCGTTGAGAACAACCTTTCTTCGAAATATTCACTAATACGCGCTTCTCTTTTAATTGCAATTACCTGGGGGCGGGGCAATACCGTCATTCTCGTACAGTACGGGTAATTAGCAGGTCATCGGCTAACCCTATGCGATCTGTACGATTGAGAGCACCTCTGTACTGCGCTTTGTCTGTAACAAATAGGCTAACCAGGTTTAACCATTAACCAAGGGCTTATTGTCAATAATGTAAAGGAGTAATTCAAGAGGACCGATGATACTTCCTTGGAGAACACCTAATGTGGCTTAGCTGTATTATTACTTTCTTCGTACGTATCTTTTACGCGATCGTTTAAAACCATTTCCTCCCAGCGTATGGTATTTCTATTTGAATATTTTGAACTGTCGTATTGTATTAATCGTCGCATAAAATGAACATTCTCAATAGCAGATTTCTCTGTGCATTTCTTTAGATAAATGACGAAAAACTCTGTTTTAGTTTTAATGACCAGTTTTCAGCACATCGAGGCAAGATAAACCATTTGACTTTCAGGATTGTAATATTTTAGTTCGATTTTTTGGAATGGATTGAGAAAGCAGTTGGATACGAGCTTGATTTCCTTGCCAATTTCTCTGTGTTTACTTGAATAAATAAATTGATGGACATCTCCTCGTAATAGGTGGAGTACTTAATTTTTCTGCCGATTCGGCGTTTCATTGCTTAGGATTGCGCGCACACGTCTCTCGCGAATATGACGTGCTTCGTTTTCCGGCGCAGTGATAATGGCGTCGAAGGACAGGTCTTATAACCAAGGCGGACGTGCTTTTAAATCCCCTGCTTTATCCTCCACTCTCCCTCTCGTCTGCATCGTAAAAATCCCTGCCCCTTCCTGGAGAATTAAATCGCTTTATTCTTCCCATTCGCCGAAGCAACCATTTCGCGAAAGTTAATGCCACCTTCAAGTCATTAACAAGCGCGGGTTTGAGCATTACCCACCTATATTTTCCTACTTTATTTGCATATTTTCGTCGAGGTAGTTACGGAGGAAAAGGGACAAAATCTCTCAACAAATAAGCACGTCGTTAGGGAGGGAACATTTTTTCTTCTCAGTCTTTCCCCCCTCTATTTTTCGGCACGCCAGCGCACGCTAAAAACGCTCACACGTGCGTCTCAGTGTTTCATTTTCCTCTTGTGTTTTTACGATCTAAAATTGATTTTTAAGTTCCATTCCTGACAAGGTTTTTTGAGGTCATGGCGCTCGTCGCTGGGTTACAGGGAGACGCGTTTCCAGCATTCGGAGAGGGTGAGGTTGGGAGGGCGTTTAGTGAAGAATTTGAAGGATGGAGTGTGGAGGAGCAAGGAGGAGAGGGAATGAAAAGGAGAGAGAAATGAGAAGAGAAGAACAACAGCTTGCTCATCAGCCTCTCCCAAAAATTCTCAATTTCACCACACTATGTGACGGAAATACCAGTGAACTGATTCCCATAACTCTTCTATGCGTTTAGTATCTGCCTACGTATATGTGTTGCAGTATCTGCCGATTATTCTTCGTACCCGGCTAATTGTTTTAATTTTAATATACCTAATGGAGATCAGGTTGGAATTGGACATCCTTTTTCATCCTCGTCGGTAAAACTTACGTTCACAGCCGCTGGAATAACACATGTATTTTGTATGAATATTGATAAATGATAATAATTCCTTCCAATAAAATAAACACTTTCTTAGCATTAAATACTTCTCTTCGTGGACGTTTTCCTGTGTGGGTTTTTGCTAGGTGAGTAATGCCACGCTCTTCCTAGCTTTTCCCACCAACCTCATTCTTTGCTTAAATTTCCCCTATTTTATTGTTCCCTTTCTTCACTGTCATTTACCTTAATGGCCGCCCCACTGGGGTCAAACGCCTTTGCAGCCACCTCACTGAGGAACAGACGCTGCGTGGACTACCTTTCTTCTGGCTCCTAAACTTCGACCTATCTGGCATGGGTGACCCCACCAGGAGCAACTATTATTACTCCCGTAAACACAGCTCCAGGGGTCATCGGAACTTACAAGCCCTTCCACCACGTCAAGGTTGTAGTCCATGGGAGGGGAAAACATTAAAATAAGAGGGGAAAAATAGAGAAGGTAGAACAGTTTACGTACCTCGGAAGTGTTTTGGACCAACACGGTCAAAGTAGAAGGGAGGTAAGGAGAAGAATTGCGCTGGGCAAGGAGGTTTTCCCAAGGAGGAGGGAGTTGATGACGGGGACGTTGAGTAGGGAGGTTAAGAAAAGACTAGTAAAAACTTTGAAATGGACCGTAGCCACATGTACGATGCGGAAACGTGGTCACTGAGGCAGGAGGCTTGATGGAGATTGGAGGCTTTTGAGATGTGGGTGTGGAGAAGAATGGAGAAGGTGAAATTGACCGAAAGGAAAAGAAATGAGGAAGTACTAGGGATGGTGGGTGAGGAGAGGGGTTTGTTGAGAGAAATCCTATGGAGGCAGGAAAAATAGATGAAAGGCGTATTGAGTGTCAGTGAGATGTTAAAGAAGGTAATAGAGGGGAGAATGTTAGGCAAACGAGGAAAGGGCAGGGACAGGATAGGAATGTTGGACGGGATGAAGGGAGGAAGCAAGTCCAAAGAGATGAAGAGGGACCTGATGCAGAGTAGGGTGCTGGATTTGGTTTTGTTTGGAGTTACAAAATATTTATCTGATAGTTATGTCCATCCAGAAGCCTACCTTAACCGGTAGATTAACTAATAATAAATAATAGTATATAAATTCCTTTTCTCTTCGATGTGTGAATCTGTGCATAATGAATTTATGTCTGTCTACATATATTTATGTGTATATATGCATGTCATTATAAATTTTATACCTGATATAATATGTATTCGAAGAATGGGACTTTAGGTCTCAATTTCACCCAAATCAAGAGATATATCTATCTATTTAATTACACGGAAAAGTTATGCCCTTTCACCGAATTACGTGCGAACAATACGGACGACAAATATAATGGAATACATCTCATCATTAGTAGCAGTAGGAAAGCGCGCACAGGAATGAATAGAACTTGCGATCTCTGGATTGGCCTGAAAGACGGTGCCTGAACAATAGGTAGCCCAAGGATCCTCTTTTCCATTTTTAAGGTCTTATCGTCTTAATTCACATCCTGTGTAATGGTATCGATGGAGGATTTTTTTTGCTTTTCAGTTTCTGCCGTACTGTCCAATTATATTCGAATATCTTGCCCTCCTCTCTTTTTTTCTGCGTCTTCATCTGCTCATTATTGTCGCCCTTCCATTTACGGTTACATTTTCAGGAGTATAGTGTCCACAGCTCTGTCTAATAAGGGTTCATACATTTGATGTAGTATCAGAAGTTAAATGTTTTCCACACTTTTTGTTACCTCCGTTTCTAAATTATATTCAAATTGGTTGTATTTCCTAATAGTAACACAATAATTGTAATAGTGCAAGTGATTCAATAATCTCTTCTGTCTCATTTTGCTGTATTCATGAATTTACCAATAGGAACTCCCGTCGATCGGCTTTTGTGTGGCTTAGAAAATATCTTTGAAGGGAACAGATTCAATTCCTATCTGTGTAGGCCCGAATTTTCGGCTGCACTCGCCTCGGTTTGTATGGCAAGGCACCAATTACTGCGTGAAATCCAGCCGTCACTCACAGTCGCGAGGGGGCAAGATAAATCAATTGCTACTGTTGCATCATGTTATTCTTTTCCACTGCGAATTTAATCTTGGTGGAACTTTCGTCCGTATGATTTCCAAGTGCCTTTTCTTGACAATTGGTATTCGATTATACACGGTGTACTATCAATCCATAAACCATTCCTTCGTGCATATAAAATAAGCGGTCGGATGTTTTATCTGAATAGGAGGATGAAAGGTTAAAGCTGTGCTAGTTGGTTGCCCTGCCTCTTGATCATAAAATATAACAATACAATAATTAAATGGCATATGCTAATATTATTCACCGAATTTAAAAATAAATTGCCTTTTAAATTCGATTTTTGTTTTGCTTTTACCAAACTATTTCTAATATTAAATCAGTTGAAACATAGCAGGGAGCAATATACACAAAACAGATAGATGTTAAATAATTAACACCAGAGAATAATTTGTTACTGCCATTTTGGGTACAAAGTCTCTAGTAAAAAATATTTTACTTTTTAATACGTGATACCTAAATATACCATTTTTTCATAAGATAAGTTTGAATTGGCATAATCTACAATTTAAAAAATAAATAAACACGTTAATTTTTGCATTTCTTAGTATTTAGTAATCTTAGTATTTGAATAATATGAAACATGCTATCAATAACTAGAAATCCGTTGAAGAAGGTGTCACTTGAGGTACTCAGTAAAGCTCAAGGAATAATCAATAGATTTTTGAAAAAGAAAATGTGTCAGAAATATTTTTAAAACTAGGATCCAACCCCTACCAGGCAGATAGAACCTTTTATAGAGGTTCAGAACTTTCGAATATATTTCTGAAGGTTTTATTGTTAACCCTTGCAGGGTCATAACAAAACAAAGTGAAACACGCCAACGCCTCAACAAGTTTGATTAAAAAAAATTATTATGAGCAATCGACACTTTTACCAGAAATAGATCACATTAATCCGGAATTCTTGTGACGAAAGCATCCAAGCGCAAAATCGTATACCACACGTCCTCATAGTGACTATGTAGCGTATGAACATTCTTTTAAATCATTAGAAAGTATTATTTTTGCAAAAGATAATAAAAAAACTCATTCTACCTGGCTTAGACTCCTGCAGAACAAAATTCTGGGCAAAATGCACTGAAATTATTCATTGCAAAAAAAAATAAATGGAATTCTTATTCTACTTTGTGGAATAAATAGTATTGATTTCTAAATCGAAATCTCTTCATTGACACAGAATTTTCTTAAAGTGTCTCGCTTTTTCTGATGATGACTCATCAGAAAATCAGGGAAGTATCTCTTTGCCACATTATTATTAGATGCAATGATTTACTTAATTATTTTTAAGATTGTTAAATTGTCCTCAACGTTTTCCTCACACCTCCATTAGTAATTCCTTAGTAAATTTGAGTGGTTCTATGCGTGATCATTATGGCAATGTATTAGGATTCATTAGAATCTTGGGGAAATATCAGTGGAAGGTTAATGAGGAGTGTTATATTTCGCTAATTCGGCTTAATTATTTATAATATGCTGCTAATATATTTGGGCTTCATGAAGTTGGTTGGGTACCGAGTTAGAACGCTTATAACGTAGAGGAGCTGAACTTGTAAAATATTGTTATAACGACCTTCTAGATGATTGAAGGATCTAGGTTTGGAATGACCAAAGGGACAAATATTAAATTTCTGCTTAAATGTTTTGCAAGAATTAGAAGCAGATCTCTTCTGAAATGATGTTGGAATATATATTTTCTTTACTATGTTCGAATTCCACCACATCACGCCTGAAACTACTCAATATCTACACTACCCATAGTACTTTCTACGGTTGGAGAGATGATGACGGTAAGGTGAGAGAGATCAACGCTCTGGCTTAAGATTTCAGTTTTTTTGGCAAATTGTATTGGATCAGAATAATTTAAAAAGAGGTAGAGGAAAAACTGTTCTCTTTTTCGTTCTAAGTATCCTAGTTCGGTGTCAATAACTCATCCAACCTTATTTCATTGTCCTACTTGTTGCTAGAAGCTGGTCTCTCATAGGTTGAGAAAAATTTTTACCATTTGATATTGTTTTGCATATGCCTTGGAGTTCACGCAATTTCTATCTTTTTTGAATGATTTTACATAATTATTGGTGAAAAAAACTTAATTTTTCATGTTGCAAGCTTCGTGGTTCCCTGCCACATTCCTTATTGGTGGTTTTCTGAGTACCACGTTGATGTAGATCTCCATATGCCGTGTATTCTATTTTAAGGTGTACATATATTCACGAAGTCCACTCTCGTTTATTTTTTCAGAAGTTAAGATTCCTTTTTCTTATGCCTAATTTATAAAAAAATTGATCTCTTAATACGGTACTCTTGTTAGGGCCGACCACTAGAACCCCTGATGGCATAACATAAGTGACTGTTGAGAAATAATGATCGTGGCACGTGGACAGAAGCGGTCAGTTTTCCGTATTGTTACTTTTATCGGGTATATAGTATACAAGTGAATATGTTGGCTAAAATGCCTTATCAACCACCAGATAGGTCATACTACATCAGTACCTGTCTTTTCATTTCTCCTTTTCTATTGGAAGATCTAGGTATCTCGTGCTTGTTTCCAATTCCTTTTCTAATTTATTTTCCTCCATATACTTTAATCTTTTCGCTGTCTCAGTTTTCGTTCTTCGGATCACCTTGGGCGTGCTTATTTTGTCTCTCTATCTCTCTCTACATTGGAATCCTTCCAATTTAAACGCTTTATACGTTAAAGTCGTTCTTTTAAATGTCTCTTTTTTTAATTGTGTTTTTCTTCCTGCAATGGTTCCATATTGCTGTTGTATTATTTCCCAAAGTCAATTGAAAGTTCGCCTAATAACCTATTTTCATGCATTCCGTATATTTTCAAAAAAATATCAACATTCTTATTGATTATGTAATACTTAATATAGTTTGAAGTGAGCATAACCGTTTCAGGCTTAACTTTGTGTTTTCCTTCATGATGAGTGTAGAGAACGAAACGTGGCACTTCCAGATAAAGATTTATTGGAGTATGTGCTGTAATCAGACAGTGCCTGGATTTGACTGTGAAAATAATTTTTAAAATCACGTTTCATACCCAGGAAAAAGTGTTACTCCGACCAAACTGTCCACTAATCCAAATCCAAGCATCAGCATTCGTAAACACGTGCGACCTTTCATGCCATGTTACACAGGGTATGCGATATCCCAATGTCACCACACAACAAACAAGGGGAACTCCGTATTATAAAACAGTCTCCGTAAATAAATTGCAGTCAACAATGGGTACATGGAAAAAATGATTGGCAACTTACTTGTATACAATAGAAAGGAAACACAGATAGCCCAGAAAGCCAAATACCACACATTTGAACTTGACGAGCACCGCTGGCGAAGAATCCCATTTCTTGGCCACATTCCAATCAGTATACGACAAATACTCTCCAAGAGCAAAATCAAGACAGTGTTTTACAATAAACATACTTTAAAAAACATAATCGGTTCACCCAAAGACAAAATTGACATAATGAAACAAAGCGGCGTTTACTCCAACACGGTTTCTCGTACTCTTGAACTCTCTCTTCGAAGTGCTTTTCAACTTTCCCTAACGGTACTATTCTTATCCAATTTCTTGTGTTATTCCTCCAAAATATTTTAATTTATTTATCTCACACAATTCGGTTAACACTGAAATGAGCATGTGTGCGTCATGAATTGTAAAACATTGGTGCATTCGGCGTGAACGGCTGAGGCAAGAAGGTATGCTTTTTCGATTTTTCTTCGTCCATCCTTGCTCGCCCCCAGACATCTTGGCTCCTTGAAAATGTTTCGCACCAAACCCACGAACCCACCACGAAACCATCGAATGCCTCATGATCATTGTACAAGAAGAAAGAAAAAGGAAATCGCTCGGCGCTACGCCTTTTCCTGAAATTATCTTATCTTTGACTTGTGTTTCGAATGATACCCTGCTCTCTGGCCCCACCCAATGGGCCCTCCTTTCCTGTCCCATCATTTTACTACCGTCGCAAGTTTTACAGCCGACTTTATCCCTCGCTCATTTTCTTCCCTTAAGCGAAAAAAATCCTTCCCCTCGCCTCTCGCCCGTCCCTCGCCCTCTCCCCCCCCCCCCCAACCTCCCTTCTTACCACAACATTCCCCAACTCACTACGTATTCGCATCGCCGTTCAAAGGACCCTTAGCGGGCCCATAACTTTCTCGCCCTCTCATCTTTCTTCCTTCTTTTCCGACTCCGATGCCATTTTTCACCGCACTCCATTAATTTTTTAATAGCTTCGCGAACATTATAAAAGTTTGAGCGCCTCTACCGCTGTCGTTACTATTATTTCTCTCGCCGCAAAGGGGGTATTAATTAAAATGGTCGAACGGAGTACCGCTCATGATTCGCTCACTCTTCTTGCGCTTTGGAGTCACCCCCCTTCACCCCCAACCCCCGAACCGAGACGACATCCTTTTCGGTGGAGGCCGCAGCACTCCCCCAACTAATTTTGGCGCGGCGGGGTCCAAGGCAAATCAACTCCCACCCCGTCATTCCACCGGGATGAGGACAGAGAATTTTCGAAACATCCGCGGCAGTGATTAGTTGGGAGTCTAGATAAAATGCCACGTTTTTTACCACTGATCGACCCTGAGAAGATTCATTAGCGGAGTTGCCGATCCCAGTGAAGAATTTGGGAACGTTCGCTTGGGGGTTTTCATTTACATTTTCAGTCATGACTGTATATTAGAGAGATTCTTGTGGATTTTTTTTACGTAATCTTTAAGAATCCCATTTTCATTTTCCCATAGCGGGGGCTTCCTCTGGGGTTGGGCGGCTTGAGTGTCGACCTAATGATCCGTTGGTTGCTTTGATGAACATTGAATCGAACGAGGTAATTTAGCTGATGATCCACGATTGAATACTCCGTTGCTGACCTCATTATTTCACCAATAATAATTTATTTTGAAATTATCGGTGATTTTTTATTTAAATAGTATCCATATTGCATTTAACTTTTGACATTTTTCCTATGGAATAATATCTTTGTTCATGATATCTATTTTGTATCATTCCGTTGATGAGTAACTAACTACAAAGGATCGTTCGTTCCCTGTACCCAAATCAAATAGCTTTCTTGTTCTTCTATTCTAATACTAACGGCTCTCCATTTTTTACCAACATAGTTTCTCTTTGTCGAAGTTTGAAGCAAGTTTGTATGTCATTTAGTTCCCCATTTTTTTATTGAATAGATATTTTCATCTTATTTCTTTTCGTGGCATGGGAAACTTTTTCCACTTCTTCCAACACCCGCTTCAGTCGACATTATTGCTTTTTTATGGCGATATTTCTTCTTACTTCTAACCATTGTTCTGAAGGATGTCTCATTATTTGTTAATCTCCTCGCTCCGGTGTTCTCTGTCAGTGATCAGTAAAAACCTATGAATCTTTGACATAATATCTCATTTTTGTAACAATAGATAATTCAATGATATACCGATTGCAAAGCGAAAAATTGAATTCAGGTTGACGATTTTGTAATCCAAGGTATCCCGAAGAGTCGTTCGTTATGAGTTTTTTTAGAACGTGGGCATCCGTAAATTCTTATCCAAATGAGGGAGAAATTAATGCTAGTTCTTTCAAAAGCATAGCGTGTGTTCTAGAATAGTAGAACAAATATTTCTGCAACAAGAAACTTAAACTATTCTCGAAAGTCTTCAATGGGAATGACCATTGTTACATATGCAAATTGTTGTTTACACGCTTAAATTTGCATCTAGTTTACCGATTATGACCTTTTGATTCTGATTATGAATGGAATTTGGAATTAGTGTTCAACTTGGAGTCATATTATTTGGATTCCATTTATTAAGACTTAGAATAGCGGTACATTTAAAGAATTGGGCTGACTAACCTCAAAACATATTTAATTTCTATGGCTACTCAACTTCGGTGGAATCAAAAGCCCCCAGTAGTATTTATAAATATTTTTCCCCATCTAACTTGTCAGTTTCGATTTTAATTGTAGAATTTTTATTTTTCATATTATGATAAAACCATACACGTGTACCTCTCCAAAAACAGTTATGAGATGTGAGCAAAATCTGTATGATATATTTCCACATGATTTATAGAAACAGTTAACGTAGGAGAAAAAATTAAAACTAAAAAAGGCTGTCAGAAAGGAGATTCCAATGAACCAACACCTTAAAAATCTCAGGGATCATACAAGTTTGCAGGAAAAGGATTTTCCAAATTTTAGCCGGACTAAATCTCATCTTGGTGGCTTGAAAGAGATGCACCAATCTTTGGCAAGGGTACCTAAGTTGATTTTTTCATGGCTAACCTGTCTTTTTTTCCGGCGCAGGCAATGCTTAATTAAATTAGGTAGCTAATAAACTATAAACTGTAAATTGATGACACTATTGGCAGTTAGCATGAAATACTGATTTTGAACTAGAGAAGTATAAATTATGTATCTTTGTTTAAAAACAATCGATTTTTTCCTTCCAAAGGTTTGAAACTGTGTTTTAGGTGCATGAAATTACTCTTTCGTCTATTTCCTTGGGTTCGCTGGGATGGAAACATGTACCCGCTCATATATATTTTGAAGCGAGCAGGCTCTTACCATATTTAATCATTTGATTTTGGCATTATAATATAAGTTTTATGATGTTGCTTTATTACTTTTGGACATTCTGAAACACTTCCATTGACAGGTTCATGATCAAGCGTGATGATTATATCTTGGAATTGTTTGCTTGAGTCTATAAGAGTTACATATGCCTGTTTTTTACCATGCACGGTCATCAAAGAGCGGCAGCGTATCCCTTAACTGGCTACGCCGCCGTTCGCGGATAGTAACAGCATTGCGTAAACCCACCTGCCGCTTTTGGAAATTTCTCATTAAAAACTTTTAACGTGGCGTCATTTTAATTAAAATTCAGTACAATTAATTAATTTCATTATTGTAAACTTTCGTTTTAATCATTTTTTCTTGTTCAAATTGCCATTCAGTTTTTTCCCTGCTCATCCAGCTATATTTATATTGCACCTTTTATTGAATTTTCTGTGCCCCGCTTAAAAATAACAGTGTGTAAGCATACATATCGCGCGATTATATGCACGATATCTTACCATCCCGTTTGGTTCCCTTCGATTTCTCCTCTCCTCCGGCGACTCCATTACTCGAAAAAAATGAAAACACGCCGCGAAATACGCACCGTGGGCTAGAAGGCCCTCCCAGAGGGCGATTTCATTAATATGTGGGCCCCCGAAGGAATCGAATGGAAGAGCAGGCTGCCTTATTCCCAGTCCGCTCGTATACTTCCCGCCTGTCTGTCTGCTCCTCATCACTCTGCCAGCCTCCGCTCTCAGGCACCTCACTCACGCCCATCCCTCGAATGGTGCACGGTGCTCCTCCTTAGTCCTTTTTCTGCGCCATTCCTATGACGCTTGACGTGCTGGGATATTCACTCGCTCGTAAGCGGCCAAGTACATACATACCTCCCGTTTCTCTCTCTCCACTTCTTTATTAAACTCCTCCCAAGTGCTAGGGATACATAACCGAGTTAGATTCAAGGATTTACCTTGTTTTGGCTCCGGGTTAAAATTAATGTCAACACGGAACACTCGGGTGTGTCTATGTCGGAGCTCGCATTTGAATTCGGGATCTTCACCGCGCGGGCGGCCGAGGAGGGGAAGAGAAGGCCCTCCGGGAGTGTCTTATTTACATCTCTCCCCGCCCTCACCCACACAAACTCTTTCGCCGGGATTCTTTTCATGCCCCCATTTGTTATGCCATGCGTCTCATCCATTTCATTCCTCGCCGGATTCTCCGCTTCCTTTCTCCGCTATGCAATTGTTTCGCCTTCGCTCTCTCCACGTCCGTCCCGTCTTGATCAGTGGCGGAGAACGAAATTGGGAAACGTCGACCTCTAAGTCCCTTGGGTTTGTATTCTCCCGCGGAAATTTCGAGGACCCCATTTAAGACAAATGGCTGACGTTCGCCTATTTGCAAATTGTCTTATGGGGAACTAATTGTTTATGGGAACTTATTGTTTGACGAAATTAGAATAAAAATTATCGGAATGATAGTTTGGTTGCATAGTACATATTTTGGACTATTTATGCATATTTGAAGTGAAATTGGGGTTAGACACAATGATAACTCACTAATTATGTCATTGTATGGAATGATTAATGAAAAGTGTTCCTTGATTCAATGATTAAAATAGTAATTCAATGTATATAATATTAACGAGAACATTATAAGAAGATATAATGTTCTCTCGGGTAGTAAACAGTTTATGATTAACACTTGTGCTCTATTACATTTAGAAAGTCTGTGATTTAGTCACACACACGATTAAAATTTAATAAAAGCTCGTTATTAAATGATTACTTATATCTCTGCTTATTTTCGGTAAAATTCGATTTCTGTGGAATGAATTGCTTTGAGATGAAAGACTGCGCATGCGTACTTGCTAAAAAATATACACCATTGCCATGCAACGCGTTCTAATACTTTCGGTATGAATTAAAATATTTCAAAATGGAGATGAGGAATGAAGACGTATTAATATGGCATTCAATATTATGTGGGTCTCTTAATGCTCTCAAAGGAAACTACTACTACCGTATTCATCACACAGTGGTGAATTCGGAATATAATATTTAAAATATTTATTATGCTTATCTTTCCAACTTTAAATCACTATTTCCTGAAATACTATATGAGGCGAGGACCGCTTCTTTGTGACCTCTTTAAACCAAAATCCCATAGAATTTCTCAAGTACTTCGGCAAAAATTTGGATGACTATTCAATCCGGAGAGGGTTAGCGGCTGTTGGTCACCAATCTGAAGTCCTTTTCAATCCAGCCTGCCAAAATTCCAACAAAACGCTTTGGGCGGATACTTTCTATTACATGCTCTCGTGGATCACACTTTGCCTTCTTCTGTAATTCTTCCCCTCCATTTTTCATTCTCTATTTTTTTCTTTAAAACACCCTGCCTCGGAATTAGTCCAATCAAATTCCCTCTTTCATTTTCGAGTTGTTCTTCAAAGCTATCCGTCTCGCTTCACCTATTCTTCTACGTACTTCTTGATTTTTTATTCAGCCTCTTCACTTTATTTTCCTAATTTTTCTTTAGCACCACGTTCCCTGTTCCTGTGTTGTCACATCTTTACATTTTATTTTCCAATTTCTGATGGAAATCCAGTAGTGGCTCTGTCTCATTCAAATATCTCTAACGCACATTGAGACTTAATTCTCTTTTTCAACTCAATGATTTTCAAAGGGCATTTCATTGGCACCTAATTTTGGTCGCCGTCGATATCTGCCCCGGGGTAGCAGCCCTTGGTTTAATGCCTAAATCTCTGCTTCTCGTGTGTGGGACGAATTTGTGATATTCTTACATCTCCTCGCATCTTTCACGTGTATCTTCTTCGTGAGTGATTCTGCAAGTGTGCGTTTTCCACCGCTAATTGTAATCATTCACCGAATTCCAACATCCTTTCACCTTCAACCCCCCCCCCCCCCAATTCAATTCACATTGCAGGCCAAACTGTCTCAATTTATTTTCCTCCTTGCCATCTCTATCGATAGTAACCCAATCTCCGAGTGGACATTCTCATTCCTTAGCAGAGTTTGTTACTTTTGAGACATCTTCATACGCATTCTCTGCTTCTTCTCCATCGTAGTCCGTTGTTGGGAGTAATCTTATTCCGCTCGGATATCCGAGTCGTTAACATCGGAATGATTCTTTCATTGCATTGTGAATTGGAGCTCTTCACTCTCATTTCAGCCCTCCTCCGTAGCATTCTTGTGAGGGCACATGTGGTGAGGGCTCTGCTCTCGCCTTTGTAAGCTTTTGGGGCATGACCGGACAATGCCTGTGATAGGCGACGGACCCTTCGACGTTACGGGAAAGGCCCGGAAGACCTTAAGCGGGAAAGCCCCGGCGAGGCTGTAGGAAGGGTTTCTACCACCCTCGCAGTTTCCCGGGAACCGCCAAAGGGCCTCGTGGGTAATGATCCTTCCTACGCCACCAGGGAGGGAATCCCAGGTGGGAGGAGGGGCTACCGTTCAGGTGATCAGCGTCACGGGGAAGGCCCTAGAAAGGGGTGCCGCCGCGCGCGGAAGGGCTAGCGTTGGTGTGGAGAGTGGTGCTGGAGACGAGAGAGAGTACGAGGGAGGCGATCCGGACCGACGCGATAGAGGGTCCGTCTACTCGTAAAACCTGCTACCGAGACCCTGTGTTCGCCCGTTGGTCGCCGCAGCGCCGGAGCATCCGAGGGACTCCCCGCTAGACCACCACCATCGACGGAGCCCCGCGTTCATCAGTCGGCTGCCAGCACGTCTGCGGATGATCCCCGCCCGAATATTCCCTTTCCCGCGTAAGTTCCCTGTCTTGCCTCTTCCCGGTGTTTGATCGTGTCGACGTTATCAATGTGACCCATCTAATAAACGGCTGAGGATCGCAGAGTGTCTTGCTGGCTTCACTCTTACCCAAAGTCGGGTCGTCCTACCCATGTCCTTACGACAGCATTATGCCCTGGCACACCTCCCTCCCTCATTTCCATTCATGGATCCCGTGTTAATGATTCAGTAGATGCCGCGCCAAAATCCTACTTCTTCAGACCATTTCATTTTACTTACACCTGAGATGTCTAGCTCCATTTTACGCATGTGCATCTACACAATGCCCTGTAAACCGCCGCAAGGGCGTGTGGAGGGAGGTTTTAGGTCACGACCCAGAAAACAGAATAAAATCTCTTGCGTAACAGAAAAATCTATAACTTTACATTCTCTTCCTAGCTAGCAGTGAACGGACAATCCAACTCCCAATCTTAAATTAACCAACGGATTCCCGTTCAGGTAATTTTTAGCGTGACTACTATGTGGTGAGTTCCGTTGTCTCGACCACATTGGTCTACATGGACAGTGATGTGAAGAATGGGTGCCGTTCCCCCCACCCAACTCTCTTCTCAGTTCTCAGTTTGTTGGCACTACTCGCCAAACCACTGCACCTTGATAGGGCTTCGTAGATTTTTGGTTTTCTCTCCAGAGGATGGTACATGTTCATCCGAATACCGACAATGATTTCTTACCGCATCTTGTATGTCGTGTACATTAGATAATTTCATTTACTAATCTCATTTTCTAGAGTTTTCATATATTTTTCGCTGGGCGTGCATGGTGGATCCAATATCTGCCACGGATTGAGCATATTATGATTATATTTTCAAATGTCGCTTTTACTGTTTAAAGCATTTTTAGTCTTAGCAGTAAATAATTTACATTTATAATTATACCGACTATTGAAAATGTGAACGCATTAATTTTTAATTCGTATCTCTAGTAAAGATAATGTAATTTATATTAATAAATAGTTTTCGCAAAATTCACTGGGACTCATGGAATTTTGTAATAAGTTCGTATATTAAACCTTTACCCAAATTGTTGAATAAAAGTATTCGATATTCGGATAAAATCTTTCAGAGTTTTAAATGCCATGCATAACAATTTTTTGCCCTCACTTTCAATTGGATTTTAGTTCATTTGAAATAGCGTATTGAGATATTGTGACTTAATGAGAGCCGTAATGGCCGTTATTTTTACTTTATTGCTCGTACATTTCTTTAATTTTAATTGAAACTGAAGAAATCTCCTGTCTGAATGTAAACGGCTGTGAAGTAAATTAATGTTTAATCAATGCACGTCCTGCAGGACACCGATAAGATTAATGTGTTTCCCGTCCTCCAATTAGTAATCGCTCTCCTGCCGCAGCTTCGCAATAACAACGTCTCTATGTACCCCCAAGGGGAATTGATGGCACACCCACATGCATCTCAGCCTTTGTAAAGCTTCGCGACATATATTTTGTGCGCCTCGATGCTGCAGCCGTGATGTGTGTGTTGGGGGCGGGGGGGCGATGGGGAGGGGTGGGGGCGATTGGGAGGGGGGCCATTCCCAATCGGGAGGCTTTTGATGTCGCAGTCCGCGTGAAACGCTAAACAACTAAAAATCTCAATTGAATAAACATACGAGCGAATGGCAGCGAGGGAGTATTTTCCAATATTTTTAGGGAAAATCTCATGCATTTGTTGGAGAGGGAGAGTCCGTTTTTGTAGCAGCGGAATTAAACTGGGTTCGAATGATGAACGTTTCCACTCGGCCCCACCTTTTAAATCGTCCGAGGCATGGAGCTCATACATTCACTGGACATGGGTTCCCATTAATTTGAAGATTAATTGAAGAAAGCTCGCTCGGTGGTGCAAAAATCAAATCGAGGAGACTTCTCTTTTAATTTTCCTCTTGAATGAAAAACGAAAGTATTGATTAGTTTCATCCGTACCAAAGGTTGTGCTCTATGAAAGCACGATTATGTTCATATTACGTTACCATTGACTTTACAAACACGGCGTTTCATTCCACGGTAATATTTTTCTTAATTTTAGCGTCTATTATGAGATATTACGAATCGCCTATTCTTTTTAGAACGATTATGAGTCATATAAATTTCATATCATAGTCAGATTGTAGGATTCGTAGATACGACAGTTGGTCTCTGATAGTCCGATGGTCAAATCTAACGTGATTCGCGGGAATTCTATTGTCAGGGTTATATAAATGAGAGGGGATTAGTATATTCTAAACAATCTAATATTTGGTTTTCTCTTGAATAAAAATCACATCCCTATTTTGATAATTGAAAACTACAATTAATCGGCGTTTCATGTAGAATTGGAACGAGTAATCTATTAAAAAATTGCTTAATAAGATTTTTCTCCATAATCATTATATTTAATTATATGATATGCATTATAACGATTATTTTTATTTGGTTAGATCTAGAGCTTACATTTCAAGCCGAAATGCAACGCAGGAGTGGGTGGAACTGTTATGTTTTGAATCTTTAATTGTAAACTTCGGTAATTATGTAGTGTTTGTGTAATTATGATCCTCGGACTATTCAAAATTAATCAATAGGTCGTAAAACTATGGTTTTTCTAAATCCGAAATTATCATTGAATATTTTTATATCATTTATCCATTTAAACTAAGACTAATAATCTAAAACGATATAGAATTTCGGTCGAACAAGTCCTTTAAAAAACATTCGGTATTCATTTTTGCAGGCGTTGGGCAAATACGGGAATTGAGCCGAGGCAATTTATTCGCAGGTTCAATCATAATGACTCGACATTTCCTCATTTTCAGTGAACTTCTCATGCTCTCGCATTGTCGCACAATTCCCATGGACTTATTTGGGCCGAATGAACTCAGATAGACAGAGTAATAGAGCACTTTGAAAATTCTCGAAATTCAATGCATTAAAATTATTGAGCCCTATTAATTTTCGAGTTTTGCGGAAAATTCAGACATATAAAAACGTTTTAATCGGATTTCCCGGAAACTCCAAGTTTTTCGCCCTCGTTAAGAACTCAAAACTTCAAACAAGCTTAGTCCGGGGATTAATATGGGTCACGCCAGTCACGCTTACTTCTTATCAGGTTAACTTACAATGAACAGAAGCATATTGGCTCGTAGAAGCTGGTTATTCGTTGACTTGTGGTGACGGGGTGGTTTTTGGAACGATGCCCAAGTCGGTAGGGGATCGTTATCTTAAACTTTCATAGACGGCTGGTGGAGGTGACATTTTTAAAAGATCTCAAATTACAACATTTTAGTCTCCTGAGGACCATATTCTGAGAGGATTTTCGTGCATGAGTGAAAACACCTAACTCTCGGAGGAATAATGCTATGCGAGAGAACGTACCGTCCAATAATATTTAGAATTAACATTTAAATGCGAGACGGGGCGTCTAACCGCTTCATGTCCCAACTACGTGCATTTGGGAGAAATGAAGTTGTGAGTTGAGAAAGTGCCTATATCGGGTGTTATCTTGCTTGTCGCGTATGCCATCATTCCTGTGGAGTGCTTCGTGTTCCTAATTGAGAGAAAGGGCCGTTTGACTCACGCACGTGAGGGATAGGGGAGCTGATGGCGGAGGGGAGCATCGGGGGGATGAAATGGGAGATGAACTGAATCTCATTGTGCCTGACTCGGTATTCTTAAACCATACATGCATCTATTTCTCAGATTTAATATTGCCTTTTGATTCCTAAATATGACACAGGAAAAAAACTGTCTTTTTGAAGGAATTTGTAGTGTTCTTAGGTTTGTAGGTAGTCCGCATTACTTTACATGAAATGAAGTGTTTAAACTTTTGGTATTCTTCTTTATTTGATTCAATAACCAAAACCTAAGCTATCGGTTCCTTTTGTGAATACTATGATAGAATTTTCCTATCATCTCTTCTTTCCGTAAGTTATTTAGGAGTTTCCTGTGTTTTCACACACACACGTGTCACCACCCTTAGTTTCATGGACCACGGAAGGGAAAAGAAAAGTTATATTGAACTTGAGATGATATGTTTTTGTTCGTATTGTCTCCAGGAATTTGTTTACTTAAATCCCTTTTATTTAGACGGTAATCTCAACAAATTAAAGAAACTGAATTCAGTGATGCCCTTCAAACGGTGTCAAATGAATAAACGAGGAAAACGAACAAGGAACGGCCTCTGATCTCCACAGATCATCATTTAATTATCTCGCCTTGTTGACAATTAGGCAATATGTGGGAACAAAAGTATAACATTTGCAGCAGCGTTATACGATTTAACAGAACACACGGGAATCCCTTGAGTTTTTTCTATCTAGTTCCAATTTTCAAATGACTTGCGACATATCCTATTCCTTCTAAATTCTCTCGTGAAATAACGAAGTGGCGGGCACCCGAGTCTATAAACGTCCGCTACTCCAACCTGCTTTGGTCCATCTACTCTGCCCAAGTGTTGCGTTGACCGCGTTGAACGTACGCACGTTGGGAATATTCGTAGTTTACCTATAAATTCCGTTTTTCGTGCACTTTCCCGCAATCGTTAAAACGTAGCACGGAGCCTATCGAATTGTATCCACGCACATGACTGAATAAGACTTCCTTTTTCCGTAGGTGCCCTTTATATGAGAGTACCACCTCTTTCCCCTTCATTCCCTCGATCTCTTCGAAACCATCCCAAGGAACCCTTGACTGCGCACCCCTTTCAAACCCTTTTCGTTCTTACTTTGATATGCACCAGTCGCGGGGGTCTTAAAAATAAAGCGATAGAGAAAATCGGGAAATGAAGACTTCATATTTTTATTCTACGAGGATCACATTAGTTTTTGCATGGTGGTGTCATCGCTCTGTGACCATCTTCCACGATTATTTCACTCTTGCCTCTGTCTCCCGTGACTTCGCCTCAAAACTTTGAATTCATAATGTGAGGACAGGAGCTAAATGAAGCCTGGCAACTCATTTAGACCCTCACTTTTTATGGCTTTCTATTTAAAATGTGATAAAACGGCGCCACCGTTTCATCTTTCTCTCTTTTATTTTCTGTTAATTTTCCACCCCGAGAGGAACTTATCCGAAAACAGAATTTCTTGATTTTTGATTTTATTGCAAATTACGTAAGACTTCTACCAATTCTTTCGCTGTTCATATTCATAACAGAAGTAAAAACCTATAAAATCGAGAGCGGCGGTACCGGAAGAAACGTTTTCACGAACCTACAATAAAATCAACACGAGAGAATAATTTATTGTAATTTTTATTTTCTAAGACTATGTTATTTGATTGAATCAAGCAAAAAGTTACCAATTTCATTTATCATTCGATTGAAACGACTTACTTCATTTTATTAAAATTATTACTAGTTTTATACTCAATGGACATTTTATAAATTTAATTAAAAAGTTAAATTTTAATAAATGTTACTCCTCATTATTTTAAGCTTATTCTTTCATGCAATGCAAAGTGTTGGAATGCGATAGACGAGCATTGAATGACACTTGCGCTGGATACTATGAATGAAATAAGAGGTTAGCCAAGGACAGGGTATCTGAGTTCGCTCGTAGAAACCCAGGATTGAGATCCCGTTGATATTGATGGCAATTCTTTTATAATAAGACTTCTGTAGAACAGCGCATGCACAATACAGAGCCCTCTTTGAGCTGGATGCAACATTTTGAATGCGTCTACATTTCAAAATTCGTCTTGCCTCAAAAATTGAACATTCAGCTCAATAAGGGAATCTATCCATTCTCTGCATTAAACATATCATTGTTTCGTTCCTATCCCCTTCTTTATTTCCTTCCCTGCCTTCATTTCCCTTCCGCCTTCGCCCTAACTACTTCCGCAGCTCAGCGTAGTGGACGAGTTAAGAATGACGTTAAACGCCTCCCTTAACCCTGTCACTCTGCCGCTGCATGCGGGAGGGGGTGTTGAACGGAGCGAGATCAAATCCGAGCGCCAAAACCGCAGATCCCCGTGTGTTTGCCATTTCGCCCTTACTTGCGTTCTTTCCCGCAGCGCGGTGCTTTGCCGATGCGCCTCTCTCTCCACCCGGACAGATTCGCTCAGGTCGCAGGGGGGGGGGGGAGAAGGGATTCGGATCCCCCCGGCAAGCGTCGGCATTGTGATGTGGGGGAGGGGCAGGAACGGGGTGAGAATGCGACAGAGTGGTGGATTCGTGCGGTCTTCCCCCCGAATTAAGGTCGTCGTCCCGTGGGTGGACGCGGCGGGAACGAAGGGAGATTTGTCCGGGGGAGTATTTCGCGGGAGAGGGTTGAAGCGGATATCCCTCCATTGGGAGGGGCGGCGTGTTTTCGGCTCTTAGTCCAGAGTCCCTTTCACCTCGTCCCCCGCTCGGCAGCAATTAGAGCCGGCACGTCGTCCGGAACGCGACAGTCACTCGTTAAGTGACGCCTTTGGGCCGTGAATGGCGGGCGGTGGTGTAAGGGAGGGTTTGGCTCGACGAGTGTTGTGGGCGTGGGGAAGCGTCGAGGAGTCCGCAGGGAAAAGAGGGGGAGCTGGGCCCGCTGAGAGATGGCCCGTGGAAGAAGGGAAAGGCGCTCGGTAATGGAGATGGGCGTCTATTAGTGGCGAGAGATGGATTGTGTCGAGGTGGAATGGAGGGAAAGGGAAGATGGGGGTGGGAGGCGAGAGGTGCGTGGGCGTCGTTATTGGATCACGAGGGTTGGAGCGGTAAAGTTGGAACAGATCTCCCTTTAAAGGACCGTGTTTTATCGAGGGGAAACAACGCTGACCATGTTTTTAGGCGTCGAGCACGAGTTTTCCTTTCTTTCGACGGAGAGGTCTCTCGAGGGCGATCTATCAACGGCGCTTCGATCGTCGAGCGCATTTTGCTGAGCGGGCATTATAAAATAAGTGAATGCCGTTGAATAAGTGACGTCAGATATCGTTATGCACATGTATGTAGATACTTTCTACTCGATACCTTATACAAAGTTCAGTAATTGAGAGGTGCATTGGTGTTCTAGTTTGTATCAGAATAATCGGAATTTCGTACATTTCATGAAGATTGAGGCCCAAGAATAAGTAACTTTTATTCTGCTGTTTTCTAAAACTCCAACGTGTATTTGCAAAAGAGCTCTGCTCTAATTAATGCGTGGCTTCCGGTGCTCTATTACCGCGTATCTTTTCTTCTAGCGGAACCAGTTTCTCTCCCTTTGCAAGGGATATCTTCAGGTCTATGTTCGACCTTGTTATTGCTCTTGTGGTGGTAGTTCTCTGAGTATTTCAATGTACGACTAAAGACTTGCAATTAGGAAATTCCGGTGCCCATATTTACATTAGATGCAGCACAGGTCGTGGTGAGGTTCAAACCCACAACCCATTGGACGAATTACTGATCTAATTATAATGATAAAGGGATTGTGTTCGCGTTGGTTCGTCAATTCAGATGACAATTTTGGTGGAATTTTCATCGGTCTTCATCAGGCCAGAAGTGACCTGGATGCATTTTTTTGTAGTCCGTCAGTCTCGACCGCCCTGACCTTTCACTTTGCTTTCTCCCCGGAATATTCACGCCCAAGGGTAAGGGGTCTCCGTCCTCTCTCTTGAAGTCAATCGGCGCCTTGGTGATTTCTGACTTCTCTAAGGAGCCAAGTACCACGGATTCTTCTTCTCTGATTGGTTTGCTCTACTTTTTTTATTAAGATCTGGTCATATTTCAGTATTCTTTGGGAAAATATTTATTTTTCCATCATATTTATTTTCTTTTGTTGAAGTTTTATTTTTTGTTTCGCGAACTTTTTCCTTATGTGAACGTTATGCTTCGCCGAAAAAAACAAGAAATAACTTGTTATCATAAAACTATGATCACATTCCAACCAAAAACTCGAAAGAAATAACTATTACCTTAATCGTTATTTTTTAGCGATGGAAAATTCACTTAGACTACCTCTGTTTTCAATTTCGTTGATTTAGTTGACCTGGTAACATTCAGATTGTTGGGCATAAATAAGAGATGTGAAAAATGCAGGTGACACTTTAATATTGCATGGTTAGCAAGTTGCGATGGTCGATTATTACGAGAAGTGGTTCATGATTCGCTCGCACGTGCCCTTCTTACAGCCACTCCACGTGACTCGTGTATCTTTCACCTCGAATGTGTACAATCCCACTTTAAGTCTCTTCAAGGCATCCGGTTGATGAATTTTACGCGCACAAACTCGAGGGAATTGTTGGTTGTAATACGGTAGTCACACGTGGTTAATATTTCCGTAACTTCCTCGTAATTGCCCTTCTCAATGGTCGCGAGCATTTGAATTCTGTTTCGCATGCTTTTAGTCCAACACTCCGTATCAAAGAGCCGGTGCAATGGTCACCCTCTAGTGTCTCGTCCTCACATTAATCCATCCGAAACACCGTTACCATGGCCATCCCGGGAGCACAAACACCCTCTCCGTGGAGGGGAAGCAGGGTGGCCAACAAAGCGGACGGTGTGGGGGCCATGGGGTCGCGGTGCTCAAAGCGGCGCTGACTGTGTGTCCTCGGACGACCATTTCTCTTGCGGCCTCTCGTCACTCGGCTGCCCTCGAAAGCGACCCGTTTAAACGCCATACACGCGAATACACACACACACACACACGCACAGAGGAGTCCATGGCGCGGAAAACAAGCGCTTTATCCACGTGTTCCTGAGTCCTCCCTGGGTTCCTCTCATTCGCCTGTCCACTCATTCGCCCCCCCCCCCCAGGACCTACTCCCCCCGCCCACTCCCACCCCCGAGAGCCAGAAGGGTGGCCGTAGTTTTTCAACGGGGTCGTGTTTGTGGCTTTGGATGGGAGCAGAGAAAGGGCTGCCGCAGTCGTTAACTCACGTTAACATGCTAAAGAGCCGATGTGAAACAAGAGGATGGATGGGGGAGGTAAATAAGAATTTACGCTGTTTAAATGATCTAAGATGCCAGAAATAAGATTAAGAGGCTGAGTTAGCGCAATTGCTCTGCGTTCTTGAAGTACTCTTCTGCGGCTAACGCGAGCGGTATGCGTAAAAGTTATTATGAGCTATTTTATATGTTAAGCCGCGCCTCAGCGCCACAAGTGATTTACGAATACAGCTGTTATGAGCGCCCGATAAGCGCCTGCATTATTTTTCTGTGGAAACTCTCAGACGTAGTAAAGAGCCACTAAGTCCCATTAAGGACCGAATTTTACGATTGAATATAACGTCTCGAGGGCTTCGCGGCTGTTTTTAGGAAGTGTTGTGGAATATTCGATATATTTTTTCACGCAGCATATGGATTTATGAGAGTTTTTGGAGTGCTTTCGAAGAAATTACTTGTAATTCGCAAATAACAAATGATGGAATGGTTGTGATAATGGAGTTTTTCTTAATTGAATTCCTTTGAGGATGGTAATAGTTGCGCAGTATGTTTGGATTATTTTGATGAATCTGGGAAAATTTCAAGCGCGCGGTATAAAATTAATTTCACATTCATATGGCAATAATTAATGTAGTCAGTTAAAATTATAGAACATTTTAAAACTAATGTTTTTCTATTGATATAACAATCATAAATTCAAGAATCCTTTTTATTCTTATTGCCGAAATGTAAATCAAGAGAAATTGTATGAAACTTACTTGGATACATATTTAAATTTATCGTGCAAATATTAAATATATTTATTGTTATTCGAGGAATTACTTAAACACATAGATTACAGAGCAGGAAACGCATAACATCAAAATTAATATTTTTAGCATTATTGCAGGTTTAAATTTTATCTCTTTTTAAATATGGTTAAAAAGTAATTTATATGTGCCTCTGAGAGGTCCTTGGCTGTGTGTCTACTTCAAAAGTATCCCAAGTTCGGGGATCATTTTGCATCGAAAACAACCACACGGTTGAAGATTCGTTCTTATTTTATCTACGCATATAAATATAATTCTTCTTGGGCCATAAATCCCTAAATCTCTTTAAATTGATGGATACTCGTCCTATTAGATTTGCTTTAAAAAAATTGAGGTTTCCGGCCTGTTTCCCAAATGCTATGAAAAGAAAAAGTTGTCGTAGACGTAGAAATAAGATTGCTTTAGAACCTTCTAATGAATACCTTCCAATGACCTTTCGCCCTCGTTACTCCAACGCTAGAGTTGGAAATCGTGCCCTTTTCCCAGTCCGCAAAGAATGTGGGCGAAGCATAATCTTTCTACTATTTTTGCAGATGGCTTATTATGAACAGGGTTTTGAATTATTTACTTACTTGTTGACGATCCTTCTATCCCGTTCGTTTTAAACATTTGGTAAAAATTAGGTTGATTATATTTTGAATTTGTATGGTGAATTATTTTAATCTGAATTTTACACAAGAACGAGTTGTTTATTTACAGTTCTTCTTTTAGATGTGAAAGCAAACTTTCATCAGAATAGCTCGTCGAAAAGGAGGCAAGGGATTGATTAGAGGAGCCTCTGCTTTGTTTTAAGATTACTAAACACAAAATGTGTGTAAATAAACGACGCAAATCCTTTCCTGAGCAAGATATACCAATGTCAATCGACTAAAGTCAATGTAGTCACTATTTCTTTTAACACTTGGAACTTTATAAGCAAACAAGGTGGCAATGCGAGTAAAAAAGTAGACTTCAGAGGGGAGGGGAAGGAATGCAGAAGAATATATTTAAACCCTAACCGCTGCGATCTTTTTCAGTTGATTATCTAATTTTATTTTCCAGTGAATTGTTTCCCTCCCTCTTTCTTTTTCCAATATTCATTGAAACTTCATCTCTCCGCGTCTCAGTTTTTCCACTTCTTTTAGAAATGTCCTCTAAAGGCTGGCTATTTTTATTCGCAGACTATTTTCAAATGCAATGATATATCAAAACGTTATCAGCATGTTTTTTTTAGATTCAAAACAAAACCCTAAATTCATTCTTGGAGAATATGTTGGCTATAGCATGCAGAATTGATTTGCAAACGATGTATGGTTGAAGTAACGGTTACGGAATTATTGGTGTGTGTGAACTCGTTATCGCATATACCGTTATACTATAGTTTAGGTTGTTTTATCAAAATAAAATATGGGAACAATCCCTGAATTTAAAAAAATACGTGTTCCAGTGAGATGCGGATAGGGTAGAGATCTGGACCACAGGCCATCCGGCTCCCCGTTCGATTCCCTGGACGTCTCTGGAACCCGTCGTCTTTACTCAAATAGTGTTATTTTTTGGATCAGCGTAGGAAACCACGAGCGGCACAGAGAAAAGTACTGTTCCCACAACGGTGGTTATTGTGTCCATTTGGTATTCAGTCTCGCGAATGTTAGACTCTCCTTTGGTACGCACTGCACGCTGCTGACCTCTGGTCATGTACCTTTACCACTGTAATGTTTAGGTCATCATTTATGTTTCATCAGACTGGAAGTTAAAAGCGCATATTATTATATTATTATGTTTTAGCTCCGAAAAGTGATCACTTTGTTGTGATAGGTCTACATGAGTTCCGATAAGTACAATCGTCCATTAGTTAAAGAATCCACCATTCCTTTCGAGTCATGCCTCGCTTTTAGCCATTCTAAACTTTTCTAGCGAAAGAAAGATGGAGTGGTTCTAAGTAAACCAAAGGAATTATGTCGGCTTTGACGTGCCAATTAAATGTGTTTTGCCAAAGTTTACCAGATCCATTGCGCCTGAGCAGGGCCCACCTACGAAGATCCGAATACGCTCCCAGCTTCGCGTATCGTTTAAGCCCCTCCTCCACAATCTCCCTCGCACTCCGCTTGATGCGTATTTCTTACTCTTTCGCCTTGGACCAGGGGCGTGCCTTGATGCAAGTAGGTAAGACGTAACAGCTCGTGAATAATGGCGACCTTCCAAAAGACATCGCCGCCTCCCACTTCCCCCCCGCGAAAGCTCCCATCCCGTCCCACCCCCCTCTCCCTTCCTAAAGTACGAAATGTTTGCGGATTTTCGGATGATTTGTTGTTAGACGCCCGCCTCCGTGGGGAAGGGCTGCAGCGGGAGAGATGGGGGAGAGCAGGATGGAGGCGAGGGTCACGTGATAACTTTCCCAGAGGGATGACTCTTGAGGAGATGCTGCCCTTATCCTCGGGGGAGGGTGGCCGGGGGAAGAGGTTTCAAAGGGCTGGGGGCCGGGCGCGGGGAACGGCATTGCATGGAGCCGAGGGTGGGCAAGGGTGGGTGGGTGGGTGGACTCGGGGCGCCCAGAAGTGTTTGTTTTCGTAAAGGCTCCACGGTTTATGCCACTGGGTTGGGAGATTATGCGGCGAGAGCTAAACTCTGGGCCCGAACCGTCTGCGGGTTTGTCATGGAGGGACGAAGTGTAAGGGAAATAGCAATTCCCGCCTTGCCCTCTGCTCACGACAGGATAAGAGAGGAACTTTCTAGAAACGTCCTGATGATTTAATTACTTCTTCCACCCTGAGTTTGGGTCGATTTGACAGTTACAACATACCACGAAACGCATATATATATATATATATATATATATATATATATATCATATATATATATATATATATATATATATATATATATATATATATATATGTGTGTGTGTGTGTGTGTGTGTGTGTGTGTGTGTGTCCCGGTCGAGGAAAATATTTTTACATTAGTGGTCTGCCTGATTCCGCCTTCCCCACCTCTTCTGTGTTCGTCCTTTATGTGTGTTCCTTTCCCCTTTCCTTATATCTATTTCCATGTGAATGAATATTTGTTCGCCGTATGGCGGGATTTCGTGTTTGAATGTATATATTTATGTTAGGAACAGATTTAGGAACAGTGTGGTAAATTCGCACAGTTTCCCGGGAGCGGATGCGGACCCTAACCACAATTTAGTTGTTATGAAATGTAACGTCCGTTTCAAAAAGATACGGCAGAGGCGGCAGTTTAGAAAATGGAATATAGAAGCATTATATGGATTAACGAGGAAGAAGTATCAGGAGGCTGTAGAGGAAATCATGGATGATGGTAAAGAGCTGAGTACTATCGAAGAAAAATGGGAATGTATCAAGAAAGTGATATTGAAAGCCGCAAAAGACACTAAGGGAACCGTTAACGGGAATAGGATAAGGAAACTAAGGGTCACCGATGAGATGATTGCAAAGATGGATGAGAGAAGAATATGGAAAAATGTAAACACAGAGTTAGGCAAAATGAAGTACATAGAGTTAAACAATGAATTGAGAAGGGCCACAAATAAAGCAAAATAAGAATGGTGGAAAACAATGCGAGGATATGGAAAGTTTACAGAAGAAGGGTGAAATTGGTGCTCTATACAGCAAGGTTAAGTTATTATCGGGAAGTAAGAAGGCAAGATCTGTGCTAACAGTTAAAGATGAGTGGGGTAAGATAATAGTTGAACCAGGAAAAATCCAAGAGAGATGGAGGAATATATAGAAACACTGTACGGTAAAGAACATAGGCCGACAACGTTAGACATAGAAAAGGAACATGACGTAGAAGAAGATAGCTTAGGTCTAGGCATATCGACGATGAAATAGAAAGGGCATTAAAGGAAATGAAAGCAAATAAGGCCGTGGGGGTGGACAACATTCCTGTGGAACTGTTGAAATGTTTAGGAAAATGCGGGAAGAAGGCCCTATATGGACTGATTCGTTGTATCTATGAAGAAGGAATCTGGCCGGAAGGTTTTTTGAGGTCAGTGTTAGTTCCTATTTCGAAAAAGATAAAGGCTACAGCATGTGAGGATTACAGAACAATAAGCTTGATATCCCACGCAGCTAAAGTTATTCTCAGGATCGTCAACAAAAGGATAAAGAGTAAGGCAAATGATTACTTATGGGATGATCACTTTGGATTTCGGAAAGGAAGAGGTAGCAGCGGGTCGCGGTGGTCTAGCGGGTAGAGCGTTGGACTGCTGACCAAAGGGTCCCGGGTTCGATTCCCGGGCAAGGCACTTTGGGAACCTGCAGCTCCACCCAAGCTAGTTGATTTTTCGGGTACCAGATCTTCCTGGGAAACCATAACCGGCACAGGGAAAGGAACTGGCCCCCCTACCCTGATGTGTGAATATTCACACGCCGTCGGGCTTGGTACATGGGTGAGCTCTACCATCACCTACTAAACCGACCTTCGGGTTGATTACTGTGTTTATGGTTTTTTATGGTTAGTTCCTATTTCGAAAAAGATAAAGGCTACAGCATGTGAGGATTACAGAACAATAAGCTTGATATCCCACGCAGCTAAAGTTATTCTCAGGATCGTCAACAAAAGGATAAAGAGTAAGGCAAATGATTACTTATGGGATGATCACTTTGGATTTCGGAAAGGAAGAGGTACGCGTGATGCCATTACAGTAATGAGATCACTAATCGAGAGGAATATAGAATACAATCAGGACTTAATTGCCTGTTTCGTAGATTTCGAAAAAGCGTTTGTGGAGTGAATTGGGAAAAACTAATGAGTATATTCAAGAAAATAGGAATAGATTGGAGAGACAGGAGTATAATCCGCAACCTGTACATGTCTCAGACTGCTCAGGTGCGAGTGGGGAACGGAGAGTCCGGATAGGCAGTGTCAGGAAGTGGTGTATGGTAAGATTGATTATTATAACCGGTGCTCTTCAAAGTATATGTGAAGGAAATTATTAAGGAGGCATGGGAAGAACTAAAGGTATGACGAATATGGAGGCTGGGGCATCGTTACAGTATTGATTTTGGCCAAAAATTCACGAACAAGCAAAGAAGTGTGAGCTGGTGCATTATCGTGGTGCAAAAGCCATGAATTGTTTTTTCACAGAGCCGGGCGTTTTTTTCGATATGCCAACATCATCAGCGACCTCTCTAATTGTGATTCGACGATCGTTCATAACCATTTCTTTCACTTTTTCCACGTTTTCATCGATTGTTGATGTGCTGGGGTGTCCAGGGCGTTCGTCATCTTCAAGGTCTTCACGGCCTTCTTGGGAAACGCTTATACCATTCGTAAACTCTTGATTTATTCATAGCAGACTTACCATAGGCTTTTGTTAACATTTCACACACTTTGTTACACTTTATTTCATAAGCAAAATTTGATACGAATTCTTTCATCCATTTCTTTTAACAAACGAAAATCGCCGAGGGCATAAAACACGTCTAACCTTAGTGGCTGTCACAGACAAAGTCCACAATGAAAACAGCTGAAAGTTATATCATACTTCAGGGGCAAGTATACCAACATAATAAAAAAATGTTTGACAAATGGACTCTCCAAGCCCGCGAAATGAAAAAATTCTCGTTCTGTTTTGAACACACCTCGTATACATTCTCAGCTTCAATGCAGGATGAACAAATATAATTCATTCACTCATAAATCGGCAAACACTCTTCAAACGAATGTATCGCATTGAAATTTCCAGAAAGCAGTGAATATTTGAGCTTAATTTTCACATGTTACTAAATTAATAAAATGTTTTGCATAGGTATAACTTATTTCTGCTAGCGTTTATGCTTCAGATCGGTGCAGCGACCCATATTCATTCATATGTGAAAAAACACGAAGAGTATCCATCGCCAACGCAGTCGCATCCAAACATCGCCCATCTCCTCTAGTCATCTCCTCTTCTTTGTCCCCTGACGCAAGAGTTGGTCTTTCGTCTTAGTCCCTATTTTGAGAAATCGATTAACTTCTATTTTTAGGTGAGAGACGAGAAGCCGCACTTGCTTCTATGGGTCGCTGCGCAGTCTCTGCATGCACGGGAACCTAAATCGTATTCCGGGAAAGATGTGCAAGAGAAACAAATGTGTATCTGATTATACATATATATATATTTTAAATAAATATATAGATAATTTCTTCGAAGTAACACGGAAGTGTTACATATATAAAAAAATATTTTAAAATATGTATATATGTACATTGGGTCGCGGTGGTCTAGTGGGGGTAGAGCATTGGACTACTGAGAAGGGGGGGAAAAGGGGGGAAAAGGGGAGAAAAAGGGGGAAAAGGGGGGAAAAAGGTATTCGTGGTGAGGGGTTTAGAGGGGTAGTGTTAGGCGCGGGAATTTTAAAAAAGGTGGGAATGAAATGGAAGTTGTTGGGGGCGGAGGGGGATGAAATTATGTGTATAAAGGGGGCAATTGGTGTCTAATATTAATACCTGGGCGATTCCAGGAATCCAAGAGCCAGATGAAAGCTTGCTCTAGTGTTTTGAGTTTCAGTGGAGGTTCTGAGTGTGGGAGGGATGCTAAGACGGATACTTTAAAACATTAGTCAAAGGGAGTGTTGTGTTCGGAGGCATGTTTGGGGATTGGGAGCATACCAATAAGGGAGGAATTGTTACATGGGGCTCGATGATTTATAATTATAATATTAAGGGTTGTGGTACACTGTCCATATAAAAGGCAGGGCAAAGTTGGCACTTGAGTAGGTATACAACATTGCTGGAGGTACACGAGAAGTAGGAATTTGGTGGGAGAGAGTTAAAGAGCGGGTGGGAGAGGGATGGGATTCTGGTTTGGAAAATAGGGCATGTTTATTTAAGATTCAATTTTTCATTTTCTTTTTCTCTTCGTTGAAACAGTGTAATTGCCTTTAGTCTTTAGGTATTTAAATAAAAAGTGGAAGTAGGTTTCCCTCCAGTTTTCTTGATGTTTTTGTAGAGGTTTTTGTAAATGTATTGACTGTTCAATTATCTATGAGTATTTTTCAATCCGCCAGCCTTTAGTCTACTAATGGAGAGAAGTAAAAAATGAAGAAACAAAAGATTTTAATTGTGAAACCTCAATTTTGCAACTGTTAACTTGCTAATTTTTCTGTTATATTAATTAGAATGCTTTTAAAGCAGGACACTTGCATGTATTATTAATCTAAGTTTGAGCATGACGCCAGTCAACTGTCTAGGCTGAAAATTTCATTTAAATTATTCGTTTACTTGTTTATTTCCGTCAAACTTCCGAGTTTGAATATTTTTTCTTCATCTAGCAGCTAGCAAGGCATTTATTATGGCTTTCTCCTATAAAAAATGTAGCTATTTTGATCGTCGGACCACTTTGGTGGGCATATAATCCACATGTGAGACATTATTAAGGTTCCCAACATAAATATTTTAATTAAGTCAAAGCAGTAGCTTTATACAATAGAAGACAGACTGTAGAAGCATTTTCAAAGGTAATCACGATGCTTACTTTTAGAGTATTTTCCAGGTTAAAATTTTGAAATCCAAACTCAGAGAGAATTTAGTGTCGGTTCAATTGACACAGCTAATTCGCGGATATGACTGTACTACGAGGGTACGTCACTTCTATCTACGTCTGATCTCATCAAGCCTGTATGTGATACACTTCCATAAGTACCCTCGGAGTCTGATAAAGCCTAAACTTGTTGCATTACCTGTTCTTTTCGAGTCAGGTTGTGTGTCAGAACCACTCCAACGGCAACATTCGAAATTGATCTAATAATGGGCATTCCTGATTTATGTAGTGATATTCGAACCTCCCAAAATAAGGAACACTTTTATTGCAGTACCTCAAGCTTTCAACTGGGAGAAAATTTCCTGTCTGCTGCACATTAAAATCATATGATTTATTCTTCTAATGGTTTCATTCTTCTGAGTCTGTGCTATTTATGAAAATGTACCGTGGCGAAATCGAATAAACCCTCGCCTTAGAGGTACTGCATACGTGAAGGCGTGCAGCCACTCAACTAATGGAAGTCACTTGGTTAGAATGTAGCGTTGATGACAAAGTTAGACGCTATTAACGTATAAATAACATTTTACTATAACTTTCCTTCTGTCTTTTTTTTCAATCGCCTTTGCTAAAAGATACAATTTGATGTTCGTGTGAAATCATCCATGGAAAAGGAAGAAATATCTGTGTCTAAATCTCATAGATCAATTGCTTTACTGTCATTGAGTGGCCATCTCGCAAAAATATTTTGCTTAAGTGTAAGACGACGATTTTTTTAAGCTTTCAAGGTCATGTTTTATGCCAAAGACTCATTTAAAGAGCTTGTTGAGTATACTTACGATTTTAAATTCAAAATGTCATGCTTATGATCCCTGGGGATTGTTTTATACATATACAGCCGAAATATAGATTAAATGATTTGAATCCTTTGTTGAATCTTAATTACGTCTGAAAGGCATTTACTTCACAAAACGTGATGAAATAAAATCAGGGAGGGCAACAATTGCCTTTTGCGCTCAGTGACGTTCGAACAGTGCACGTACGTTTCTAATTTAGAATGTAGGTAGGTACTGATGACGCAAGACCAACATCTTTGTCCATAATCGTCATGATAGCGACCTCATCACTGTCGGCCACGTCTGGTCCAGACGTACTCACTGGGAGCAGCCCAGTCGCCGTGAGTGATTACCTGCCTTCGCTACATCGGGGAGAAATATTTTGCTCGCTCATAACTTACTTTTTCAGGTTTAAGTTACAAATGTGGTGGATAAATAAAAATGTCATTTGGTCGTAAAGTGTGGTGCTTCGCAACTCGCCATGCTCGTTTTTATCGTTCGTGAGATATGGAATGCCCATGCACAGTAAACATATATTTATGAGCTCTTATTTTAACTGATTTTGGATAAAAGTAACACATCGTTGGTTTTATGTCATTTGCACACTCATATTTGATAGTGAATTAGAATTCCGAACTTCATCTTATTTCGTATTTATTTTCGAAATTATAAATTCGATCTTCGACGGAGGACACCACTTTCAAGTCTTGTGACGTGCACTTCACTTTCTCACGACTTTAACGCACATTACTCTCCGCCAGCACACTTGCTCTTGCCACGTCTCTCGGCAAACGATCTGTACCATAAATCATGAGCTTTTGAGAAGTGATGACCGCAAAAATAGCTCGAGCGTTACAAGCCCAGGGAATTGAGAGAAGCCGAATGAGGACTTGGGAGGGGGGCGAGGTTGGGAGGACCTGTCGGGGTTTCGCTGCCCCCCTCCCCACCCCCCACACCACTGCACTCCGCCCTCTCCATATCATATAGAGCTGTCTTCGGCAAACAGTAACATACACCCTCCGTTGCACTTGTACAAATCTTCTGACTTTTGTTGAAAAACAAATATTTATCCATAGCATTTCTTTGTTAAGGTAATATTGTACGATGATACAATTAATGGTTAAATGAAAGAGAACGTGTATGACGTAAAAATAATGCAAGAGGACTCTTGTTTGAAACGTCCCATTAATTATTTGTAACCTTTGACTTAATCCAGTGATACTTCATTTTGATAATTGTTTTTTTAATGTTTTTATAAATATATACCCTACAAGCTACCGCCAGGGTGTGTGGCAGGGGGTGAATACACACCAGACTAATTTTGACCCGAATATTTTTACCCCTACCGCGGTCGAACAATGTTATTATGATCCCCTATCGTTCGTGGAAGAAATGAGATCTTAAATATATTTGTTCTGCACTTATCTATCTGCACTATTTCTCTATCTTTATTGACAGAAATTCTCCTACTATAGTACGATGGGGGTACACAGTACATTGGGGATTAATACATTTTCAACATCGCTGCTAAAGCGACCTCCTTCGAATTTATGCAAGAGGTTCAATCTCTAATTTAAACATCGCTCCGTGAGTGATTCCCAGCCTAGTTGCTCTAATATTTTGGATACGCTACAAAGTTTATCATAACAACGTTCTACAAATCCAGCTCCTCTACACTGCATTTAATCCAATTCGGCAATCATTCCAACATCGTGAGGACTCCAAATATTAATAGCAGTATCGAAATTAAACACTTTACTTTGTAATTCCACACACTTTATTAAAAAAAAACACGACCCAGGTTTCTACATTGAACGTCATCACCAGCTGGTCCTTCTAGAAGCAAACTTGTTATATATACCTTTTGACCAAGGGAAGGGGGGTGGTTGGTCCGAGAGGGGGAGTGCAGGAGTAAAAAGGTTACAGTGTAGCTGGGAAGAAAGGAGAATTATATCTTTCGCTGTCAATCGTTGAATTGGTCTAGGTCTGGGGAGTGAGAGGGATACAAAATTTCGTGGGCAAGTTCATCTTTGCAACGGGCGCATTTCTAACTGCTCCAAAGCATCGAGCCTTTGACTTTTATTTTCAAAATGAAAAAGTCACTTTTGTGAATACTTTCGATGAGGTGTTTTACAAAGAGGGATGCTATGTCCTTATTTTTTACACGTTTAGTGTTCTTTAATTCTTTCTTTTAATTTTCGTTCTGCTTGCCCAATATATTTTGTGTTACATTCTGAGCACTTTAACTCATGCACTCCACTCCTCTCGTTTTTGGGGACTTAGTCTTCAGTGTGAGAGATCAGGTTCTTAAGGCATGAACCACCGTAAAAAGCCCATTTAATTTTTCTTTAGGTAAACTTTTACAGTATTTTTCACCATTTGCCAGCGGGATCTTTTAAATGTAGGGGTTATAAATGTGGCTTAAGGCTATTTTTGTAAGTTTCTTTTGGTAAAGTTTATTAATTATATCTTCTGAGTAGCCATTGTTTACTGCCAACGATTTAATTATATTAAGTTCCTTATTTAAATTGAATTTTTACATAGGGATAGCGGCTAGACGGTGGATCATTGCATGAAATGCTGAAAGCTTTTGGGCGAAGTAATGCCTTGAAGAGGAATTAATTAATTGGTCCGTATACATTTCCTTCCCAAAAGTGGAGTACTCTAACCCATCTTTGTCTTTACAAATGGATAGGTAAGTAGGAAATTCGGGCAACCTTTTTCCTCTTTTTCACACGTGAATTGTACGTTAGAATTGACAGAATTTAAATGTGCTAGAAACTGATCTATTTGCCTTTCGGAACCTGTCCACACACAGAAGACATCGTTTACAAAATAAATTTTCTTGAAATTCCATAAAAAATACAACAAAATACATCACTAGCAGTATATTCTAAATGAGGTCTAACCAACGGCAGATATATAGAGAGGCAAGTAAAATATTTATGTATAGAAAATTCATTTCATTCGAAATTTTAGCACTGAAATCATAACCGTTTTTACCAGTATAAATAATTCAAGCTAAGAAAATATCATTTTTGCCGTTGTAGTTATTCACGACTACCTAATTCGTCCGTTCAACCATGTTCACTCTTTATTTCAGATAAGCTGAGCCTCATTGTAGAAGGAGGGTGAGTTCCTTATGTTCTGTCGTGATAATTTCATCCGTCAGAAAATTTTCAATTAGTGCAAGGAGGAATGTGTAGAAAGCGCGTAGGCATGCGTTGAACAGCAGCTGGCGTTGGTGGCACAGGAATATTTTAAACGATGTTTACAGAGCATTTTCTAGGGCGTATTACGAACTGGCAGACATAAGATACATTCCCTTTAAAATTCGAGTTACACATTTAACTGCTAAATTATTTTTAATCGGGAGTCTAATTGTCATTGAAATGCACTTACTTTTGTTATTAATATTTTTCTTGTTAATCTGTTACTTGTTAATATCTAATGAGGAATACTTAATTATTCTAAAGATTGAGGTGAATGGCTAAAAAAGTGTATTAATTGTTTTTTTAAGTGGTGTCATATGAAATACTGAAATAGAAGATAGAGGTGAAAACTTGAGAAATAAGAAAATAGGCAAATATATTTTATGGAAATATGCTTTTGCGTGATAAAAATCGATAGATACAAATCATTGTGTTGATGTTGGAGCTAATTAATGAATTTTCACTTAGTATGATGGTATTTTTCAGATATTATTTTAGAAAAAACAATATATTCCGGATATTTCATGCCTGGCATTTGTGTATGCACGTTCCCAAGTAACTTTCAGTAAAGCTTGCCACTCGTTAAGGATTCAAAATGTTTTATCCTTCAAGCACCTCCGAGACTTTTTCATTGAAATAAATGACGGCACACGTTGCTAATTGACGGTTTCATAAATTAACATGAATTCAAAGAATATACGCTTTTAGGTAATAAGAGTCGAAAACTTATTTTAAAGACTAAATGTTCACGTTGATTTTATCATATTTAATAGGACCATTATATCATCTGAGAAGCGATTTTTTGTTTCAATCGTACGGGTAATCTCGAGGCATTCCTTTCAAATTTGTGCCATTATTTTCAAAAAATTCGAATTCTCTCAAGATGTTTACACCGTGCTCACAATCAAACATCAGTATTCCGATACTCGAATCATTGCAAGGGACCATTTTCAGCTTGCTTACTAGTGCACTTTTGCCTATGCTCAATATACCCGCGATGAGGCCTTTCCTGAGCCCCCGGAGCTCCAGCAATCCTTCTCCAGCTACTAATCCTTCATTAGAGCGGTCTCTCACCGCCTCTCTACCTCCTCACCAGCGCTTACGATATTTCAGTACTATTAGAGATTAATTTATTCTCTTTTCTACAGATATTGTACAATATGCTTAAATCAAAGAAAACTGGATGCAATCAATTAAACAAGGCGTTGTCGTAAAGCATTGCTGTTCGACTACTTTGAATCGCTTGCTGCTCCGATTCACTCAATCAGAAACTTTGCCTTGATAGCCTTATTTACTGACCTGATTATCATGTCTTACGTTTCTTGCAGAAATAGTATGGTCGTGTGTTTAACAATGAGTTTAAAAAGTTGCTATTCCTTTCGTCATTCATGTGATGGATATTTAGGTGTAATATTATATCTTCAATTAAGGCGATTTTTGTGGATGTGATTGGATAATATGGTACAATCTTAATTATTTGCGCATCTATATCGTAAATAATGGTCACATTTGTATTTGGAAATAGTCAAATAAACATTCAGAAGTTGTTAATCTCCAAGAATTACAGCTATAAGAGTATTACGTGAACATACTAGTTAAACTTACAATGATTTTCGTGTATTACATTTTTTAAATCACAGTTGTAATGAAAAACAACGTTTTTGTTTAGTTAATAGATGCTTTTTCACTTCTTCTAATGCTTATGGCTTTAGCTGTTAACCATGTGAGGTGGAATCATTGAGAATAGTTACTCTGCAAATAATTAACATACTATCAGGCGATGTGATAGTCTCCAAAATAATCCAATCCAAATAATATCATGCTCCCCAAATGATCAGTATTGTTTCGGATGATGATATCATTCCTATCGTAAATTGGGGAGCAGCTTGTTTGTTTATTATATATAAAGCAATTTTGTTATCTACTGACCAATATTTCCCTCTTTGCCTCATTACTTAAGACACTCAGTTTGGAGTTTGACACCTATAAATTCAGATTTCCTCTTCTTTTTATCTTTCATAGTAATATGATTTTCAGTGTTTGTATCAGTCATTTTTAATCTTCCGGAAATGCCATTTATGCAGGATATCAGACCATAGCGATCGACCACTCATTTGCTTAACGTCCTTAGACCTACTATCGCATCACGTCCTGCAGCTTCGTGATGCAGCATTAAATCAAGAGAGATATTCTCATTTGCAACCAAAAGCACGCCTGGTTTCGATTTCATACACGTGTGGGCACTCACAAATGATGGCGTGCAACGGACTGTTCATCAAAAACTTGGAAAAATAATCTGATTAGACAGAGAGGCGATAAATAATATTCACTTTGCGATGAATCGGGCGGAATCCATTCGTGTTCATGAATGCACCCGCATTTTTCGTGGCTGTCGCACGACGCGTACGCTCGCAACATTTCATCCCCTCGTTGGTTCGCGGGCGACGTAACTTGCCAAATTGAAAATGAAATGTTCGCGCTCCCTACGTTGGTCGCAATGAATAGGGCCGGGCGGCGTCGAAGGTCGGCTGCCGTTCGGTACGCGAGGGCAGCGAGGCATTCTTTCCTTCCTCGGCTGCTCAGTCGATTAGCTACCGCAAAGGATAATTCAATTCTAGCTGGAGATATTTGGGGGCCATTATTAACAGATCGATTCCAATTAGAGTGAAATATGGTCTAAGCGATAAAGACCCGAGTTTCACGTGTATGAGGGTTTGCGCTGAAGTACCTGGTGTATGAATCACTTTGTGTATCGTTAAGTAATTTATCGAACCCTGGGTAATAAACCCGTAAAGTGTATGTCTGTTTTGCTGGGTGCTTGGTGGTTTTAGCCAGATCAAAGTAAAGGTAAGTAATTAACGCGCGTTCATTAGTCCTTTTTTGCTGGTCATTAGTTTTTCCGGTATCTTGTGGTACAAGCTGAATATAATAAATCTTTTAGTGGTGAAGAGTAATGATTGGTAGCAATAAAAGTTTTATTTGGGCCATCAACCTCGCCTGGATATACAATTTGTAACGTATTATAGTATAATAGTGACTAATGACGAAAAAATAATAAATAGAAAATTCGCAAACGATTTTGTTGCATGGTCCGCTAAGGCATTTGGTCTGAACCGTATTCTCTAATTATTTCTTTTAACAGTGCTAATATGGATTGATTTACTTTTTAAGACCGCGATTCATAAGCAATGCTTTTGACGTATTTATTCCTTCGTGTGCCACGTGAAGATTCATACGTTGGTGGAGACTCCCTTCACGGAGGGGAAATGGTCCCATGGCCTTCAAATACGCAGTCGGGGAAGGAAATAACAAGAGTGTGAAAGTGCAGCATTAGCAGCAGTGGAAAAAAGAAACTTGATAATTTCAAGACAAATGAACTTAGAAAATTGAAGTCCAACTATTGCAAAATTTATGTTTTCAAAAACGCTTGTACGAGACAAATGAGGAAGTACTAGGGATGGTGGACGAGGAGAGAGTTTTGTTGGGAGATGTTCTAGGGAGGCAGGAAAAATAGATAAAAGGTGTATTGAGTGTCAGTGAGATGTTGAAGAAGGTAATAGAGGGGAGAATGTTAGGCAAGCGAGGAAAGGGCAGGAACAGGATAGGGATGTTGGACGGGATGAAGGGAGGAAAGAAGTACACAGATGAAGAGAGACCTGATGTAGAGTAGGATGCTGGATTGGGTTTAGAAAATACTTATTCGATAGTTGTGTCCATCTAAATACATACCTTAACCGGTAGATTACCTAATGGTTCTTCGGTGACATGTATACCTGAACAATGACTAAATTCGTCGGTTCTGCTTTAATCTTTACGAGTAATAGTCTATTAGTTGCTTGCTCTATGTCGAATACGCTTCTTCCTACCCCTTTATTCAAAATTACGGCAACCCCTCATTGGTTCTCGTCCCCGCCGCTGTTTATCACTCTATAATTATCACTCCAGTAATGCCCGCTATCCTTCCATCTCACCTGGCATGTACCTATAACATCTATGTTACATCTTTCCATCTCTCACTTAATATTCTTTAATTTGCCGGTCCTCAACATTGTCCGAACTACTTTAGTCTTCTTCTGCGTCTTCTGTCCTGCTGCTGTTATTTCTCCCCCGCAAGGGTTTGCTGAAATGATGACCGCGGAAGCCTTGTCTCCTCTGCTGCCGGGCACAACACACGGCCACTTTGGCCGAGTACCGTAGTTACCAGGACTCATATTCTCTATAGTGCCCATCATTACATTCTTCGGAATGATAATTGAGGTGGTGCCTTCCTCAATAGTGTTTTTAACGTGACACCATCACTTAATGGCCGCCCCACTGGGGTCAGACGCCTTTGCAGCCGCCTCACTGAGGAACAGACGCTGCGTGGACTACCTTTCGTCTGGCTCCTAACCTTCGACCTATCTGGCATGTGTGACCCTACCAGGAGCATTTATTATCACTCCCGCCAGCACAGCTCTAGGAATCATCGGAACGCAGAAGCCTCTCCACCACGTCATGGTTGTCGTCCATGGGAGGTATACTATATATTTATGAATAAAAAATGGGAACATATACACACACATTTATATGTATACATATATTTATGTATATATATAATATTCAAATATATATATTTTTTCTCATGTAATGTAATTCCATCGATATTGTGTTCGTCCGAAGGAAATTAATCTCTAATATATCTTTTCAAGTTAGGATAACGCTATCAACGGTCGTGTAAATAAGCCCTTGTGTGGAAAAGCACGAACATATTGAATCAATATATATTTACAAATCCGAGCAACTAGAATAGGAAAGAAAAAATTAACCGAGTAAAATTTCATATACTAATTGAGGCTCTGTTAATCTATACAAATCCGTGGAACTGAAAATGATTTCAGAAGGATTGAATCTTATCGAAAATAATCTATGACACAATTACAAATGTGATAAGTTTGACGCATTGCTATGATTCCGGTTTAATTTTACAACCGCCAGGGAAATTTATTTAGCACCAATTTTGGGTCGACCGCGTAAGGAGCGAGAAGCCATACAATCGGCTTACTTGCCGCATTGCTGCGTAAACCTATCTCGAGTATAAGATAAATTGCCTGCCGTGGTAACCAATTCACACAATGGAGCCCAAAATTGTGTCCACAGTCACATGCTTATGCCTTCATGCTGTGAGTTAACGGTTTCAACACGTGTGTTATTACTGGCGCCATCAACCATAGCCCATTCGCCGTAAATGTTTTACAATGCTGCAATAACAGACAGCGTTTCCAAACGATCTCTCTGAACTCTGTAACGAAGCTCCATTATTTGGTTCCCATAATCATTACCTTATCTGAATCCATGCCTATTTAGGTAATTTCTATGATTTAATTGTTTCGGGAAAGTTTACTTAATTATGGTTGGCTCTTTCCTAAAGTTTTCTTAGTTAAATAAATTTGCTAAGCCTTTTCAGTGGTTCTTTTGATAATCAAGGATAATTGCCTTTCAAGTGGTGTGTAGTTGAGCGACTAGCGTCACAGTACCTCATGCGGATATTGTGAACTCTTCTATGGTGACAGTAAACGCTGCTTATATTATTTCTTGCTCAGTGTCGCGTCTTTTCTCTATGCTCCCTCACGCACGTCAAACTCTTTCCACTTCCCGCCTCGGGCATTATGTTTCGATTCCTGCTTTTTCGGGTTGCCGTGTGGCTACATCCTCCCGCCTGCCGCTCTCTCCTCTTCCTCCTTTTTGGTTTTTTCGCTAAATTGTTTACGCCACTCTTTCACCCGGGATGATAACCTCTGTAGGCAAAATACCAGAGGCGGTGGAGGCGACGGAAGTGCTGCGACGGATGGTCTGAGTAAATAATGCCCGGCGAAGTCCAGAGGAAGTTTCCTCAGGAAATGAGAGGTGGCATCAAATTTGCGAGGGTTTAAAGACAAAAGACTTCGTTACCGCAGGAGGTTTCATAAAAAATAATTCCTAAAACAGTTTACGCCCAAAGACTGCCTAAAGAATGGGTGCTCGGGAAAATGTTCAGGTTCGTTGCTAGAAATGAGAGAAATAGTGAAGTAGCAATGACCCTTGTAACCTAATGAATAGATTCAGGTTGAAAAATACTCGTGATGCATAGACAAAGTGAAATGGCTTAAAAAGCGTTCATTTTTTCGGTTGTGTTTTTGTTGCCAATGCTATATGAAGATGATTGAAGGAGTTATTTTTTATACCCCAGAAGGCTCTGGGGCACTGTTACCGCCCGTAGCAATATGGACCTGTTCAGATCTGACATATGGACGTATTTGTTAGCATGAAAGTGTGAACTTTGTGTACTCATCGGTTGTGAAGAAGAACGGAACTTGCCAATAGAATGTTTTAAAATGTCCTTTAAGATGAATGCTTTCGAATATAACAAACGCAGTGTGATAATTGAAAAAATAGTAAAGATTATTAATCTAGAATTTCTCCGCGTAAAGTATCGATAAAATGATGCAAAAATAGTTAAAAGAAAACGCATAGGAAATTAAGGTTACAACGTAATATAGTGTTCTGGGGGTTAATTTTCCATTGTGAAGTCCTCCTGAAACCAAGGAAGGAGCTCGCTTTCCTTTGTGAACGCTCTTATAAATGGTGAACTGGGGAAAATGAATAATTGAAATTTCACAGAAGCAGAGAGCCTGCTTACTCCGGCAAAAAGAAAATACACTTCCGTTTCCGAGCTCTTGATCTCGCTCAGACGTCGTTACCGAAGCGACAAATGGAAGTAAACTGTAATCAGGAATATTTAGAGGAGCGAGTGAATAAAGGAACTCCTGGGTGCGGGGGATTGTTGGGGGGAAGGTGGGAGAGTAGCAGTTGGGAAGGATGGATGCAGGGTGTGTGCGCGTGTGTGGGGAAGGCCCTCGCCCCTGGATTATTCTGCCTCTTCCGACTCCTTGAGCTGGGAACTCAGGCAGTTACCTGGATCGAGGCCGGAGTAGGTGAACGCAGGGGCAGCGATGCATGATGGGAAGCATGGATGGAGAGCTAAGATGGCTTGAACAGATATGAGAGCCGGGGGAGTTGAACTGGGGACTGGGAAAGAAGCGCGATGGAACACGTAGGCGTTAATCAGTCGGAAGATCGGGGAAAAAAAGATTCATTAGAGTGTTTGCGGCTCGAGCTAGTTCTTAGCGATGGTTCTCACAAAGGAAACGTTGTATGCTTGCGGAAAATTCTTTGATTCATTCTCCGCAATTTACGTCTACCATTCCTTGAAAATATTGTTTTGGGTTTACCACTCTTCCATGCGTATTTAAGAGTTGGCATTTTTCAAAACGGGGTTATTTTTTAAGTAAATGAATTGGCCTAGTTTATTTAATATATCCAATAATTTATAAAATAAATAAAATGCGAGATTTGCCTATCGCTACTAGAGCGGATTACGTTCAAAAGTGTTCTCTGGCTGCATCCACACCTACTTAATACCCGGCAATCCGCCACAAGGGCGTGTGGCGGGGGGAGTTAGGGCACCACCTGTATTTAAGAAGGAGAAAAAAACGTATGCAAAAGCCTCACATTTATGAAATCTACAAAGAAAACATTCATGCAAAAACCCTTACATCCCACACATTTGCAAACGCATTAACTATCAACTCCAACATACACATGCACGTGCAAATATACGAGGCGTGTGTATAAAGTAAGGCCCGTTTGGTCACAGGAAAAAATATACTCATATGAAACACATTTTATTGGCACTTTTAGTTAGCTACAAACCTATTTCACTTATCTACATAATCGCCGTTCACTTCTAAGCATTTTTCGTACCGTGCACCAGCTTCTTTAACCCCTCTGCATAGAAACTCGCCGCCTGAGGGTTGAACGAATCGACAACGCCATTCTTGAGTTCCTCTTCGGTTTCGAAACGTTGTCCACCGAACCACTGTTTCAAGTGCAAGAAGAGGAAGTAGTCGCTGGGTGTAAGGTCAGGACTGTTCGGTGGGTGGTTTAAAGAGTTCCCAACGACCCAAAAACTTTCGTCCACTGGACATTCTTTGCTCTTTGTGGTGGTCGGTGAGCATTTTCGGTACCCACCTTGCACGCAATATGTGGTATCCGAGGTTTTCCGTAACAATATTGTAGACAATAGTGCGTCCAAGTTGAGGAAATTGTTCAGCCAGGCCATTAATTGTCAATCGACGATCACATCGCAGTTTTTGTTCCACTTGCGAAACAATTTCATCGGTCAGAATACTGGGCCTACCACTTCCCTCTTCGTCATGGACATTTGTTCGTCCATTTTTAAAATCACAGCACCATTGTCTAACCTTTCCTTCACTCATAACTGTAGGTTTATAAACTAGGCATAATTCCCGATGAATTTCAGCAGCCGACAATCCTTTTGCATACAAGAATCGTATGACAGAACGCACTTCATAGCTGGCGGGATCAACGATTGTCGCGGACATTGTTGTTTGCATGCACGGACAAGCAAACGACTTCTGAAACAAAACAAATGCTTCTATAGCTTCTCAATGAATCAGTAGATGGCGTTGCAGGAGCAAAACTGTTTTGAAGCGCCAATATTAAATATAAGCAAACGATACTTACTTTAAGAATATGCCTCGTACCTGTTACCTTTGCAATGTTTAAGTTTGTTCCGACTTTTAATGTAAATGTTTTTAATATTTCTAAAGTGACAGTTGTTTAAAAATTTTAAATAACCAAAAAAATTCAAGGACATATTTATATTTGTTACCTATTTCATTCTATAGATTAAGAAAAATATCTAAAATTATTAGAGAGATGATTATTTTCTGTAAAGTGTGTTTTACTAATTATCATTGAGGAAATTATGGTTTTCTCTACGAAGAAGCAATTCGCTTTTGACAGCACCGTTAAGCATAAAGTTATCATTATTTATCAAACAAACTAGTGGATTAATTAAGCGTAATAGAGAACTTAAGAACAAATTTCGAAATTTTGCAGGAATAAAACACGAATAATCGCCCCAGTGCTGCGCCTTTAAGAATGGATTACTGACAAGCATCCGCTGAGTAACTGAAAGATAAATGACGAAGATTATGGGAAATTGATGATGAACGGAGATGTGGGTTCGCATGGGGAATGGAAAAGTTTAATGAAGATAAATTGATTCGGAAAAGAATTGAATTAATATGGTGTGAGCTGCTGTAGGCTTAGAAAAATCCTTGAGTTAATCTATAATCTAAGCGCATAAAAATTCTAGTGGATTAATCAATTCCACTGCCAAGACATTGCGTGGAGTAAAAACGATTATTTGGGTCTTGATAATGACGTCGTCTCGTTTTTTATGGATGGGCCGAAAATGCTTAAAGAATTGTTTGCTTATCGGTTTCATGAGAGGAAAAACATCCTCCGACGCTGTGCACACGACGTTAAGGAACACAGGCAAAGCAAAGAGCAGTTTAGAGATGGATTTCCTGTGCGGCAGAAATAATACTGATGCGGAAACGAGCTTAGCTCTGACGAAGTTGATTTTGCATTTTTTTCATTCAATTGACGCGGTTGGAGAGAAATTCCCTTGTTTCTTTCTCCCTCTCCTTCCCACGACGAGTTGCTGTAAAAAATGGCAATATGTGAAGGACTGACGTCGGAGTTGGAATTGATGTTGATAAAGTACCCGCTAGTGGGAGGAAGAGAAATAAATGAGTGAGCCATCGAAACAAAAACAAAAGACGGGGGAGGCTGGAAGAGACGAGAGAGGTGGTCGTTCGGGGTGGAAGGAGGGCGACGGGGGTGGGGATGGATGGGGCAAGAGGGGGGAGGGCGTCATGGAGGGAGGGGTGGGAGAGGCATAGCTATAGAAAGTAGTCGAGTTTGCGCGCCAGTGTTTCGTTTGTCCGTGTGCAGAAGTGAGTTTGGATCGACGTAAATGGAGAAAGGAGTTTGTTAGATGACAAATGTGTGAGCAGGAACAGCGCCAGAGTCGATTCGGGGCCGGTATCGGAAATAAAAACGGTTCTATGTTTTGAGAGAGACAAAATTTGTGGAGAGAGAGTTCGTTGGGGCGAGTTTTGGGGGAGGACGGAATGGGAGAGGGAGAAATGGTAATCGTGGAAGGGAGGGGGAGAAGGGGGGAGGTAGGAAGTGGGTGGGGGAGGGAGATAAGAGGCTGAGGGGGTGAATCCTCATTGGTTGGAGGGAAAGGAAAGCGCAGAGGGTGACACATGACCTACTGGTTGACGGTGCGATAATTGGGTCGTCGGGTCGCCTTGGCGAGATAAGCGCGGACTCGCCCGAGTGGCGGAGTCTGGACGGGATAGTTGAAGAAGACAGCGGATCGAGAGTCGTCTAAGATTGTCCGCGAGCGATAAGGCCAAGGGAAATATTAGTCCGAGGGATAAAGTGAGTATGGTAAAAGAAAAAAAGGTATGGAGGACGTTGGGCTGGAGGGATGGGCCGAGAAAGGGTTGGATGGGAGGTGGGTGGAAGTGGCCGACGAGGTGAGATGAATGGGGAGGGGGGTTTCGGGCAAAGGGGAGGCTTTTGTTGCGGGACAAAGGGGATGATTACTTCGAGTTCTTGGGAGGGGCACACTGATTGGGATAAGGGCCGAGGGGGTGCTGAAGGTATTGTACCGTAGGAAAGCTGTGTTGACGCACTGAAGGAAAGAAAATTGCGGATAGGAGGGCAGTTTGTACGCGAAGGGATGGGGAGAGGAACTTGCGACGGGAAAGAGAAGGATTAAGTGAGGAGTTGGTTGAGGAAGGCAGGAGAGGAAGCGGCATTAAGGGACACTAAAGGAGGGGAGTTTTGCAGTTTGAGAATGATGGTTTATAAGGGTTAGGTGGGAAAGACTGGAGTTAAAATTTAAGGCTGTGCGATTTCCATGCGGAGGTTAGAGGATGAAGGATTGGCGTTGAGAGAGTGGATGGGGAGGGAGGGAGGAGAAACGGGAGGGAATTCATAAAAAATGAGTTTCTACCCTCCCGTACTAGAAAATATGAGATCACCAGGTGTACAGATCCTGTCTCACCACTCCATTGGAGGTCGGAGGGGATGGAGGATTATCGCACGCCACAGTTATCCTACAAACTGCGGGATTGACTTCACAGAGAGAAAGAAAGACACTTCGCAGGCGCCTCAAAGGAGAGGATTCACTAAATGTCTGGATGCTCTCCCCTCACTCGTCTCCTCCTCCCCTCGACCCCACTGCCCTCTCGGATTCCTCCGCCATGCTTTCCTTTCCCTACATTTCCCCTTCGGACGACCCACGAATGGCTGGTAGTTGAGTGAGTTATCAAAATCACGGGATCAGTGATGACGAAAGGAGGTGGAATAATATTCTTAGGTTAATAATTACTACCATAAAAAACATTCATATAGTAATCAACCCGAAGGTCGGTTTGGTAGGTGATGGTAGAGTTCACCGAGTACTAAGCCCGACGGCGTGTGAATATCCACACATCAGGGTAGGGGGGGCAGCTCCTTTCCCTGTGCCGGATATGGTTTCTCAGGAATTTCTGGTACCCGAAAAATCAAATAGCTTGGGTGGAGCTGCAGGTCCAGAGTGCCTTGCCAGGAAATCGAACCCGGGCCCTCTGGTCAGTAGCACGCTCTAAACCTGGACTACAGCGACCAAATAATTACTACACATAATTGAAATTTAAAACATCTCTCCCATGCTGAGTGAAGTACCATTATAAAAGGTATACCTGGTATGTGACATGGCACGTATTCGGTATATAGGTGTACCTGAATACCATTTCCACTCTGGTACACTCTGCTGCTCAGTCTGAATGCTGGGACTGAAAATAGCTGCTTGGACCCTACGCGGTAGATATGCATTAGCCTTAATGTGGTATTTATTTTTCAGTCAGTTGATATAAAATTATTGAAGCGTAATGTTATTCGTTCACCCTATACATTTTCGTGTATTATACCTGAATTTTAGGATTTGAATGCTACACGAATTTAAGGAATTTAGCCTAAAAAGAGCTCTTTCTTTAATCAATTTCAGTTCTTTCTTCGGTCATTTTGAAGTACTGCTTTACAGTTCTTTTGGGACTTCCGTGTGAGGGCGCTTTCGCTGTTGTCTATGTTTTCTTTAAAATAGTCTTTCTCTCTCATTTCTATTTATAATCCACAGTGGAGAACAGATTCTCATTTCTGTAAATATAAACGCAATTTGGATGGAAGATAGGCATTTTTATTCGAGTGTGTAACTGAATATTGCTCTACTAGCCGACCGTAATCCCTAGAAGTTTGATATGAATTTTAATATGAACCTTAAAGCGGGTATTCCATATTGATATAGCTAATAATTCTAAATCTGATACACTTTTATTGCGATGTTTAGCAAAATCTTCACATTCACATGCCATTTTGGGTTTTTTAATGGGTGTTATCGTCATTTATGTGACACCTGTCATCGTTGAGAAACAGTGCAGCTGTAAAAACCTTTTCGCGGGTAATTCATTGCTTCTATTGCTGTCTTAATCTGTAACCGGACGATGAAGCTTCACAATTCAAATTTTGAATGGCCTGACGGATGACAACTTATTTTGCGAATGGAAATAGTATTTGTAATAGGAAATAGGTAATATTTTATGTTCTATGAATATCATTTCTGCGTTTTACCAACTTTTTTATATCCATACTGCATAAATAAAGTAGCTATTATATTTCTAGCGATAATCATTTTAAAAGTTTATATTTTTAAATTCTTCAGTCATTTAATGTTGTTTTCTGCAAATCAAACCTCTGACAATACTAATTTAATACTATTATATTGAATTTTAATAAAATAACATGTTAATATTTCAAAATTTAAGGTTATATCCTGCTTGCATTACGTCGTTATATAAACAACTATATATATATATATATATATATATATATATATAAACTTGGAAAAGACGCTCTCCGGCGACGCACAAACACACAAACACTAACACAAAAAACACTACACACATAGAAACATAAAAGAAGGACACTTACATTGGATATTTACGTTTCGACGGCACGGCCGTCGTCATCAGATTCTGATGACGACGGCCGTGCCGTCGAAACGTAAATATCCAATGTAAGTGTCCTTCTTTTATGTTTCTATGTGTGTAGTGTATTTTGTGTTAGTGTTTGTATATATATATATATATATATATATATATATATATATATAATAGATGATTTCTTCGAAGTAACACGGAAGTGTTGAATAAAAAACTTAGACAGTAACACACAGGAGGAGAACACACAAAAAGAACACTCACAATAATATCTTGATAATTTCGACGGACTCGAACTCCGTCTTCTTCGGAAGATAAGATATGACTGAGGAAAAGGGTACGTGGTGCAGAGAGAGTAGGGGACGAGGGAGAGGGGAAAAACAGTGAGTGGGGGAGGAGTGAAGGAGGGGTATGTGGAGGGGGAGAAAGCGGAGCGGAGAACAGGTGGTGGGAGAGGGGTGAAGGAGGAGGTTATGGAGGGGGAAAGGGAGGCCAGAGGGGAGCGAAAATGGAATAAGGAGGATGCGAAAATAGTAAAATGCGACACAGAAAACTAACAATTCATCCACAGATACCACAACACCCATGACCAAAGCATCAACTCACCAAGTCATCATAAGGGATCGACAAGTCAAAACCCAGGACAAGGATGACAAAATGTATGCGGATGAATAAATTGTCCCACCACCTCGCAAGAAACAAATACACCTACATCCACCCCAGCCCCACCCACCCTTTTAGTGAACGATATTGAGACCCGGATGTTGATAGGTTTTATACAGCCATATAAATGCCAATTCCATTGTTTTCAATTTTATAGGGTGGTTTTTAAAAAAACACCCTATAAGTCCCTTAAATTCATCCTCAAAGACCTGTACCCCATCCTCAAAAATCACAATTGTGTCTTGTGCGTTCCGATGACCCCTACAGCTGTTCTGGTGGAAGTAATAATAATTGCTCCTTCTATGGTAACCCATGATAGGTCGAAGGTTAGGAGCCAGAAGAAAGGTAGTCCATGCAGCGTCTACTCCTGCACCGCTGAGTAGACGCTGAGTGTGAGGCGGCTGCAAAGGCGTCTGACCCCAGTGGGGCTGCCATTAAGTGATGTTGTGACGTTAAAACACTATTCAGGGAGACAACGGGAAACCACCTCAATTATTATTCCCAAGATTTTTTTATAATGGACAATAAGAGAAATTGAGTCCTGGCAACCGCGGGACTCGGCCCAAGGGGCCGTGTGTCGTGCCCGGCAGTGGGGGAAACACGGCTTCCGCGGTTGTCATACCACGAAACCCTGCAAGGAAAAACCGACAGCAGTCGGACAGAAGATGCAGAAGAAGAAGACCAAATTAGTTAGAATAGGTACATGGAATGTAATTGCGACTTAACAAAACCTAGCTTGCACGTTATTGGATAAATTACTAACTGCAAACTAAGGTGCTAGTAATTGTTGAATTAAAGCGTATGTAATTGCATGCGTGTAAAATGATAGGATGTTTCCACAAATCTATGCACCACCATTGATTTGGGTTTGCATGTATGTGTTGGTTTTGAATGAGTTTTTTCTTTTCTCCATTTCTTGGATGGTGACCTAACGCCCTTGCGGCGTCTGGTGGGGTATTATTATGATGTAGACAAAAGAGGAATGACAGATATTTTAGGTCTATGTGAGGTGATTGGAAGGATAGAGGGGATTACAGGAGTGATAATTATAGAATAAGAAACAGCGACGTGGACGAGAGCCAACGAGGGGTTGCCGTAATATTAAAAAAGGCGCAGGGAGAAGCGTGGTCAACATAGCAAAAAAACAGGCAAATACGTCCTGATTTTATTCTTTATTCCTCTCGATTAGTGATCTCAGTACTGCAATTGAATCATACTGATAGAATATTACTCGTCCAGATTAAAGCAGAACCGACGAACTAGGTCATTATTCAGGTATAAATGACACCGAGTAACCATAAGGAGGAAGAAGTCGATAGGATGTACGATGAGTTAGGGGATATAATCGCTTGTGCTCCTGCAGGGAAACATTTGACATTGATGGAAGATTGGGATGCGACGGTAGGCGAAGAAAGAGATGGTGATGAGGTGGGGAACTACTGTTTTGATACAAGGAATGACCGCAAGGAGAAAGTAATTGAGTTCTGCAGGAGAGAGGGGTTAGTCATCACCAACACATGGTTTAGACATAACAAAAGGCGTAGGTATACATGGAATATGCCAGGTGACTCAGAAAGGTATCAGTTAGATTATATTATGGTTAGGCAGAGGTTTAGGAAGAGTGCGATAAATCGCACAGTTTTCTTGGAGTGGATGCGGACTCTGACCACAATTTAGTTGTTATGAAATGTAACGCCCATTTCAAAAGGATAACAAATGAGGAAGTACTGGAGATGGTAAGGTAAAGGGTTTGTTGGGAGAAATCCTATGGAGGCAGGAAAAATTGTTGAGAGGTGTATTGAGTGGCAGTCTGATGTTGAAGAAGGTAATAGAGCGGAGAATGTTAGGCAAACTAGGAAAGGGGCAGGAACAGAATAGGGATGTTGGATGGGACACGACACACGGCCTATTGAGTCCAGTCCCGCAGTTGCCTGGACTCATTTTTCTCTTGTGTCCATCATTATGCTTGGGAATGATAATTGAGGTGGTTTCCCGTTAACTTCGTCAATAGTGTTTTTAACGTGACACCATCACTTAATGGCCGCCCCACTAGGGTCAGACGCCTTTGCAGCCGCCTCACTGAGGAACAGACACTGCGTGGACTACCTTTTGTCTGGCTCATAACCTTCGACCTATCTGGCATGTGTGACCCTACCAGGAGCATTTATTATCACTCCCGCCAGCACAGCTCTAGGGGTCATCGGAACGCACAAGCCCTTCCACCACGTCAAGGATTTAGTCCATGGGAGGGCAAATCGCTATATCAATGCCTTGTTTTGTGTAGGTGCTTTGTAGTGCCTTTCTAATACAAATATCGTTTGCCGTTTTCTATGATGTTCAGCGTAATGTAGTGGTAATAACAGACATGCTACTTTTTGATCAGGTATCATGGAGATTTGTCGCAGTTCATTTGGTTTACCTTTCACACGTTCACCAGTACGGTTGAATGAGTGTAATTGTCTTGAAAGAGGTGTTAGCTTTAATAAGAGATTGGAATTTCTACGCAGAGTTATAAAAGCATCGAATGTTCAAAGTAAAAGTATGCAAATCGTACCGATTAAATTATACATTAGCACATTAAGCTGTTGATTTTGAGAGCCTAAGTATTGAAGGAATCTATAGCATTCCAGGATTAGTTAATTAAAAGAGAAAGTGCTAACCATAAGATTTTGGATTTGTTTTATATATTTGTAAAACTCTTGAAACTCTATGAAAGAGGTATGAAAAGAGTTTTCGAGATTGACGAGTTTGAAATATCTTTGACTAGTCGCGAGAAATCTGGAAAGAAACGATGAGTGGAGGAAGGCGGTGGCGTCTTCCGATGACAAAGAAACGGACTTCAAGAGTTATGCCTCGAAATATACAACTGATAACACCACGGTTGAGATAAAATTAAGTGAATCAAGATCTTTTAGGCCGGGAAAATCTGTCGTAGTATGGTGACGAAATGATTGTTTGTTGTGAGGAAATTATTATGACTTCATCTTTGGATTGTAATCCTTTTTTTTCAGCGGCTGTGTTACGCTTACTCCCAAATTTCGAGCGAGCAGCCTGGTCCTTAGGAACATTGCGTTTGATGAAATCGATAATTTCAAGTCCATATTCAAACCGCAGACTCACCTGGTCGATGATTCATGTGAGAACCTTCCCATCTTCGTTAAAGTCTTAAAATATCTTCTAATTACATATTATATCTCATATTTATCTTAAATTAAAGAAATACCGGCCTTCATACGCACAACCAAAACTAGAATGCTAGTAAATGGATAGTGAAAATGATCGAATTGACGTGTGGCCGGGGAAGCGGGTTCATTGTGCTAAAAGTGACGGCCTTCGTCTTTCCCTCCTCGACTGGTTCAATTTTAGACCCTGGGGCTGCCTTTGCTTCTTCCTCCCCCCCCTCCACACCATACATTCCCATCCTCAAATCTCTCTTCCCATCCTTTCCGTCGCTCGCCAAATCCCACTAAACCCCCTTTACCATCTCCCGCCCTCGAACACTCCAAATAAATCCCATCCCCTCCCCATCACGGTTGGGATCCTTTTAGGACTCCAAATTCTTCGTCCTCTGCCCCCTCAGCACCTGTCCGAAAGCTAACCTCTCCCCACATGCATCACCCGCCCGCCGGCACCCACCCTTATCTCCACGACTCGCTCGTCCTGTCCCCGGGCGCGGGCTGAAATCATCGCGTCCACGGTCCCTCCCCTAAATTAATGGTGCTTGGAATAATTGCGATAAAAATCTGCTTCATGCGTCATTTTTCTACTGATGATTATTGCTTATAGCTTTTCGTCGTGTTTAAGCCATTTTTTATCCACTGAGAACGTGGGAAAGTAAATGGACGAGGACATTTAAATTTCCAGCGAATCACCGGTGAGGAATAAGAGCGGAAATGCTGCTGAAGAAGACCCGTTCGGATTTTAATTATTAACGATAGTTTTTTTTAAATTGCTGTAAAGTCCTTTGCAGTAGACACCGGCAAAAAAAACCAATAATGATATGGGGATCCTGTGAACACATTGCATTCCACCGGGACCGAGTATTTTAACTATTCATAAAATGACATAACTTGGTAAATTTTACGAACTAAAGATCCCATTCACAAAGCCATTTCAATCCAAAAATTAACAAAATGGTGCTTCCGGTTCTCCTCCATGGTATGGAAAGAGAGATCATTGAACGAGATCAGAGTGCACGGTGATCGGCATGGACTCGCAGAACTTCTTGAGAACTCCAGAAATGATGAAGTATTCCAAGATTTGCTTTCGGAGCTAATATTTCGGACTTTTGGATGCTGGTTTTCTTGGGATAGGGAGCTCGTGCATTACATTTCTATTGCTACAACAGCTGGAAACACAGTCAAATGTGTGAGAAATCAGTGAAGGGGAATGTATTTCTGCCACAACATTACTGCACTGCGCGCACCACTCTTGTGGTTGCGTCCGTTGGTTTTCTTGAAAGCGGCGGAGCGGGGGCGGTGGACCCCCAGAGAAATAAGCCACTGTGCGTGCTTCCGTCGCCTCGTCCTCCATTCCACGACCCTAATTCCTGCCAACTCGGACCTCGAATGCTTGGAACACTCGGCGGGAAGCTGTCCAAGCATCCGCGGCCCGTCCTTCCCTGTCCGTGAGCCTCTTCCGCAATCCCAGAACAGCTGCAGAGCCATTTGACACCCGTCCACACCCTTAGCTGCCAACCTCCCAACTGCTGCGGTCGCTTTTGGACTCGCCCCGGATTTATTTCCTACGAAATGTCTCGTTTCCGTCGTCCACGGACAGAGGTGCAGTGTTAAAATGTAATCTTTATATCCCCCTAGAAATTTGCGCCGCGTGATTTCTCATCCAGAGGTGATTGCCCAACTTGTGAATTGCGAAAAAAATATCCTAATCTCTATTACTTAACTTACAGAATAAAGAAGTTAACCTTTTATGGAACAAATTGGAATATTAGCCTCGTGCATGTCATGATTTTTGCATCATTTCATTTTTCTTCAAATATATGTAGATTTGGATTTTATAAAATAATCCGATATTGCATTGAAAATTATCCTCGGGTAATAACTCAAGGAAGAGCTCATTCTTATCTCTAAGAACTAAAATGATCCCCTTTCTATTATTGTTGTTAATTTATCTTTGACGTGGCATTTGAGGTTTGTACGCTCAATGGTAAATGTCACTGCAGTATGCTATTTATGTGTCGTTATTCATTAGGAACTTTCTCATTTAGGTACTTCTCCGCTGATTTCTACATTTACCGAGTGAAAGTTGGTGCCGGTAATCATCCATTACCAATAAAGTTTTCAAACTCATTTGCTACTGTATATTCTTTCACAATGAAAACACAAATTTGTTAAAAGCATTCGCAGCGAGATTGCCATATATTTTCAAAATGCATTCCTTCTCCTTGAGACTCCGATAAACATTTGGAATTAGAATGTATATCTCAATTGCAATTTATGCTGAAAAAAATCATGGCCTCTTGTGGAAGTACGTTTTTGTTTTTGACTAATCATTAGAGAAACCTCTCTGAACGGCACCTTTCCATTGCCCATCTTCATTTCTTTGTTGTCGCATATAATTCCGACGTTTTCCTCCACGCGGTTTTAATTCCGTTTTGCAGTTCACTATTCTTCGTTTAAAAATATCTTTCTTTTGACCCCGCGGACTCTTTACACTAATTTTAATACTTCCTCCGCCCTGTGATCACCATTGTGTTTCTGAGTTCCCTTTCGTTTTTTTCCAAACTTTTCCCCGCAAACGCACACCTCCCTTCCACGATTCGCCCCAAAAGGGCACATTCTACTCCGAAACCCCTTATTCCCCCTCCCCTTATCATGTTCCCGAACTGCCCATCCCTCCTTGAACATAATTCACGAAGGGTCATCACTGCTTCCATCCCGCGCCTCTGAGTCCTCTCCAACTGTGTCTAACTTTCTCCCCCTAGACACACCGTCGCCCGCTCTCTCCCCTTCCTTCCTACCTCCTTGAACCATTCCCTCCTTCCCCCTCTCCGCAACGCATCTTGCGGGCAGACGATTCCCACCAGGTCCCACCCCACCGAGCAACGCCGAGACGAAGACCGCCGCCCTTCGGTGTAACTCACTGCGCACCCCCGCTCCCCGTGTCTTCTGAACCCCCTCCCCCTCGCCAAGCGCCCCTTGCTTCCTTTCTCCCGCGTATCCCCAAGAGGGAGGTCTATTCCATCCCTTTACAAATGCCGCGCGTGGTGCTGAACAAACGAAATAATTTACCTTACTCGACGAGCGTAATACATTCACCTGACACCGAAGTAGAAAAGAAAATATATATTGGGCCTGCCGTAGGGGGAAATGCGTCTGTTAGAAAAGGAATGCCAAGGATATTTTAATGGAATAAGAGCTCGCTTTGCTTTTTCGGAGAACCATAACCTTTACTGAAAAAGGCACGGAAGCAATAGTTTTCCAATAGCCTTTTTCTTGCTGAGACAGCGGTAATTTGTATGGCTCTTACACGAATCAGGTGCAGGTATCTGAAATTCCATCATATTGCAAGTTTCCAATGTTACACTATCAATTCCTTAGAAATTCGAATCACGTCAGCAGCAACAAATATTAATCGGAGTACTGCAGGTTCCAGACAAAATGGGAGACGACATTGCTACTGGATAATACAATAGGAAAAGTCGAGGAGTATACCAAAGTAAGTAAAGGTAATTTGATACTCACGCCGATTGATAAAATATACTCGTATCATTTTTCCCTCACACATTTCGAGAGACCATCAGTCGGAAGTCTAACACTCTATAACACCCAGGTTTGAATTTCCGAAATATATTTTGTTACCTGTCATAATTACACAAATAGTTGGTGACATAAAATAACGGGCCGTACATCATAATCATTGTTAATAGGGGAAGGTTGGACTCCAAGAATTTAATTGTAAAAGCCGAGGAATAGCTTAAAAATCTCGATGTATTTTAACATGAAACTTTATTTTAAATCATTATATTTGTGTATTTATGGATTGTTTATATGATTTTATTGTACATTTACTTCTACGTGCGCTATAAAAGTGTCTTAATATTGTCTAAGAAAAAAATTGTATAACTTCTCTTAATGTCCCAAATTCGTAACAGCTTCTTATATTTAGTACCAGATTTATTTCGTAATACTTATAATGGTCGCCTATCATTTTAAGTAACTGCGACAGAGAAAAGTTTTATATATATATATATATATATATATATATATATATATGCATATTTATTATTAGGTAATATACCGGTTAAGGTAGGTTTTTTGATGGACCCAACTATCAAATAAATATTTTGTAGCTCCAAACAAAACCAAATCCAGCACCCTACTCTGCATCAGGTCCCTCTTCATCTCTTTGGACTTGCTTCCTCCCTTCATCCCGTCCAACATTCCTATCCTGTTCCTGCCCTTTCCTCGTTTGCCTAACATTCTCCCCTATATTACCTTCTTTAACATCTCACTGACACTCAATACGCCTTTCATCTATTTTTCCTGCCTCCATAGGATTTCTCTCAACAAACAGCTGTCCTCACCCACCATCTCCAAAACTTCATTTGTTTTCCTATCGGTCCATTTCACCTTCTCCATTCTTCTCCACGCCCACATTTCAGAAGCCTCCAATCTACTTCAAACCTCCTGTTTCAGGGACCACGTTTCCACGCCGTACAAGCTACGCTCCATATCAAAGTTTTTACAAGTCTTTTCTTAACCTCCCTACACAACGTCCCCGTCATGAACTCCCTCCGCCTTGAGAAAGCCTCCTTGCCTAGTGCAATTCTTCTCCTTACATCCCTACTACTATGACCGTATTGGTCCAAAACACTTCCGAGATATGTGAACTGTTCTACCTGCTCTATTTTTCCCCGGCTGTTTTAATATTTAGCTTAGCCTTTTTCTTTCTATCGCTCTTCTATCTTCTATCTATATATCGCATAATTTTTGTTTTATTAATATTGATTCTCATCCCATATCTACCGCACTGAACCTCCAATTCACTCAGCAATGCTTGCAACCCCTTGGCTGACTGAGCAACTAATGCTTGGTCATCAGCAAACCTAACCGATTTTACGAATTCCCCTCCGATTTTCATTCCTACCTCCAGTTCTTCCCATACCTCTTTAATCATTTCCTCCACATACTATATACCTTGAACAGCACCGGTGACAATGGGCAACCCTGCCTTACACCTCTTCCTCACACTGCCCATCCAGACTCTCCTTTTCCCACTCGCACCTGAGCAGTCTGAGACATGTACAGGTTGCGGATCAGTCTCCTGTCCCTCCAATCCATTCCTATTTTCTGCAATACACGCATTAATTTTTCCCAATTTACTCTATCAAACGCTTTTTTGAAATGAGCGAAACAGGCAAATACGTCCTGATTTTATTCTTTATTCCTCTCGATTAGTGATCTCAGTACTGCAATTGAATCATACTGATAGAATATTACTCATAGAGATTAAAGCAGAGCCGACGAACTTGGTCATTGTTCAAGTATACATGCCACCGAGCAACCACAAGGAGGAAGAAGTCGATAGGATGTATGATGAGTTAGAGGATATCATCGCGAGTGTTCCTGCAGGGAAACATTTGATAGTGATGGGGGATTGGAATGCGACGCTAGGCGAAGGAAGAGATGGTGGTGAGGTGGGGGACTATGGGTTAGGCACGAGGAATGAACGCGGGGAGAAAGCAATTGAATTCTGCAGGAGACAGGGGTTAGTCATCACTAACACATGGTTTAGACACCACAAAAGGCGTAGGTATACATGGAAAATGCCAGGTGACTCAGAAAGGTATCAGTTAGATTATATTATGGTTAGGCACAGGTTTAGGAATGGTGTGATAAATTCGCACAGTTTCCCAGGAGCGGATGCGGACTCTGACCACAATTTAGTTGTTATGAAATGCAACGTCCGTTTCAAAAAGATAAGGCAATGGCGGCGGGTTCGGAAATGGAATTTAGAAGTATTAAATGGATTAACAAGGAGAATATACTTCATTTTAAAGATTGATCAAGTATCTATTATCCTGCATAATCTCCATTCCGGTCGATGCATTTTTGTAAACGCTGTGACAGTTTTCGTGTGCCCATGTCGTACCAGCTCGCCGCCATGTCCTTGAGGAAACGTTCAACTTCATCTTTCACCCTTTCGTCGGAGCTGAATCGCCTTCCGGCCAAATGTTCTTTCAACTTAGGGAACAGGTGAAAGTCGCTTGGGGCCAAGTCCAGAGTATAGGGTGGGTGGTTGACAATGCCCCAACCAAAGTCATTTGAAGAATCAACTCGTTGCCGTTTGTGGTCTTCAGTCAGCATTCACGGCACTCATCTTGCACACACCTTCCGATGTTGCAGCTTTTCCGCTTAAAATCCTGTGGATGGTGCTTCGAGAAACATGAGGAACCAAAATGCAGAGTTTATCCAGCGTGATCCACCGATCAATGGCATGTTTTCCTCAACCTTCGCGACACTCTCGCCAGAATTTGACTCCCGTCTCCCGCTCATTTCTTTCTCGTGAATTTCAGTACGACCGGATGTAAACCCTCTACACCACTTGCCAAAGTTTTTGACATCCAGGCATGATTATCCATACACTTCCATCGATTGGCGATGAATTTCAAGCGTTTCAACCCCTTTTGCATTTAAAAACAGAATAACTGCGCGAACTTCACACTTGGCGGACACGCAACAGGAGCTCCATTCTCAACGGCTGCCAATCTTAGACTGAGCGTCCTAGCGAAATGGCGATTATGTGAAAAAATAGATAATTCATTAATCTTTAAAATGAAATATATATCATAGAAAATAAATGTTTTTTTTATTTCTAAAAAAATTGGAGACCTTACTTTTGGGGTTACCCTCGTATATCATTTACTGCTCACCAGTGTTCAGTTGTTTAGGCTTTGAAATGAGTTAAGCTAGTCTATATATCTTTAAGAATGATTATTGATACATACCAATGTACATGATCTGTCCCAATAAAATTAGCGGAATACATCGGGGGAAAACTTGATTGCAGATCAAAGTACAAATTACTAAACTCTTCAAAACAGCTATCCCTTGTGCAACGATGCCAGTGCCTCTGCCACGCTTCTGGTGTGCCTCCTGGAAGGCGTAGAAGGGAATCGCGTTCAGGCACCTTGCTATGGCGTCTTTGACATTATCCACTGGTCCAAAATGGTACTCAAAGGGGAGGCGCTTGGGTCCTGCTCAAAGACCCATTTCTCATTACTAGTAAACACCTGTTCTAAGAAAATTGGGTTACTTTCACCTTGGTCCAAAAGGTTCAAGGTAAGATTGGCACACAAGCAGTCTTCCGACAGCACCTTGGGGACCATCTTGGCACACCTTTCTAATAGCTAAATATTCTCTAAGAAAGCAATGCTCTGTAGATTTCTTGATATTGCACTCTTCTGGTAACATACTGACACTTGGAGGTCAATCAGTCAGAATTGAGCTGTGTTTTTGATGGGCATTCCTCATCGTCAACTTCCTTCGTTACCCTTCAAAAACATCCTCTTCAAGCAGAAAACCATCACTTGGGGCATTTATTCATCTCCATAAGCATCCTTTACCATGGCAATGGTCTCGGAATCCGATTTCTCGAGTTTAACGCAATACTTTATCGCATATCATTGCTCCATGGAAAGTGACATCGTGAATTTGTGATCTGATCCTCGAACAGGTGTTCAGTCTAGCAGCGATCCGCAGATTGTAACGGCCTGCAGACAACTGATGCGGATCGCGTTTGCTTTCCCAAGACCTCTCACAATTTCTTTCGTCACAAATCGGCCCACTTCAGTCGTCCGCTTCGCCAGCAAAAATCGTTTTACTTACTTTTTGGGGCAGACCCTGTATGCTGTTTTTGCAATATATTATTGTTAAAATTCGTGTAAACCTTATTCATTAAAAAAAATTCATATTTCTTCCGCGTCGGAGATGTCTCAATGTCCGGAATATCCGATGAACATCCTTTCCAGCTTTTCCCAGAAGCATGGTCTGAGCTCACATAAGATTTAAAGATATTCTTCCGGCTTTGCAAATAATCGCCTTCTGTGACCGTGAAATTTATTCAAATTTCCATTCGTTAGTGCGCGTGTTGCCTGATCGTGGCCGACTCAGAACAAATTCATGGCGACTGTGATGGAATTATTAGTCACGGCAGAGACAGCTCTATAGATCGATCGCTGCTGCATGCCGAGAAGCGCAGCGCCGACCAGCTCTCGTTGATTGTGGGAGATAGTCTTATTTTTCGACTTCTCATGTGTATCTTGCTGTCGGTGGCTGTCGTATTTCTTACAGATCATAATCGGCAGAAAATGATTAATAAAAGGCTGGAGACCGATAAGATATTCCAGATTTAGACCACTTAAAGTGGCGTGTAACCAGCGACGGAAGCCTTGCTTGTCGTTCTACAGTCCTTTGAGTGGTGAAGTCCTTCCAGTGACATTTTCACCGCTCGATTTCCATTATTAGCTTCACTTTAGTGCACTCTGTAATTAAATTAGTGGGAAATTTTCTTAGTCATGTGTTAAAAACAAGAAATGGTACTTAAAGAGTAGAAATGATTTAAAAATGTCTTCTTAGCTATAAAAAAGCGCACCAATATTAAGGCCAAATTCTTGGGATATGAAAATGTTACATTTCAAATAAACGCGGTCATATCGAAATATTATTCTGGTCTTTTATCGGTTAAGTTAGGTTTTGAATAAGCTAATGCTGCTTTCCAAAGATACATTTATTTGCTTGCCTTCTTAACAAAAATTTACCTTGACATCTGATTAGTACCTCTTTAATTCCGCATACATCTTCCCTCTCTTCACGCCATCCTACTTCCCCTTCCTTGCATGCCTAAGGTTCTCCCCTTTGTGAAATCTTCAACATAACATTGCCAATTAAAACGCTCTGGCTCTTCTTCATTACTCCCCACAATCCACTCTCCTCTCCTACCAAGCATAACACTTCCACGTCTGTTTTCCTTTCTCTTCATTTTAATTTAACAGAAAAAATATTTTCATCTCGAGCACCTTAGGGATTTTCTTAAGGAATATGTTCATGTGAGTCTTTAACCTGGGTCGATTTCACTAATACTAGGTAATCGCTGATGTTAGCCTTTGATTCTGTGGGCAATTAAGGTTTGATTAGCGATAGGGAAGCTTTCCATTGTTTGCTTGGATGCAAATAGCACAGTAATTCACCCGTACCATTGACGACAAAATTTTAGGACAAATTATTTTAGTAATATTAAAAAACATGCTTAGTTGACTGTTAAGCGCATGCTATCATTTCATGGCTGAATACATAAGATGAGCAAATATTCCAATTGTTAGCTTTTCATAATCCATTTCTTTCAGAATTATTGAAAAGATGAGCAAAAATAGTAATACTTATGTTTCTGTTACAACTTTCAAGAAATTATATTTGGTCAAATGAAGAAGGATCATACATCTTACAATCGAAAGAATATGCAACTATTTACTTAGTATTTGTCTATATATTCCTAAGCTAATAAGTTTGTTTAATTTAAAATTAATCTGTAATTATGGGGTTTCTGAGGAATCTGTGATAAACATTCGTATAATTGATCAACCTTAAAGTTTGTGCATTAAAATTTTAATTAATTTTAATGTGACTATTTTTAAAGAATTAAATTTTCCAATAACAAATAAATTCCTTTTAAAAGGTCTGATGTAATCTTGAGCGGAAACAGTTTTCCTAAATTTTTATTCTTTCCTGAACTTACATTAGTATATATCTATCTAATCTAATAAATCTATTTTAAAAGTGGTATATTACATTTTTCATGTAAAGAATGTATGGGAGCGTGTTAGTCCAGTGGCTGAAGCGCTGTCCGATTAACAGAGGGGGCTGAGGTTCAATTCCGGTTGACGGTTCCTATCTTCAGCCTCGTCGCCACCCAAGACAATTGATTTTTCGGGTACCAGATATTTTTGGGAAACAGCAGGCGGCACGGGGAACGGAACTGACCCCCCTCCCCTGACCCCCTGATCCGTGAATTTGAGTGACGCGCTTTTGGGCTTCGCAGTTGACGAGCTCCACCATCGCATAAAAAACCAACCAAGGATTGATTCAAATTTTTCTAAAAAGGAGTGAAAAAGAAATTTTATTTTCAATTACAAGAGCAGATTTGAAAAGAAATCACGCAAGAATTAGATTAAATAGGCCATTGCAATATATAATGAAAAAAACTGAACCATTAAACGATCATTTTTTATGTATAATATTATCCAAATAGTTACTGATCTTCAATCCGAATACTGGTTGCGTGCACCAGCTGACCAATCTAGATTTTGTATCAATTTGCCGTCGTTGGAGCGGACGACACAAGATTTCCGACTTATTGAATGACATGCTTGTGTCGAGCGGTGTGCATATTTACTATCCCAAATGGTTGGCGCAATGAAATCACACTGTCTAAGCGTCACACGGGTTGCGGCGGTCATTTCTCGCTACAACGGCAGGATAGGAAGAGGAGAGGGTCCTCTTGAGTAGTCCCGAGGAAGGTGACCTGGTGCGTGACGTGAGCTGATGTTCGCTATTCGTGATTTACCATTGCTATTTTCGGGTCTACACACTGCCGCCTGTTCGGTGCCTTTCGTGGTGACACCGCCATCCCTTTGTTCCCTCGTCGCTCCTTGCAACTACGGTTTGCAACACATGCCTCCCCACCAATGCCTTCTTCCTCTCTAACTGTTACCCTCCATGCGGTTTCAAATTAGAGTCTTCAGTACGTTGTCGTGTTTTACAATATGTCTGATCGAATTTCCCTCCAATGTCCTTGGGTGTTCTCCGTAGACTGGCTCTTCACCTGCACTTCGAAGGTCTACTTCCTTCAGTTCTTACTCACTTTATTATCACCAATTTTTGTAGCACCACATTTCCACCGCTTCCAATTTTCTGCTGCCATCGTCAAAGTCTCACATTCGTTCTAAAACAGACACTATTTTTTTGTTTAACGAATCGCTTTTTTAAATCTATGTCAGTAAAACTTGCTGTTTGTAGTGTCTGCTTCTGATAGAAGAGTTATTCCTTTTATTTATTATTCGTTATTCCTAATATGAATCCTACATCACTGGTGTTCCTGCTTTCCGAATAAAAAATTCTTCCACTTCATCCACTCTGCCCTTCTTTAGTTTTAGCTTGAGGTTTTTATTCGCAGCATTTATTTGTTCTGCATTCATTCTAATCCACACCAGTAAATATCCTCGAAATCTTCCTTTTTCTCTTCAGTATACATGTAGCTATGTCGTCCGCAAATCGCACCATACTTTTCCTTTCTCCTTGAAATCTTACACCGTATGTTATTTTTCCTTTTTGTTCACCGGTAACCATCTTAATTTTTAATTGGTAGTAGTGTACCGACTTAGGGTACGTTAATGATGAAATCTGAGATATATTCTACATGCAGTCGTAGTGCCTTCTTCAAGTTCCTCCCGACGACCTTTCTTCTTCTACTGTCTAGAACTTCATCGCTGAATTTTCTTTCCGTCCTTTATATTTTTTTCGATTCTCTTTCCCACTCATGTCTCAAAGGTCTCCATCCAATCTACGCTAATCTCACTGCATCAATATTTAATATCTGGACCATAAAATACAATGTTCCTTATTGAATTTTTCAAGTATTTGCTTTGCATCTTTACTTCAAGTACCTCTCATCAACTGCTGCCTCTTTCTAAACGCTTCTATACCTAAATCGATTGATCTAATATTCCCACCACTCGGACCGACCTCATCCAGAACACGAAGAGATGAATTGATTTATCTGCTCTAGTGTATCCCCCCTAAAACTTATATTTTTGTCAGACATCCTATTTCTAAAGAATATAATTTGAACCCGAATTTTCCTATTATTTAATAGCTTCCCATACCTATCGGACTAATTTTGTTATGAATAAATTAAATATCAATGGTAATGTCGAAGAACCCTGCCTTACTTCTTCCGTCGTGATATCTCCTTCCCTGCTATCACCACATCTGTTCGTTCTTTTCATGTTCTCTACAAGTATGAATCGTGACTCAATCTCTAGCCGTTATAGTTCAATCTAATTTCCTGCAGATTACTTGGAATCGACGAATTCAGAACTTAAATCTAACCTATCGTCATCATCAACACTATTCTCTAGTATTCTTGCATGCTTTTTTTCAGTCATAAGTGTTCCCAAAATAATCCCTTCATCCATTCGATTTGTCTTCGTCATCAAAATTTCATCATTACTCTCCCAAATGGAATTCACATATGCTCTGCGCTCATTCACGGATGTGTACGCTGCTTCAGCTATCCATGGACCAGGACACATCTTTTACGGAGCGCGGGACGTAATGTTAAATGAAGTATAGAAGTATTCTCCAGATACTCTTTCCATGTCTTCTCATCGTCTTCAATAATAATTTTAGTATCGCAAACCTGATGGCGTTGATATTTCTTCCGAGTTTATTAAAATGTCTTAAGTTCCTCCAAACTGTTTAAACGTTTCACCGACCAAGGTCACGCTGCCCAGCTTCATCGGATAATGGTCAACCGTTCTCTGGCTCTTCTCGCTTCTTTGCTCATTAATTTTCTTGATATTCTCTGGGTTATCTGCATTTTCCCAGTCCTTGAGTTTTTTTAATATCTTCTCTCCATTCTCGATCAATGGTTTTCTTTTAACAGGTTTTCTTCGAGACTACTAAAATTACAGTCTTCATTTGTTGACAACTTAATTCAATTGATCCTGTGTTGTCACATCTTTACATTTTATTTTTCAATTTCTGATGGAAATCCAGTAGTGGCTCTGTCTCATTCAAATATCTCTAACGCACATTGAGACTTAATTCTCTTTTTCAACTCAATGATTTTCAAAGGGCATTTCATTGGCACCTAATTTTGGTCGCCGTCGATATCTGCCCCGGGGTAGCAGCCCTTGGTTTAATGTCTAAATCTCTGCTTCTCGTGTGTGGGACGAATTTGTGATATTCTTACATCTCCTCGCATCTTTCACGTGTATCTTCTTCGTGAGTGATTCTGCAAGTGTGCGTTTTCCACCGCTGATTGTAATCATTCACCGAATTCCAACATCCTTTCACCTTCAACCACCCCCCCAATTCATTTCACATTGCAGGCCAAACCGTCTCAATTTATTTTCCTCCTTGCCGTCTCTGTCGATAGTAACCCAATCTCCGAGTGGACATTCTCATTCCTTAGCAGAGTTTGTTACTTTGGAGACATCTTCATACGCATTCTCTGCTTCTTCTCCATCGTAGTCCGTTGTTGGGAGTAATCTTATTCCGCTCGGATATCCGAGTCGTTAACATCAGAATGGTTCTTTCATTGCATTGTGTATTGGAGCTCTTCACTCTCATTTCAGCCCTCCTCCGTAGCACACTGCCCTCCCACACCTCTCTCCCTAATTTCCATTCATGGAGCCCGTGTTAATGATCCAGTACATGCCGCTCCAAAATTCTACTTCTTCGGGTCCTTTCATTTCACTCACTCCTGAGATATCTGGCTCCATATCACGCACCTCTACCTTTACATTCGCTAAACTCTCACTTGATCCAAGTGATTGCAATTTTCAAGCTCCAATCTACAATCGATTGACGCATTTCAATAAAGTACTTTTTCTACCCCGCGAGGTAGAGATGGATTTGTTTATCTTACTCTATAATGTTCCATATTGTGATTTGTTTATTTTGATGAAAGTAAGAAATGTAATTACTGAGTTGGTGCTCTTCGGAATGGTGTTGTGGTGGCGTTTTGATTAAACAAAAATGATTTTGGCAATTTTGGGAAACAATTCATAAACTCTACACACTGGTGAAATTCTCAGTAAATAAAAATTCCACGTTTAATGTCTCTTGCCATCATTTACCGTAAAATAATTTAATATTTAGACGCTTGATGTTGTCATCTAAATTTGTCGTGAATTTTCATTTTTTTCCAAGTTATGCGGATCGATAGCTAAAAGTTGCTAGGTGCCTTTTTTACTCCCATGTCAACGTCGCGAGAGGATCCTGGGGGCAGGTGGTAGTAATCAACAATTCATCAACGAGCGACAAGTGTTTGAATGTACTTGCCCTGTCGGTGAGCGGCCATCCGTCCCTTCCGTAAAAGCCCCGCCCCTCCTGGTTTCCTTTCTCTTAGCCCCAAGTAAAATGTTCCGCCAGCGCTCTTAAGCAGAATAAAGAATCATTTGAATGGCTCGCGCTAACTCTTGAGAGGCTTGTGGCCTGAACCCCCTCTTGTCTTTCTTCGTCGTGAATTTCGCGATAGGCTTTAGAAATTCAAGTGGACGTGCTAAGGGGGCGGTGGAGTGTGTGTGTGTGTGCGTGTGTGTGGGGCGGAGGCCAGGCGAATGAAAAGATGGGTGGAGGACTGCGCACACAATATTAGCCCTCAGGGCCTTCTTAGAGTGTTCGTTCGCTCATTCTTTCCCCCCTTCTCTTTTCCCATCTTCTCAGCTCATGTTTACAGAGGAATGAGTTTAAGGGACCTCCCTTGTTTGAACGCATGTTTGTAGCTATGTAGCGTCCTCGTCTCGTTGTAATAACAGTCTCCACTCCAAATATGACATCCATCGTGTTGAGATCGATGCCAAGTACGTTGATTCACACGATGGACTCTGTTTGCTTTACTTTTCTGAGCTGAATGAATGAAAATGTTGGAAATTAAGTCAATCTTTTTGTCCTGGAGAATAATTCTTGTGTGATTCCATTGCGAAACTGACTTAAGAGATCTGTGTATCTTAATGTGAGTGGCTGATTTAATGGTAATTTTTACGCCTCGTCTTTCCAATTATACTTTCTCAGGAGTTTATTGCTGGTTGTGATTAAAATGTTTGTGGCAAACTAAACTTTTTTCCAAGTACTAAATTTTTTCGTTAATTCAATTTTTCAGAGTTTAATATTATTTAATGTACGGGACACAGCATTAGAGTAGTATAATGCCAAATCCATTTCACTAATAAAGATAATCAAACCTACTTAGCTCTGTTGCATCCATGTGTACATGAATGGCTTTTCATTGAAGCAGGTGTCAAACGATTAATGAAATGGCTTCTAAAAATATTTTCAGTAAAAGTTATAGATTAACATTTTAAAAAAATATTTTTTTTAATAGTTTGCGTTTATTTTGTCATAATTTAACAAAAAAGATTATCGGCGCAAGAATGTGGACTTCATTATTTATAAACTCACAATCACCTCATTCAAATTTTCATGCAAATGACAATATTTTTATGGAATATATAGACGCATTAATGTAACTGAATATGGTATATAATTTCAAAAATAATGATTAGGAAAGGGAAAAATGGGTTTAGAAATGGTAATCAAAATAATTTATAAGAGTTCTCTGGGACCTTTATCAGAGATAAAACAATCAGAATTATAATATTATTTGAAACAATGATGCAGTCGATATTTCTCTTTGATAGGACTTCAGAAAATACAATTTGTTCCATATAGGTACACCTTCCCATGCACATTTTATCTAAAAACTTAAAGTATTTAGCCATTTAAACTTTATATTTTTTGCGACATTTTGGCTTAATTATTGTACCTGAAGTCACGTGAAAATATTTCGGTTACAATGATAGATATTTCAGACAAGGGTTTCTGAGTGCAGATCAGTTTAAAAGATCATACAAACTATTCTGATGCTTTCTAGCTCTTTAAAATTACTCTTTTATACAAGAAACGGGAAGTGAAAGGAATTTTATTGGAGTTACGGAAAATTTATGGAGTTTTATTGTTTAAACATAATCTTATAATGACGCTTAAATAGATCCAAAGAATTGAATGAAGTCGCAATGAGCATAAAATATGAGAGATAATGCTAAATAAATGTTGCACGGCTTTATGGCGCATTTGAATAGCGAAAAAGCTTCAATACGCTTTTCTATAGAAGCTGAAGTGATTAGAAGCCTTTTTTCCTTTGATTGTGAAGCAGAATCTCAAGACGAAAGCAATTTTCAGACCTTACTGTGAGGAATATAACATGTAACGTGTTAATATACTAACAAACATTACTAATTAAGTGCTAATCATCTGTGCCAGAACTATATTAGCATCAAAAAAGCCCGTTGAGAGAGGTTTGCAATGAAATAGTTACTCTGTTAACCAGGTCATTAAAAATAAGTTTTTTAAGGAAAAAAGCGGGTATAATAAAAATGGTACCGCCACACCCACCAGGTGTTGGATTATTCCATCGGTGTCCCCGTTAACATTGTTGGAAAATCAAAGGGATATCGCGTCCTACTATGGGAGTTTCTGTGATTAGACGATTTTTTAATTAAATATTTTGCGTATATTTGTGATGTATATATGTATGTATTGTGTGATTTTTCAAAGAGCGTTTACTCTTTAAGGGAGAGATTTTCGATGATGATAACTGATGGAGGTGCCGTTAGATCCAGATAGAAAATATACAAGTAGATGGATGGCGTTGAGGTATAAAACGAATGGGAATGTTCTCATGTAAAAATACGCAATACATAATAGAATGCATAAAAAAACGTATTGTACGAGCCATTAGTCTGCCGTTAATTGATACCTGCGTAAAAAAAGTGTCCATAAAAATACGCCTGGAGTCTGTAACATTGGCGGGTAGCTGGACAATTCACTCCCATAAGCAATCCCCGACGCGTTGCGATGATCGCTTCGCTCGAAATCCCTCTGATGCTCCGATATGTCGACCGCACCTTATTCCCAATCATCGGTTGCCTGTACATTTCCTTCGTCGGTTAAGTGGGGTCTTACTGCACAAACTTCCGTCGAATTGAAGCGTAGTTTGAGTTTCAGTTGAGCGTATTAAATCAAGGATCGACGCCGCCATTGTTTGCATTCACTCACTGCTTAGGATTCAGCCAAGTGTTGACTCTGCGGGACAGGGCACTCTCCCTGCGATTGACAAACTTGGGCGAGTTTGAGGACGGCAAGCCACCAGCCCCAACCTTCCGCCCTCCTCTGCCCCCACATCCCCTCCTATCTCTTTCCCCGCCCCCAATCACTTTCCTAAATCAATCCAAATCCTTCTTTCTAGACTTCGCCCTCGCAACCATGACCGCCGCCGTATCCACCCGCACACACAATCACTTCCACCCTTCCCATGTGTCTCTCTTTCTTATTCGCGTTCCCTTTTTTTCTTTCTCACCTTCTCAAGGCTTGGCAAGGAAATTCGGTGCGGGCAAAAGAAGTCGGGAGGTGGTGGATATGGAGTTTCAGGGCTTATCCCTCAAAACCATGAGAGCTGTCTTTTTAGATCCAATTCAATCTTGGTAGTAGGCGGCGGCGGCTTGCGCTTCCATTCCCTCAAGATTGTTTCACGGAAATGAAGACAGACCTCTTAAAGGAAGGAAACCAAATATAAAAATCATACCGTAAGAAAGCAGTCGGGCTTTGAATTCAATTCAGTAACATCCAGAGGTCAGGGCATTCAACCGCTTTTTTCTCTCTTACCAAGGGTATCACAATTCAGAAGGTTTTCTAGAATCAATCTTTCCGCCTCCGTTTGGACGCTGAATAAAGCATCGCCGGAATGGAAACAGATAATATATTTCTCGAGAATTTAAACCCTAAACAGTGAAAAACAATTAAGTAAGCATGGAAAATGGAAGACTTTTGTGGACTAGATTTTTTTCTTTTGTAGTTATCATGCTATTTTTAACTTAAAATTGAGCTTGCGACTCATAAACCATTCCCTTTTATGAAATGCATGAGTGGCTCTATTTTCTGTAACTGACTTTATCGGATAGGTTCCGCAGGTGATATAAAAATGAGTAAAACCGCTACCCTAATCCAAATGAACAAATTCCGCTTAAAAATTCAAGTAATCCGCAATGATCAATCGTACTGCTTCTTCAATATCGAGTACCTTTTACTGAGTAAGCATTAGGCCACCCTTTGTTCTTTCATTAGGGCGTCCCGAGAAGAACACTTGGTCTCTAATGACCATTTTTGTATGTTTCAGGATGTTTCCGAAAATAAATAATGCGATACAAATATGCATGCCCATTTACCATTTGGAAATTTACACGAGGATATTCAGCATCGTAAGCAAAGTTACAGTTCTAGCGAATGCGTGTTTTGACACAGTCATGCCGTATTCAAGAGTGTGTGCGAGGAAATCGGGTGCTAACAAAAGGTGATTTTTTTGAGCTCTCAATCATACGTATTTCTTTCGTAGAATGATGGTTTCCCTGTTTTTCTCAACTTGGGTGGCTACTGAAGAGGTTATCCCTGTGCCTGCTCTTCGGCCTTCGAAGTCCTCATATCAGGGTAATGAGACCAGTTCTATCCCCTTCGTTCCCCGAAGAATCCCAGAAAGATCTGGAATTTAAAAAAAAAACAATCCCAGAGCCTCTGTGAAGCGGGGGATGTCAAGAAGCATCTCTTAGAATAGAATTCGAATCTCCCTGTCGGAAGCCCAACGCTTGATCAACTAATCCACTACGCCATTGCCGAATGAAAAGGTAAGCACTTGGCATTCCGTGTCCTTCGGATTGCCTCAATGGACCCTTAGAGCCGCCGAGAAGCACCTGCTTGGATCTATGACGGACTCGAGATTTCTTTCGTCGACGCGTGGTCGGCACTCGTGTACGAGTTCGCCCGGAGGACGGAGGAAAGAATGCTTTGGGGTGCCGCGGACGCTAAGCAGTCGAGAGCGAACGGGCCCTTTTAACTCGCACCCCCGCCCCCTCTCCTTCACCCCCCACCCGTGACTTTGCCCCCTTTCCCGTAGGAATGGCGCGAGGGAGGCGTTTTGCAAGCCCCCCCTTCCCTCCCGGTACACTTGAGCCGGCGGCGGGACAGAGGCCACGGGGGAACGGTTTTCCAATTCCCTCGGCCAGGGGCGGACGGAGTGCTCTCTCTAGGCGAGCACAAAAGGGAGAAGATGGGCAATGGGAGGAACGGAGGTGGGATTTTCTAACGGTGAAGGGAGCACCTACACTTTGAGAAATTGAGTTGCTGACGTTTCCAAGTGGTGGGGGGGAGGAATGTGATCCTCTCCTCCCTCCTTTGGATGTGAGGGGGAATATTTTGCCCCCCCCCCAATCCTCTACTATTCCCCTATTGTCTTAACGGTATTGTCAGCAGCCGGCAAAATTTTTAGAAGATAACACCAGAAATTTTGTTTTATATTTTGACTTGGAACCATAAAAAATAACTTTAAATTTAGTTTATTTAAAAAATATTACTTACATTCAATATCATCCACACATTTATAGTGTTCATAGAACCTCTCAAATTTCCTCCAAAAGAGAAGCATTGGATTAAACAACGTTTATGCAAATGACGTAGCAGAACGCTGCCCCTCCCATTAGAAGGTTCCTAAATCCGCTCCTCGTCAATAATGCTCTGGGGGAAAACTTATGACTTAAAACGCAACGATTTCTCGGATGACTGTCAAAAAGTTACTGTCGCGGTATCTCCCGCAGTTTGTATAAAACATATGTCGTATCACTACTGGAAATGTTCACTATTTCCTCCAAAAGTATTGCTATTATATCCATTCATTCGAAGTTTCAAGTCCTATTCAAATAACTCCTTGATACTTTGAGAAAAAGTACGGTGTTGATGGATATTTAAAGGAAGAAATTAAAATATCCTATGAATGTATGAAAAAGAGTTAACAGACTTACACATGCTTAGCAATAGTCAAGTACTCAACTTTCATTAGTCTTGATAAAAAAATTATATTGGTTACATGTATGAACTGCATTATTTTATAGACTAATTTGAAATGTAGACACTTCATTCCCAAACAATGATATTATGAATGTTTTCACGCTGTATGTAAAAGTCATTCTGTCATTTCATCTACATCTACACAATACCCCGCAAGCCACCACAAGGGCGTGTGGCGGGGGGTGTTAGGTCACCACCCGTAAAAATGAATTAAACCACATGCAAAACCAAATTGTTACCTCTACATTAATATTAGTTTGTTCATGCACACGACAAACTTTAATTACACGGAAGAAAGTCAAAATTTAATAACAGGATACGTACATTCAAATCATGCTGTAGAACTCATAAATAGATGAGTCTATTAAAAAAAAGAATTACATGCAGGAAGAAACGTGCAAGATATCAACAAAGATATAGCCTACCAATTTCAATTATCTATTCAGTGCTGTCATGTCTATTATGATCTCTAATGGTTCGAGGAAAAAACGACATTGTAAATATATCTGTTCTTCTGTAAACCTCCCCGATTTCACGTTGGTGATCTCATATACCGTAATACGTGGAGGCCTGTAATATGTGATTAACATTCTCAGATAAGTAATCTACCTCAAATTTACGCAGTACATTTAATCTGTATTAAATTCCACGGTCAACTAGTGGCTCCCATCCTAATTCATTCACAATGGTGTCTTGACACTGCTACCTTATTCATGACAACAATTTTACAAACCTTGCTGCTCTTCGTTGCACTCGATCTAGTTCCAAAATTAAGCCTATTCCGTGATAATCCCATACACTCACAGAGCATACTCAAGGTGGGGCCTAACTAACGTTAAATGACAAAGCTCCTTGACCCCTTAATTACAATTCCCAAGTATTCTTTTTATGAATCCAAACTTTTATTGGCTAGTCCGTAAATGTCACGAATTTGTTTTCCAGTGGGCCGGTGGTTGGGGGAGAGATAGAGTCGTCTTTCTTTTGGGGCGAGATTGACAACATGGAGTCTCTTCTACCACCGAACCCCCGAGACGGTTGGTAGAAATGGTTGAGCGAGTGGCAGGAGGAAGGGAGTGGCTTGGGAGAGGGACGTGGGTGCACGTGGCAGGAGGTAGTGAGATATCAATTTTGCATAACACAGAAACAAAACATATATGTCGAGATGTTACTCATGTTAGAACAATGAAAGCAGAGGCGCGTGGGTAGAGAATGTTCCAAAGTGGGTGAGAACCATCGAAATAATGAAGAAAGGTGGAAGAATAGGAGAGGAGTGAGCGGGTGAGGGCGCGGGTCGGGATATTTGTAGGGGAGACGGGATCGGAGGTAGGCGGGAGAGGGCGAGGGAGGGAAGAGGGGAGGGGGCGCAGAGAGAGAGAGAAAGAGTAAACCCTTTGAGACAGAGGTGGAGTAAATTTACGGCAACGGCTAATTGTGAGGTTCGTTAGCTTGGAATCCTTACCAAGAGGGTGGACCGATGGTGGAGTGTCCTAATTAGGAGAAGCGGGGCGTGGGGAAGGAGGTGGATCGCGGTCTTGTGTGTGTCTGCGGAGGGGGGGGTGGGAGGGTAGTTGACGCCGGGGCGTTAAGAGGGCGCAGGGGGCGAGGAGGAAGAATGGGGCGGGGGGGAGAGAAGCGAGAGCGCGTTTGGATGCCGCTCCACTGGGAGCCGAGCGGGTGTGGAGCGGAAGCGGCAAAACGGCTCCGTCTTCTAGGCACCCCTCGGGATAGTCGGCGGGACGATTCGACAGATTAATTCCTTGCACTGTGACTTCTCGGGGGGCCGGAAAGGTATTTTATGGTTGGTACCTCGTCCATAGATGACGTCACGACTTTTTAGATTTTTCAGCGTCCAATATGGTCCATTGCCGTTCCCCATCACTCTATAAGTGTCGTCTTGTGCAGTGTAATGTAATCGCGCCGTTCTCGTAAGTTACAGTAACGCAGGAAATCTCTGCATTTGCACCATGGTTGAAGATGAAAGAAGAAACTTCGCTTCTCCACGTAGAATGTATTAATTACGATCCAGATTTCGTTGTAGCGTAACGTCTCCAGAACGACCTGAAGATGTCACATGGCAACGAATGTGGTCGTATGTGGAAAAGCAAAGTGTATTCTTTAATCATGAAGGATTTCTAACATGTTACGCCTGGAACTGTGTTATATAAACCATGGTTGAAATCACTCTACTCTATAAGCGATTCTCAATGTGGTCTTGTTGTTACCCGGAAGACGTTTGCCTTTCACCTCCTCTCATAAGAAGTGAACATAATTTTTTTTGAGAAAAATGTTTTTGACGAGAGAAAATGTCGAGCGAAGTATGTGCGTGCTCCTTCCGTCAGTTCTGCGCAGATTTCTGTCTGCATATGTTGCAGTATACCAATTTTGATGTCGGAGACAAGTTAGCTGACGTTTGAAAGAATGAATGTTTTGAGTACACTCTTCCCCGTCGCGTGGTATGTGAAACCCTCTCCCCTTCGTCACGCAACGCCCAAGCGGATTTCTGTCTCATATTCAAGGGCCCATTTGTTTCCTCCATTCCTTCCTCGCACTCCCGTTCCTACCTTCGCGTTCTCTCCAGGCATCCTCCATCCTGTGCCTCAAACACTTTTCTGATTGGACCATATCCACGCCCTCTTCGGAGAAAATAATCCTCCCTCCCCTCTGCCTGGTTCCCCTGGGTCTGGAGCCTCTCCGCTCCCGCCTCCCCGCACCCAAATCGCCAGCTAATCTCGCTTTCATTTTCATCTCGAAGGCTTTTTTCTTCGTATCGAGAGGGAGGAGATATTTGCTTTCTCAATCCATCCTTTTCTTTTGGTGCTCGCCCATGCTGCAGGTCATCACCTCGCATCTCCCTGTTGCCCTTTAATGACGACGATTCGACCTTCCCGTGGCCCGTTAACTCGAAACTTTGCCCTGGCACTACGTAAAAATACCTCTTCCAAGTGCGCTTATTGATGGATCTCTAAATTTTGAAGATGCTCCTTTCCTGGCTAAATCCGGTTTACAGAATCTGCTTTTGACAGAATCAATTAGATGCAGGATTTTTAATTGTACGAACACACAAAATTAAAATATGTATGTGCGAACTGTGTGTGCATGTGATCATCAGTCTGGGTGCAAATGAAATTACACATTTTATGGCGAATCGTGGTTACGCATCATCATCGAATCTGTGGAAGCTTGCATAAGAATTGTATTCTGAAGCGAATGGAGAGAGTCGTTTCACGAAGGTGCGCGCGTGGCGTAAAGAGGTGCACTGCTGCTGATATTGTTAAGGTAAACTCCGTGGTATTCGACTTCCTTCCGCGTTTATTCATCTTGGTAGCGACCATTTTATGGAGAATTCCAACCATCATTGGCATTGTTTAGGCTCGAAGACCTTGCTTTGCCTTGCGAATGCCTTGGAAAGAGTCAACTGGACTGCGCCTACCAAATGAATCGACGCGGGAGGAACCCAAAAGCTTTTTAGCCAGCTAAAGATTACCGCGGCAGCTACGGTAGCAAGTGAAACCAGGGCCATATTTTATTTTTCAAGCATTATAAAATAGGCAAATATTGATGTCTGAGACACTACATTGGCGCGTATTCCTAGGTACTCCACATTTATATTTATATACCATTTAAGATTGAGCAGTTGTTTTTGAATTATTGTCAACTTTTTGGTATATTTCATGTTTTTAATGTTTCAGAAGTTTGGAAATTCTTAATTACCAGAAGTATTACTTTGATCAACTGAAAAAATCCCTGATATTAATCTAACACCATAATAATGTCCCATCTTTAGATCAACTCAAATTCCATAATCATGATTTGCCTAGCCTTTGAATGTGATCAATGAAAGAGGTGTATTTATATTGAAACCATTGTAAACTTAAAAACATGTAACATATAGTTGGACTTAAGAGTAACTAATACGTGGGATTTGGAAAATTATTTCTACCTTATTATGCGGTACTTCATTGCTGAAAAAAAACAAATAATGTTCGTACGACGAAATAATGATACGGAAAGCTGCAAGTCTATGTTTGAGTATATTATTTTATTTCCCTGGAACCTTACTTTAGGGTTCAATCCGATATATATTGAGATTCATGGTTATAATTTTCCCTCTTCTTGCATAAAAATATTCGTTTTTTGATTTCATTTAGTTAATCAATATTGTCTAAAGATAATTATTTCAAAGATATTCAGTATTAATTTTAGCAAAATTCTTATTTATTAACTCGAGTCTTATTCGTATGATTAAGTGCTTTCCTGAAACATGATTCAAGCTAGTTTTGCTCCGGGAATTCAGGAATTCAGCTTCCGACGTTTCGATGAAATTACCCATAGAATCGTCGGCAGCTAAATCCCTAACCAGGTGGAAAACCCGTGAAGATTTTACTGCACTATTACATCTACGACTACTTATATCAATAGTACGACTACTTATATCAATAGTACGACTACTTACATCGATAAAATATATTTTCGTAACTGCAAATATAAGACGTTGCTAATTGTTTTGTTGGTCATAAGATAAATATTCTTGTAATTACCAGGTATACATATCAGACGTAATATGTTCGAAGGGATAACAGGTTTTTTAATGAAAAAATTTGTCTTGCAAAAATCCCGATCCATAACAGCAGTAGCGAAAGATTTAATTTTGGGGTTGAATAATTTCCCTCACACCTATGGTTTATTTAACGATTGTATCCGTTCCTCACCCTTCAAAAGGAAAGGAAAGTATCTCATCCCTTGATGTGAGAAATGAAGTATCGATTTCTAGCCTCGAAAGGAAAAAGTTGCCCTGGCAAATAAAGAATGTGATGAGAGTGTAGTGCGAGGGGAGCGGAGAGGTCAAGGCGATGCGTAGCTGGGGAAGGGGAGGGGATTCCGGAATGTGTGAAATGGGATGTGTGTGCCATAGGAAATGAAATTAACGCAAGAAAATACATCGCTCCGAGGGAAACATCTCGTATTTCCACTCAATTGCTCAACTCGGTGCTCTTCTCTCATTTCTGATCGGAGCAAGTGTATTTTTTGGGAGGATAGGGGTGAAAGAGAAGAGAATTGCGCTGAGTAATCTATCTGTTTCTCTTCTTCGCTCCTTTAGCCTTCAGTCCAGTCTCACTCCTCTCCAGTCCCTTGCCCTCCGATCCTTCCTCATTCCATTAAATTTCCCCTTGCCCTGCGGCCGCAGGAGGAAAGAGATAACATTGTGCGAATATGATAAGGGAAGGGAGGAGGTGAGGCGGATGGGGGTGTTGATTGGAGTCGGAGGAAAGTGATTGAAATTCGGGTGATAGTGGCTCTCTTGTTATACTACCGCTTCTTATTCCTTCCCTTCATATTATTTGCTTTTTCTTTACCCTTCTACGCTACGCTCCCAACATTTCGCTCTCTCATCCGGGGGTATACTCCTCCGGCCGCGCCTACATTTCGCTTCCGTTACACAACATCGCATTTCCCAAACCTCTGTTTCAAAATACTACTCATATACATTACTCGACATTTTTCCCTTCTCTGTTAATAATTCCTTGCAGTGAGTATTTATTACTCCCACAGTTCTGAAATTCCTATAAATCCTACAAATTTTAGGCAAAAATTAATATTATATCTGTTAAAATCATCATCATATCTGATAAAAGGTATTGTATATTTCCGAGAACACTTGCTTTATACGTTTGAAATAATTATTCAAAAATTGTTAACGTGGAATACGTAGGCTAATTAATCCGTGGGAACCAACTAAATTACGTAGTCTTACTCTTTAATTCTCCCCTACTCTTGGCTGGCCTATTTTTTTCCTTTTTTTTAACTGTTAATTTTAATTTAACTTCTGCATGCTCTCTTCCGTTTCTCGGGCTACATTTTTCTTTCTTCCATATTATTTTCCACCGCTGATTCATCCCCATTTCGAACTTCGGACTTTCCATCTGTCCAACTGAAGTCTTCCTAAGCCTCTGCTGCCACAAGAGGTTGCCGCGCCTTTGACGTTCGACCTTCGCTCCCCTACATGTCACTTGGAAATTAAAATTAAACTTAAAAAAGTGCGTAGTCATAAATTTTTGGAAAAAGAGCAATTCTCATTCGAACCACTACTGCATTGAGAGCACCGCAATGGAATGTACAAGAATGGACTTGTATAGCCTCAATTAAATATCTAGACGTTACCCTCACTGACGACTTCTACTATGTGAAACACAAAACGGGGAATATGTGGACAATATAACAAAAAATTGGGATTTATTAGAAGAGTACTAGGTAAATCTAATGAGAACGTCAAAGAGAAATGCTATCTGGCTCTGGTCAGGCCTCATTTGGAATATGCCATTATTATATGGGATCCTCACGAAGTTGGATTAATTGCAGAGTTGGGTCGCGTGCAGCGCAGAGGAGCTAGATTTGTAAAACGTTCTCATGATAAACTTAGTTGCGTATTCAAAATATTAGAGGAGCTAGGCTGGGAATCACTCACGGAGCGAAGGTTAAATTACAGATTGAAGCTCTTGCATAAATAGGAAGGATATCTCTTTAACAGTGATGTTCAAAATGCATTATTACCCCCATCGTACTACGGCAGGAGAAATCATGTCAATGAAATTAGAGAGATCAAGTGTAAAACAGATAGATTTAAGATGCCATTTCTTCCACGAACGATAGGGGAACATAATAACATTGTTAGACTGCGGTAGGGTCATGTTCGGGTGAAATTATTATTATAAAGTGTGTATTCACTCCCCGCCACACACCCTAGCGGTGGCTTGCAGGGTGTACGAGTATATACGGCTTTATACAAGTATATACGGCAGTGTGCGAGTATGAAATATAATTTAAGAAAAAGATGAAAAATAAATGCCTATCTACTTTGCTCGTTCGTCCTTGGGTTTAATGATATCGAGTCTTCTCAATTTCTTCAATTTTTACATATCGTGAAAAGTATAGGTGTGGATAATTGCGTCTTCTTTCTCACGAAAACCCATTGGACGGAAGCAACGACCAACGTTATATTAAATCATGAGGAATGTAAACATAAGTACAGAAATGATTTCTGCTGAAATATTCCTATGTCGACGAGTGCAAAATAGAAATGCGAATATCTGTTTTCGGCGGAGTTAATATTATCATTTGATTTGGAGTGATTCTATGTTTTCACCAAGGTTGTCTCTCTCCCAAATGTAATGAGTTAGAAGAACTCAAGAGGTGGTTAGTGCTCAGGAAATTCGACAGTTTTATTGATATACTGTGGTAATCATTTCCGCCAGATGGAAGTCAAAACCACTCGAGCGTGTGCCGACATATTACGGCGCGCCGAGATTTCCTTGGCCCTCTCCCCATCAATCCCCGGGGTATCTGCCCTGCTCTTGCCCTGCCGATGACGACCACAAGTTCGCCCTCCCTCCCCCCATTACAGGGATGAATTCTCCCCGCGGACATTTTTCGTGGGCGTGAGTCGCGCCGCACGTGTGCGAATAGAAGTGAGAGGGAAATGTCGGTATTAGCACGCGCTCGCTGCCTGGATTTCATTTATTTCCGATCCACCCCCCCCTTCCCTCGAACGGAGAGTGGATGGGGAGGAGGAGGGGGGGGTCGAATGGGATGTGGTGGGGCGCGCGGAAGGGGGGTGGGGCGGAAGGTCAGCAGGAGAGGAAACAAAAGAACACCGGTGTTTTTGTTCTCGTACTGGAACATGTGTCCACCCAAATCCCCGCCCACCGCACACTGTCCCTGCCCCCTTGTAAATCTTGGCGCCCCTCCCCCTCGCCTCCTCCTTGTCCATTTCCCCACCCTCTCTCTCCCTCTCTCATTTTCCGACTTCTCCGACCTACTCCTTTTTATTTTTCGTCTCTTTTTTCATCACGGACGGCACTCGTCCCTTTGACCTCCGCCCCACCCCGCACGTACCTATGTATGTACATATTAGCTGCCTCTCCTCCGGCTTTTGAGCTTCGTTTCCATTTGTGGAATCGCTTCCCTCGTCGACGGCTCCCGAATTGCAATGATTCCGTAGCCGGAAAAATAACCTCGAGGCGGAAGCGGAGATATCCATTCTATCTTCTCGCTGGGAGGAGATATTTTTTTATTTTATTTTCGGCAAATAACCACCATTCCGCCCGCTCGAGCAACGAGGGTATTCCACCCATCGGTTCGTCTTAATGCTACCATTACTCCTCTCGCGGGCGATACTGCCGTCCACTCCGCCGCAGCAACAAATGGCCTTCCGGTCGCCCGTCGTTCGTTACGCTCGGTTTGGGTGGTGGTTCATTACGAGCGCCTGATATATAAAATATTAACACGGAGAGAGAGGGCAACGGACACAGAGATGGTCCATTCCGTGACGTTCGCGTTTAATTGGCCGATAAAATATTGTGCTCCCGCGGCGACACGTCTGCTTTCCGCGTCCCAAAGTTTGGAATTTGTTTCGCGGAGTTAATATTGCCCAGGAGTCAGCCGTAATTGAGCAGCAAATCGTTAAGGGATGAATCGGGGTGCTTTTGCCGTGTGAAGACTACTACTTACTACGCCAATTCTCGGTGCCTCAAGTGTAATAACTACGTTGAATTTTCTCGATGCATTAAAATACGAAGTGAATAGGACCAATCGCTTCTCTTCCAATAGTTCGAAATTGTATTGGAATTAGCTAAAGTCCCATATTATTTTCCGAATCGTTTCTGTGCATAATTTAAAAAAATCTAGATGCCCGTTGATTCGAAAAAACCTGAGCAATTGCTTGGTGTGAGAAAATGCTTATGTAAATTTATTACCAAAGTGATATTTTTTCGTTCTGTATATCTGTATGTGAACCGTGCGCATTGCAATTTTTTCGTTTGTCTTCGACTCCCACTTCTCCATCCTTTTCCAAACTCAGAGTTCAAAAGCCTCCAAATCTGCGCTGATGGTCTTCGCACAGAGAATGTAAGGATGACCGCCGGAGGATGACGCCGAATCGTCGAAAACAGTTGTAGCGAATAAAATTGAATGAAAATATACGTTGTGTTTACTTAGGTGAGAATATAAGACCGATAGAGCACGAATTTTACGTAAAATGTTATCATAATATATTTGAAATATAGAAAGAAAAATTAACTTAAGGATGTAACCACAAAGTGGCGTTTGGTGCACAATTAAAAGTCTTCAATCCAAAAGAATTTATGTGTGCGCTTTGTACAGACCGTCAGTCGACAAAGACAATTCAAAACTAGAATTAGATAAAAAAATCGAAGGTTTCTTATCCCAACAAAATGGTCGCGACGTTGTAATCGGTGGTGATGTCAATGTCTATCTATTGTCTGTAGCATATAGAGTTTTCAAACGGGCGGTAAAGACGAATATATTTGCGAATCGCTATTGAATTCTTTTACGTTGCAAGCTAACGAAAAATTGGAAGTTGTTAGAGGATTTCTAAGTAAATGTGAAAAAAAGGCCAAAGAGAAATGTTATCTGTCGCTGTTTAGGCCTCATTTGAAATATGTTGCAAGTACCATTAGGTAAATGCGATCCTCACAAAGTTGGGTTAATTTTCGAATTGGATCGCGTGCAGCGCAGAGGAGCTAGATTTGTAAAACGTTCTCATGATAAACTTAGTTGCGTATTCAAAATATTAGAGGAGCTAGGCTGGGAATCACTCACGGAGCGAAGGTTAAATTACAGATTGAAGCTCTTGCATAAATAGGAAGGAGGTCTCTTTAACAGTGATGTTGAAAATGTATTATTACCCCCATCGTACTACGGTAGGGGAGATCATGTCAATGAAATTAGAGATATCAGGTGTAGAATAGATAGAATTAAGATATGATGTATTCCGCGATCGATTGGGGATCATAGTAACATTTTTAGACTGCGGTAGGGTCATGTTCGCGTAAAATTATTTTTGTGTGTATTCACCCCCTGCCACACACCCTAGCGTTGGCTTACAGGATATATAAAAAAATATAAGTAGAACATTCCTTTCATATGTAGTAGAGAAATACCGAATTTAAATTAAATAAAAGCAGTCAGATTGGGTGTCAGAAGTACTAACTTAATGAATAGACACAGGGAAGAGATATTGTTACTGTTACTCGAAACGAGGATCCTAAATATGATTCACGGAACATTTATTTGTGACATGTGCTTTGCATATTTCCTGGGACCAAATGGTCATAAAATTGAACTAAAGTTTATTTTCGTGGGTTTTGTATCCTCTGAAGGATAATCACGAAAACATATTTAAAGAATTAAAATTTAAAATACGAGTGCAGCGTAGAACCGTTGACATTCAAAATGTTATTTCAGGTGTGTTGAAAATTTTTGTGGTTGATGTAGGTAGCTAAGGATGATGAAGTCGCTAGGTTAGCATTTTATTTTGGATTCTTTGTGGTTACGCCCTCAAATAAGGTTTTCCGTCTTATGTTTACCAAGATCTCTATTACACTTTTTGTAAAATTCATCAATTATTGGTCTAACATTTTCTGTATAAAGACCATTAGCGCAGATTTGGAGGCTTTTAAAATCTTGAGTTTGGAGAAGGCTGCAGAACATTGAGACGAAGACAAACGAAGAAATTATCAGCATGCAAGGGAAGAGATGATTTGATACAAAAAGTGAATGGAAGAGATTTAAAGAAGTAACGGAATGGTGAAGGTCTTGCCTAATGGAAGAGGGAATCTTAGCCGAATGAGGTTCAGGAATGATAATGGCAGTTATTTAAACTGCTTGAAGGGAAATAGAAAATGTTTTGAACTTAAGAAAGATTTAAAGGAGTACAGTTTGTATTTGTTGTGTGCAGTATTTGAGAAGCTATACAGGTTTATTAGAAGGCCTGTAGGTTTATTAGAAGGCCAAAATGTAGCTCTCCAGATATATTAACAAATTACCCCTGAAGAGAAGAATAGTTTTAACAATAATTTTTAATTACAAGTAGAAACCAATACCGGCTGAAATAAATTCAGGCGTCAGAATGAACGTCCTAAATAAAGTTAGATGGAATCAGTTTAAAGGCTAATTTACCATAACACTAATTTGCTCATTTCCTGAAGTAAGATTATCTTATGCTGAAAACATGTCTGTAGGAAATCAATCAATCTCCTGCCACGAGAAAAAATCAAATCAACATTCAACATGATGCGCAGCGATTGTTCTGACGTAAATGTACCACTATTTTAGCAATTATAGCCTAAAAACTACGTTAGTGTTGGGCATCAAAAATTTTCATTAAATTAAAATTAATTTTAAAGTTTAAAGTTACTTAAATCATAAAATTTGAATGTATTTACAGTGTCCTATAGCTATCCAAGTTTCACATAATCTTAATTTAATTTTCACTTAATCATTTTAAACAGTTTTGGAAATCAAACGCTAGGACTTTGAATATATCTGCATTATGTGTGGGAGAAAGGTCACAATTAACCTTTCACGCAGTTAATTCGTTGTGCTCTACGGTAATGGCGAAAAAAAACGTATAGGTACTCTTATATACAGCTTTAACCCAGCGTAATTAAAAAGCTATGTTATTACACAGTTGCCATATGTCCCTGCATACTTCCCATCTGTTATGTCATTGGCATTGTTCTTCGCCTAACCTTTATTTCGTATAATGGAGTAGCAAACCTACTTCCCCAAACATACTTCGGGAAAATCTAGAGTTCAAATCTTCGTCGGAATCAGTGCCAACTGATGTCTGAGACAATTAATGCCAGTCGAGCGATTCCGGGAGAGGCAAACTCGGAAACTTACGCCTCATCGAATCCCGAGCCAGCCTCCTTTCCCAACCCTCTCTCCGTCAGTGCAGGGCCCCTCTCTCATCACCCCCCCTCGGAAACCTTCTTTGCTCTCGAGTCCTTTTCACTCCGCGCCCACCTCAATGACTCCCTCGGGGGTCGCGCAGTAATTAGACGGGAACGAGAGCGCCGCTCGGAAAACGGGGCGGGGAACACATCGAACAAGAGAAAGGAATATTCCTATCGCTCGCCCGAGATCAAACCCCCCCTCCCGTCCCACTCCCCCACACGCACCTCGTCGAAAGGGGCAACCGGAAAGTGGATTCCCCGACGGCGACCCTCCCTTCCCCCTCTTGCCCCCTGCCCTCTCCGCCCTCCCACTCCTCACAAAGGGATCGGAACCGAATCAACCCGTTCCCCAGCCTCTCTCCAACTCCATCCAGCCTTCCGTTCATTTGAACAGACTCTTCAGATCTCTCGTCCCATCCCGATCCCCTCTTCCAGAAACCCCTCCACCTCTCCTGCCTCTCTCACAACCAGTTACATTTCCCTCTTCGTCCCCAATGTCTCCTTCTGAGATCACCTTTACGGTCCTCCCTCATCTTCTTTTGTCTTAACCACCGTCATCTTCTGCCCCTTCACGCCTCTGGTCCTCATGGCGCTTCTCTCATTCCGTGAATACAGTCAATATCTTTCTTCTACCAATATCTACCACGCGCACTTTTGCACATCCTACCATGACCTAGGATACCAGGTCCCTTGCCTCTCCATCAACCACTCAAGTTCCACCCGCCTTCATCTGGAGTAATCTTCCCCTCGTCGAAGCTCCTACTTGTAGCCGTCTGATTCAATGCAATAGCTATCCGGCCGCTGGCAATTAAGTCCATCTTTCTGCGTTCACAAACACTACCCTACTCACCCCCCCCCATCCGCCCCGCTTAGCCGTGACCGCAGCCAGGTCGCCGGCTGGCTTCTAGGTTAGTCCAAGAGGCGGTCGGCGGTCCTTTTTCTCGAGTAGTTGATTTATGGGAGGCGACCGAAAGTTGAGGTCACCTGCGCCATTAGGGATAGATGGGAAAGGATGAAGGGCGGAGGGAAATCCGGTGTCGAAATTAGTTAACTCTCGTCGAAAGGTGCCAAGGGGTCCGCATGTTTGACGTCCCATCCGACGGACGCCGTACTCACTTAAAGTGCTCTTCACATACAGTATCTTAATTTGGGATCGGGATACCATTGAAAAAAAATCTGCCACCTCCAGGATTCGAACCCGGGCGCCTATATACTAATAGCGATTGGCTCATATCTATTTTTAATTCGGGTTGGCTTCATGAAGGGAATTTTGTACTCCCATCTCACGGATATTTGAAGCCCGTTCAGGGAGTGAGACGTTTAATCAAATAGCGGTCTTCGGACAAGAAACGTGGTTTTAATGACCCCAAGGAGAGCTGCACTAACGAGTTACAAATGAAATGTCATTTGTTACTCTAAAGCAGCATCCTTAAATAAAAATCCCTCGACTGAACACCTCTCATAGTTCTGTTAGGCATACATGATCTCTCCCTTCCTATGCCTCACTGCCGAATGTTTTCCTCTCTTTACGCGTCCCCAGCAAAGCATTGGCTCTCTGTATCTCCTGACTTCTTGACGTTTTCCTCGACAACCTTCTCTCTTCTCCTATTGTCAATTGCAGCCCCTTCTCTATTTGCATTGTCTTCGTTATATTTGTCCAATAATTGTCCAAATCCGCATTCCGGAAGTCTGCATCCTTTTGATGATCCTCTTCACTCAAAGAGTAAACTTTCATAGCCATGCAAAATTGCGCTCATTATCTAAGTTATGACCCATGTTTACTATACATTGCTAAGTCACCTAATAAAAATCCTACTCCTTGACATATTTTCAATGGTGTCAAGTTTTTTATTATGGAATAAACGAATGCTTCGCCATAGGATGCATGTATAGCAATTGTATACGACAGTAAGGTAGTCAGCATAGCTAAAATCAGTGAGAAAAAGAAAGAGTAATTTTCAAACTAAGTGGAAACGGAATCAATATAACAGTATTAAATTGAATGCATCAGTATTGAATTTTTTTTTCCTTTGATTGGTTTGCTACCAGCCATGAAAAAATCAAGGTCCTTTATGAAGAGCTCTTTGCTACCCTACAAAAATAAACCGGCACATCCGCTTTTGAAGTTGCAAATTTAATGTGGTGTTTCAAGCTCACTTTAATGTTTTTGATTTTATTATAGAATTAGTTAATATATTCATACATACATTTTTGTTCCGCACATTGCTGATAATAAACTATTAAAGGGCATGCTGATTTTGAAATATCACGCGTATTCTAATTGGGTCTATCAATTGCCATATAATCTCAATTCATTCATCTGAGGAGGGAGACGGTATAGCTTACTGGGCAAAGTTTCGGTTACTGATGGATGCAATTTGAATTAAAATGAAGTAATTGAAACTCCCGCTTAGAATTCAAGCAGAATTATAACCTCAATATCAGAAAATGGGACCGTTAAGGTTGACTGATATGTTCATTATTTTATTGGCTCAATAATAAATTTTCGTTACGCCCATGTATTTGGTATGAAATGATTACCCTCTTTCCTCATTATAGAATTTTATTGGTCACAGGCCTTTAATTTGTTTGAAGAGTTTGAATGTTAATAATTCTTGGTGACTTAGTGTAATACTATATGAAGTCATTGATTGTCATTTTTACAAATGTACCGCATCATTATAACTTCGGTATATAAGGCTTTGAGAAAACGGTTCATAAATATATGTTTCATACTGTAGTGCAGTCTTTCTTTGCAGTGCGAAGTTTCCTTTGAAATGACATGATTTATAGCCAAATGGAATCAAATATATAACCCAATAGCTCAAGAAACCCAATAAACTGCCAATATGTAGTATCGCAGTGGTTCCATCACTTTCTCGTAGTCACTAGAAAGATACGTTTATTTGTCCACGATGCAGTGGCTTACCGTGACATCCGTAATCCCGAGGACACGGCCGCTTTGTTAGATGATCTTAATGCAAGGCAATTAGAATTATGCTTAAAAAGGTGTGAACTGATGAATTTTTTTGAGAAAGGGCAATTCCTCTCTGAACGCCTACTGCATTGGGAACGCCGAAATAGAATGTGTAGACTCATTAAAATAACTCACTCACGACCTCTCCTGGGTGGAACACAAACGGGAAATATGTGGACAAGCTAACAAAAAATTGGGATTTATTAGAAGAGTACTAGCTAAATGTGATGAGAACGTCAAAGAGAAATTTTATCTGGTTCTGGTTGGCCCTCATTAGGAGTATGCTGCAATTACTCGTACATGCGATTCTCACGAAGTCGGATTACTTACCGAATTGGATCGCGTGCAGCGCAGTGGAGCTAGATTTGTAAAACGTTGTTATGATAAACTAAGTAGCGTATCCAAAATATTAGAGGAGCTAGGCTGGGAATCACTCAGGGAGCGAAGGTTTAATTACAGATTGAAGCTCTTACATAAATTGGAAGGAGGTCCCTTCAGCAACTATCGTAGGAGGGATGTTGTTAGTAAAATTAGAGAATTTAAGTGTGAAACAGATTTAAGATATCATTTATTCCACTAACGGTAGGGGATCATAATAACATTGTTAGACCGCGGTAGGGTCATGTTCTGGTATCCCCCTGCCACACACCCTAGCGGTGGGTTGCAGGGTATATATAAATAAATAAAATATTTACCCGGAAAAAATTGATGGAAAAATTGCGCTCTTTCCTTTTTTTATACTTCTGGGAAAGAAAGATAGTATTAAATAAATTTCGTTTAATATTTTTTGCTTTTGCTTGGGGTCAGAAGAGACTAAAATGCATACCTTTTACTAGTATCAAACTCACCTGAAGAGCGATGGAACGAGGAGTTAGTGGTGACGGTCAGTGGTGGAAATGGAGGGCGATGGAATGAGCGGAAGTAATTGCGGGTGTGAGTGGTGGGGGAGCGAGTCTGCGGGCCTATTTCCGAGCTTGACCTTCCTCCACCCCTGTGATTAGCAGCTCTGCCCTTTCCTTTTTTCTTTCCGTTTCAGTCCTAACATGTTACCGATGCTCGTCTCCTCCCCCGACCTCCTCCTCATCCTTCTTCTTGGGTGGCCCCGCTCGTTTGTTAGCTAGATCCGGCATGAATGGCTCGGGTTGCAACTCACCGCATCCACCTTGCCTGCGAGCTTTCCATATGCGTGCATGTCCCCCCCACTCACCCATGGATTAAAATGTCTTCGTGAAACTTTGGTAATTGGATTTCTCTCGAACCGAGACTATTGTTTCAAGGATTAAGAAAATTGAAGCAAGATGCAAAAATTTACAAAGTATATCCGATTTGGAACGACGAATAATTACCTAATAATAACTTTTACTAACCTTAATGTCATTAGTTCCCATCTTTGGAAAAGCCTCTTCATTTAACTAAATTTTTCTTTTAATGTCCTGATCTTTTGCTCACTTCCTTCTTAAGTATTTCCTAAATAGGTGACTATTTGACCTGCTATATTTTCTGTCACCCACCCCTTTACTATGATTAATTCTTATACACATGTGAAAACAGATATATGGGTCGCGGTAGTCCAGGGGGTAGAGCGTTGGACTACCGGAGAGTCCCGGGTTCGATTCCCGGCCAAGGCACTCTGGGCACCTTCAGCTACAGTCAAGCTAGTTGATTTTTCGGGTACCAGATCTTCCTGGGAAACCATAACCGGCACAGGGAAAGGAACTGGCCCCCCTACCCTGATGTGTGAATATTCACACGCCGTCGGGCTTAGTACATAAGTGAGCTCTACCATCACCTACTAATCGACCTTCGGGTTAATTACTGTGTTTATGGTTTATATATATATATATATATATATATATATATATATATATATATATATATATATATATCCAACAAGCCACCGAAAGAAGTAAACAGCAATGCTATCGGAGGGTGAAAACGCTGAACAGAGGAGAATGGAAGCGAGCTGGTGAAAGATAGGAAAGTAGGTGCTGGATTGAATTTCTAATGGTGATGAATATTTTGTTGCATCACGTTTGGAATTTTGATGGAGTGAAATTGGCCTTTCGTTTTTATTTTTTTTATTTATTTATGTACCCAGCAAGCCATAGCTAGGGTTTGTGGCAGGAGGGGAATACACACCAGGATAATTTTACCCGAACATGACCCTACCGCGATCAAACAATGTTATTATGATCCCGTATCGTTCGTGGAAGAAATTACATCTTCAATATATCTGTGTTACACTTGACCTCTCTAATTTTATTTACATGATTTCTCCTACCGTAGTTCAATGGGGTTAATAATACGATACATTTTCAACATCACTGCTAAAGAGACGTCCTTCCAATATATGCAAGAGCTTCAATCTGTAATTTAACCTTCGCTCCGTGAGTGATTCCCAGCCTAGCTCATCTAATATTTCGGATACGCGTCTAAGTTTATCATAACAACGTTTTACAAATCTAACCCCTCTACCCTGCACGATATTCAATAAGACAGTCAATCCAACTTCGTGAGGATCCCATATACTTGCAGCATATTCTAAATGAGGTCTAACCAACAACAGATAACATTTCTCTTTGACCTTCTCATTATATTCACCAAGCACTCTTCTAATAAATCCTAATTAATACCTTTCTTAAAACATTTCGCGCTTATTCTTCTATCTGCCAAGCAATGATTATATGTTGGCTGACTAGCTAACTAAGGCTTAATCCTCCACTAACATGACCGATATAATGAGTCCCCAACCTGCTGTTACTCCAGCTTCCAGTCCTTTTCATGCCTCCATGTAAATAGAAAATAATAGGTGATAGTGAACATAACTGTTTAGCTCCCCGCCTAGAAATGCCCATTTCGACCCTTCATTCTCTATCTGCGCATGATTAGTCTGAGGCAATAAATTTTGTGGATAGTTCTTACATTTTTTCTGCCTTCAAAATTAACAACATCTGCAAAATTTTTATTATTGTTACCCATTTTACCAAATTTGTTTTCTATTCCCCTAGCCTTCTCTTTCAACTTCTTCCATGATTTATTTTTATCTCAGAGTCAATTATTCATGGTCCCCTGTTATCTTTACCAACGTCATATTCTGTTTCTCCATTCAAACTCACTGGTCTATTACCTCTGCCATATAGGTAATCACTGTATATTCTTTCCATTTGATCAGATCGCATTCGCCTTAGATTAAAATTTTACAAGTTTTCACTTTAATTACGGAAGTGACTTTTCCTTTCTTAAATATGGACATTTGGTTCATCTTCCCGTGTGGGGCGACCATTTCACCTTTTATCTGTAAACTCTCAAATGTCCACGAATCGCTCGCTTAAGCATGTTTATTTTCCCCATTAGTTATTCGGCTACATGTTTTTGGTCCTTTGTAATTTCTTCCCCTAAATTACACGCTCACGTTCTTCCATTCTCTCTAATAAACTCGAATAGATCCAAATCTACTCTACAGTAATCCGTTGCTTTGTAAACTTTTTTCTACTTACCAATCACATTGTTACGTTCACCACTTTCTTTATTAATTGTTTTCGATATTCCCATCTATTTTCTACTATACGTGTTAAATAATCATCACTCGGAACTTAAGTAACTCCATCATAGAACTCCATCCTCCTCACCCCAGTTAAGTCTTCTGCATTCCATTTTCTCATTTCCCTGCCCTTCTGGATTCTCTTAAATTTAACATTACACTTCGAGAGCCCTAAAGCATGATCCCAATCCGCATCTGCTCCCGGGAAGCTATGTGAGTTGATCACACACTTCATAATTCTATGCCCCGCCGTAATATAAGCGAACTGGTGCCTCCCTGTGCATCCCGGTATTTATAATGCTCACCTACGTCTGCCATGTGATTAATTCAGGTGTTAATTATAATTGGACAATTTCTCAAGAAAAACTCTGCACTTTTATCCCCGCGGTCATTCATTTCTCTGATATCATATTATCCAGCCTCTCTATCAGTCTCTCTCTCCCTTCTCTGTTCACGACATACCTGTCCCTTATCATTATCAAACGATTTCTTCAAGGTGCATTCACGAAAGTGTCGTCTAATTAACCATAGGTACTGTACACTTATTTCTCTTTAACTCCACGTATATTTATACCTGGATTGCCAATTACTCGACGTGTCTGCCTTTCTTTCTCTTGATTATTTCTGTTAATTGCCTTTTCCACGTTTATTACTTCTCCTCAGTTTCCTATTCAACATGATGGCTACCTCACGTTGATTCCACAAATTATTGTGTGACTGTCGCTCCAATTATTCCCTCCCTCCACCTCACACGTCTTACATATCTTTGTTTCTCCTCTTCATCCATTCCCTGATGTGTGTAACTTAGTGTTAACTGAGATAAACGAATTTTCGTAAGTCAGTATATCATACATGTACAATTATTTCTGAAACCCGTATTGGAAATGTCTGAGAAAATATTTCATTATTAAACGTATGAAATTCCTGGGACGAGAAATATACGAGGCCGAGATGACACACTTGAGTTTAAACTGACAAACTATTTATCAACCTTGTAGTTTTAAAGTGTGATAAAAGGTTTATTTCCCAAGAATACTCAGCTCTTTTGTCGATGTAAAACATTTTGAGTTATTGCATAGATATATAGAAACAAATACTAACCTTCATTTGCGTTAAAATATCTTTCCAGTTTACTTAAAAATGCAACTATTGCGGGCGCAGAGGTTTTTTTGTTTGGAGTCGACTAATTTCTCTCAACTTTGAGCCCTTTTTTACGAGACCAAAAATGTAAATTGAATGAATATGTAGAACGCATTCGAATTTTGATACCTAGTCATATAAGTGCTTAGCCTCACAATTGGTAGAATTCGCCCGCGTTCCAATTAGTTTCGGTAAAATCGCAACCCTCCTCCCCCTTTGCAGGTCGTCTAGTCACAGCCACCGCAGGTGAGTTTTATTTCGGGGATGAACACCGGCAAGGAATAAAAGTTGGTACGCTTATTCGTGTGTGGCAGTTAGCATTACCAGGGACGCTGAAGGATGTGTGCAATCCTTCGTCTGAAAGCTGCACGGCGTGAAATTGATAGAAGGTGGCAAAGGGAAGGGGAAGACCGGACATACGTAATTCCCGGTCCCAAAAAACCAGAGGGAATAGGAATGCGAGTGAGATCGTAAAGCTCCCTTTTTGCTTCGCTCGCGGGATTCCCTTTTATTCCGTCGACGAGTGTGGGGCAATAATAATATTTCCATGCTGGTCCTTTAAAATTCATACTCTCAGCAATGCTATCGCTTTAAAATGGCTTTGTGTCCGAGTTATTCAAAATTGAGGGAATATTCCCGTGGGGCGTTGTGTTAATGCGCGGGAAATACCGCGCGGTGGCAGCGAACTTAACTCGATTTTAAGGTTATTACAAATATGGTGCCCGTATGTTCGTGGAGTAGAAAATGCAAAGCCGGTTACAGATAAACAAATATGCTACCACCCGGTAAAATTTAATCTTGAAAATTTCCTCTCTGCATCCCCGTACTCACTGAAATGAGGGTTGTGAAAAATCGTTGGTTCAGGCCCTAACCTGATTGCAATCAGTGTATTATCGGAAGAAAAATTACGAACGAATACAAACTAATCATTTTCATTAACGATATCTCTAAACTAACATTGATACTATTTGCTTGATGCTTTAGAGTATATATTGAATAAATATCTTCTGAGTTCAATGTGATAATTTTTCTTTCGTCAAAATGCCTGCCGTTTCGAATATTTAAATACGCCAGATAAATATAAATAGGAACGGAATATGATGTGCATTCTCGATTAAAAATTTTACCGGAATATACTTGGATATTGTCGTTTCAAAACTAGGAAGGCATCCTTTAATTTTTTAAAACATTAATTCATTTAGAGTTTGGAAGACTATTTCTTTGGGTGAGTTTTATATTTAAAATTATAGTTATACAATGAAATATATGTACTTTAATATTACTTGGTTATTCAATATGCTAGTTCCACAATTTTTCCTAGCAATTTCTCCCATTAGTTCTTCTGATGCTGCTGCGTATAACTGGTGTATTTACCAACTGTGCACATGTACCTTTTTTTAAAATTTGCTACCTATAAATGTGGGTATTTCATTAATTTCAGTCGTTCTCCTCAGTTGTTGTATTTGCTTTGTATTGGGACGTGTGATATACAAAGGGAGGTATGATTGACTCTATATTTCCGTTATTAATTATTATGACTTTTTGGTTCTCATTGATGGAATATCATCTGCTGTTTTAGTTAACCAGTGAGAAGTAACAACAATGTTTTCCTCGCAACTTGTACCAAGGGATATTATGCAGCACAGTGTAAACAAAAATAAATTTAGGGTGAAATTCAATTTTTTTTCAAAAAAAAGTACAGTAGTTGAAAACAATGAATTTGATGATTTCATTTTCATGAATATCAATGGCGTAAATAACGTAAAAATCATAAAAATTTTGTTTTTCATTACAAGTGCCCGGAAAACATCAATTTTGCCTTGAAAATTCACATTAAATTTTAAAAAATTTTTCTTCATAAGCACTCTTCTGATGCTAGTAAAAACCAACGGGCTGAACATTTCACTGAACTTACTTCATTAAAAGTGTGAATCTAAAAATATTTCATGACGTGGTAGAGATATGTATTCCTTAACAGCAGGGAGTGATCGATGTACTCATCCGGGGCTATTATGATTAGTTTTTAAAATCTGAGTAGAATTGATTATACTTTTTCTTCTTTGCATAAAATAACCTTATTTTAATTAAATTTGCCTAGTATGTAACCCGGTAAATGGTTAAATAAATTTTAAAAAATCATTTTCAGGGAATTACGCTATTACTGCTCTTTTGATTTAATTGTTGGATGGATATGTTGATAATAGCCATGCATTTTTAATTTAAGACCCGATCGTTTGGCATAAAATTTAAACAATCCACTTCTGGACGCTATAGGCCTTTATGGAAATTTTTCATTTTAACTTGAATCTGCTGATGAAATCACGCAAATCATCATGGCAAAGGATGAATGCGAAATTTTGACGTTTCATGTTCAATTTTCTACGGTGGCAGCAATAGATTTTTCTTTAACGGGTCTTTTGACTGGAACTGAATTGACTCGAACCTGTACTCAAAACCTTGCCATGAAGCATTCTACATGTAATGCCGTCGGAGATCCTCCGTCTTCTCCATCATGCTCCATAACTTGCCCCAAAATTTTCCAAGTCCTAGCATTTGAAATTAAATTCTCCCCGTTCATACCTGACGACCCTCGCTCAATTTTTCACCAAAAGATAAGGGATAAATACACGTTTTAGGAAGATATGATGCACGGAATACTCTGTTATTTCGTATAGCAGCTTGAGACCATTTCAGGTGACAATCGCAATGAGCAAGATTGAGATAAACATTTGGCATAACCGATTTTGGAGAAGGGAGTGGGAGGGCGTGGTGTTTCCTTTGCATCCCTCACGCCCATTTCACTCCCACGAATTGAAAAATGTTACCAGTTGAAAATGAGTGAGAATTTCTTTTTCGCCTTTTGTATTACAAATCTCTTTGCGGAAACTGAGAGTTTATACATGGAGGAGTGAGAACGTATTTGCTACAAGTTTCCAATGGTGTCCTCTTGAAAGATTTGATGCAGCGGTATAAGAAAGATGTGGTTAAGGGCGGGTAAATGAGGATGATGGCGATAAAAGAGGGTTGCTCGAAAGATTGAGGAAGTTGGTCCGATGAAGTTTTGCAGGTTGCCGCGGAGGCGGGAATGCAATCACGGGATGAGCTGCAGTGCTCCTCGACTTTTTCCATCCCTCTCCTCCCCTGCCCGTTCCCCCCTGCGGTAGATGTCTCGTCCCTTTTCCCCGTGTCACCCTTTGCCCTTCTCTCTCTCTCTCTGCTCCCCTGCCGCATTCTTAGCCGTTTCCGAGACTCGGGTTTCTGCGGGCAACGAGGGTGTCGGTATTTCATCGCTGCCGCCCCGTTCCGGAGCTCCCGTTCCTGAGTGGGGGAGGGAGGGGGTGGAAGTTAGTTTGGGGGACGGTAATGGGGCGGAGAGGGAGGGGTGTCGAGACACGACGCATTGTTTCCAGCGGAGTTTCCCGAATGCAAATGTTTTGCGAGGGTTTGAATTATTTAGAGGACGGCTCGCAATGGCAATGTTTGTTGCGCCTTATCAATGAATTCGAACCACGCACGGAGAACGCCGCATCCGAGGTTTCCTGTTTCCGTTTTTTGGGACGGAACCATTTCCGCCATTAAGCTTCTGTTTTACCCGTTTATCTGGCTGTGCTGTTCGTTTAAATCTCGCCAAATTTCATTACTAACTTGGCGATTTAATGGCTGCGAAAAAGCAATAATTAGCTCAATGGAAAATTAAGCCTGCCCTTGAAAGCGTAGCCAATTTAATACTTTCAATTAAAAAAAGAGAGAAATTCAAATTTGAAAACACGATTGCCAATATTATGCGTAAAAACGAAAGCTTCGAGCCAATTAAAATTGTTAAACCTGATTAGTACCAGATTATGCCTCGGTATCTATTTGTGCTACGCGTAAATTATTTGATCTAAATAATAATCTTATCGAAATAAATGCATTTTAATTAATTCTCATCGATTGTAACATTGCACATAGATTCGCTAGCAATTTTATCGGAGAGGACATTCGAATCAAATTATTGCTCGCTAAATTTAGCACTTTTAGTCATAGGGAAAGGAAATATGTCATAATATACCCTGAAACAAGAGCTGAATGGAAAGGTAAACATATTTCGAACCTGATCGCAGCCACTACAATGATAGCACACAACGTATTTGGTAATTGGGGATATAAGGGCTCAAAATAATTGCAAAATACATCGGGTACGTCCCACGAGATAGAAAATTTCACTGAGACATTGCTTTGCTTATTGCATTGCTTATGCACCACTTTCATTAGCAAGGGTTTGATTTCCTCACATTCCTTAATTTTGGGAATTAAGTTATTGGGACTTAGGGAATACGATTAATTCCAAAGTACCAATCAGCGTGGGTATGCTTAACACTGATATTTATTTGATCTAGGCCATGTTTTCAGCATACGATCATAAAAAGATATCGCTCCACATATATTACAAATTATAAAGACCTTTGCCACAGATTATTATGCTTAAGCTTGCGTCGCATGAGTGGGCCAATCCTTGCTCATTTTTCATTTAGGTTTTCAAAAGTATATGTCCCCTTCGTTCAATGCGTATTTAGAGGAGCTGCATTGTGCACTTCTTCAACGCTGTTGAGCAAACTGTTTGCTGCTGGAGATACCAATTAGGCACCAATGTATTCTCCATTCTACAGATTCTTAACTATTCACAGCACAGACGCCCAAATGGATACAAACTTCCGCGACTTGTTCGAGTAACTATTACGAATTATATTATTGTGTTTTGAATCTTCACTGTAGAGAACATACGAATTCATAAATGGTGGTAGTGAAATATGCTTATTAATGTATTTTTGATCTTCAATTAGGTCTAAAAGATATTTTAGTTTTTATTAGGTGACTTTAAAACTCATCACTAGTCAAATAGCCGGTTTATTTAATTTTTTAAAATTTCTTTAATTAATTAAAATTGATAAATTAGTTTTCAGATTAGAGCGAAATTCAATTTTGTTGTTAAACAATAATCCATGAAAAAACAATATTCATTTTTCATTATGATTATGGTACCCATTTCATGGCTCTTAAAATAAATAAATACCCTAAATCTGGGATAATAATGCTGAATTAAAGAGATGGAACCCTTCTGAAAATGTTAGATGAATCAAAAAGTTCAGGAGAAAGAGCGAACTTTAAACAACCTTAACTAATTTAGATTGCGATTGAGTAATGATTTCAAAACAGAATCGGAGGAAATAAGGCCAAAATGGGATCGGAAGGGAATTTTATTGAGAGGATAGTTTATTGGGCAAGTATCCGCAAATAAATTCGAATTTTGTCAATGTCATTCACATTTGTAATAGGTGCCGTGTCTGAGCGCCACAATATAATTGGAATCAGCCGTTTTTGATCAACCCTCCCGGCAACTTGCTCCCATTTTCGCTTTCGAAGCAGCTTCCGAAAGTTCCCACCATTTCCATGTCATCCTCCCTTTCCCTCAAATTACGGGCGGCTGTTTTCTTCTGAGGGCCCCGCCTTCCCCCTCGCCACGGCGCGTCCTTTCTCCCTCAGCCCTTTGCTTCATCCCCCTTCGCACCCACCCTTTCCGCTCTTTCGCGTACTCTCCTATCTCTCGCGTCTCAGACCTCTCCTCACACTAAATCGGAGTAAGATTCTCCGTCATCCAGACGTCAACCCTCGTCTCTCGAAATTCTCACCCTTTCCTGTCCTCTCTCCTTTCTTCTTTCCTTTCCTCTCTCATTTTCTCTCTCCTTTCTTCTCTCTTTTCCTCCTTATTCATACCTAGTTCTCTTCCCCCCGATCTCGCTGCTGCAGAGGGAAGGATGTTGTCGTGGAGCTGTGCCGAAAATCAGAAATATATCCGATAAATATTTATCCGTCTCTTTTGTCCGCCTTAAATTTATTTGTATAATATTTTGCAAAATATTTCATCTAATCTATTTTCATGAGTTTGCTACGTTTTGGATGCTTTACTTGGTATCTTAAACGAAAGACGTATTCGAAACGAAACTTTGGCTAATATATACATTGATGCATCACTTCTACACATCATTCTAACATCATCCGCAAAATAAATTTAGTTTTGATCCTATGTACCACCCTTTTGCTTGTAAAACTGTTGAAACTAATTTCTTAACAAAAAAGAGTAAATAAGCGAGCTCTGAAAATATATCTCTGAATGATCCGCCCGAAGTATGTTTGAAATATAACAGAAGTATATGTTGTATACCATTGGAGACATATTTTTTTATTTTGCGTTAGATATAAATGATAAAGCTGTGTATGAGATATTTATTATATCATAGCGATAGGGAAGCTCATTGATACTCGAAAAAAATATTTAAAGCATCAATCAAATATTAATTGAAAATCATGTCCTTGAAGTAATTATGGTAAAAATTGATAACGAAGAACTTTTTTCTCAACCGTGAAAATCATAATGTTCGAAACCATAATGTGAAAAGTATATGTTCATTTCAATGGTATGCGATATTTTGTTACAATATAGTTTGCATATATGAAACCGAAAATCACGCATATGGCAAGGTATATTCATGGTATTCTTTGCGTTGGTTAGATTGTTTTGAGAAATATTGCCCTGTTAGGCAATCAGATTGCTTAACATCCGCACAGCGAGAAAAATTAAGTTGCTTCAATAATGTGTAATTGTCATAAGGGTGAGTAATGAAACATCGCTTTCTAGGCCGGTGATTCATAGTTAGTCCTTCGATCATTTCTTAAAGGTCTTCCTCTCACTTCGTCTAGGTTACTTCTGAGTGACACAAAAAAATTTGCTTCAGCACATTTCCTTGTGAAGGGTATCATGGATCCGACTTCTGCGTCTTCTTTAAAGGAGGAATGACGTCCTAACTCTGAAACCTATTCTTTTCTCTCTTCTTCGTCCGAAAACATCCTCATCACATTAACTCCCCTTTCTCCATCCTAACCCCTCTCCGACCAGAATTAATCTCATCTGTTCTCCTAACTCTCCCGTACGGAAACCCATTGGCCTGTCCCTTTACCATCCCTCGGACATTTCTCTCCTCATTAACTTTTTCTCCTCTCCGTTCCCGCCGCGGGCTTCGTCCGTCCCTTCCCCCATTCCCTCCCTCTCCTCGGCCCTCATTTCTTCACCCCTCATCTTCTCCACACCTAATATCACCACTCCTTCCTTCTCTTACCCACCCCCGCCCCCGCACCGGGTGTGCCTCCGTCCCGCGCCGCACTCTCTGCATTCAACACCCAACTTCTTCCCTCCCCTCCCTGCTTATTCAACCTCCTCCACTCCAATTGCCTCTTCCACCTTTGCCTCATCACTCCGCACATATCCCACCCCTGTCTTTATCACTCCATCTTGTCCCTTTCACACACACACAATGGCTTTCCTCATTTGTTATTATATTTTAAAATGTGAATTCGTTTGCATAATGTGTTGTCCTTCTCCCTCGCCCATATCTCTTACTGCTTTAACTTCCCTTGGACACATCTCTTAGATTTTACCTCAGCTCTCTCTTTCTCAATTCCCTTCTGCGTCACTTCACCCCTTCATCTCCCTGTTCACCGATTCCGCAGCCCCGTAACTCCCCTCGATTATTTTTTCTACATTCAATTTATCGACTGCGTCCCTTACTTTCTTTTCACTTCACCATCCAAAGATCCCAAAAATGATTCCATTTATTTTCTCCCTGGACCATTAATTCTCCTAATTTCATTCTCATAAGAAGGAAGCGCAGCCAGCAGCAATTGATACTGTTTTCCCCGTCATATCTCTGTCATTATTTCATCTGGACATTTTTTTTTGTTTTCTCCTAAATTTCCTCTGTCATTCTCCTTTTAATTTCCCCTTTCATCGTCCCTTTTATTCTGACAATTTCATCCATCTCGAGGCTATTTCTACTATTAATCGTCTCGTGCGTATTTTTCTCCCCATTGAGCACAGTTTCTCGCTCTTTCATGTTTTTCTTGCCCGTTTCCTTCCTTTTGTTCGTTCCCATGTCCCGAAGGAGCATTTCTCTACCCATAATCGAACTGTTTTTATAACGCTTCCCACCACTGGCATTACCGTCATGCTTTCATCATTAGAAAACCTTGTTTTCGTGAAAAGAACTATCCCATGGGGTTTCTCATGTTTCCATGCCACTGTAAAACGGCCATAGTGCTTTTTTCCCTTACTCTGCTATCGCCGTCATTAACGGAGGCCTTTAAATCGCTGAGATCGTGAGCATTCCGCTCTCGCCTTTTCTGAACGCTCCCAAACACTCGGATCTCACTTTTCCCAGCTCCTTCAAGAGCTCTCTTACTGCTATCGGCATGGCTTCTTTTTTCTCGGGGTACCGGTGATCGCCCATTAAAAAGATCTTTGGCCTTCCTGCTATTTTCCTTCAGAAGCCTGCGCTGTCATCCCAAATCCCCAATTCTTATACTTTCATCTCTAGAAGTAAAAAAATCTTCTTTTAGGTGCGATGCTAGAATGACTTCCGACCACGATTTGCTCAATCCTACCTAGAATATGTGGCAAAGCATTCTTTTCTTGCTTATTGGATTTCTGAGTTGGAAACGTGTAGCACTGGTGTGTTTTTCTGGCTGGTGAAAGGATAGTATCACGGGACAACCTGATTGCAGCTGTGCACATGTGTGACCATCCAAAACCATTGCGTACATCATTAGAAAGTTTGACCATTTAGCTATTTTTCTATACAGTCGGTTTAACGTTAATCACTTCCTGCATCCTTTTGTTTCTTTAGAGTCTCGCAGTAGTTTTTTGAGTTGATTGTTGTTCCTTTCGGCATAAAATCCACCAACAGAACCCCCTCCCTGTTCCAGAAAACGGTCGCCATAACTTTTCCCGCTAACTTCTCTGTCTTTAACTTTTTGGGCTTTGGTGAGGTTAGGTGACGCCATTGTTTGGACTGCTCCTTCTCTTCCGGGATGGAGTGATTTGCCCATATTTCGTCTCTAGTCACTATCGAATCTAGAAATCAGACGAGGAAGTGCAAGAAGCGGCGGGAGAAAGATGCTATAAAACTGGTTACAAGGATGAAAAAAGTGGTGATTGATCGTTTTGCCGACTATGTAGAAAAATAGCTAAATGCTCAACATTTCCAATGATGCACGCAAAGTTCAGAATAAATTTGATTTTCCATGAAAAAAATAGGAGACCTTACGTTTCAATACACCGTCGTACATGGCCACCTTCACCAATTTACTCAACAAACGCGAGTGTCCAAGAAATCCACCCAATGACAGTATTCTCAAACTTCCGTCCAATACTATCCTCGTCCCAAACCAAACCGACATAAATGTCTTGATCTAATTACCACATTCTTCCCATCAGACATACACGTATGATACGAATACTAAACTCGAAAATACAAAACACTCTCCGCATCTCGTCTGTGCCTACACTGTGTGCCTCTGTCTCATTTAAACTCGCGAGACATTTGCAATGGACTAGGTCGCCTGCGCCCCCTCCTCCCCGTCTCGTGCCCGCCCCTCGCCGCACCACGTAATCACCCGCGCTGCAAGTGCAGCAGTCTTTCTCACCACGCCTCCCACGTGACTCCAGAATCTAAACCAAAAATTATTCGTTTGTCACCTTCACCTCAAAAAACGTAAAACACCGACTCTTCTGTAACATCTATCTGCCTTATTCGTAGGTGAATACACTGCCACCCTTTCCCTCCGCATCAGCGACCCTTGGTACTCAAATAAATCTTTCACCTTTCATAATTATCCCATCCCTGCTCGCGCTGCTTACTCGGCCAATCATTTCCCAACAGCTTCTCTGTTGAAGTAGCATAATTCGGGGAATACTTAATTACAAATCAGAGTACAGATTGCTGAAATCTTTAAAATAACGTGGCACCGTTGTGCACCTATGCCAGCGACACTGTCAGTCGCAGTACGCATCCTGGAGGCGTAGGCAGGAACTTCGTCACGCCCTCCTTGATGTCATCCAGCGTTCCAAAATGGATACCGTTCATGCTCTTTATTATTCTCGTGGAAAGAAAGAAGTCCGGTCGTGGGCTGTAGGGCAAATGGAGCAGCGTCTAAGAGATCATGAGATTGTCACGCGAGTAGCCTGCTGATTTTCCGACAGCGACTTGGTGACATTCTTGGCAGACACCTTTCTCGTGGCTATATCTTCCCTATGGAAGTGATGCACTGTGGTCCTCGGAATATTTCACTCTTCAATTAATATTCTCACACTCAGGTGTCCATTGGAGTCGAACATGACTCTCACATTTTGCATGTTTTCATCGCATTGTGTCGTTGACGGATAATTAGGACATTCCTCTTCCTCAACCTCCTCACTACCCTCCTGGAACATCTTGTGTCAGCAGAAAACCATTCCTCGGGACATTTTCTACAAGCGCACAAAAACAATTTTGTGTTGACTTCGGAAAAACAGGTTCGGAGAACCCGATAAATAGTACAAACTGAGCCACCTGATCACCTGTAGCTCCACCCAACCATAGTAAGTTTTCGGGTACCAGATCTTCCTGGGAAACCATAACCGGTACAGGGAAAGGAATAGGCCCCCTACTCTGTTGTGTGGATTTCTAAGGCCGTATAGGGTGAACTCCACTGACCTGAACTCTCTCATCACCTACTAAAACAATCTTCGGGTTGACAACTATGTTTAGGGTTTGTATATATACCAAAAACACAGTAATCAAACCGAAGGCGATTCAGTAGTTCAAAGTTCACCCAGGACTAAGCCCGACGGTGCGTGCAATTCACATATCAGGGTAGGGGTCCAGTTCCTTTCCATGTGCCGGTTATGGTTTACCAGGTAGATCTGGTATCCGAAAAATCATTTTGCTTGAGTGGAGCTCCAAGTGTCCAGAATGCCTGGCCCGGGAATTGAAACCGGGACCCTCCGGTCAGTAGTCGAACGCTCTAACCCCTGGACTATCGCCACCCACTTAAATATATATATATATACACACACATATGTATACATATATTATATATATATATTATATTATTTTTTTTATTGATGATTTCTTCGAAGTAACACGGAAGTGTTAAATAAAAATCTTAGACAGATACACACAACATGAGAACACACAAAAGAAACACTCACGCGTTATTTCTTGATAATTTCGATGCAATCGGGTCCGTCCGTCTTCCTCGCAAGATTAGTCAGACCGAACTAATCTTGCGAAGTACGAATGTGTCCGTGCTTTTTTGATGTTTACAGTTTTTCAGTTATTTGTGACGTTTTCCGGCATTTCGAGCCCCTTGTCTATGGCGACCCCTCTCGAACATGCATTCACCACTTCATCGGCAAAGATGTGCATGAGCGCCATAAATTCAGAATATTTTTCGTACCTCGCTTAATTATAGGACAAGTTTAAAACCACTTCAAATGGGTCGGTTGTGCTACTTTTTTACACTTTGAGCCGATCTTAACGGGCCTAGGTCATTCTGAATCGTCTTACACTGATCAAAAGGGGTTATTAAAATTATCATTGACTATTTGGACAAGTATAAGAAAAAAATGTGTCCGATTCGAGATTTTTGGGCCCGGTTTCCGGAATCAACGCACCAAAATCGTCTGAAAATGGTCAAAACGGGGTCTTGGCATCCCCATTTACTACTCGGCCAAGTGTAAGACGCAAAAAACTATGTCCGATTTGAAAATTTTTCATCCCCACCCCTCTCGGGGGGAACGACAACGAAATACCCTATAAGGATCATATTTCCCTGTTATTGGTACTCATTAAATGTGTACAGTTTTTGTAAGTGTAAATATGGTGGTCACAACATGTTTATATACACATATCCATACATACATACATACATACATATATATATATATATATATAATACTAAAATAGGCGGGGAAAGAATAGAGCAGGTAGAGCAGTTTACATATCTCGGAAGTGTTTTGGACCAATACGGTCAAAGTGGTAGGGATGTTGGACGGGATGAAGGGAGGAAAGAAGTACACCGAGATGAAGAGGGACCTGATATAGATTAGTTTGCTAGGTGGGGAGTCACAAAATGTTTATTTGATAGTTGTGTCCATCCAAAAACCTACCTTAACCGGTAGATTACCTAATAATAAATAATATATAATACACAGTAATCAACCCGAAGGTCACCCATGTACCAAGCCCGACGGCGTGTGAATATTCACACATCAGGGTAGGGGGCCAGTTCCTTTCCCTGTGCCGGTTATGGTTTCCCAGGAAGATCTGGTACCCGAAAAATCAACTAGCTTGGGTGGAGCTGCAGGTGCCCAAAGTGCCTTTCCCGGGAATCGAACCCGGTACCCTCTGGTCAGCAGTCCAACGCTCTACCCGCTAGACCACCGCGACCCGCACATATATATACATATGTATATATATATATATTTAGGTAATCTACCGGTTAAGGTAGATAAGGTTAAGGTTAAGGTATATGGGATGAGAATCAATATTAATAAAACAAAGGTTATGCGATTTTCCAGAAAGAAAAAGGCTAAGCTAAATATTAAAATAGGCGGGGAAAAAATAGAGCAGGTAGAACAGTTTACAAATCTCGGAAGTGTTTTGGACCAATACGGTCAAAGTAGTAGAGACGTAAGGAGAAGAATAGCGCTAGGGAAGGGGGCTTTCCCATGGAGGAGGGAGTTGATGACAGGGACGTTGAGTAGGGATGTTAAGACAGACTCATAAAAACTGTTATATGGAGCGTAGCTATGTACGGCGCGGAAACCTGGTCACTGAAGCAGGAGGATAGACGTAGATTGGAGGCTTTTTAAATGTGGGTGTGGAGAAGAATGGAGAAGGTGAAATGGACCGAAAGGAAAACAAATGAGGAAGTACTAGTAATGTTGGGGGAGGAGAGGGGTTTGTTGAGAGAAATCCTATGGAAGCAGGAAAAATGGTTGAAAGGCGTATTGAGCGGTAGTGGAATGTTGAAGAAGGTAATAGAGGAGAGAATGTTGGGCAAGCGATGAAAGGGTAGGAACAGGATAGGGATGTTGGACGGGATGAAGGGAGGAAAGAAGTACACCGCAATGAAGAGGGACCTAATGTAGATGAGGTTGCTGGTTTGGGTTTTGTTTGGTTACTCTCTGAAATGGTTGCATTATAAAGCACACATAGCGGGTGACTCCGTTAAAGTTACTGTTACAGTTTCTCTAAAATTTTAAAAACAATAATATATATATATATATATGTATAATATATATATATCTATATATTTATATAATATATATATAATATATATATCTATATATTTATATAATATATATATATAATATATGTATATCAGTTAGTATCTATATTTATAATCTCTCTATATACAGCCACAAATTTATGATTTCCTAACTCGTAGGCCCTTATTTATTATAATTCTAAATACTTCTGGAATTATTTCAGAGCTTATCGTTGCATAAACTCATTGAAAATGTTGGAATATCCCCAACGTCAAAAGGATTTAACTTGCTTGGCTTCGGAAACTAAACTTTATATCAATCTGCGATCTCAGATCATTCAGTAAGCCTGATTAAATGAATGTTCGGATTATGACTCTCATTCTTCCCTTCTCGAGTGTTTCACAAAAAATTATTTGCTCGTCGAAAAATATTCACGAAGGCCATTATGTTTATCTGTCTGCGCCTGAAGTATCTCCTCTTTCATTCGGCGTCAATTATCTCTTCTAATCAGAGCGCCTCGCAAACGACTCATTGCGAAATATGAGTGAGGCTAGGCGCGGAGAGGGGGAGAGATGCACGCGTTACTCGGAAACTAAGGCGCTTACGCAGTGCTGCAGAAATTTGACATACGGCAGAGAGGTACCAGGAGAGATCTTTGAGCCTAGCTTTAGCCAAAGTCCAGGGGTACCATGTGTTTGGAGCTCAAGTGTCTTCCTTAAGCTTTCGTCCCCTGTAGTTTAGCTCACTCTTGGTCTTTCTCTCCTGAGCCATGGGGAATCTTCATTGTGAAGCTAAATGACGAACGCGAGAACTAAGCATTATTGGAGCTGTTATTTTCAGGTTTCCTTCTGAAGAACTACATCCAAATATCTATACCAATTTTATTTTGAATTAATTTTTGCCAGTGGAGTTTACCCGTGTTTTCCGCAGTCTGTTTTTTGCACTCATTTTCTAGCAGGGATGAACGTGTTCTGCAAATTGTGCTGCTAAGGGATGCAGGAGAATTCACGCCGGAGTTGTATTTAACTTTCTTGCCCTTGGGGGAAAATGTTGAAAGAAGTGTAGAGGCGGCAATAGAGAATAACAGATATCTTATGGTATCCATTATTTACAAATTTTAATTTCTCCCACTGATATTCAATCATTTATGAAGGAAAATAATTTTGATCAAAAGGCCTTATCATTCCGCAGACCAGCGCATTAATACTGCACAGTATTTGTACCATTTCTTTAAAATACAAAGATGAATTTTGTGTAATCCTTAGACGATACTACAGAACAGTAGAGTTGTCTTAAAACAGCTGTAAAATTAATCTCGCTTTTGTAACTATTGCTCATATTTTATTGTCATCCAAAACTAAAATCTTATAAACAAAGCGTCTCTTGAAAATATAATCTGTTGCAAGCATTCTGGTAAAAATGTTTTGTTTCCAAAATGTTGAAATAAATAACCCAAAACCAAGTGACAGAGGACCTCGGTCATTTTCCTCATATTTTAATCGAATTCTCTCAGGTAAATAGTTCTAATTGAATATGTATATTTACTTCAGTTACAAAGTTTATGGCCAAACCGAAATTTAGCTTTTTTATTAATTCACCTGTGCTACCATGGTTTTATAGCGTGATTGACTAGCAAATTTAGCCCTAAAAAACTGAAATTAGAAAATTATGTGACTCATAATTTCTATGTATATAATTAATTTTGAAAAGAATGCAACAATCCCTCGATAATACTCACGTATATCCCTAATCTTTGTAACGAAAATAGATTCTCGCTGTTGGTGCGGCTTTTGAGGTATTGAACGTGTATTTGGTGTTTTTGATATGCAATCATATATTATCAATGTTTTCCTATATTCAGGGTCAGCATTCATACAGTATCCTATCCAAATCATGCTTTTGTCGCTTCAGAAATAAGTTAACTTTCATCCTTGAACATTTATGTAAAGATCTGTAGTCATTGGCACCCTTAAAAATAGTAGTAGTTTTAGGGGAGGCGATCGACAGATAAGGTGATTTGCGCCATTAGGGATGGGCAGGAAAGGATGAAGGGTGGAAAGAAACCCGGCGTCGGCATTAGCCTACTCTTAATAACGAAAGGCGCCAAGGGGTCACACACAATTTAACGTCCCATCCGACGGACGGGGTGCTATCTCAAAGTACTCTTCACAAAGCACGTCAAGTAGGTATCGGGATACCAATGAAAAATATCAGCCATATCCTGGATTCAAACCCGGGCCTTCTGGGTGGGAAACCGGTACATTAGCCACTGCACCATCTCGATCCTCGATTTAAAGATGGGCCCTTTTCCGATGACATCAAGGATATAATACGAACCCCAACGTATTACGGTCGAAGGGATCACGAATATAAGACTAGAGAGATAGACTGCAAGACTGACAGGTTTAAAATGTCATTTTTTCCAAGAACGATAAGGGAACAGAATGCTCGTAGTCGAAATTCCCCAGGACTTAGTTCATTACAATAAGTATTAACGTACAGGTTAGGGACTTCGCGAGGATGTGTATACATGTGTGTATGTATGTATATGTATGTGTGTATATATACATATATATATGTATATATATATATTTTTTTCCTACAGGTTCCCCCCACCTTTCCTCACCTAACTCCCAACCCCCTCAACCCTTACCCTTCCCTCATGGTGCTACACCCCCTGCCACACACCTTTTTGGTGGCTCGCAGGGTACTTATGTAGATGTAGTAGATGTAGATCCTCACCCTTGGAAATGATAACGTTGTGCCAGCAGATATATCACCATAGTAATTATTTTTCTTAGTTCATTTTTTGTGAAGATTATACTCATAGCAGATAAGGATTTTCATTGTGAAATTCCTAGGCTTTCATGAAATACCTTTCAATTGCGCAAATTTTAATCTTCACTGAGGACAGTTCTGCGCACAGTAAAAAACGACCATCCATGTGCAATGAAATGAGTATATTTCCTAAGGAACCATGCCAAGAAGTTTCTTGGTATCGTATTAAGGTTTCCAAGGCTTCTAAAATTCGTTAGGTGGTGGCAGGGTCGCTACTATGGTACATTTCACTGAGAAGCGTAGCATACAGGGAGAACTGTTTGGGTTAGCGGATAAAGACATCAGTTTCATCCCGCATGGCTTGAACAACGGAAGTTTATGCTTTTCTATTCGCTAATTTTTTCTCGAGAATGATTTGAAGATTTGTAAGCTAAAATATACATTAAGATACTTATTTTGGAAAAACACGGACATGTTAGAAATGCATTTATATCGATAGATCCTGAGCATTCACGGGAAATTGCCTTAAGAATGCTTAATGATGAAATAAAATATATACCTATCGAGTATTGTTAAATTTAAGCAAAACACGAGATAATTTATGGATAGCCAAATGAACAACCAGCACATCTGATTATTATTTGATTTATTGGGAGATAAATTACAAAAGCACATACCTATGCGCATGTAGGCGCAAGGAGCACGTTACGGTGTTTTTTAGAAATATTTAACAGCCATGAATAACCATAATACATAAAATTCAATTTCATATTAGCGTTGTGTAGAAAAATATAACTGCTTATAATTTCAAACTTTTATTTTTGAAGCTAGCGCTTACGGCCGAATTCAAAATTAAAAACCGCTGAAGCGGCATCATGGATCATTATGAAATTGAAACCCGTACATTTTTTTAAACTGCGAAATAGGTATGATGATCTTCTTATATATACCTTTTGACAGACAGTTAATATGATTTTCGTGAGCAGAAAGTTTCATCCAAAACACCTTTAAAATTAATTTGTTTTTTCCTATGCTTATTTAAACCAGAATAGAGCACGTGCGCCGTGGGTTTCAGTGGATTTGTATTATTGATATAACAAGTTTTCGAAATCGAGAAACATGGCAATTAATGTTTTCGAATTCGATGCGATGTTGTTTTATTTGATTGGCAGTTATTGATTGTTATGCAGCGTTTTGTGTTCCGCAGAATGTCTGCAGCTTTTCAATCTTAGGTTCATTATCGATAGTTAATACGAAAAAGGATATCTTCGCTGATTATAGCGTATTAACGTAAAAAGAAACGAACACAAACACAGATTCTTATTGGATTTTTCTCCTGTTGGCAAAAGGAGCGCATCCCACGGGGCCTTAGTGCATAATTGAGAGAAATTATGCTTCCGCAGCCTCGAAATCGTAAATTCAGCCACGCTTATTTGTGCTTCTGTTAAAAAATCTACCTCGTCCGTCCCCTCTTAAAATCGGATGAAGAATTCTCGACGCCGTTATTCCACTGTTTATTCGTCTAATAAATTTCGTTTATACCACTCCTCTATTTTTTATCTCTTTCCCGAGGGCGTTTTGTGTCGAGGCGGAGGAACTGCAGCGAGTACTTTGCTCGAGAAGTTCATTAAGGCGCAAATTTATACTTCGCCCGTATTGAGATGAAACGTGAAAGGCATGGCTGGGATCAAGGGGTCGGGGCGGGGGAGAGAGGGATGTTGGGGTCGCGGGGCGAAGAGGGGCGTGTCGCCGGGGCGGAATGGAGGGATTCAAGTGGCGGAGACGACCGTGTGGGCGGGTGTTGGGGGGAGAGGGTTGGAGAGGGGTGGAGAAGGGAGGAAAAGCGGCATAATAGCAAGCGACTGTGTTTGTTCCGACGAGGGGGTAGAGAGAGAGAGAAAGACGGAGACACCAGAACAAATAAATGCTCGATGCCCGCCTCGTGATCCCCAAATCGCCCCCGCCCCCATCTCCTACACCTTCCCCTTCCACCGCCCCATCCTCCTTTCCATTCGCTCTGCCCGAAAAACCCTTGCCCCAGACCATATTTCCAGTCCGCCCCGCGCCCTCCCGACCTAATCTCCCCGTCTTACGCCGAGGCTTTCACCCCAAAATAGGAAGGAAGCGAAGCAACAGAGCGAGCGAGCCCCGTGCCGAACGGGACTCCTCCCTCCCGATTACTCTCCCTCTCGCCACCGCACCCAACTGGGAGCATAGGCGAGCGGGAGGGCAAGCGGGCTTGCCGGGCGAAATATTTTCGGGCGTACGTGTGAGCGGGACTACTGGCCGTGTTCCTCTCTCCCGCCCTTATTATCCATTCGCTTCCCTACTCTCGCTATTTCGGAAAGTTTTTAAGGCTTATGGAAATTTAATGGATATCAAAAGGCGGTCCACGCTTAAGCCTCGCAGTACGAAATAAGCTCCGCCGCCTCGGAGAAGGGAGCTGCCGAGGATTTTAGGTGCTTTTTCAATTCATTAATCTACTTTGCGTTCACGTTCTCCAACTTTATTCATTAACGAGTAATCAATCCTTTTGTTTGCCTGTTTCACGTGGAACTCAATGCCGGGTCACGTTTACGACGGCCGCGTGTATTTACGCAAATATTTACCACTCGCCTTGGCTTGGTTCATTTTCAGCGGCAAATCTGAATGGAAATAAGAAATTTTCATCGCCTTGCTCGTGCCATTGTACTTGTAAATTCAACAGTTTTTGCAAGTAATCTGTACCGACATTTTAAATATTCATCCTAATTTTTTTGAATACATGAATGAAAGAAAAAAAACATATGCATATGCATGTGCATGTTTTTTTGACAAGAGATTCAATTAGATTCATATGCACCCTATTTTATTTTAAAAATATGAAAGTATGAATGAAACATTTCGTGGATTTCATTATTTCTGTGCAAATAAGAATAATGTTCGCGCATATCCAAGCGGAGTGCGTACCTGTATACGAATTCATAAAATATATTCGTATTCATAAAATGGCCGCTATGTACTGCTTTTGCACTCCTTTGTTTTCCATATGCTAGTGTTTTTACTCTGACCTCCATTGTCCGATATGTTATATGTTTCATTCGCCGGGAAATGGAAGTAAAAACAAAGAGCCGAAGTGTGGGGGATTTCAGCTCTCCATTTAACAATTCCTCGCTTCCATGAGAAGCTGCATTTTTCCCTCGCGATATTTCTTAATAAAGAGCTTCGTTTCGCCTTCACTCCCTCTTCATGCCATCCGTATGCGAATTTAAGCGCTTCCACGAACCCCCTCCCCCTTTCTCATCACTCCTCCTTATCCTCGGGGCTCCCCTTAAACCCATTCCCTCGAACTTTTTTACATTACGACACCGAACGTCGTCGTCACCGGGCGCTGCGTGCACCTAAGCCGACCCCCCGCCCCCTCCCATCTTCCTCCCCCGCCTCACCCCCTCCCTCTGGCTGCGTCGGGACCGATTCCCCGCCTCCCGTGGAACAATGCGCAACCCCCGAACTACTCCTCCCTCCTCTTTCCACAACCTCCCCCCCCCCGCCCCCGCTCGCCTTTCCCGCCGTCTCACTCAAGGAACTTACCATCTCACAACTCGCACCTGATCCTTTCGCCGTGCAACCATTCCAGTTCGCCCCCCGGCTTCTCCCCCCCCTCCCTCCCATTATCCAACCCCCTCTCGCCCCCTGCTCTCGAGTCAATGTCTTCAGAGCCACCGTCTGCCTCCCTCCATCTCTCTCCTCCCGTTCACTCCTTTGAAGCTCCAGTCTTATCCTCTCAGGCCCTTCATTTCTATTCAGCCATGCTTGGCGTTAAATCATCCTGAAGAAGTCTATTCCTCAGGGACGCGGAGGCACTTCAGCACGAATCTCTCGCTCATGACCACGATTTTTCGGATTACGTGACAAACTTTTTCTTGACTCACTTTGCCTTGTTGTGAATGTGTCGTTCTTTTTCAATTTAAAGGCGGAGGGTATGAATAGTTTGAAAATAAACACGGTCTTAATTTTAAAAATGCTATTTTTTTCCTTATTGTGTTTAAAATGTTGTCTTTAATAGCTCAAACTATCATATGTAGTTAGAGAATATTCCCAAGTTGGAATGTCTGTTCAGTATTTTCCGAATTAATTCAACCGCTTGGTAAGCTAAGTTCTGAAAACCGTTAAAGTTGTGAAGAGATAATGCTGAAAGTTTATTTGAGCCTAGAAGTAAACAATTCAGAGCCAAAAACAAAAAAAAACTTAAAAATCCGAAAGTTTTGGAATGCCCGAAAAATTCATTTCTAACGATGAAATTGTAGAGTCCTCTCTTGCACAATCAATTCATCCCGCTGTAAATTCCACCTTCCTTAAAACACATGCAAATACTTTTTGTGTTTTGAATATTCCAATATATGCACTACTACACGTTGTTTCGCCAAATATTGCCGACTGAATATTTTAGACTGATTGGCGCGTACTATTACGTTCCAGATCTTCTTGTAGACAGCTTAAGAAGAAGTTTAAACAGGAAATGAAAAAGGTTAAAAAAAAGGACTCAATTGGAAATGTTTGCAGAGCTTATGGAGCCAATTTAAACTCAGCTCGTGGCGCGCAATATCTTTGCCGTGCTTTTGTCTCGAGACAATCTCAAGGGAAAGTCCTTATATCCTTCATTTCTCCAGTCCTTCAATATTCCAGCGTGGGAAACTTTTCCATTTCTTCTCCCTCCTCCTCTTTACCTCTCCTTCTAACTCACACGCTCCTGGACCTCACTCGCTTCCCTCAAGAACTCTGTTTTGTTTTATGGAATCGTCACTTAGACTAGGGGTTCACGACAACTCCTCGCATCGGACCTCCCCGAGATAATCGTGCCACTCAGTCGCCCGGACTGCGCCACGCAGACCACTTAACTCTTTTGCTGCCGCCCTTCTTATCTCATCACTCGCCCCCTCCCGGGTCCCTTCGTCGCCTCCGTTGGAGCACCGCCTCCCCAGCACCGCCCGCCACCCTGCGGATGCCTGCCCGCTTGCCTTCTCCATCTCCAACCCTCCCTACACTCCGCTCCCCCGTCCTCCCCGAGACGTACGCCTTCTTTCTCATCCCCCGGCCTTCACAAAGCCTCGCAAGGCACCCACCCACCCATCTGCTCTTGCTCATCTCGCGATCTTCCCTTCCCACTCCAGTCTTATAATTATCCTCCCGCGCTTTGCATCGAAACGTAGCGGGGCACCAGGGAGAATTCTTCGATTGCCGAAACTTACGCACTCATCACCAATTAATGCATGCTGAGAGGAATTCATTACAGTTACCGCATAAATGAATAAAGTTCCTCCAAGTTTTCCTGAAAACTTTTACATTTCTGAAACTTATTCCTGAGTGACATCGACATTTAAAGTATTTGCGTAAGTTTCCTATGGAAAAGCGTCATTATTTTTTAAATTATTGTTTTAAATATTGTATATGCATTTTAAATTAATTTAGATAGTATTTTTAATTTTCTATCAACTTTTACCTCAAAAAGTCATCCAATGGCGTTGTGAAAAAGTAATCCATTTGAAGAAAGCTAATTAAATGGACTTAGTTGTCTCATAGCTGACATTATAGATACTGTTATTTGTCATTAAATGAAGAACACAATATATTTTTTCACTGTTCTTGGAACCAATTGTATACTACATTTAAGAAAACGTGTGATGTGGCTTGCGGTTTTCAATATGAGTATTGCAAGAAAATCTTTACGAATTTTATTCATAATAGAGAACAAAATCATTGACTTGCCACTTGTTTTCCTGTACCGAGAATTAGCGGTTTCTACATCTACATAATACCCCGTAAGCCGTCGCAAGGGCCTGTGGCGGGGATTGTTAGGACTCCACCCTTTAAATAGAATCAAACCACATGCGTATAGATTAACGTAAAAACCTTTTTAACTTACACGCATGAAAAAACATATACTATCAACTAACATACACATGCACTTTTCATGTAGTAAAATTCTATCCGATAATTCACAAATTAAAACTAAAAAGTAAGAATGGTAAATTCCACTACCAAATGAACGTGCAACTCATGGTCTCCGCCCACAAAAGACACAGGTAGGGAATGTGACACTGTGGCGGAATGTGACAATGGCTTTAGAAGGGATCCCATGAGTGCGTAGTTCGGAATAGGTTCACAGTTAACTCAATGGGGAAAATATAGGGGCACGTTAGGAAGCGATTGACGTCTTAAAGTCGATTCACGTCACCAAGCATGAGTGATGTTTGCTTGTGACTCAATGGCAACGGTGGCACAATGACTGCTGACCTAATTGTCTATGAGTTAAGAACCTGGCTGTCGCTCTGCGTTCGTTGTTATCATATCGTATTGCTTTCTATTCTGTACTCTTCTATCCCTTGAAGAGCAAGAGGGAAGCGCAGAAGGAAGTTTCACCCCTTCTCTCCCTTCGTCCTCTCTCACTCAATTTTTAACCCCTTCACACGCACCCTGCAGCACCAGCCATTCCGTCCCAACCCACTTGCCGTAAAGGAGAAAGAATGAGGGCAGAGGTTAAGGGTGGAATAAGGAACATCTCGTAGTTCTCCGAAGTATCTTTCTCCCATCGCCCCGCGCTCTCCGCCTCGCCCCATCCCCGTTTCATAGCGCACTTAGCCGCCCCCGCCCTCCTCACTTGCTTTTTGTTCCCCTCATTGCGTCTCCGCCGCCCTACTTCCTTTGAATGTCTCTTCCCTCCAGTCCGCCTTTTCGTTCCTCATTTCCTCTTTGTCCATTCCTTCTTAGGTTCCAACTTTCCCTCTTCTCTGTATTCCGCGACGCTGCGAATTGTTGTTATACCCTTTTTATGTACCGGTCGATAGTTTTCACTTCCCCAGCGGATTATCAGAAAAAAGGCCTTTCACCCTACACACTCACTCTCCACTTCCTGTTGAGTTCACGTCCATTTCGTCAATAACCATCTGAATTTGCATTCGACATTTCTGTGCTTTGAATCGAAACTTCTAAACCCTTATTTTCCATAATGAGCATCACCAAGACGATTCGAAATTTTCACAAAGATTTACGATTTACTCATTTTTTCACGATGCCGTGTATCTTATACATAGCATATCTGCATGGAATCACTAGAATGTTTTCAATAGCCACGAAAAATTTGATTTTCACCCGTCAATTGCGAAGCACTCTCTATCTAATCCACCTCGTTATTATCTTCTCAGGTCGGTTCATGACACAGTTACCAGGTACCTGTATGTCTTCTTCGCATCTTTCCCAAAATACGACAACGGACGGTGTCGAAATTAATCATCTCTTTCCAAGAATCCGCTTCCCGTTCACTTAAAAGACACCTCCCATGTAAGCTCTTCGAAATCATGTCTTCTCACTCAAACTAAAGACCACGCCCTCACGCCTCCTTTTCAGACTCCGCAGAACCCTCCTCCGACAAACCTTTCCTCTCTCGCCCCCTAGGCATCCTCCGTCTCCGTCAGCCTTATCAATATGCGCTCTGCACATTCTTCGACGACTCCCGATCACTGCCAGTACCTTTTTATTCCTCGACAAATGGTCTGGCACTTCTCCTCCGGGAGCACGGCCCTCCCGTGTTCGAGGGGAAGCTATCGCTCCAGATCATCCGGCCATTGATCTTCCCTCTCGCCAACGATTGATCAATCCCCTCCACCCTCTTTTTTCTACTCTCCTTCTCTTCATCCCATCCTTTTTTGAGTCGCCCTTCCCTTTTTATTTCCTCATCTTCATCTCGAATTCATGGACGGCCCGGGATTGCTTGCGATTTTTTTCACACCGTGCCGCGACCGTTGCTGTCGGTTCACGGAAATGCGAGAACGAAGCCTGCGACTTACTCTAGGAGCGCGAAGCTACAGTGACCTCTCTCACTTCCCGCCGTTCTGTTGTGGAAAGTTTCTGTTCCATTCCATCAAGCTCAAGAGATGCCACTCATGAAATTCCAGCGGCGGAAAAATGTTGAATACTTAATGGTATACGTTGCTCTAGTTCGTAATGAAGTCTTACCAAGAGACGTCGTGGTATATACGTAGATAATTGCTTTAACTATGGAAGGTCAGCCGACGATCTCACGTTATCCGTGCATGCTAGAGAGTCCAACAAGATCTGTTGGTGAATATAACCTGTACCATTTCTTCCCTCGATTATTCTCACCCCTATGAAAACATACGGAGCCACTATCGTCTCATGAAATTCGGGGTAAGCTTTCCCTTGATTTGCTACGAAACTTTTGAGAACTTTTCGGTCGTGGGGAACACTTTCCAAGCCGGCGAAGATCTCGTTAATCTCCGCACTTCCGCCTCTTGCCTCCTTTATGGAGTTTTAGTATTATTCTGCTTTACTAAACAACATCACCCAACCATCGTTACTTTCCGTCTTTTCCTCACTCTTTGGATCCTTCGTGGCCTCCCCGCCGCCCATTGTTTGCCCAGTGGATGGGCCCCCAACCACTTCCTCCCCGAGCCACCCCCTTTACTTTTCATCCTTCCCGGATGCTCTCCTTTTCATCTTCAGTCTTCTCGGAATTTCTGGAGATATTTCCTTCGTCAAGCGAAATTCCATTCTCTCCCGAGAATCCCCACACTTCTTCCTCCAGCTCCCTTTTTTCCATGATCACAACCTCCTCCATTTTAACAAAAATCTGCTATTGGCGTGGATTTTTTTTGTTCCTTGCCTTTTAAATCCGTATAACAATGGGATTTAGGACCGTCTCAAATATCTCATCTTCCCCTATACCCGATCTCCCTTTTCCTTTTTCCATTTACCGCAATAAGGAAGCTGTGTTACCTAAGTCATTCAATATATCTTGATTAGGTTATCCCTTATTCTCCGAAAATAAGAAATGTCTATTAGATGAAGGAAGGCAGTAAAATATTAAATGCCAGTGCTTTACAATTTTTTTATTAAATTTATTTTCTTGATACAGGGATCGAAAAGTCGTTTTTAACTATTTTCTCTATTTACCTCTGCTAAGCACCATGTGTGGACGATTAGTTAAAAACTGAGAAACAATAATCATTTATACATTTCAGAATACTTGTAGAATAAAGTCCCGTATCGCGTTCCTTTCAAACTCCTCTTTATCTTCGGGAACAGAAACGTTCTCTAAAAAATTTGGATCTTTTTGCAGTGATCCGCAAGTTGTGTCGCGATTTCCAAACGATTGAGTCTTTGATCATCACTGAGCACTTTCGGCACCAACTTTGCACACATTTTTTGCATCTGTAATTGGTCCCTAATAATCTCGTGCACTATTGTTTTTGGCACATTACACTGCTCTGCTATCATCCGAACACTAAGACGACAATCAGAGTTCAGAACATCGCGAACTTTTCACACATTTTCGTCGGTGAGTGTCGTTGATGGGCGTCCAGGCCGTAGTTCGTCGTCGACCTCTTCTCTGCCCTCCACGAACATCTTGTGCCACCGAAAGATCATGTTTCTGGACATGGCTGACTCCCCGTAAGCCTGGTTAATCATACCGACAGTTTCGGTAGACGATTTCCCAAGCTTTACCGCAAATTTGATGGAATAACGCTGCTCCAAAAACTTCGGCATCGCGTTCCGTGACGTGGGTCGAGCGTGGAGGTTCGCGTTAACAGAGTTCCTCACTACACCACAGCTCAGAGCCGACTGCCATTTTCAGCGTCGCTTGCCAACATATTCCCCTCCAATCGCAGCTCATCAGAGTGGTGCTGGGCGCGCCTGGAGCGGCGAAAATCAGTACACTTATTTTCCGGACGAACCCTGTATATATATATATATATATATATGTATATATATATATATGCGGGTCGCGGTGGTCTAGCGGGTAGAGCGTTGGACTGCTGACCGGAGGGTCCCGGGTTCGATTCCCGGGCAAGGCACTTTGGGCACCTGCAGCTCCACCCAAGCTTGTTGATTTTTCGGGTACCAGATCTTCCTGGGAAACCATAACCGGCACAGGGAAAGGAACTGGCCCCCCTACCCTGATGTGTGAATATTCACACGCCGTCGGGCTTGGTACATGGGTGAGCTCTACCATCACCGACTAAACCGACCTTCGGGTTGATTACTGTGTTTATGGTTTATATATATATATGTATATATATATATATATATATATATATATACACTTTTTTGGAAAACCCACAAACGTGTAATGTAAATTCACTGATAGTCATAACAAACACAGAAACCAAAACACAAAAGAGGAAAAACTCACTGGTTCTCGAATTTTCGGTGGTCCAACCACCTTTCTCAAGAGGAATTAGGAACAGTTCCTAATTCCTCTTGAGAAAGGTGGTTGGACCACCGAAAATTCGAGAACCAGTGAGTTTTTCCTCTTTTGTGTTTTGGTTTCTGTGTTTGTTATGACTATCAGTGAATTTATATATATATATATATATATATATATATATATATATATATATATATATATATATATATATATATATATATATATATGTATGTGTGCGTGTGTGTGTGTGTGTGTGTGGGTCGCGGTAGTCTATGGGTTAGAGCATTTGACTACTGACCGGAGGGTTAGATTCCCCGGGAAAGGGACTCTGGGCACCTGCAACTGAACCCACGCTGTGTGATTCTTCGGCTGCCAGATCTTACTGGGAAACCATAACCGGTATAGGGAAAGGGACTGGCTACCCCCTACCCCAATGTGTGAATTTCACACGCCGTCGGGCTTATTATTGGATGTAGTATATTGGCACATTTTAGCACATTTTAGCACATTTATGCTCAAAGATTATTGCATTTTTCGGCCACACTAGATGGCTACCATAAGAGCTACAATAAATAGAAGTTTTCGCGAAATTTCAGATCACTTTTTCCTCTTTCAGATTCCTTTCAAGACCTCCCGCTCGTTCTCTAACTCTAACTCGTAACTCATCTGAATGCAATACTCGAAATACATTTCTTCCGACCAATCTCTTCCATCCCTCGCCGCCCTTCGACCCGTGGGGAAATGACAGCAACCACCTCTCCCGACATACTCCTCAAAACAAAAGAAGACTCCCTCCTCTTTCCGCCCTAATTTTCTTTGTGGGCGCATTCCGTTTTTTCCCTTCCTTTTGCCCTCCCCTTCCCCTCCCTCGGCAGACACCCTCTCCACCCTACCTCCTCCTTCCGCCCCGCCCTCATTTACTTCCTCCCTCCTTTTTTCTCATTGTCTCCTCACTTTATTTTATTCGTCTTCCCTCAGAGACGCCCTCCTTCACTTATATGGGCCCCGGTTTTATTTCCCACGCTTCGTGTAATTCACTCCCTTTCGTACTCGCCATTATTACCGCTCCGTCCCACCCTTCGTCCTCTTCCGCACCCCGCCACACCCTCCTCCCGCCCTAGGCGCTCCCACCCTGCCTCGGGCGCCCCCCCCCACCTTCAGCAAATCGCACCCCCTCCCACCCGCCTCGGGAGAACCATTACCGGCCAAAAGCCGCTCCGGTGGCGCCCACGCAACCAGCCAGCCAGGCGGCCAGACCAACCATCGCACAGCCAACCTCCTCCTCCCTCCCTCCCTCCCACGCCTTCGTTTCTTTTCCTCAATTTCCGCACGCACATGAGCACTTTCACTCCTTTCACGCTCTTCTCCCTTCGCCCATTCGCGCTCCGCTGCGTAAGGATTTCAATTATTTTTAATTTCTAAGCACGCGTCGCTCGACCGAATTTATGTGGTAATTTTACACTCCGTGGGACCCTTCCTCTCGCCTCCAAACTCGTGTGTGCCCTCGTTATAGCCTCCATCACCGTCGTACGTGCAGAGGGTGATTATTTCATTCATTCCGTGCCAGTTGCTTTTGCCTCTTTCAGAGAACGGTAGACGAATGGCCAATCAAAAGGTAATTTTAAATTTCGGTCTCTCGTGCGTCTCAAGTTCTCAAAAATGTATGACGGTTATTTATTTCTGGAACACCCATTCTAGGGAGCAGCGTTTTCCAGGTGCGGTAGTGGTAGTCTAATGACTTGGGAGTTCAAGTCCGCGCGGCGTCTTTGGACGCGCTAATCGTGACCCTAGCGCTTTAATTATTGAGGTATCGTGTCTTCCTGGGATATCGTCCCGACTTCCTTGAATATTTGAATGTCGCATGCCGTGATTGTACAGAGTGCGTCAGGCGCGTATGAAAAATAACTCCTCCTATTAAACCTATCTTCAGTTAGAATAATGCGGGCACTGAGATCTTTTGATAAGCGTAATAGATAACTTTAATGAAGCTAAGAGAACACTTTAGGTACGAAAGAATGTTTGCATTTCATAAGACAAAGAATCAGGAAACATATGCAATGAGAAAACTTTTGCAAAAAAGCGTTTCTTTGACCCTTAGTTTGCGACGGAGCCTAAACTTTAAGAAGCATGCGTCGAAGTAGTACTTCGTCGACGTTTCTTTTGCGGGCATCTACAGTAAACTGCCACCCCGGGTCCAAGGCGCTTCCGTCGACCGAAGGAAGGTAAAGACCGCACCGGAATCATAGCAGCCCCGGCAGGACAACTTTCACCGACGTGATCCGTTCAAATGACAAGCGCTCTCCACGCACACCCGCGCCCCGTGCGTGCACGATCCCTTATGCGGCGGCGGAGGGTGGGTGGGTAAGTGGGTGGGGGGGCACCGAGCGGATTCCCTCGGCATCGCGAGAGCGTGGCTTCCCCTCGCATTTGTTTCATTCCACCTGCAAACCCCTTCGCCTCCTTTCATCCGAATCTCACGCCGGTCCCTTTCCCGCATCCGCCTGCATCGTCACGTGACCTCATTCCTCTCCCGAACCCCTCCCAGCCCTGCAAAAAACCCTCTTATCTGTCGACGCTTTTTCCCACGCGACTCAACCTTGCTTTCCGACCCATCCTCCACGCCCATCATCTCGCACCCACTCAAAAAAAAGTAAAACGAACCCCTTTTCGCACCTCCTGCCTCCATGCTTTCCCCTTGCCCCCTCTTCTCCTCCCGGAACATGCCCCCGCTCCTTCTCCCTCCCGCCTCCGCCCTCACAATCCTACACACTACACATGTACATCGCCCCACACACGAGACAGTCACACGCGCGTCCACAAGGAGCCCTTTCCTTCAACTTCGTGGCCTTCATGCATACATGCATGTTTTCCTTTCATTCGGATGCGTGTATCATTTTGCCCACTCTTTCCAGAGCCCTCCTCGGCCCTTCGTACCCATCTCCCTCTCTTGCCCTCCCTTCCCTTGGCGGAGGGCTCCTCCCTATCTGCCTCTCCTGCGTACGCTCTGCGTTCTTACTCCCCCATTCACCAGCCCCCACTCCCTCCTCCCGCCTCCGAGGCAGGGACCATTTCGAGACGGAAAAATGGCGAGATTACGATATCCCAGTTTTATGTCGCGGCATTTCACGCATCCTCCCCTCTCTCTCCCCTCACGCTCCTTTTCCTCCCCTCCCCCCACACTATCGCCATCGTATTTTTCGCGTCCTCATATGTATGTATATATATATATATATATATATATATATATATATATATATACACACACACTTTTTTGGAAAACCCACAAACGTGTAATGTAAATTCACTGATAGTCATAACAAACACAGAAACATCTTTTGTGTGTTTTGGTTTCTGTGTTTGTTATGACTATCAATGAATTTATATATATATGTATATATATATATATATATATATATTCAAGTTGACCTGGCGAACTTCATACCGTCTAACAATCAATAAACAGTTTAGTTACACCATTCATAATGAAGAGCGGCTGTTCCGATTTTAATCTTATTTGACTTGTTATAATAATATAAGGAAAAAATTCAATTCAAAAACTACAAAGATAAGTATTATAATGGCTTGTCAGAAAGACATTTTTTTTCAATCTATATGTACATTCGGGTTCATTCTTTTGAGTCAAGCACCTTCTGGTGTACCACATTTGTAGTTTTCTTATCAGGCGCAAGAACAAATAAAGCGGCCGGTTTACCAACACGTGAACATGCCACATATAATTGGCCATGACAAAAACATGGGTTTTCTAGATTCAGACAACAAACACTTAACCATTGGCCTTATGATTTGTTAATCGTCATCGCTAATATAACACGAATTGGAAATTGAAGTCGTTTAAACTCGGGTGGGATCATGGGAATCCTCGGAATGAGAACTTCCTCATCTTTGAATTTTCCTTTGAGTATATTCGCGTAAATCACAGTGATGATCAGATTCTTTATCACCAAACGCGTTCCATTGCATAGTTATGGTTGCTTTAGGTTTCGAAGCATCATGACCACGGAGCCAACCTTCTGCTGTAAATTGTGCAGTGGTAAGCCAGGCACATCCAAGGAGTTTAACAATTCAGATGGATAGTTGGTGGCTTCGTCTTCGTTTGTTACGCATTCCATAGATTTGAATGAATACAGAGTACCAACGGTTTGATTCTTAATTCAAAGTTTAAGTTATCCACATCTTTATTCTTAGCCACCAAAATTGCTCGCTCACTCAACCAATTGTGATTTTTGTGGTTATCAATGATGTTCGGGAACACTTTGTTGATTCGCTCATCTTTCGATGAAACGTAATTGCAAAAATTCCAAGGAAATGAAATCAATCCCCTCGATTCGTCGACAGGAACACGGCCATTACCGATAGTCAACATTTTCTTGCCGAAATCTTCAGCAGAAGGATCTTTCAGCAATGCAGCTCTTATATTTGTTATCAGTTGAATTTTCTTCACATAGCGCCACAGATTTGACGATTGGAGGCAAGCGTTTATTTTATCGGCAGGAGTCGATCTCGGAATGACTGGAAGTGTTTGGTGGAAATCGCCAGACAGCAAAATCATTGTGCCACCAAAGCATCTTTGGTGAGATGAATTGGGCAGATCTTTGACCAATGGCCGGGAAAGTGCTTCCAATGCACGTTTGTGCGCCATCGTGAATTCGTCCCACACGAAGGTTTTAGATGCTACTAAAATTTAGGTCATTGCGGACTGTTTCGAAATGTTACACCACTAATGGTGCGAGATCGAATGATATGAGGACTGTCTTCCCAATTCCACCAGAGGCATCCAGGAAAACAAGCCACCATTTCCATCACCAATTGCCTTCATTAATGTTTTATACTCTTTCTTCTGTTGGGGGTTCAGCAGGGGTACATTCGTTTGAACTGATTGACCTAATTAATGTCCATCATATTCATGTTCACGTTCCAATTCTCGATTAAACGAGTCGTTCATCCCACGATCTGGAGTTGGCATTCTTAACTTCACTAGTAAACTTCCGCACATGAGGTAACACATGTCTTCAATCAACAGCAAAGCCTGGTTATGCATCTCTTAATGTTCCTCAGTACCGAGATTTCTTGAACTTTCACGAATTCGATGAAAAATGTCATCAGACATGTTATTCTTGTATTTGTTCCACAGGTCACGTGGATTGGATATGTAGCATGTCGAAAGGATGATAGCAAAAATAGTTGCTTCATCCATTGCCGTGTCCCAAATGACAGGAAGCGCGAATGAAATTTCTTCGATGAAGCGATACGATACGATATTTTAATGGTTATTCTGTTACTCTGGACGGAGTCGTATCCAAAAAACCAAGAATAATTAAAATCGGTACAGCCGTTCTCGAGTTATAAATGACGTCACTAACACGATTTACGACTTTGTGTTATATATATATATATATATACACAAAAACTAACGCAAAAAACACCACACACATAGAAACATAAAAGAAGGACACTTACATTGGATATTTACGTTTCGACGGCACGGCCGTCGTCATCGGCCGTGCCGTCGAAACGTATATATCCAATGTAAGTGTCCTTCTTTTATGTTTCTATGTGTGTGGTGTTTTTGTGTTAGTGTTTGTGTGTTTGTGCGTCGCCGGAGAGCGTCTTTTCCAAGTTTATATATATATATATATATATATATATATATATATATATATATATATATATATACATATATATCTGAGATTTGTGATGTTTTGAAGCGCCCAAGTGCTCCTATCCCGTTTTCCTTGTATCTATTTTTATGTGAATGAATATTTATTCATCGTATGGCGAGATTTCGTGTTTGAATGTGTGTTTGGCCAATGTGGCTCATCTCTTCTTCTGGCTATGCGTGCCATGAATCACCCTGTTCCTATCCTTTATGATATTGTATGATTGCTAACCTCTACTGTCCTTTCCTCTTGTTTGTGTGTTGTCTATTTCTCCTTTGGTGGGTGTAACAGCTCCCTAACGCCATCTCTTGGCCAAGAAATCGGGGAACTTTAAAACATCGCAGATTTCAGCGTAAATTAGGTTTTCTCGATAGCCCAGGTGGTTAGAGCATCCGCCTGGCAAGTGGAAAGATCCGGTGTTCGAGTCCCGGTCGAGGAAATATTTGTACATTAGTGGTCTGCTTGGTTCTGCCTTCCCCACCTCTGCTGTGTTCGTCCTTCATGTGTGTTCCTATCCCTTTTTCCTCATATCTATTTCTTTGTGAATATATACTAATGTCTGTGTATGTATGTGTGTGTGTATATATATGTATATATATATATATATATATATATAGTGCCCATCATTATATATATATATTCACATACACATACATGTACACACACAAACATCAAACATCCGCTAGATTCAGGGCGAGATCTTGGTTTCGTTATTTTGCCTTTCTGCCCTGGTTTCTCTCTCTTTCTCTCAATCTCTCTCTCTCTTCTACCCCACCCCTTCCTCTCCCTTTCCCGATATTCTGAGGGTGTCTCGGATTCCCTTCCACTTTCCGCCCCCTCCCAGGCTCCCATCCCAACTCCTTCGCCCCTCTCTCCCCCCTGCCCCTTTCAAGGAATTTCCTCCTTCCCCTCCCTCGCTTCAATCTAAAATATCATTTTCCCAGCATCATACGTTCAATCCGTGGTTTGATTTCCCTGTGAACCCAAGTTATGCGTAACTAATATACGCCCCTCATAAAAAGGAAATGTTTCTTACTTGAGCGTGTGCTGAAACAAATACCGTTCTCGTATTTCGATGGTGCCTCACTGAAAATTTTCTTTAATTAAAAGAACTCTTCTAAACTTTTTAATTGAGAATTCATAATTATTTTAATTAGTTGGAGTAGGTGTCAGTGATGTGAAAAACATGTGTCAATGATATTTTTTGCTTTTATTGATGAAATTTGGTTAAAATAGAATTTTAAATTAAATCTCCCATTTTATTTAAACTTAGCTCTTTAATATGCTCAAATATGAACTGAATGGAAATGATAATACAATAGTGAAATAAATAATACATATTTCATGATTAAATAAGCGAATTATTTGTTCCCATTGTATGTAATATAGTTGTAAAGAAAAGTTAGATTACTCTGCAAAAATTAAATATTCTATCTTATGATATGCTTTAGCCTTGAATTACCACCTCTACATTAAAGCTTCTCTTTGGTAATGGACTGCAAGCAAGTTCAAATAGAGTAATTCCATTTTTATATTAAAGGTTACCATTAGTTTCTTAATAATGATCGCCTAATATGAGCCGGTCGTTAGATGTCTCCCTTTTTATATTGTATAAAATTTAAAATGGATATGAATAATTTCTGCAGTTGTAAAAGTGGATTTTTTATTTTAGAGGCCTAATTTTAGTTGTTAATCCATTATGCCTTCTTATTGGAGTAATCAATTTACTTTATCCATACTAAAAAGAAAGACTTGTACTTTTACACAGATTTTATTATATGGTACGCGTTTCACCGACTTGCGGCATCATCAGATACAAATTTTCTAAACAGACAGTGCCAGAATATATACCCACAGGACAGAGTGGGGGCGGGGAAGGGTGTAAAGGCTTGAGAGGGGTGGTGTCCCTCAGGTTCGTTGAGGGGTTGTTTTGGCCATTTCCAGGCTAGTTTCTCGGAGAGGAGTGGGTGCCTGATGGTGCTGCAAGTCGGTGAAACGCGTTGTACCATATAATAAAATCTGTGAAAAAGTACAAGTCTTTCTTTTTAGTATGAGTATTAAATACTTCCACGAAATGAAGTCTGAAACAATAGAACAATTTACTTTTTTTAGTAATGCATAAACATACGGGGAATATATGTGGACAAGCTAACAAAAAAATAGGATTTATTAGAAGATTACTGGGTAAATGTGATGAAAGTTTCAAAGAGAAATGTTACCTTTCGCTGGTTAGGCCTCACTTAGAATGGTACATGGGATCCTCGCGAAGTGGGATTACTTGCCGAATTGGATCGCGTGCAGCGTAGAGGAGATAGATTTATAAAACGTTGTTATTATAAACGGAGTAGCGAAAATTACAGATTGAAGCTCTTGCATAAATTGGAAGGAGTTCTCTCTAGCATTGATTTTGAAAATATATATTATTGCCCCCATTCTACTACGGTAGGAGAGATTGTCATTAAAATTAGAGAGGTTAATTTCAACCGCTGTAGGATCAGTCGTGTCAAAATATATCTCATACATCCCAAATATATAATCATTCCTTGTCACACACCCTAGCGGTGGCTTGCAGGGTACATGCATATCAGAAATATCTCAAAAAATGGCTGGCAGTCAAATAACAATTGCCGCACGCCCGCCTGGCTACTTGTCTTCTTGTAGGCTCGTGTTAATCTTTTTCGGCTCTTTTCTCTAGTTGGCGAATTCTTTTTTATAGTTAGCATTTCCATTCCCTTACTTATTCTCCCCTTCTCTAGTCTCCCAGTCCCCATCTTTCCCCGTTGCCCGACCGCCTGGAACCTCCTCCCCCCGCTCCCTCGCTTGCCACAAATGGCTCGCCTCCTCCCGCCGACCAAAGCCCTTAAAGCGCGACTTCCTCCACATCCACTCATTTGGCGGTGGCGCGGCAAACGAGGGCCTTTGGGGAACAACTTTACTAGAATAGATTTACAAGGATTTTGGATCGTCTACTTTTAATATATTTGCTTAGTCTTCTAAATATATCGTAACAACGATTTGATTAATGACTCTTGAAACCCTTTTAAAGATTCAACTTATGTTCGAAATCATAATATAAATTCGCTGAACCGATTTCATTACACGCTGCTAAATTAATTGCAAAGACCTTTGTATAACTCGAGATATTAAAATTCTTACAAAGTCTTGGGAATAACTTGGTATGTCGCTATCATAAATATAATTTCTCGGATAGTAGATATTTAAAATAAAATAGCAAGAAGACCAAAATGATCAAAGTTTGCCCATTATCACCGGTGCTCTTCGAGGTATATGTGGAGGAAATGAATAAAGAGGCATGGGAAGAACTGGAGGTAGGGATGAAAGTCGGCGTGGAATCTATAAAATCATGTGTGTGTGTGTGTATATATATACACACATACATATACATTCAAACACGAAATCCCACCATACGGCGAACAAATATTCATTCACATAGAAATAGAGATGAGGAAAGGGGAAAAGGGGAAAGGAACACACATAAAGGACGAACACAGTAGAGGTGGGGAAGGCGGATTCAGGCAGACAACTAATGTAAAAATATTTTCCTCGCCCGGGACTTGAACACCGGATCTCTCCACTTGCCAGGCGGATGCTCTAATCACTTGGGCTGTCGAGAAAAGGTACTTTACACTGAAATGTGCGATCTTATAAAGTGCCAAAGTGCTCCGATTCATTGCCCAGGGGATGGCGTTAGGGAGCTGTTACACCCACCAAAGGAGAAATTGACAAACACAAGAGGAGAATGGACATTAGGTTAGCAAGCATACAACATCATAAAATATATTTTTTTACGTTTAAACATATATGTATATTTATAACATTGATTAAGACATTAAAACACAGAAACACAAAGAAAGGCATCAGCTAATTAGTATTTGTTGTATTTTTGAGTGTCAGTGAAGAGCGTCCTGTTTATAATATATTATATATAATAAATAAATAAATACATATATATACACGCGCACACACTCACACACATATACATGCCATACAAACACCCGAATACTTTTCGCAAACGTGAATATAGGTTCACGTGCGCCATGATTGTACATTAGGCGTAGAAGAAAAAGAAACACACTAACAATTTTGTTGTGTTAATATATAAGTGACACATCGACCTTTTCCAATGAAAGGAAGAGTCTTTTTTTCTTCATGACCAACCTTGTCAGTTCGTCAGCGGTATACGGTGCAATTTGAAACATGTTCAGTCCGCCTACAGCTACGTTGGAGGGTACATGGGAAACTGATGTTCACAATTTCTTCATTTCTTTAAATTTCTCAATTTAGGAGCGCATTAGCAAATGAGTATGTTCATGGTGCAGTCTCGGGATTTCTTGCACTGTTATGGTTTAGCTTCGTTCGAAAATTTGTCCGCCCAGTTCTATGCTAAATTAGAGGAGGCCTAGGGAGGGTGTTCTTCATTGTAGCACCGCTCTAAGAATGGTTTTAATGTTTACAAATGGGAGGTTATCAATTTCCAAGGAAGGTGGTCCGGGACTCTAGTCACTGTTGTTCCAGATGCAACAATTGACTCCACAGCTGCCATTGTGAGTGAAAGTCGTCGGAATATGTTAACAGTACTATCATAAATATCAAAAAAATCATTGAGTACCACCCTAAAGTTGGTGTCGGAAAAGTTTCATTTGAAAATATCGAATTTAGCTGGTCATAATTAGTTCTTTAACATTATTTCAAAGCATCACCCCTTTTTGCAAACCGAACATTTAGGCACATCCAGGGAGATATTCCTGTTTCCGACGACAGCCTGAATAATGTTTGCGGTAAGTATTAAAATTAAATACAAAGAAAATAGTTTCATAAGTTAATGCTGGAATATTTATCACTTCGCTGCTTTCCTCAAATTTTAATTTTTTTTCTCAAAAGCCCTTACATAGAACGCTGTCGAGGAAGTATGCCGACTTGACAGATATTTGTATGTACGTGGGGAAAAAACGTAGGAGTACGTACCGTAAATGTGGAATTCCGCTGAAATATTCATAGCGGGATGCATAAGATAGTTCTCACATCCTCCGCTCTGCCTCTCTTTCAGTTGCTTCCGTGAGTTCGTCGCGTTTCCTCATCGCTCCCCCCTTTTTTCTCCCTCACTCGAGCTCGGAGCGAAACGCAAGTCCTTCCCCCCAGCATCCCTGCCTCTTATATTGCTCCCCGCCAACCCCCCCCTCTCCCCTTGCACCCGCCTTGCATGTGGAACTAACATTGGGTGCCGTGCTGGGTGCCCACCCCCGTGCATCTCCACCTTCTGCTATTGCCGGGGCTACACGAGCTCCGTTTTATCGCCAGGACCCTCGCCTCCAACTTACCCCTCCCCCCCTCCCTGGAGATCACAAATTCTTTCACTCCAAGATAAGTTCCGAAAATTCAGAGTCTCTCCTCCTCTTACTTATTCCTGCTTCTCCGCCAACTTCTGCTCCTCCTCCACCTTCCTCCCGAATGGCCCCCGTTCTCACCCCGCGGTGATCTTCCACTTCTTCCGTGTCGCCCGGCTTAAAATCTTCTTCGTCCTCCCTTCTTTTCTTTCTCCCCTTCCCCACGCAATTCGATGTCTATACAAAGGAGCAGAACTTGCGACTGAGAAAATCTCGAACGGATGCGAAAAAAATACAAAGAGATATATGTCCAGCTTCAAATCCTTTGTGAGTCGATGAATTTACTTTTCTTTGGGTTTGGAGTTCTTCCCCCTCCCCTCGAGCCCCAGACAGAGTTATTCTCGTGCAAGAGAGGAAAACATTAAAAAAAAGTTTTTTCGGGGAATAATGTCCTGGTTTCCTCTGGTTCAGCACGCGCTGTCTTTGTTTCTACAAAGGTTAAGGAAGGGCTTGAGTTCCTGAAAGTTTTACTTCTTCAAATAGTGCGGCAGTTTACTTCCTTCTTCCAGCAAAGGCTTTCTGGAGAGATGAATAATCTGACCATTGAAGCATAAGGGTTCAAGTTCTCTAAACGATTTGGAGCATATAACTGTAAATCATATAGCCTACAACATAAAAGAATAAATCATCACTTAAAGCTATTGGTCAGTGGTATGTCGTTATTTAAGTTCGTAAAATGAAGTCTATGTTTTCCAGAACCATTTCAAAAGATGATTTAATATTCGTCATTTAATGCAAAAGTTTTTTCAATTGGCTTCTATTCATGTTTTGTTGCAAAAAGCATTTCGTGTGTAGACGGTTTTGTTAAATCTTTTTAATTCGATGGTTGCAGGCGTCACCTTATGGAAGTGATTCATCCTGGAATATAAAATACTTTGCCCTTCCACTTACGTTTTATTGTGCATGACCTGGGTTTTGACTTTCAAAGTCATCATCAGGTATCAACATCATGACTCTTGAAGTCAAAACCTAGGTCGTGCTTAATAAAACGTGTGTGGAAGTACAAAGTATTTTCTTTTTCAGTGCCTCTTGTTTATAATGACTTGATGCAATAAATGAGGGCTTACTAATAAGTTAAATGTGTTTTCGTTTGTACAGTTATGTTGCCGCACCCTCTATTTTAAAAGTTTCTACCCGATTTTATAAGTGCATACTACATTTGATTTTTGTTCAATTGAATCGCTCTATACCGTTGAGTCTGCAGGTTTAATAAAAGCAATAATAATGCTTTCATAGTTAATAATTATTATTTTTATGACGTTAATTTAAATTTATTTATGTTGATGTCAAAGGTTATCGTAAGCAATTCAGGGCGATGTAAACAACTCATTTTAAGCAGACTAGCGCTCTTTTTTGGTCAAGATATCAACCGCCCGTGTTTTGTGAACTCTAGACTGATGACAAGAGTGGTCGGCGAAAACCTTTTGCGCGGAGTATTTGGGGAATGAAGAACTTCCTCATTTCCATGTAATGAGATAATCGTGGGACTGACCTGCCCCAACCCATATGTAGGCCACGTCCATTAACACGATTTTTTTGCCCGAGAGCAAGGTGGCGGCTGTGGCGAATGGGGTTGAGAGGGGATGGAGAGGCAGGGGGACAACTATGGTATAGCGACCATTTGGGGACCTAGCGGCCCATGAGAGAGAGTTTTGCACTCGTGTGTATGGGTGAGCGAGATGCAATTGAGATTTCTTGGTAAACTTTTAACGAATTTTTATTTTGTGGGCAATGGCCACACATTTATGACCTAAAAATTTTCATCTTGCTAACTTAGGTCTTTAACTTCATTTCGCCTTGCGCTTTCTAGTAAGGTATTCTGAAATTAATATTTAGCGACGGATGGATTAGATGATACTTAAAAGAGATGCATTTTAAACGGGATATGTGGGTGCACTGAAGAGACGAAAATTCATCTAAGATGATTGTTATTTTGACGGTTTCGTGTTCAGTAAATAAGTAAGGACTTAAGCCGACCATTATTTTTTCCACTCTCTCTTGCTTGTTAATATAGCGTTCATTTGTAATTCCCTCACTTTGGCAAAAGACGGTCATTGAAATATTGGACACTATCTAACTAGTCTGAGATGAAAGTCCTACAAGTTTCACTGTCGAGCCCATTAAATATTGTGTTTTCCTCCTGATTACGTATTTGAATGTGGGTTCTCTTGGCCTACAAGCGACTATTTTGTTGATATTTCTTGTTTCCGAGTTAAATTATTCCAAAGTTGAGGCATATATAAGGGAGCTCTAAGTAAAAATCACATATATTAAGTGGAATAATAGCATATGGTGATCCGATGGTTTTCCTTCTGCATCAACAGTCAATCATGGTCAACTAATTAAAATACCCCAAATAAAAACCTATGAGGATACTTTATGATGAGCATTTTATTAATTTTGTTTACCTCGCGTACTTTATGAGCATTTAGATGGAGACATTGGAAGCTTTGCTTCATTTTAGAAATGCGGCGAGAAGCCTTTCCTTCATTTTTGTTTTCAAGCTTTGGAATACGTTGTCTGTTGTGTATTCTTACCAATTCTAAGTTATCAGCTATGGCAGAAGCTCCGATGTGAAAGATTTTGACCCGAATCTTACTGATTTGATATTTCATGAAGTCATATTACAAGGAAATATCCGCTGAGGTATAACTTAATTATCTTAGTTAAATGAAACAGTTTCTGGCGTAACTTGGTGGAACATATTCATGTTGACGTTTAAAAAAAACAACTTTGCTTTTCCACATAAAAATTTTTATTCTCCCGACCCAGGTTTCGTTACAGTATAACATCAACAGAAAACCTGATGATGTTATGCTGCAACGAAACCTGGGTCGTGAGAATAAAAAATGTTATGTGGAAAAGCAAAGTTGTTTAATTGAAAAACGTCAATTAGTTTAGTTAATTCTCGAGAGATATTATTTTTCCTGGAAATCATAAAAATGTGAATTCAAGGAAAAAATGCACAGGAGGAACATTTTTTCATGCGATAAGTCCTAACTTCCTTAATTATTCCTAGTTTTTAAGAGTTCCTTAATTATTTACTAAAATATCTCTAGTGGTCCATGAACAACCTTTTTAACAAATTATCACCGGATTGTATTTCCTTGCAAGGAGTAACTGTAAAAAATAAAAGGTCAAATTTAATGGAACTATGTGCAAGAATAATATTGAACCATTAAATTTAATATAGTTTTTGGTGTATTGCAGAGATGCTATTATGCCTTACAAAATTATGAAACCCTTAAAATGAAAGAAAGTGAAAATGCCAGGCGAAAATAATACTTTCCGAAAAAAATTCAGGAGTTTCCAGGGAGGAGATAATCATGGCACAGAAACTATTTCGTTTAAATTTTAAGAGTGGCGGAGGTCAATGTAATAGATATGTACTCAAAATATTTAAGCAAATGTAAATTTTCCATATTATTGCGGTATTCGGGAATGCAAATAAGTTGAACGGTATCACATTTTCAGAAGTGCAGGCAAAGAGTTGGCTTTCTATTTTTTTAATCTGTAACTTATAATTCGGAAAAGCATTTTGCGCAATGCCTCTAGCCAGACAATTTATTATTTTCATGCTCAGTTTATGAATCATTCAAAACGTGATAATATATTATTATACTTTTAATGAGAGAAGGTCCTATTTTTGGGGGTTTGTTTTGTCGAGAGGTTGAGGAATAAAATGAATTTTGACGGAGGATGAATGCCTAAGGGTGCCGCGGCAAATAAATCACGTTTATAAATACATTTGAGGAAAACTTGTCCTGAAATGTCAGGGAACCCTCTCGTTTCCCCAATCTGTCTTAATTAAAGGGTACAATTTTCCACATCCACTACTCCGAACCTTAGATGGCCAGATATTTTCGTAGAGCAATAATTTATGCTAATCGTTTAAGCTGATGTAAATCGAGACGTGATCTTCCGTTGATCTTTCCCATAATCGGTGCTTGCCATTCCTAAGGTAAATGAAAGGTGTCGAAAACTCCTGGATACACGCTTTTATTTTCTCCGCGTGAAACAAAGCCAAGGGTCGACGTTGGACGGCGTCGGGAACGGCAAGAAGGGCGCAGAATGGAGGAAGAAACTGAGGAGTGAACGTGGGGTGCACGGCATGGTCGGAGAGGGGGGTGCGTCGGGGTAATTATTCTTTCGAGAAGAGAATTGGAGAGCGGGATGAGTTTAGGATGCTTTGGTCGAGAGAAAGAGAGAGAAGAGTCGGCGGGAAAAGTGTGTGCTTAGGAAAAGTTCACGAAAGGAGTGTAGGAGCGCGGGGGAGAGACGAAGGCGAGGTCTCGGGCCGTGCGTGTTCGTGCGCGGAGATGCTCTTGAAACGCACTGGATGGGGATTAAGGGGGGACTGGGCAATGTCGAGGAAAGTGAAGTGGGGTTAGAGGAGATGGGAGCAAGGAAGGGAAAAAGTTAAGAGAAAGATAGTACGGACTGGTTGGTTTATATTTTTCGTTCTTCCTTCCGCCCGCGGAAAGAGGAAGCGAGGATGAGACTCGTGGGAAATGAGCCGGAAAAAAACGGTTCTTGGAAGAAGAAAGGCGAGAGGGAGAGATGAGCGAAGGAAGAGTGTAGAGGAAAATAGGTTGAGATGGAGAATAAGAAAGTGGGAATAGGGAGGGAGAGAGGAGGAGGAGTGAGTAGAGGGAAGGAGAAGAAGTGTAGTAGGCAGGGAGAAAGGGAGAGGGCCGACACGAGGGATAACGGTGCATGAATTATTTACCAAAAGAATGGGAAACTCTCGGAGCAGAGAGAGAGAGAGCGACGCTAAAAATATTAATAAAAGTTTCCCCTTTGTAAAACAGAGACATTGGCCAAGTGGGAGTGGCCATTATAAAAGGGGAAGGAGTGGCCGTGGATGGAGGGAGGGCGGGGCTCACGAGAGCGGCGGAGGCATCCGAGTCAGGAGTGAAGAAGAAAGTTCTCTCGCCTCGCCCCCTCCCACGAACCAAGTCGCCCCCAAATAGTTCTGGGTGCCAATTATTTTGTAATAATTATATCTCACAAGAATAAGTACGAGAAAAATACCATACAATGTGGGAAGTTATTTTAAGCCATTTAAATTGATCCATTCTCACAACTTATGCTATCGGCTGTTGGAAGGTTTATTCATCCTTTCCGCATTTAGACTTGCAGCATTAAAAAAATTTTTTTGGCGGACTTCGTTTGCCAGATCTTATGATTCTTGAGTCCGTTTCATATCCTAGGTAGTGAAAACATCATCAGCTCTTCTTTGGCATAAAAATTCCCTATATTACGGTCTTAATCTCTTCGTCGACGAAATATTCTTTAATTTGATAATTAAATGGTGAGATAAGATGCTCACATTAGATGTTCCGATGTAAAACCAAATTATGATCGAAGTATAGTATATTTGTGTATTATTTTGAGCTTTTTGTTTAGATACACTTAATGCATTCAATTTAAGAATAATTACTTGTAAATCGGCGAAAATTAAATATCCCTGGCTAGAATAAAATTTATTTCTCGTTTATATAAATTGTTATTTAATTCATAAGTTAATTTAAGAATATTATCGTTTAAGCATATTTCTATCCTTTCAAGCGTGTCTCCATCGTTGAATACCTAAACAAAATTAATGCATTTAACTCTGAAAAAGTTGAATAAGTGGAGAATCCATTGGAAAAGAACTTCACATCTCATACCCGAGAAGCTTAATCTCGAGCTCGTGGGAATATTTTTCTCAGATAAATTGTAAAAGGAGTTATGGGATTCAGATCAAAGCGAGATCGAAGAAGGTATTGGAAGCGGCAGGATGAAGAGAAATTCGAAGCGGGATAAATATAAAGTGTTGAAAAGCGAAGGGAAGGGGAAAAGAACAGATAGGGCTCTCGTGGAGAGTGTCGGGGATGTTTTCTCGAGGGAAAAGGACATTGGGGTGAAAGGATGGGATGGGCAAAGGGAGACTTCATTTAATAAACTACGAACATGAGAAAGGAGAAGAGCGTAGGATATCGTAAGGAGGGAACGAGACACGGGTGTGCGTAAAACAAATGAACGGCTCCTTTATAGAGGGGTAACGGGCGTTTAAAAGAGTCAATGGCTTCAATTTTGGACTGTGTCCAGCGTGGAGCCCGTTTCGCCCCCGCCACCGCGGGGGCCGGGGATCGGGAGGCGAAGTGATATGAGGGGGAAAGCAGTTGAGGGTAAGAGGCGGTAGAGCAGGCACTGAGATTGGTCGGAGGCGGCGAGGGTTGAGAAAATGGAACGGGGATGATGGGATATTGCTGGATGGGATGCTCGGGAGGAGGCGTGATCGTGAGGGCGGGAGTGCGGCGTGATCGTATACGATATGCTATTACGGCGGGGAGGGAGGAGTGAGGGCTCGCTCCTCGGGAGAAAGAGAATGGGTCGCGCGGAATTGCAGGCCTAGTGAGATGACAAGTGGCGGCGTTGGATGAAGGGCAGGCGGCGTTGGCGGGCGAGGCGGCTGGGACCGCGCGGGCGGGCGCCTGCCGAGCGGTCGGTCGGAAGCAGATTGAAGCGGAGGGAACGGTGCAGCCGGGGGAGGCTCCCCGTGATTTGAGGCGGGGAAAGGATTTTGGGCGAGATAATACAGTGAAAGCAAGGGGAGGGGAGGAGGAAGGGGCGATGGGAAACCCGGTCGCGGGTGATAGTAAAGGAAGGGTTTCCTGGTCCGGGCAGGGAATTGAAGTGGTAGAGGGAGTTGGAGGGAGAGGTGGGCAGGTGGAGGAGTCGAAGAGGGCAAAGTTTTGAAGAAAGGAATTGTGGGCCGAAGGTATTACGGGCGAGAGGCGTTTGGAGGACTCGGGACGAGGGGAAATTGGAAGGACGGAGGCGTTTTCAAAAGTGGCGTAGGGAGGGAGTTAGGTGAGATATAAGAAGGGAAGGATATGATGCTAGGACCTCACCAACGGGCGAAGGCGGTCGAGTGGTATCGAGGAGATAAGGAAGGAAAGCAGGGAGAACACGAGCGAGATGGAGCAGAGACATTGTCGTTGGTATGTATATGGGGAAGAATATTTCTTCATGAAGGTGTTTATGTATGTGAATGCTTATATAAATATTGTGAGGCTTAGCGTAATGACTTTTCTCATCCATGTATTCATTTAAATTTAATGATATTTTTATGAGATATTATAAATAGGGTATAGGGTATTTATTTGATAGTTGTTTCCATCCAAAAACCTACCTTAACCGGTAGATTACCTAATAATAATATAAATATTTACAACCATACACATGGACTTATGGCCTTTAGTTGTACTTATTGCTTCAGCTTGATGAAACTTAACGTTAACCAAAATGGACTATGCAGAGTCGATGGAATGATTTACCTAATTACTCATTATGGGTTCAAGCAGGTACGCACATCTATTTCAAATATTTTATAATGAATTGTGCTTCATGTAGGTTTCCATTCTCTCAATTTTTTCGCTCATAGATAACTCGCAATGTTTTTATTCGAAAGACATTACAGCTTAACATACTGTTAACATTGTTGGCTGAGGCATTTACTAATTGGTGCATGAAAGTTTCCCATCACAATTTTGCCATCACGCCGTCGGAAGGAATGTGTTAATAAATAGTTTAACAAAATTACCAAAAAATCTTTAAACACAGCGTATGGTAACTATCTACGCAAAAAAGTATGAGTAAAGGTTTAAAATTTTAAAAAAATTTAAAGTTAAGATACTCTAGATATTGCGAATTAACAGAGAGTTTACAAACCAACATCAAAACTTTTTAACTGAGTAGTTATTGGAAATCAGTTTTGCATCCATTGTCAAATTAAAAACACATGCCTGCTCTGCGATTTTCGAATAAATATACCATTGGACAAATAGCCACTCAATAATGGTATGGGGGGATCGGGATGGTGAGTGAGCACTTTGAGTGAGTACGCCCTCCGTCGGATGGGACGTTAAGCAGCGGACCCCTTGGCGCCTTTCGGCAAGAGCAGGCTAATGTCGACGCCGGGTTTCTCCCCACCCTTCATCCTTTTCTGTCCATATCTCATGGCCAAATGACCTCGGCCGTCGGTCGCCTCCCTAAAAACTACTATATAATGGTATGGTCCGTCTCAACAGTCCGTCTCTACACTCTCAACGGGGAAAACTTCATGATTCCAACACATAATTATCATAGTGCTTGCGGATACCCATTGGCAATTTTTGAGATGGGTTGTTTAAGGGTGGGTTTTGTACTTACTTTCTTCAGAGAAACCCAACTACACCCCTTCACTTATCCATTGCCAATATAAATGACTAAAAACCGAAAAAGAAACTTTGTTTTTCTTTAAGGTGAAAATTTTAGAGCTATTAACTCAATAATCCCATTCCAAAGATATTTCCCTCGTCATCATTAAAATTGGTTAAATCACAGTCTAACTGTTGTCTTACCGAACTTCTGCCTTCTATTCTTCCATTTTATACTTCCACACATTCGCTCAATATCCTGAGTTTGCGTTCCTGATGTGTATTCGGAAAGTCAACAGCCTAGCATCAACCCAATCCCGTCCTCCTATAACCGATAAGTTCCACGGTTCCTTATCGGATTATTCTGGTGATGCTATAAATAAAACGGCAATAAAAGGTTAGACGCACACGAATGTTTTGCGGGGGCATATATCCAGCGCTAGGGACTAGAAATCCCTTTTGGGAAAATGTAGCGCATTGATTTTTCACTATGGAGTACTTGAAAATGATGCCAAATGCCGGAAGATAGGTTATAGAATTCAGTCTTGCACAAAATATAGAAAGAAAACTGGGTTACATAAATAATTAATGCCCTACACACGAATGAGGAAACGTTTATATTCTGCGGTTTTAGGGTAACTTCGCGCAAATATTTTATATCCATATTAAAATATTTCTGTACCTTTTCAAAATGTACAGAGGGCCTATGGAAAATTGCAAAAAAATCTTTTAAGAAGGGGAGGAGCTTATTACTCCAATGTCCATTTGTTTCTCAATAATATGCACTCCAATTCTAAAACCAACGTAACATTAGCAAGCATATCAAATGTAGGCCTATATTGTAAGATAATCGATGTAATATTGGTAGCATTATTCCCTTTGGACTCGGGTCATCGCGTGAAACCATGGCAAACAAAGTAGTTCGCCACATCGAGAAATATCGTGAGGTATAGGGGTCTCTGGGGGGAGGGGTTCAGTGTGCTTTCGAAGTGGAGGAGGGATCGGAAAAGGGCTTCGAGGGAATGTTCCCGAACGGGATGGGCCCGGGCTGACGGTGGGTGCTGGGCAGATTGGGAATCGAAGGCGAGGGTATGGAGTGGGGAGAGGAGGGCGATGTCAGGATAATGTGTGCGATGGAAAGAAGAGCGAGGTGTGGCGGGGAAGGAAATCGCATGAGACTAGGATCCGCCCCCCGGCACATCTCCCCTCACGCAATCCCATTCCACTCAAAGGCCCCCTCCAATTTTACAACTGCTTACTGCTCGAGTGTTCATCGGGAGAATTTCGGCTAGGGTTTCACAAACTCCAGGAATGATGATAAAAGAAAATATTAGTTTTATTAGGATATCGTGAGCGATTGATGGAGAACGACTCTCCCACGCTCCCTTCCGAAAAAGCTGTGGTAAGATAACTGGATACATTTTCATATTAGTTCTCACTAATATATGAGAGCAAAGCAAACAGAGGAACACTTCATTCTGGTGGGTGGTGTGGGGTAAACATTTTTTTTCTTTATCTCTTAAAAAACTCGATTCCTAAAATCCTCCTCGCCTGCAAGATGAACTTGGCATGTTTATTATTCCGTTTTAGTCTGAAAAGAACTTCTAAGTTTGATATGTTTTGCTTTGTGCTCAATTCTTCTCTTTTCTTTCCCGTGTTTTTAACGTTCCTAAGTCCTCGGTTTCCTTTTTTCCTTCAACGGCGTTTTTACAGGAAGCGTTTTTGATCAGACGTTCCCTGAACTTTGCACACCCTTTCTCATGGGAGTGCCTCCTTAAAGCTTGAGGGGAGTGTGTAGAGCGTCACTAACGAGAAACAACAAATCTCTTTCAATATTTAATTCTTACCTTGGCCATGGCGAAAACTAATTCCTTCAAAAGTGTCTCCCCATATCCACCACGCGAATTTTTCCTGCTACTGGAACTTTTCGTAGGGAGTCTTTGGAGTGTTATTAGTGTCTCATTCCAAAAACTGTTTTATATATTTCCTAAAATACTTTGAATATTTCAAGGCATTGAAGAAATTAACAGAAATCGACAATCGGTAACTGAAATCGACAAACGTTGACAAGAAACGAGGTGCTAGCAATCCAATGATTGGGAATAAATGTAAAATAGATAGTTTTGAAACTTACCAATTTAACAGCAACGTAATATCTTTGAAAGTTATTTTCGATGATTTAGATTTTAAGTCCAAAATGTTACAAAATTGTTTAACTCTATTTCTGATTTCTAAAATAGTTTCATGCTGCATGCTCAAATTGAACACTTCTTTTTAATATGCGAAAAAATAAAATGAAGATTACAATACATTTGTGCTCCTTAATAGTTTCTACCAGTGAAGTTACTACTTATTTCACTGAAAGTCAATTTTTTTAATAAAACACTGCTTTCTGGACCACCGACGTCACGACCCCTTAAAAACCGAAATTTGATGATATTTACTTCAAAGCTTAGTCATATTTGGTGGATTTGACCATATAGAAAATGACTTGTTCATTTCAGAACATTGTTTGCACAAATAATTTCCATTCTTTTCTGTCCCTTGCGGTTAATTCTTTTCCCAGAAAAGAAGGAAACCCTAACTATTAGTGCGTATTTGAAGGAGTTTCTTTGTTTGTTTTCAGCGAATGAATGATTTTTAGTTGAATTTTGAGTTTGGCTTATTGCACAAGGTCTGTCAAATAATTAAACGAACTGAAACCATAAAAATTTTATTTTGCAACATTTAGTCTGTGTCAATTTTGTCCCATTCAAAGCACTCCATTCGTTGCTATGGAGTTATTCCATCTTCTTTTCCACTCTTTAAAGCACTCTGGGAAGTCCTTGTAAGTTAGGCTTTTTAAATCTCTCGTCGTTTCTTGCTCTATTGTGTCTACATCTTCCCAGTAGTTTTCCTCATCACATTTCTGCATTTTGGGAATAGGAAAAAGACGCAGGAGGCGAGATCGGATGAATAAGGAGGATGATCAAGGATGGTGATTGAATTTTTTGCCAGAAACTGGCGAAAAATCGATGCTGAATTTTCAGGTGCATTTTCATGGCGAAGGATTCATCCATCACGTTCAGTTAAAATAGTCTGCACTTTTGATTTTCCTAAATTCAGTGCATCAGCTGTCACTCGGATAGTTTTTAGACGATTGGTAAGCACAAGGGGCCGCACACGATCAATGTTGTGGTCAACACAGATGGTTGAAGGTCGACCCGGCCTTGCATCATTCATAGCGTCTTTTTGGCCATCTTTAAAACGCTTAATCCATTTGAAAACGGATGTTTTCTTCAGAGCATTATGACCTTAAACAGCTGTCTTGATAACTTGATGTCTTAAACAGTAATTTCTTGATAACTTTTATCGCACTTCACCAAAAAAAATTAACGTTGATCCGTTGCTCCGTGATTTTGTCAGTTTCAATTTTCGACAAACAGTAGAAACAAAGACAACAGAAAATAACACAACTGGCACCATACGCACAGCTCGACGATCCGCCGAGCACAGATTGGCGGTCATTGGGTCTCAGGACACTAGTACCGCTAGTGGGCGGGGCTATAGTCCTCACCATGGCCGCCAGATTCCACCAGTTTGCGTATTTATTGCACAGATCACGTACATATAAATTTAGGGATCATCATTAATTTCTCTTGCTCAGAACTGAGAATTTTGAGGAGCGAAGTAATAGTTGACAGCTTTTCCTGTCGTTTCTTTTTAACACCTGACTCTACTTCTTCTTTCTATTTACAGTCTCGTCAGCATTTACCTTTTTACGGTTGGCTTTCATGGCTTCCGTTGCGCCGTTCACTTATCCTCTTTTGCGAAAGGCGTTTCCTCGTTCGCATTGAAAATCACGGGGCAAGACACACTCTCTCTCTCTCCGACCAATGAAGTTGCCATATACCCACCCGTTGAGAAAATCATCATGTCCTGGTTCCAATGCGATTTTGGGTCCCTTTTTTAGGCCATCAACAACGCTTTCTGTAGAGATTCACCTGCTTCACACGCTTTAAAGATAGATTATTGGTTTGATTCCCTTTGCAGGCACGATAACGCTGAAATACACCATGCCCTTAATGCCGAAATTAGACCTGCGCAAACTATTGACGGAGGTTGTACAAGCTGCCATTAAACCGTGACGGTACCTGTGCGTAAAATCCTGGTTGAACAGTGGAAGCAAGGGCCAAGTACACAAGGCGACAGTTTAGAACACAAAGCCCCAAGTATCGGCTATTGCGGCGCACACCATGTCGGCGTCGGATTTCAAAATGCACAACTTCGTATTTGAAATGTCGAAAATTTACTACTTTTGACCAAAAAGGAATACAATTGTCCAGGATCATTCAGTTGAAGTGAATCAGCGATCAATATTTCACGCGAGCCTTCATCAAGAGTGGAGACACCCATGGCCAAGGGATCCGCTGAGGCCAACGGCGTTTCTGAATGTGGGAATAAATACGTATAATGGGGTTGCAAGTTTTAAAAAAATTATAACTGAAGAAAAGGTCGATATCACGCATGTTCGAACAGAAGAAGGGTAAAAGTATAGCATAATAGATGATAAAATGAAAACAAAATTGGAAGATGCTCACAGCAGCTCAAGGAAATGCAAATGTCTACAACCTTGTTGAAACTCTAAAGCCATTTCTTGGCAATATCATCGATGAGAGTTACCATTGGAAGTATTTTATCGGTTTAAGCCAGCTTTGCGATGGGCTACGCACTGCTGCAATTCTAAACTCTGTCTCATAACATAAGACTCTGAAAAATATTTTTTTAAACTTTTGAATCCTTTCTACCTGCCTTAATTAAACTAAAAATCGTAATTATTAATCTAAAAAAATCCTAATCCTAAACCCTCCCTTAGTTGGCTTGCTAAACATTCTTCCGTTTATATTCTTTCAAATAGCACTACCTGTTCCTGCCTTCGAATTTTACCCGAACAATTCTCTCTCTCTCACCCACTTTTTTGTGATCTTATCTGCCCATTTTATTTTACCATTCTTCCTCACCTCACATCCATAAATGTTTTCATCCATTCTTGCCATCTTGCGTCGCTATACCAACCATTCATGGCGAATATAAATTCTTCATTTTAAATGTTGATGTTTTATGGCAGTGCTTTTGAAAGCACTAACGCCGAGGTCGTCGTGATCAAAATCATTACCAAACCTTTAACATCTACAAACATAGATGTTTTGATTCAGCACTAAATGGGTGAAACCTATGAAAAATTAAATCCCACTTTCGGTTAGGTTATTGCGTTTAGGTTATTGCCCTTGTCCATCCATAGTCTTTGCCATCTTTCAGAAGGATCTTAAATGCGAATGCGTCTTCCATCTTGCATAGGGTCAGATCTTCCTACCTGTCCCATCTTATTGCCAGAAACCTCTTCCATCTCCAGCCTTGTGGATCCCCTGGCAGGATTTCAGGGGGTTAGGGAAGGAAGGACGAAGAACTTTGTGCGACCGAGCGTACTCGTGCGTGCATGGAGGAAGGGGGGGATGACGGGGCGCCCACGGCGTCGAGTCACACAGTCGCTCCGAGTGCGCCGAGGCGCTGGGGCCTTCTTTGGGCGCCTCCTTGCCACCTCTTGCATCTCCATGGCTACGCTTACGTGCAATCGTGCCGTGCGATGTGGAAACTGAATATCCTCTCTCTGATCGTGGAGAAGAGTCCTCCCCCCTGCGCCTTACCTGAAGAGAAGCATTTCGTGTCTCGTTGGTGTAGTAACATTTATTTTTAAAATCAATTACCGCGTTGACGAGTAAAAAATAAGGAGAAAACTAGGCGCTTTAAGTAAAAATGTTGCATAAAAGGACAATTTACAAAAATATAACAGAAACATCTAAAACTTGAGTTTAATGGTAATTTTTCCAGACGTTCAAAATACTGTATTTCCTTAATCTATTCCGCATGGTTGCAGATATTTGTGAGTTCCTATAAGAATAGTTAGTAATACTACTATAGGCAGTTTTATGAGGCTAGTTCCCATCTCTCCGGCCTAACATTAATTTTGAATGGCTGCCTGCCTTCCCGGTCAAGCGCTGCGGTACGCTTCTCCTGGGAAATTTTTTATGGTGCAAAAAATTTATATCTCTCTCAACTCCGATTCCGCGGCTGCGCTGGGCCCTTCTGAACGAACTTTGGGACTGCACCACGTGGACACTTTTTCTTTTTCGCTTTTTCTGATCCCCATTGTATGCCATGTCAGAATTAGTCCCAATGGTTCAACAAGCCTTGCATTTGGTCACACTAACTCGCTTGCCTCTGAAGAATATAATACAAGGTAATATTAGTCACATTCAGTTCAGCGATTGAACTTAGTCACTAAAAAACTTGGGGACTTCCAACTTTAAAGAATTAAACGTGGATTTGACGTATGCTCAATTGTCGAACCTTTCACAATGTTTTACACACAAAATGAATCGCTAAACGTTGGCCACAATAAGGACTTATTTTTTTGAGTATTTTTTGTAACTCATTTTTGGGATGTAATACCTTTGATGATATTTGATATTCATTTTGAAAATTAATTAAATCATCCTCTAATTTTTTTCGCCGAATGTATCAAACAATGCCATCATTTGAACACTTTTTACAACATTTAAAGCCTAGGTATTGTATTTGTATACCCTGCATGTTCGGAGAACTTATGAATTTGTTGTCCCTCGTAAAATGACAACTTGACAAGTTTGAATTAAATGGTGAATGCAAAACCATAATCAAAGAAATTGTGGGAAAGGCCTCAAGAAGAAAATCACTGTACATTACTTAAGTTGATAGCTAGCGAAACCACTCGGTTCAAAACTAAATGATCCGGATTCGAATCCCGCAGGAGGTGATGATTTTTACTTTAGAGTGAAATTCTCGCATAAAAATGAGTGATGTTTCGCGTTATGTTCTTACACTGACGGACATGTTTCCTTACCTATGCTTCACACTTAATTATTTGCATTCAAGATGAACTGGCTTATATAACGCTAGAGGCAATTTTTCGCTAGTTGTTGGTGGATTAGTAGATGGATAGAGAATATGAGTCGCCATTATCCACCATTTTACCTATGTTGCTAAATAGTTGGTTCACCGTATATTCACTGAAACTTTTATGACTGTATTACTGCCCTTCATTTGTTCTCCGTATATCATCATATCGTTCTCCGTATCAAGTACATTGGGAATTACTGCCAAATATATTTTCTCTATTCTGGATTCTATTCAAAGCCTTCGCCGTGGAATTCCAGTGCACTATTCTGGCCGTTAAGTCACGTCGAGAATGACGCTCACAGAAACAGAAACTTATCTGGAAAGGAACGAGTCATGTTCATAATTTTCTTTGTGGAAAACTTTCTGTTAATGCATGCATAGGATATCGATATTATCCTGTATTTGGTGGCGCAGTGCAATAAAAACATATATATAAAATAACTTGCATATTATTAGCGATAATATATTATCGAAATTCCTATAGTATCAGATGTTTGGAAACTGCTGATGCTCAATTTAATGGAAGCTTTGATTCCATTTATTACGGATATCACAATATATATTTCATTAGAGCTTGTATGCTATTGTTATCTGATATTTTTTCTCTTTCTTTCAGGTGGTGAGTAAGCAATCCTTCCGTATTCGTTCGCATTTCAAGTTCTCATTGGAAATTTTTGCGTGTAAGGTACGTGGAAATTAAATTTGGAAATAATATAAGGCAGTTATAAAGCAGGTAAAATATCGCTTTGGGCCAAAATTAGTGTGCAGAATTAGAATACCTTCGAGTAATTTGATTTGACCAGGAGTTTAATGGCTAAGGCAAAAAAATCGTTGCGTAAAATGATAATTGGTTCCCGTAAAAAGGCTATTTAGAGTATATATTTCATATTCAACTTTTTATAATGGTAGAGTTCTAAGGATTTAAAAAATCATGTATTAAAACAGGATCGAAATCGCTTAATTTATATTGCAAAGCTAGTTCAGAATGTCTGAATACTAAGCTGCATAATGTACAATATATATATTCGGAACATTTCCTTTGACGTTTATCGAGGCGTAAATATTTTACATTTCAAATCCCTTGGCCTGTGTAACGAGACAGAAAAATTTTAATTTTACGTAGTAATTATTTTTCCCCCTTGAAAGAATCTTTTCAAAACAAATCAACCTTTGTTTCTTATATTAAAAATGGAAATATAATCAGAGGAAATACTATGGTAAAAAATATATTTTAGTGATTTTAATATGTATATCAAAGTTTTCCTCGTGGTTCAGTTTAATCGTGAGTTCATTTCCGTGTTTAAAACTTTCGTGAATTAAATTACATATTCTCAGAATAACTCTAGTATGTCTTTCAGCCAAGTAATCACGATTCATGATTCCATAAATTGCTTCAAATAAGTCCCGTCGACTCTGTAAATATATTACTGTTTTCATTTATCTTGGATCTGATTTCTTTCACATTTACGCCATGCATAGGTGACCCGAATCTACTTAGAACCACTCTAGATCTGAATAGCAGAATCACTTAATCTGAATACTCACAACACACGTACTCAGAGTACCTACAAAATACTCTTTCAAGGCTCAATTTTTTCGTACAAACTCTCTTATCCAATGGCTGCAAATGTACGATTTTCTCTTTACTGTTATCGTAAAGTATGCTTTAGTAGTTCTACAATTATTTATTATTTCAAAAATATTGTCACAATTTTCGCGGATGGGACAGCTGTCTATATTATATCATGATTATAATGTTCAGTAATTCTAAAGGTATATTTGCTTCATTTGAATGCCTACCTCTAACTCACTATCCATCAATCAACCAACGTGGGTCGATGACTCTTTTTCAAAAGTTTATTACTGAAAAGTGTCAAAAGAAATTTAGAAGAAAGGACTATTTGAATTTAATGAAAGGGCTACTTAACTTGCACCTTTCCTGTATTAGTAGATTAAATCAATCCAATTTTAATATTCTTCTCAATAGTACGTTTAATTTTATCACTCATTATAATTACTTCAACGCCATTATAATTAATTGTGAAATATTGACACTCTGCATTAGGAGGTGTGTAGTTAAATTTATCATATATAACTATTATTTTCTTTGAAAAACAGTTAGTCATTATTGAAACCAACTTGATTTTATCTTGCCAATTTTTATGAAGTAGTTATTGTTTTCCTCGCATCAATGTTGTTGTCTTAATTATTCCCTCCCAACTTCTCCCATGGTTATCACTTATTTAATTAATACTTTTCTTGCTAAATGCCACACAAAAAATTCATTCCTTGAAATAAGTCTGTCACCATTTCATCTTGAAAATTATTTTTAACTCAACGAACATTTTTGTATTAGATATGATTTTTATGATATGCTATGAAAAGTCAAATGTAAATATTATTTTCACAACTTAACGGTTTAACTTATTTTCTACTATTGTTTTTTTTGTAAATATTTATTTGTATAATAATATAATAAATTTTTATTTGTAAATATAATTATGTTGTTGTAAAAATATATTTTCAATACTCCATGCAAATGCTAACATTAAAGCGTAAGTTAGTGAATATTTGAAAAATAATTGCCCACTTTTAAAAAGTAAGAACGGGATTATGAAGTCACGTGTGAAATTTAGCATTCAGTAATTTCTATTGCAATTATAGGTCGACGTGTATTGAGAAAAATTAAAAGACATTCTGTGTGTTTTCTTTTCTCAGGTAAATGAGCGTTAGATGCTTATGCAAGCATTTTCATATTTTTATGAAAATTTCAGGTAGTTAAAAATGAATAAAATTCTCTAATAGAAGTGATGTCAACTTTGTTTACACTAGAGAAAAAATAGTTGAAAGTAATTTCAAACGACTCTTATCTATGAAGATAAAAGAAATAATTTAGATAATCAATTCTGAAAATAATGGAGAACTGAAGACATTTCCAATTTTACTGAACATCTATTGTAGATCCATGTTATATTTGATGAATGGTTGCAATTTTTCAATAATTACGAATTAATCGTATTAAATGAAATGATAATTAGCCAGATTTTGAAGAACGTATTCAGTTTTATTACGGGAAAGCCTTGACTGTTGTTGATTTAAAATTTCTTGATCACATAGTAAAGTTAAATTAATATATTAATGAAGTGATAAATGAGGATGACTTTTCAAAGATATTCCTTACATGAAATGAGCTAAGTATTTTGAAAATTATAATAGAAATTTAACGTTCGAGTTTGCTAATGTTTATGATAATTTATTTTACACATCCTCTAGGATAGAACACATTTTCATCTTCATGAATTTTCGTTGGACACAAAAACAAAGTAAGTCCTTGATAGAATCTGTTTGAGATTTAATTCTTGTTTAATTTAATTTCAAGAATGATAAATTCTGAAATTAATGTTTGAGAAATATGAATTCTTAATAAATTAAAAGAAATGATTACTACCATGAAAATTGTTTATTTATTGACTGATGCTTAATTTAAATTTTCCCAGTGAGTTAAACTTTTTATCAAAATGTTTCACAATGTAATAAGGTTTTACTAAGAAGCAAAATTCATTTGTAAAAACGGGTATTTTATATTTTTAAACTAAAACATTTTCTCGGAAATTCGAATTTCATGGCTGACAAATACAATGTAAATGCCTTTGTGTGTCGAATAAGATTTTAATACCAATTATTAAACATTAACTCGTCATTTATTGTATACTCGATGTACTCCTTTGGGAATGTAACATAGATTTTGTTTTATACATTCCTTAGTCTTCTAAGTTTTCCTTATTTGTCCTCTTCCCCGGAAGTATGTTCACCCTAGTCATGCGTGTTATCTGGAAATTCCGTCTCTTCTCCTAATTCCTAGTTTTGCCTTCCAAAGTTATGTGTAGCAAATTATTGAGCATAAACTATGACCTGTCAGAGTGTCCTTTGCGGTATTTCCCAGAAACATTTTCCGCACATTCTCCTCAGTTATTCTCTCTTTATCCTACTGTCACGTAGAGCCAAATTTTTGGATTTCTATAGATTTTTTTTTCATCTACACCATTATTCATCATTTGTTTCATCTACATATTACCATGTCCTAATCCATGAATACACCCAATGCCTTTATCTTGAATGAATATGTTCTTCCTGAGATGTCATTTTTCAGTTGCACGTTTCAGTTCATCTGGAAATGCAATTTTCTATTGATAATATAGTCACATTTTCCCTTTTATTTTCGATAATATTGATCCAGCTGTTCAAATTATAAGCTCATTCAATGTTATGTTTGGTTTCCCAAATTTGTTTTAGTTTTATCCCCATGCCTTACTTTCCCCCATGACTGACGCCCTTACGTCTCGGTTTCCGTAAGTTCATCCTTAAGTAATTAATATCTCTTCATATTCTACACATTTTAACAAGTCTCATTTTCAGAAATTTTTTCGGTTACTAAGAAACTGGAACACTCACAAACAGAATTCTATACCCTCTGGTTCGTATATCCATATATTGATGCTTAATTTCATTTGCTAAAGTCTGTACGATCATGTATCGTATTTTAAAGTTAAAATCTAAGGTTGAAAGTGAGTAGGCTTTTCTTATTTTTCTTTTAAAGGTAGTTACACGACTCGACCGTGTTGTATTGGTCTATACATTTCTTATTCATTTTCCATCGGCTTTGGAATACATGTAACAGGAGAGCTATTTTATCTTCGTATTGATTGTGTGTTAACCTACCCTTTATGCGTGTAAGATCCACCTACATATTTCACTATAGATACCATTCTCTTCCATTCAAATTCACTGAATTATTTTCTTATGCCAAACGTTTGCCTCTGACATTTTATATCGCATTCTTAAAGCAGGGAATAAGGGTATATAGCATAGACTTTATTTTTCCCTCAATTTTCCAAAACTCAAACTTTATTCTTCCAAACTCTCCTCTAGGCTCTCATTTTTCCGTAGAAGGTTTTTGTCAAGACCGATTCATGAATTGACTAGCCGTTTGAATATATCCTATTTATCCTTCAGTGGGTAACGCATAGTTAAATTACGACAGAGGGAAATTTGTTTTTAATCTTCTTGAATAAATGTCACAGATTATTTATCTAGAACCCTAGGTATTTTCTATCTCATCGTTAACTAACACCCAACCAGCAACTTTAACTCCTGCAACCTTCTCTCTTACCTCAAATTTCATCATTTTAATTTCAATAATCCTCTTTGCCAAATGCCCCTTCTCTTTTTTCCTATTTTGGCGCTATGCTTCAACAATTCTTAATCAAAATTGTGGGGATCCTACTTACCCTTTTCTCTTTTCCAGCAATTTCATTTCATTTTTTACATTTCGCATTATTTGTATATCTTGTGGTTGTTGGAGTCATGAAGCAAGTCCTAACTATCTTGTAAATTATCAAAACAATCTGTCATTTCAGGATTTAATACATCAGTTATTCATCCATTTTCCATAACATTTATTTGATTTTCAACTTATTTCGTAATTATATTTTTATGTTTCCACAGCCTATCTATACTTAAACATTCCTTTTATTTTCCTCTCTTTTCAAATGGTTACAGTAAGTCTCCTTAGTCCAAGGGTTCTCCTCAATTGATCTGCTCCTACTCACTATAGCTTCTATTACATCTTTTTATGTATATTTAAAAGAAATACATATTATACACCACTATTTCCCTTATGTCATACTTTCCCTTTTCGCTCAAGAGAGTTCCTGAATCTGAATCAATCAATACTTTTCATTTGTTTCTTAGACTACGATTGCAATTTACTGTCAACATTTATTGATATCTTCATTTTAAAATATTAATACTTGCTGCATACTCCGTGGAAAACTTCCTTTTTCTCATCATAACAGTTCTCTAAGTAATTAATCCATTTTAACCACATTAAACACCACCACATGCCGGCCCCGGTGGCGGCGGGGTAACGTCCTCGTCCACCAGTACCGGTTCGATTCCCGTCTGAGTGGATTTTTCTCCATCCAGGGCTTGGCTGTATGTAATTGTCTTCAATGTATTGTATGTAATGTAAGGGTTAGGTGGAAGAAGGGACTATTTAGTCTCAACCTCGCCCAATTAAGTCGATAATAAATAAATAAACACAACATTGAGTTTCGTTGAACCATCAGCCATTACAGTTTCGCTACCACGACCATGGTGCTATTCAATAATATTCCAATACCTTGTAGGGATATTATATCCGATTTAATATTTCCGATCGCAAAATATGTGTGCATGTCCGAGTAAGTGTCTTTCCAAAATTGTCATTCCTTATATTTCAGTTAAATAATCATGATAGTTTGAACACGTGATGATACGAAGGGAAAATTTAGCTTTTAAATATATCTAAAGATAATTTACACTAAACTTTGACTTAAAATAACTTAAATAAAACAATGGAGAAGATAACGTGTTAAAATTACATTAATCTCATTGAATTATTATAAGTTTTAGCATTTAAAATTTACCATTGGAAAATTTCAAGCGACTTCAAATATTTATGCTAATGGTTCTCGTGATAAAATATTGATGCATACATTTTAATCGGATGAAATAGCAGCACTTTTGGTCCCATGGGAGGTAATGCGTTGACTGACATTCATTTACATAAAGCGATGCGATATTTGAGTTAATCCTTTTTTATTTTGAATTTTACCTTTCTGACATTCATTGGCATTAAAAAACATCTGGGATAGAATTTTCATTGAGGGAGGACATATGCAAATCGTAAGCCCCATACATCACCAGCCCTGTTCGCGCTCATCATTCGATCCGTCAGGGTTCAATAAACCTCAATTCAAGCTTGCAAAAGATAACAAAACCACCACATGCCTAATTATCCTAAAAGCTGTGATATTTCCCTCGTCAAAACTTTTCTGCGGAGACGGCTATTAAATGTTAAATTTGGTACGAAGATTAAACTTTCATTGCAATGTTTCAAGGAAAGAGGCAAAGAGATGAAAAAACCAGCTCCCGGTATTATTTAAAAATTTATCACGGCGGCACAGGAGAGAAGGGGATGGGCGAGAGGACTTAGTGGAGCGAAGTTGAAGGGGGTGGAGAAGAGGGAGGGAAAAAGGTCCATTTTGGAAATGGCAGGTCAGATAGCTGACGGGAGAGGTCCGAATCTAAATAAAGCCACCTCGGTGGGAGGAGGAAGGGTGAAGGGCGGGGGAGGGGTGAGAGGATGAGTGAGGCTTTGAGGGAGGGGGGGCGGGTTGACGGAAGGAGTGGAGAACGGTGCGATGTATACCGTGTATAAAAAAATGGAGAAAGAAGCTTTTCGTCCGCTGCTTGCTGTGGATACGAAAGGAAAGAGATGGAGAGCGAGAGATGGACGGGGGAGGAGGGTTTTGAGGGGTATGGTGAAGTTGAGAGGTGAAAAGGAGGGAAAGGAGCCGAGGAAGGAGGATCGAGGAAGGAAAGAGGCGAAGGAGTTGAGTGGGAGAGTAGAGGAACTGGAGTCGAGTTGTTGAAGGGGAAACTCACCTTGAGTCAAACGCAATACACAACCCGGGTTTCTCCCGTTCTCGCCATCGCTCTCCTGCCCCCAGCGCCCCCCAGCCCCCGGACGTCCTTCCCTCCGCTCCGACCTCTCCCCGAAACCCTTCTCGCTCACCTTCACCCGTTCAACCAACCAGCGGCTCCCAACTAAATCCCGAGAAAATAAAAAAGGGGTATATCCTCCTCTTCACCACGATCTTTCCGACACAACCCATCTCCCAACCCTCACGTGCTCTCCATGGGGTACCCTCCTCCCAATCTCTGCCCCTTTCGTCAACCGCTCTTTAAAAGCTCGCCACATTATATTCTTTCTACGCCTTACTGTTTTAATTGAAACTGTGTTATTGTTTAACACTTTCCATGGGTCATTTTATTTTACCCGATTTTTTCATGCCGTGTGCCACAGTCATTTTCCTTCGATATTCTACCCCACGGAGTTAATAGACGTATGTTTGTTGAGCGTGTTTTTCCTTGCCTATGAGTGTACGTATATGTGGGCTTCGTCTTTTTTTTTATTTTCATGTTCCCCTTCTCCATTCCTTGTCGGGTTTGACATTCCTCCTGCGGGTCAAAAGAGGAGGCATCTCTCATAGATGGCGAGACATGCCTTATTGATCCAACCACCCCTTCCCACACCACCTCCCTCTTCATCTTCCCTCTTTCCTCATTGTCATTCCTCCACTCTCCTTCACTTCCCATTTCATTTTACCTTCCATCCTCTCCATTCCATCCTCCTTCGTCCCTGACACTTTATGCCCCTGTTTCTCGTCCATTTACGACTCCATTCCAAGACACGACAACAAAGGGGGAAAGAGGGGGTGGGGAGGGAATAGTTGATGCGGTAGAAACTAACTTCCCCCAAAGCTTTCAAAGGACTCAACTTCCTTGCTTTTTTCCTGCCCTCAGTTTGTGTATATCACTTTTTGTATCATTCTGTTCCCTCATATTTTCTATTTTATTTAATCGGTTTGGGTATCCCAGTTAACTTTTTTCTCCAAACCCAAACACTCGCGGCTAGAATCCAAACGGCGTGTTATTTATCCAGTTAATGATTTCTAAAATTCAAGCAATGCGTTAGTGTATCATCCACTGTATTAGATCTTTGTGCACCGTATATATTCGGGTATGATTACCACCTATGAAATGTATGTTTATATCCTTGGCGGCGCTCGATTCCGTGACATATTTATAGGTTACATTCTTCCTAAAAACTTATCAAGGTAGTTATTCTCCTGTCTCACAACAGGGAATTAATGTCAGCGTAATGCAGTGTCTGAATTTTGCAGATTCGTAATTGGATGCTACTTAGGTAAAATAAATTGTCGTCAGTCAGGACGTTAGTGCGTTTCGAAAACAGTGACCTGCCTGACTTGGGTCTTTGGAGCCCTACCTCCATTATACTCGGTTTTTGCGCAATCTACCTCCATCTCCCCAGCAACATGCATTCCTCTGCCCTTCTTGCTCTTCTGATGGCTCTCCCTCTCACCTACTTCCAACACTACCGTCGGTGATCTTCCATATAATCCTACACCCTTTCAATCCCAAACCTCAGCCGCCTCTTGCTGCTTCAATTAAAGGAATCGCGGTTGATTGCTCTTTCTCGCAATTTCCTCCCTTCGGTGCAACTTCGTGGGCCATTAATGTGTACCCCTGTGCTCCAGAGTTGCCCATCGTCCGGGTTTTCCTGTTCGAACGTGTATTTGGCTAATGGCGCTCGTCTCTTTCTTCTGGCTACGCGTACCAAGAAACGTAATATTCCTATCCTTTATGATGTTGTATGATTGCTTTCCTGCAGTCCTTTCCTCTGGTGTGTCGTCTATTTCTTCTTTAGTGGGTGAAACAGCTCCCTAACGCCATCTCATGGTCAAAGAACCGGGGCACTTGGTCGCATATACCCCAAGCAGATTTCAGTGTACATTACGTTTCCTCGACAGCTCATGTGGTTACAGCATCGGCCCGGCAGGTTGGAAGATCCGTGGTCCAAGTCCCGATCAAAGAAATATTTTTACGCTTGTGATTTGTTCGTTTCTGCCTTCTCTACCTCTTCTGTGTTTGTCTTTTACGTCTTCCTATACTTTTTCCTTGTATTTATTTCCATGTGAATGAATATTTGTTCGCCATATGATAGGCTTTCTTGTTTGAATGTGTGTATGTGTATATAAATATATATATATGTGTGTGTATATAAATATATATATATGTGTGTGTGTATATAAATATATATATATATATATATATATATATATATATATAACCATAAACACAGTAATCAACCCGAAGGTCGGTTTAGTAGGTGATGGTAGAGCTCACCCATGTACCAAGCCCGACGGCGTGTGAATATTCACACATCAGGGTAGGGGGGGTAGTTCCTTTCCCTGTGCCGGTTATGGTTTCCCAGGAAGATCTGGTACCCGAAAAATCACATAGCTTGGGTGGAGCTGCAGGTGCCCAGAGTGTCTTGCCCGGGAATCGAACCCGGGTCGCTCCGGTCAGTAGTCCAACGCTCTACCCACTGGACTACCGCGACCCACCATATATATATATATATATATATATATATATATATATATCGATGATGCGGAAGTACTCACGAGAGCAATATAACTTTTGGACGGCACAATATAACACAGAATAAAACAGATAACACGTAAAAGGACACTCACACTGTAGATGATTTGAGCTTTTGGCCTACTCCGAGGCCTTCTTCAGGTCAGACTCCTGTCCTTTTACATGTTATCTGTTTTATTCTGTGTTATATTGTGTCATCCAAAAGTTTTATATATATATAGTATGTATAATGTATATGGTGTAAGGATTAGCGAGCAAAAACAAATACGCAGAAAAAACAAGTTTTCGAATGTTCGGTGATCACGCCACATTTCTCAAGGAAGAGAAGGAAGCTGAGCTCTCGGTGGTCAAGCCACCTTTATCAAGGAAGAGAGCTCAGCTTCCTTCTCTTCTTTGATAAATTTGGCTTGACCACAGAAAATTCGAAAACGTGTGTTTCTGTTTAATTTTCTGTGTCAAAGCCACATTTCTCAAGGAAGAGAAGGAAGCTGAGCTCTCTTCCTTGATAATGGTTGCTTGATCCCCGAAAATTCGAACACGTTTCAGTGCCATATCTGATCTGAATATCTGGTACCCGAAAAATCACGTAGCTTGGGTGAAGCTGCAGGTGCCCAGAGTGCCTTGCCCGGGAATCGAACCCGGGTCCCTCCGGTCAATAGCCCAACGCTCTACCCCATGGACTACCACGACACACAGACACACACACACACAACAAGTCAAAACCCAGGTCAAGAATAACACATTGTATGCGGAAAAACAAAATATCTTACTATGAAACAAATCTGCACTTGTCTACTTCCTGTCCAATCTGCGCAGACCTGGGTTTTGACTTGTTGAGTCCTAATGATGACTCTGTAAGTTGACACCTGGGTCGTAGACGTTGTAATGTCTGCGGATTGACTATTTTTTTGCTGTGCCGCTTGGGAATTATTTCCACGTCCTCCCTCTCATTCCTATCCCATCTCCACTCCCCTCTGGCCGCCCTTCACCCTTTCCCCTTCCACAACTCTTTCTTTCACCCCTCCCCATCACCCGTTCTCCCCTTCCCCCGTCCCCTTCTCTTTCTCTCCCACACACCTTTCACCAGTCAGTTCTAACTTATCTTCCAGAAACACGGCAAACATATTACCTAAATTTCCTTTCGTCGCTTTTAAGCAACCCGCCAAATTTATTATATATATCAAGTCCTCTAAATCCTTACCTAATCTTCTGCCATTCACAAAGCCACACAAATAATTTGCAATAGATCCCTTAAATGTAAAACATGTCCCTCCCATCCTTGTCTCTCCCCTCTTAACTTACCAATTCTCTCCCATCCCTCATACGAGCATATAGTAATCTATCAATTACTCCTTAAAAACATAGACCCCAACAAATCTCCGGGACCTGATGAGATACCGGCACGTGTGTATAAAGAACTGTCGGCTGAAATTGCCCCATATCTAGATATAATATTTAAGAAATCATTAGCAGAAGAAAGCGTGCCAAACGGCTGGAAGGTAGCTTCGGTAACACCCATATTTAAAAACGGAGACAGGGAGGACCCCAGTAATTATAGGCCAATATCGCTGACTTCCATTTCCTGTAAGATTCTTGAACACATCATTGTTAGTTCCATGATGAGGCACCTCGATAGCCAAGATTTATTAATTAATAACCAACACGGCTTCCGTAAGGGTAGATCCTGCGAAACTCAACTCGCACTTTTTGTACATGATGTATTAAACTCCGGTGAAAGTAATATTCCAGTTGATGCGATATTCCTAGATTTTAAGAAAGCTTTCGATAAAGTCCCTCATTGCAAATTACTGGCGAAATTGGAAACCTATGGAATACACGAAAGTATTATTAACTGGATTAAACAATTTTTAAGTGATCGTGTCCAAACAGTCGTCCTGGACGGTGTATCATCCGATACTGTCAAGGTCACGTCGGGGGTACCACAAGGAAGTGTCATAGGCCCCCTCCTTTTCCTTATTTACATAAATGACCTCAGTACCGTAGTTAATAGCAAGCTCCGTCTTTTCGCCGATGATGCAGTAATTTATGGGGACATCCGAAGTCACGAAGACAGAGTCGTGTTAGCGAACGACCTAGATGCAATTCAAAATTGGTGCGATACATGGCAATTGGAATTGAATTTAAAAAAATGCGTAGTAATACATTTTTGGGAAAAGAGTAATTCCCTCCCTTATAGTTACAAAGTGAAACAAACCAAAATCGCGAGGGTAGATTCCTTTAAATACTTGGGTGTAACAATTACTCACGATCTGTCCTGGGGAAAACACATACGAGAAATATGCGGTCGTGCTAATAAAAATTGGGATTTGTGAAAAGAGTGCTAGGTAAATGCGACGAAAAGGTGAAAGAACGATGTTTCCTTGCCTTGGTCATGCCCCACCTAGAGTATGCTGACAGTATATGGGATCCTCACAACATAAATTTGGTTTCGGAATTAGATCGAGTTCAGCGGAGGGGGGCTAGATTTGTCAAACATTGTTATGACCAACTCAGCAGCGTATCCACTTTGTTAGACAGTTTAGGTTGGGATTCTCTTACACAGCGGCGTTTCCAATATAGATTAAACTTATTAAAAACATTTAAAGATGGGCCCTTTTCCGATGACATCAAGGATATAATACGAACCCCAACGTATTACGGTCGAAGGGATCACGAATATAAGACTAGAGAGATAGACTGCAAGACTGACAGGTTTAAAATGTCATTTTTTCCAAGAACGATAAGGGAACAGAATGCTCGTAGTCGAAATTCCCCAGGACTTAGTTCATTACAATAAGTATTAACGTACAGGTTAGGGACTTCGCGAGGATGTGTATACATGTGTGTATGTATGTATATGTATGTGTGTATATATACATATATATATGTATATATATTTTTTTTTCCTACAGGTTCCCCCCACCTTTCCTCACCTAACTCCCAACCCCCTCAACCCTTACCCTTCCCTCATGGTGCTACACCCCCTGCCACACACCTTTTTGGTGGCTCGCAGGGTACTTATGTAGATGTAGATGTAGATGATCAAGTCAAGTGCAAACTCTGCCCCTCTTCCTACGTTGGGCAGTGCACCACACATCACCGCAAACATCCGTATCAATAATCACAGCGCCTCATTTTAAGCCTCCTTCCGCATTAGCCTCTCTCTAACAATGCCTAAGCATGTGCCTCCCTCTATTATTATCAATACAACGATGGATTCAATGCCTCAATCATAGCTTCCTACTCCCCCTCAGGCTTGAAATCTAAGCATTGGTCTGGTTAGGTACAGGTCCCGATTCTATTTCCTATCAAGGGTATGTTTTACTGCTTTTTATCCTCACCTCCTCTACTAACATTGTTTACATCTTAAATATGTGTTTGCCCCGTGTTCATCTTTGTATGAATACGTGTTCGCAGTTTTGTAGGTCGTCGTGTTTTATTCACACCTGGAAAAATTTTTCCGAAAAATCAGAGATAAGAGGCAAGACGAGGTTCATGTTTCTAAGCCGATAAATACATCTTGACATGATTTCAAATTGTTGAAACCAGTTGAGGACATAAAGCGGCGACTTCGGATAGAGATATTAAGTAAATTATTTATCAGCTATAAAACGTGTTAAGCTTTGCACCTAATTCCCTTATGACCACACTCACATTTCAACGATTTTCCACCTGCCTTATCTTATTCAGTTTTTCAATTCGATTATTCACCCCTCGCCTCCTTTTCTGTTAAGCCATATTTTTCCTCCCTACACTCACTTTTTTAGTAATTTTTTTTTTCGAATATTTCCACCCTAAACTCCCCCCATTTCCATTTTCATTGGCGCTGTCTCTGCGTAACTTGTCAGGACTTAAACTGAAGCACTTTCCGCCGTGCTCTCCGCGCGTAAGTGCTTAGGATACGCAATACAAAAAGACAAGGGCACATTAAAAAGGGAAGGCAGACGAAGAATGGGATGTGGACCGTTTTGGAGTGGGGAGGAGATTAATTAAACACGAAATCGCATGTCTCCGATTACAATCTTTTAATTGAATTAGCAGCGCGGAAAACACAGCAAAGGCCAAAATATTGACTGAAAGAGTTTATGAGAGGGTGATAGAGTGACATTTTCACAGCTCATCCTCTCTTGTCCAGTGTGTTTCCTCTCCACTTCAAGCATGGTTAAAACAATGCGAGCTCTCCAGGGTCAGCTGACGCCGACGATCGCACGCCGGGAAAATAATACGGGCGGCCCTTCCGGAGGAGGAAAGCGGACGTCACTCGTTTCCGTGGTGGCATATGTCATCGTTGTAGAAAAATGCGTGGATGTGGGAAGGAGTGGACAGGAAAGAAGGAAAGGGAAGCGTGTTGAAGAAGTGCGTGGACGTTAAGCGGCGTCGCCGGGATTACGGCCGCAGGAAGGCCAGGGGTGGCTTACCGCCTTCGTTTCCATGATGGAGTATTGCAATTAGGGACGGAGGGGGAAAAGGGGGTGGGTGGGGGATAGGGCGACGCCGCCCGCCCTGCAAGATTCGAAAAAAGAGTCACATGACTTAAGAAGGGGAAAGCAATCATTTCGGCTGCGCTAACGCTTTGTTTTCGCGTCCTCATTGTTTCTCTGACTAGACTAGCGTGATTAACAGGACACACTTCCCGGAATGACCACGAGTTAATGCCGGTGGAACCCAGTGCTAGTACGTAGGGTAACACGCGTTTCCTATTGTGCGTGCGTGCGTGTGTGGGCGGGGCATATTTCTCCTAAACCGTGTGCGCGTGTGAACTTCGAGAAACATTATTAACTTTGCTCCTGTAAGATGTAAATAAAAGTACGAATTTGTGTATTTCTTCTAACAGTAAGTACTTGATCATTAATAGTAACAAATGCTAACAAAAATTAATGAAAGAACCTGAATATTCTGGCAAAGGGAAAGTATATGCCCATATCTCATAACAGCATCGGTCTCGTAAAACATACATGATACGTTAAGTGCTAGTTTAAAATAATATTATTAATTAGAGTAGTTGGAACAGTTTACCTGTCTCGAAAGTGTTTTGCACCAATGCGGTCAAAGTAGTAGTGACATAAGGAGAAGACTTAAGCTAGGAAAAGAGGCTTTCAAAAGGAGGAGAGAATCGATGACAGGGACGTTGAGTACGGAGGTTAAGAAAAGACTCGTCAAAACTTTGACAGAGCTTAGCTATCTATGTGCGGCGGGGAAAGGTGGTTATTGAAGCAGGAGGATAGACGTAGATTAGAGGCTTTTGAAATGTGGGTTTGGAGAGGGATGTTGAAGTTGAAGATGACCGAAAGGAAAACAAATGAGGAAGTACTAGGGATGGTGGGCGAGGAGAGGGGTTGGCTGGGAGAGGTCATAAGGAGGCAGGAAAGATGGATGAAAAGTTTTTATATTGGCGATGGGAGGTTAAAGACTGATTGGGGGGAAGAATAGAGGATAATTAGGCAAAAGAGGAATGGGCATGAATAGGGGATAGGGATGTAGCACAGAATGAAGGGAGTAAGTAAGTACATCGAGATGAAGAGGGGCTTACTGCAATGTTGGATGTCATGGTTATGTTTCGTTAAGAGAGGAAAGGGAATTGTCGCTGTACCTTTTAGTAGCTTGTATCCATCAAAAACCTACCTAAACTGGTAGATTAACGATATCAATAATCATATCTTTCAAATGGTGTGTTCTATGATTTATAGTACTATTGGTAATCCCTGACTATTTCTCTGTCCTTAAGAAAGGACCGCCTTTCTGCCCCCTCCTCCTAGAGACATAGGTAATGGCTTAATTGTAACCGAGACACGAGACAAGTATGGTTCGCTTCATTAACTCGAATGGAAGGAAGCTGGAGGATTATTTTTTTTCAATTGGAATCGTACGGTAAGCTTAAGATTGAATGATATGGTGGAAGTTTTTCTTATAACTTCGTCAAATCTAAGGAATTCACAGTAAGGAATTTCTGTATTATTGTATAAAAACAGCCGATGATGATGATGGAAAAATAAGAGAGGGTATGATGAAACATAACTCGGTATATGCTGGCGGCGCCTGGAAACTCGCTTCTAACTATTCCAAGTTCACCAATTCTCTCCACCTCTTATATGCCCTGGCTAGGACGGCTCCAATGATTGAACGAAGGAGAATCGGATCCATCGTTAAATTATAACGAGTGACGTTGCAAGGGGGGAGGAAATAGTTGGAAAGAGAAAAAATAATATAGTTATAACACCAAAACACTTCCTATATTTTCTCCCAATGGGTTCACACTGAGCTTGGCTGCAGCGGTATAAGAAGTCATCTCAGTTCTAGAGGGAAGTTACATGGAGAATGCTTACCTCTCGTTTTCATGGGTGCTCATTTTGTTGTGGGGGACAGTCGTTGGGTGGATGAGGGGGGAGTGGGAATGGAGGACTCAAAAACTTTTTGTTCTTGGAATGTTTTCCTAATAAGATCGTGCGTTCTTTGGTCCAAGGTGGAAATATTTTGGTGTTTAATTGGTAGCGCTTCCTTTCGGTCTCTCTTGGTAAAATTCAGAACCATGGAGCAAGAAGAATCATGTTTAAGTTATATCGTAAAAAATGGAGATAAGGACTACTATGGGAAGTTATGATCATCATTATTTTTTTTGTTCTGGTTTCTAATGAGATGCAATGTGTGTACTTAACTAAGTTCATTCATTGAAATTTCTCAATTTTCATCAGACGTATTTATTTGTGAAAATGGCGGGTGCACAATATATTATGGTCCGTGACGACATTGTAATGTTATTTTCGCGTATTATTTGAGTATTGTAAATGAATATGAGTATTGCTCTATAGTCCTTCAAATAAACGAATTTTCTTGAGAAGACCAGTACGTGTTTTGGAAAGTGAAAGAAAAATACCTAGGCATCCATGGAAAAATATTCCCAAAATTCAGTGTAATTGTCAAGTTACTTTCACTCTTTAAGAAGGTAATACTTATGGCATAAGTCGGAAGGCAAATTCTAAAATTTAACTAGAAGTGCATGTGGGACCTTTAACACTAATAGGTTATTCATTCATTGTATTCATTCATTCATTGTGTTCATAATTCATCATTGTATTATAAATAAAAGACAGTGAGATGAGCCTGATTAGGCTCCAAACCCCGAAAGGACGAATGACATGTGATATTTTTCAAAATTAACTCAGGGTTATCGAGACACGCTCTATGTTTTTTCCACTTATAGGTTACGAAAATATGATAATTTTATTGCTAAATATGAATTTAATGAGACAAATATTTTGGAAAGAAGGAGGTTACATTAAAATTTTCTAAATTTCGCAAGAGGTGCCATCACGTAGACTATTTACACTAAACTAAGAGAAATTTCCTCACGTCCGTGAATTTCATGTTTCCATCCGATCTTCATCTCTCTTTTTTTCTCTTCTCTCATTAACTTTAATGTCCTTTCACTTCTCTCTCGCAGCAATCAAAACAAGATCGCCTTTCTAGACGAGGGAAGATTAAGTTCCTCCAAGTGCAGTGAAATGTTTTGAGAACCAACGCTGCGAGGTGGTTAGCGATAAAATTGAAAATTTTTACAAGTTTTCCTCAATTTGGGCAATCAAGAATTATCCATTCTCAGGGGTATTTTCATGTTGACTACAATTGGAGAAGTTTTACTCCTGAAATGCTCACCCAAAACTTTAATCATTTCAATTGTGGAACTTTGAGCGACATTTTTTATGCTTCCATAGGTTTGCATCAGTAATTTATTAATTGTCGATAGTCTGCAGTTACTTTTTAATGTTTTGAGTCATAAAAACGTAAACCCGTAAAGGTTACGTTTCAATTATGTATGCCTTTAGCATTCAACATATTTTTCTCCACTTTGAAATGGAAAGTGTAATGAGTTGCGGCGATTGGTTCTGCTTATCCTTTTCCGAACGCAACCACAATTCCCAGTACTCAATAGGAAACGGCATGAAACATGATTAAAGGTAGTATGCCTATTGAAGGGACGTACTTTTGGATGGCACCTAACAATAAATTTCGATGTTTATTGCGTAAACTTCCTCTCGTTTTCTGTGAATAATTTCTCTTCTTATGATCGTACTTTGTACATTTTGTTTGCCTTCAAGGCGTCAATACATTATATTCCTATCCTTTCTTGACCATAACCTTTTATCACAGCCGTCAACATCCCAGTAACTATCAGTCGTTTCGCCACCAACTTCTAATTTCACAAAATTTGCTCTCTTCTCTCAATCTATTAAGAACTTCGTCTTCCATTAGGTCTTTTCCGGCAATTTTCACAATTCATAAAAATTTCGTAGCAAATAGGGCTGATAATAATGTTATTGATAACTTGCAATAATGTTTCACTCCCTTGCCGATTGATGCCCATTTTGATCATAAACAGCTATTCTTCTTTTGTGTCGCCTAGCAAAATATGTTTCATAAATTTATAACAGGGCTGGGCTAGTATCTCTATGAAAGTTAAAGTATTGAAATATATTATAGTAAAACAATTTTAACAACCATAAACACAGTAATCAACCCGAAGGTCGGTTTGGTAGGTGATGGCAGAGTTCACCAAGTACTAATCCCGACGGCGTGTGAAATTCACACATCAGATTAGGGGGGCCAGTTCCTTTCCCTGTGCCGGTTATGGTTTCCCAGGAAGATCTAGCACTCGAAGAATATCATTGCTTCGGTGGAGCCGCAGGTGCCCAGAGTGCCTTGCCAGGGAATCAATCCCGAGCCGTCCGGTCAGTAGTCCAACGCTCTACCCCTTGGACTACCGCGACCGATCATATTCATTTATGCATATATATTTATATTAATATCTTCTCTAGATACATAGAATAAGGTCTAGATATTGAGGCTCTGGAATAATCTAATATGTGGTAAAGTTGAATACGATACCAAAATAGAACTTAGTGTGACTTCTGCGATGTGGAATACCCTTCACTTTCAGTGGTTAATGTTTGTTAACTGTTTAACTTGTTAAAGTTATTTAAGGAGAGATAATTGATCAATTACAGAATTAAATAGCATGTGCAAAAAATAAATCGTTGGTGATAGGTAAATGTCTTTTCAATCACTCCCACTTGCAAGAAATCAAAGGGATTTGATGCCTTCTCCTTTCGGCAAGTTCAATAAGGCTTTCATTCCGGAGAGCTGAGTGGTTTGGTTCCGACCTTGCGTGTCTTTACCTTTTCCCCTGCCGATCAAATCCATCATAGCCATTCCTCGAAGAACCTCACATGTTCTCTTATACCCACCTGAATTTCCAAATTCCTGATTTTGTAATAGCGTTTTGGAAATGATTCATGTGGAACGGCTTCAGACGTTTCCCTTCCCTGATCAATGTGAATGATTGTAATTACTGGATTGTGTCGACAGTGCGATCCTTAGGTCTCTGAGCTAACTCTAAATAAACTTAAATATTTCGACAAGGTGCGATTACCATATCTGATCAAGACACGATCTTTCATTCCAATCTCCTTTATCTTTTATTTGTGTATGCTAATACTCTCAGTAATGAGCATTCTTTCCCCTGGGGATAAAATAATGCTACGAACCTACCTATTGTGATGAAAAACGTTTTTCTATTAAAACTTATCGCGTATTTCAGACTTAAGACTAAAGTGAAGGATTTGTTAATATTAATGAGTACGTGTTGTAGCAAGTCGGTCAAGCCATTAATACGGTAAATAATATCATTTAATTCAGTAATTATTTGCTACTTGCAAGTACATTTATTGAGCAAAGTATCTTTGATGTAATTTGTTTATTCCAATTTCTTTTCCTAGTATTACATTTTTGGAGGTTGAATGGTTAAAAAATGAAATGTAGGACATAAAAATTATAAAAGAAAAAAAATGCTTACCGAATTTTTAATTTCGATGTACAGGCCTGTACATGAAAATATCTGTGTATTAAATACCTGTATATTCCAAAGCAGATACCTTTATTAACTTGAAATTGACTTACAATGCAAAAATTTCAGAGAGTAAAAATCATTCGCCTTGACCGGGATTTAAACCCGGATCCCTCGATATCCAGCCCCCAAAATTTCAGAGTGTAAGAGGACGTCTCGGTAGCTTAAGTGGTTAAAGCACTCGGCCGGATATCGAGGGAACCGGGTTCGAATCCCGGTCAAGACGAATAATTTTTACGCTCTGAAATTGTTGCATTGTAATGCACATGTAGCGGATGACTCCGTTAAAAGTTACTGTTGCGGCATCTCCCGCAGTTTCTTGAAATTTGAAATTGACTATTGAGAAATCCTTCTCGTATCTCTTGGTCAACCTTAGAAAACTGTGGTGTCACCCTCATGTTAATAATATCAGCTCCTAAAAATTTGAATTTGAAAATTTGAAATATATTTACTATATATTCAGAATTTGATTCAGAGAATTTCAACGATTGATTCAGAAATTTTCAAAATTTGATTCGAATGCACAGGACATATTTCTCATGATCAAAACTAGATTTATGATGTACAGATAGCAGAAACAGCAGTTTCACAATTACTTTCAAGAAACTGCGGAAGATGACGCAACAGTAGTTTTTAATGGAGTCATGTGCTAATATGCATTTCAATGCAACAATTTCAGTGAAAAAGCATTCGCCTTGACCGGGATCCCGGTCAAGGCGAATGATTTTCACACTCTTAAATTGTTGCAATGCAAAAATTAATATTTGAACTATGTTTTCACCATAATGTGGCATCTTCAGGTTACATCAAGGTCGTAAATAAATGTTATATATGAATTTTTGTTTAAATGTTTTATGTACAGTGGAATAATTACACCTAGTGACGGATACAACGGTATCTCAGATTTCTAATGCAACGGAGGTCTGCAATTTCAAATTGACTGATTGAGTTAAATGGGATCAACATTTTTTAAATAAAATTTTGATTGAAAAGATCCTGTTGCTGATTGTAATTCCAGCGACTAACTCGAAGAAAAAATTTATCGAGTGCGTTTGAACGGTTTCATGCATTTACCCTAGTTACAAATGCGTTTAATTAAATCTCTATCAACGACCAAGTTCTAATGGTGAAGTACCGAGCTGTAAATGCACCTAAACGAGGGACTTCGTTTCAACTCTGCACTTTCAATTCTAATTGTTCGTTAAAAAAACACCGATCGATCGGAAGAGTAGTTAGTATTCAGTAGTATCCGGAGGTGTGTCCGTGGGAGACGATTCGCATCGCCTCGGTAGAGCACTTCTGCTCGCTCATTCAATCCCTCGATATTCCCGGAGGCAATTGCGCGCAAAGACTCGGACGGTCAGCCTCCTCTCTCGCCATTCTTGGGAGACCCTCGTCATTTCTCGTCTCTAGGAGAGACCAACACCCAAGCTTCCACGATTGAAGTAAAATCATGAAAAAAATACTTGGAGCGAAAATGATGAGTGTCGGACGTATAATTAGGAGAGATGGGAGATGAAGGGAGTGATGGGACCGGGTCGTTGGAGCAAGCGGATGAGTGAGTGAGTGATGAGGGAATGACTCTCAGTTGCGCTGCGCACGAAGAGAGCGAGACTGCGGAAACTGGAGGACCTTTCGCGTAGGAAGTAATGTGAGGTGGGATTCTCTCGGGGATGGCCCTGGTTGGTGGGCGTCATGAGAGGAGGGAACGGCGGCGTCGCGTCGTCTTGGAAGCGAGCGACGACGGGAGAGGTGTCGGGATATTTCGGACGAGGGGCCGAGGTGAGGTGAAGACCCGCTGATTGAGAGACGCCGTTTCCGAGGAAGAAAGCGGCGTGAGGCAGGGGGTGACGCAGGGCGTGTGTGTCTCTGCCGGCTGCGAGAAGCTGGAGGAGTTGGGTATGCGACGGTTGGCCGCCACAGGTGGAGGAGGGGTGTGGGGGGAGGGGCCCGGGGTTGTTTTTTGGGCGGTGGAGCCGAGTAAGTGCTGATATGGGGAAGAACTGGTGCGATAAGGAAATCGCCGGAACAGGTGATCAAGCGTCGTCGAGTCTTAGAGCCGAAAATACACCTTGTGAGAAGATGATTCCGGAGACGAAATTTGGGGACCCACAGCTGCGAGATAGTTAAATTCTTTTGCATTTCAAGCGCAATGGAAGGAAATTTCACGACGGCACACGAAATATCTATTAGAATGTGAACCTGACTACAGAGTAGGATGGGACAGCTTTTCCCCGACAGAGCGAAGATATTGACCGTAGCAATTACAAAGATACACTTGAGCCAGAAAACAGAAGCCCTAATGAGCAGGCTAATATAAAATAGTTAAAATGGGTAATTCACATCTGCCTGATGAAAACAATCCTACCGTGTGGTACTGCTTTATTAGATAATGTTTTTACATTGCAGGGAACCGTTTTTCTTAGTTTTATTCGTGGAATATGACGGTAATAGGCAAATATCACTATCAACTAGATGATTTTTATCAAGTTAATCTGGTTATTTAAGATAATCTATGGATGATCTCATGAAAATATCAAATACTGAGTCCCTTGCTTAAACACTGTGCCCTTACATTATTTTATATTTAAGTTTATCATATTTATGGGAGCCTGCATGACGTCCAAATTGGTTCTACCTCATTTCTTCCTGCCAGTTCAACATGCTCCCTTCTTTCGTGGACTTCATTCACCACGTCAAAACTTCTCAATATCTCCATAATTCACTTTTTTTCCTTCTTCGCATTTCTATCTTCAGTGTCAAAACTATTTTTAACTATTTTAATGTATTTAAACTATATTTTCTCGATCATCTTTAAACATTTTCAGAAAACATTCTTCTTCGGTCCTCAATTTATTTTCTTCATTGGTCACTGGATGCATATACAATAAGAATTTTTGATACGGTGTAATAATTCTAATAAAAAGTTTCCCTTCTATTACAAGCAGAACCATTTCCAATTCCATAGGGAATCTACCCTTTGGAGCCTTTGAACGTGGGATGTACTTAGTTATCAATAAAATGCCAATGATAGTCTTTAAAATTTCAGACTTGAAGTATCGAATTATGTCAAAATGAGATTCTTTTCAATAAGAACATTTTCTGTCCAATACAAGTGGAAATATAGAGTATTCAATAATAAATAGCTCTTTCATCCGCAAAACATGCATGTATTCTTAAATTATCTTGGCAATGAATTCATATAATTCAAATATTGATATGATTCACTCTGAACCTTATTGCTCATATTCTTTGAATTTGAAGAGTTTCCAAATATAATTCATAAAAATTAATCAATAATCTAAACCTTTGAGCATGGAAGCTATAAATTGGAGTAAGTTATCGATGTTGCGTATGACGGCCTTTCAGGACGTGTTTGAACACCTAAAAAATGCATTACTCTTACATTCCGATAGTTGATGATTTGTTTCGCACGGTGACTGAATAGGTGCTACGCGCTACGCAGTGAAGGGTTCGGCATGCCCTTTTCTGTGGCCTCGGTGAATGCTCGCTGGGTTCGCGCAATAAGGAGGCATGCGGAAACCGCGAAGGGGGAATGTAAGGTGAGGGCGAATGGGAGTTAATAGATGGTGGGTCTCCTTTTGTTGCGCAGTGGTGGAGTGTTGAGGAGCAGAGGCGCGGTGGGGGGAGAGGGGCAATTACTTTGACATGGGGAGCGGAAGGAGGACGCGGGCGTGCGGAATGATAAGGGGGGGGGGGTGCGGCAGGAACCTCTGGGAAACGGAATGCGAAACGTAAAGGGGAACTGGCGCAAGAATCGAGAATATTGACGGAACTGCTCACTCAAGAAGCACTTGGGCCTCGAGTGGGGCGCCACCGACGCACGCTTCGTCATTTCGGTCCATCGCCCGCCGCCCCAAAAGAAACCGAAGAGAGTGCTATCTTAGATGCGAGGGGCTCATTGTACTAGAAAGCCACTCTATCCCCGGCTTGAGTAGTTCCCGCAAGGGGTTATATCCCCGTATAGGTTGAGCCAATGTGTATGGGAAACTTTTGAAACTATTTTTTTGATATGTTGGTAGGCATATCAACATATTGTTGGTTGGAAGAGAGGCACGTACTTTTCTAGCTGAAAACTCACTAAAGCAAGAGAGAAGATAGAGAAGTGAATATTTGTTGCAATTTTCATCGTGAATCGCCCGGCTGGGCTTGAGTGTCTTTATCCATTCAGCGGTCTCCTTTCTGAGCAGTTCTCACCGTAACTCGAGTGGCCAGATACGCACGAGCCATCTCAGGGGTGTTCTACACTCAAAAAAACGTTTTAGCGCAATACTGGACAAGGCGAAAAAATATTCGATGATTAAAGACTAATGGAGCGACTATGGCAGACCTAAAACACTCATTTATTCTCTCGTACCAATTAAGGAAGGAGATAAAGGGTTAAAATGTTGAATGCTATTTTTTTCCAATTCTCGGAGTGGTGTGATTTGTGACTTCAGATTCCCTGAAATAAAGAGTAATTTAATTCAATTTACTTATAATTTGATTTTGTTTCATTGAGTCGATCTCATTTCTTTTAATTCTCTTCCTTAGCGTTCTATGATAATAATGTGAAGTGGAATGAGTACACTTATTATTCCGTATATGTGCAGAGCCCCCTCAAAACTATTGCCATGTTTTTCATTAAATAATTGCAAAATGTTCATATCCCTTATAAAGCGACATAAGTTTGTGAATATTGATACCCTTTCAAAGCTTTCTACAAAAAATGTGCTATCATTTTTATCAAAAATGCGAACTAATCCATTTTATTTAATAATGTAGAGAAATTTTAACGTTAGCGAGGACTTTGTGTAATCATAAATCTGATATTATTTATTTATAATTAATAGTTGTCTACCGGTCTCTGATTTACTAGGGTACTGCACGCTACTATACACCCATTCCCAAACTAGCCTGACTGAAAATATCATTAAACCAGGAAAATTTCGTAATTCGTAATCTCGTAGTCCAGCATATATTTTACCTCTCTTAATTTCATCCAAAATGCGACTCACAGGTTAAAAAAATGACATATAAGAAAGACATGCGAACAGTTATTTTAGTTGTAATGATTTTACCATTGTTCTCCTCACATTGAATCCAAAAATGGGTTAAATTTAATCAATCAGGGTACACTTAAATTCTTGAAAACCGGGAAAAACCGACAATTGATCATTAAACCCTTAAATTATAGGCAAGTAATAAACAAAAAATCGGACATAGTTCCAGTTGCAATTATTCCGATACAGAAGACAACGGGCGTCTGCAAATTGCAGGATTTTTAACTTTCATTTTCGTCCTTAAATCGTGAAGAGCAAATCAAATTGGAGGATAGTCTTTTTCCTTAAAAGTGTTGGGTTTTATTCTCAAAGAAATCCAGCATGAGTAAATTAACGATTCTCATATATTGTATGAGTGATTGTCGAGGCCGTAGCAAAAATTTAGCAATATGTTACGCGAAAGTCTACTCAAAATGCAGGCAGGCGACAAATCCAAACGGTGGAAATCCAAGTATTATACAAGAAATGAAGTACTTGTCAGAGTACATATTATGAATAAGGACCTTTTGGTCAAAATAAAATATATTTCTTAGAAAAAGTATTTTTTGACGGTTTCATTTTCCTACAAAATCTGCTTCTGTTTTCTACATACTCGTCGTTCATTTCTATCTAACTACTCTAGTGCAAATTCGAAACGCTACAATCGCTTCTTTAATCCATCAGCGTAGAAGTTTGCTTGGGAATTGAACCAATTGATAACGGCGGTCTTGAGTTCCTCGTCGTCTCCAAACCCATGTAGTACGAGTCCGTCCAACAGCCCTTTTATAATTGAAAAAAACATTTTTCTTTAAATGTTGAATGATTTAAGTCAATAGAATACACTATTTCAATCCCGATACCGGTGAAAATAATTCGCAAAAAAGGGTTTTTGGTAGGTTTTTATGATAATCGCATACTAGTTGTCGGGAAGTAATGCACTTATGCGAATTCTACGAATATCTCGTGACTAGATCATTTGACATCAGTCAAGAGCTGACGTGCGACCCCAGTGAATTTAAAAATGCACCTCACTACATGCTTAAAAAAGCCAAAACTTCCAGTATAGTACTCCAAAACCCCCTTCTATAAATTGCATTTTTATTTAAATTAGTTAAAAACTACTTTTATTACTTCTTATGCTGGAGTGGAAAATACTGAAGTAATGGTATCAGTGACAATCGAAGAAAAATCAGGACGTCCTCACGTACCGTGCTAACCACTCGTGGTCGTAAGATCTGAAGGTCAACTCATGCGGATTTTCCATAATCAGTGAGAACTATTAATATCTTTTACCGTATGTATTGCTGTGAGGAAATCAATGACAACATTTGGAAGGGAAACAGTGAAACTGCTTATAAACTGGTGAAGACACAATTCGGAGTAAGAAAAATAAAATCCCACAACGTCCGAGATGCTAATGGAAAGATACTGACAAAAATGAAGACATTGGGTAGAGATGGAAACAATAAATTGAAGATCTCAATCAAGGGTGAAAACCTCTTGAAGGTGACTTAATTAAAGAAGAAAGCGTGATAAAAGAAGACGAACGGGGCCCGGAGATACTGAGAAGTGAATTCTACCAAGCCGTGAAAGACTTTAAGAACAGGAAGGCACCGGAAGTTAATAAAATAAACGGAGAAATTATCAAAGCACTCGGGGCCAATGCAAAGGATATCCTATTTGAAATAAAGAAGGATATCTACGGCAGTGGAAGACTACTCGAGGACTTCGAGAAGAGTGTATTGATTGCAATACCGAAGAAACCAAAAACAGAGAAATGCGAAGAACACAGAACATTGAGCCTGACTTCTCACGCATCGAAAATACTTACTCGGATAATCGGCCGACGAATAGAAGGAAAGGCAGAAGAAAGCTCCTCGGAAAACCAATTCAGGTTCAGGGAAAAAATTGAGGAGCAAGAGAGGCATTACTTAGCTTGAGGGTACTGGTCAAAAGTCTATCCATGTAAAAAGCCAGCAGATAGCAGACAAGGAAGCAGTTCGTGAAAACGTTCGTGTGGAGCATGGCGCTCTACAGATCGGAGACATAGGATATTGGAAAAGTGGACCAGTGAAGAGTAGAAGCGATTAAAAAATGGTGCTGGAGAATGCTGATGATTAAATGGACAGACAAAGTACGGAACTAGGAAGTTTATAGAAGAGTATAAGAGGATAGATCCATATGGAGAGCTCTACGGTAAAGAAAAGCTAGATGGATTGGACATATCTTGAGGCACAATGGATTGATTAGGAATATAATAGAAGGAAAAGTAGAAGGAAAAATAGAAGGGAAGATTCCACGAGAATAACCAAGAGACAAGTGCAAAGTAAAATTAAAAATGGACGTAAAATAGGGAAACTATCAGAGGGTGAGAGAAGGAACACTAAATGGGGAGGGATGGAGGGCTGCAGTAAACCAATCTTAGGGATGAAAGACTGATGATGATCGTATGCATGAACATATGATAGAATGTTCTCTTTAAATATAGGAATCACTCATTTCGATGATGAAAGAAGACACTTTGCTCTTCCACATGAAATATTTTTATGGCGACCTAGAGTTCGTTATAGTGTCGCATTCTCAGGTCCAGAACATCACCTGAAGATGTTATGCTGAAAAGCAAAGTGTCTTCTTTCATCATAAAAATTTCCATCAAGCTACGCATTCCGTTGCGTTATTTAGTATGCATTCCCCCGATTTTGGTGATTTATTATTCCGGAGGGCCAGAACGGAACAAAATATTTACATCTGTGGTCAACCAATGGGAACAGAATTACGTAGAATCAAACGCTGGGCCAGACGGGATTCCCCAATCGGGTTTTCGATCCCCTTGGGGGCCATTGGGACCGCGAGGGCTGTTGTGCGGGAAGAGACCCGGCGTTGACTGCGCCGAACTGGTAGCGAGAGGCGAAATGGGCGAAATTGGGGAACGGCGCGGGAAAAGGTGCGAACGTTGGCGGAGGAAATGCCAACCACATTGAGGAAGGGGGCGATGAGGAAACAGCGGGGTGGAGAGGGGGAATCGCAATTTTGAGGGAGTTTGATAGGGCTTTTGCGGGGAGAGCGACCGGGTGTTGGGGGTGAGGGCGTTGTCGGATGTGTTGGAGGGCAACATCGGGGAGGAAGGAAAAAGAAAGAGGGATTTGGCCTCCAGAAGCGATTTCGGATGGCTGCAGGGGCGGCGGTGACGATCGTGGGGGCGGATATCAGGGACGGACTGTTTTTGGGGTGAAGATGACGTTGACTGTAAGAAGAGAGGAAGAGACAAAGTTTGTGTGAATGTTCTACCCATGGCCGTGCGACAAACACAGGATTGTCACTTGCCGAAGGGCAAGGGGGTGTTTCTCCAGGGAGGAAGTAGGGGATTTGGTAAAGAGGGCACCCTCGGTTCACGCCCATCGTCGTCGCGTTGCGGGAGACTCCTCACTTCCGTCTCTCGCCCCCGTCCCAGATCCATGCGCGCCGTCTTGAGCCCTCCCGGGAGCGAGTGCTCTCCGTCGCCAAGCAGCAGACGGACTTGAGGAAAGGGAGGTGAGCTATTATTGTCGAAGAGAAAGCGGAGGTGACGTTAGAAGTGGATACGGCTGAAGTAGAAAGGGACGCGGAGGGTTTGTGGGGCGACACTGAGGGGGATGCACGCGTGGGCAGGACGCTTTCATTGACGCCGAGGGCTTTTTTTCCTTCTCGGTCGACGTAGGCATGTTTAATCACATCCGCAGTGGTCGTAACTTCTTGTGGATACAATCCTGGAGCGATGGGGTCACACAAGTCTCACCCGAGGCAAAGAACGCTTCACTAAGCGTGAGTAAAACCTAAAATGGTATCAGTACTTCACGTAGTAATTACTTAATGTATCATCATTAGCTCTTCAGGAATTTACAAATGTAATAAAGACAAAAAATTTATTTTTTCCCTGTTAGCTCTATTACGTGATGTACTTATTAGTGGAGTAGTAGCTAAGTATTACATGAGCAGCAGATGTAAAACATTCTTTCAAAAACAGTGATAAAACACGTTTGAATGCATTTGTTGGATTATATAAATCTCATGAGACAAACTATCATTGTTAATTAGTCATTATGTTTATTAGACTCAATTACAGTGAACATATCGAACCCTTTTGCTAAGGGGTGGCAAATATAAGTCTTAAGTACAAAATTTGACTAAGTATGAACGTATTCTGTTAAATATTACCGTTTACTATATCATGACGTGCATGAAATACTCATGTACAAGCTTAAAGCGTAAATGGTGGCTTGTATATTACTAATAATTAAATATGGGAAGATTTAAAGCCTTGGATACGGGTATCTAGACTTGGATGCTGACAATCATGTACGCAAATCAAGGGTTAAACGTGGAAGTATACATCCGATTGGAAGAGGAAAAGGTCATGTAACCAAATCCACGGTAATCAAGCATAAGGTTGTTTTGATAACGGAGTGTATAAATATACAGATGACAGAGGGATATTATCCGAGGGAAGACTGAATGCAGTGATTATGGTTTACCAAATGGTTGAAGCCTTTTGTGCTGACAAACTTTCGAAACACGACGTACAACTCCTCCTTTCCCCTCTCATGGGATTGTATTTTTCAGGTTTCTAATTTTTCCAAATCAAGGAATTATAAGATTATTCTATTAATAGGCATTGTTAATTAATTACAGCGTTTCAAGTGGCCTCTACCATTACTTACCTTAAGAGTTACGTCATCGAGTTATGACTCATATAAGAACGGTGTCGGCAATAACTTCGACCATTTAGAAGGCAATTTATCCCAAATGAACTTCCATGACTTTCCAGTAAGTAACTCTCCCTTGGCATTCTAACTCACACTCAGATAGTTCACCCCCTGTAGAGTGACGAAGTAGATTTTCCAGCCATTGGGATTCGGAAGGCAACCCTACACCAGTGGAAATTATATATCTGTAACTGCTTGTTGTGGATGCTCTGCGAAATATCAGGACGGAGGGCAAAGGTATTGTATTTCACCATATAATTTAGAGACTCATCAACGGGGAAAGTCATTAGCACCCGGTGTAGGTTGAATGGGGGCAGGAGGAAGGACAGGAGGGGGAGGAGGAAAAGGATCAAGGGGTGGGTGCGGGGACACTCGCGCATGGACAGATTCCTGTCGGCTCTTCCACCCGGAAACAGGCGGAAAAGCGATGCGAAGACATCAGGCGGATGTGCAGTTGGGGGGGGAGAAGGGAGATCTAGGGCTTCTATAGTTCCAGGGTCCTACCGAGGATCGATCTTGGACTGGGAGTGTGGCGGGGAGGGGGGCAAAGTGAATTTAGTGGCGACGGAGCAAATGAGAAGGTCGTCTGATGGAAAGGGGCGAGCGACTGGGAGGGTCCTCGGAAGAAGGAAGAAGGCCTCGCCTGAGAAGGAATGGGAAGGCGGAAGGGAATTTGGGGAGAGGGAGTAATGGGCGGTTAGTCGAGCGAGAAGTGTGGCCCGTGGGTCCACTCACTATCAGGTGGCCCTTAATATGTATGTACATGCTTAAGAAAATTTCTCTGGAACATTTAAAGTAAATGTCCGATGTGAAAATTCCTCCACATTTATTACCGTAGCTATTTTTTTACAATGAAGAGCTGGGTGTAAAAGATGACGTACGTAGTGTTTTTTTTAATTCGGGCTAAATAAATAAGTAATAGTAATAGATAAATATTCTCACTTTTGTGAATAATATTGACTTATTGTTGACAAGTAAATGTATAGGGGTTTTGTTTAAAAAATCTATTTAGTTGCGACATGTTATCTTTTTATTAAGCACTAGTCCTATATTTAAGATTATCTCGTGTATAAGCACGTGTAGCTAGGCTCATTGATACCTATTTTAACATAATTTATTTAAATTTCTGTATTGCTTAAAAATCACCATTTTAATGGACAATTGAATCATGCGATTTTATTGCAGCTATATCATTCATAAAATGCAGTGTTGATTCATAGCATTATTAAAAAATAATCATATCTTTAATTTATAATGCTTTTATTGACTAGTTACCTAAAATTTGATCTTCACGTCCTGCAGTCTTGGCAATCCGTAAAGAGTGCTCGCAAAACATTATGAAATTATCGTATCTGGTCTATTGATTAAACATTTAATTGAATATTGAAAAAAAATATCCAGTTGAATATAAATTTAGGCCGCATTATTCAATAAGTGAAATTTTTAAATGGATTACTAAATATTTTAAAGTAAAATTGAATTTTATCGATACAACCTTTTCCTTGATCCCCAACGATGTATAGCAGAAATGAACCTCGTAGAAGAGCTGCACAGAAACGGGTTACATTACAGAACGCAAATATTGTAATCATAGGAGTAATTATTTGTACCGAAGGAGAGCGGCATACCAATGAGGTAGTTTTTGAAACTGCGTAGTTATAAAATTCATATATCACTACTATTTAGATATGCTATGAAATATTAATTGTGTCTAAAAATTTATTGTAACATGGCGCTGGGGTTTGCTATGTTCTATTCAAAGTATCTCAACATTTTAAGTTAAAAGTCCTAAACGTGCCATAAAAAAGGTAATAGGTGTGAAACGATGAAAATACGTCATAGCTAAATTTACATACTAATAAATAGCAGAAATGTCTAGTCTATTAGATGGAAACGTGATTTGAAGTGTAAGAGTTGTTCCTCTGTCGAGCTTGATTTCCTGGTGCCGGATTGGCTACTTTCCCAGCGTAGGGATGTCTAAGGAAGAGAAGAGGAAGGGATAGGGAAAGAGAGGGCTTGACGGATAGAGGAAGAGAATGAAGGGTGTGTGGAAATGGGGAGGAGGGGAGCGGGGGGCGAAGAGAAAGGTCGGCCGACGGTCTTCGCCGCCAAACGAAGCGAAACGCCCAGAGGGATGTTTCCTCCCCCCGTGCACACAACTCCCCCTCTTCATCCCGCCCGATCCAACCCTTCACTCGCCCCCACTCACCCTCGCGACAACGCCTAGGCCCAGTCTCTTACGCCCCCCATTCATCCCTCCCCCCGCCCACCTCCCATCGCCTTCCTCCATTCAGCTCCGGCGACAGTTGCGTCCTCACCCTGTCGACTCCCCTCCGCCCTCACTCAAGTGCTTTATCCCCGCCTCGCTATTATCATTCCTCCTGCGTTTTTCCCCTCCACTGCGGCCGTCCCAAACGATGGAGCTGATACAAGCCTCTCGCATCCCCGCCCACCGCCTACATTTCCCGTCCCCTCCACTTCCTCCTCCTCTTAACCCCTCTCAATGACGGAGCGGCTCCGCTCTTGCCGGGGCGTCCGAGTGTGGCCCGGAGTGGGGTTTGGTCGGGAGGGGGTCGGGTAGGGCTGGGTGGATGCTGGGTGAGGGACGGCTAACAAGACCGGCGAGAGGAGTGGGGGATGGGGCGGGCGGCGTCGCGAGCAGCGTCCCCCCGCCCCGGACGAATGGGTGGTTCCGACAGCGTTCGGGAAAGGAGCCAGTCGTTTGAAGGGTGGCCGGGGGATAAGATGCTATCGGGGAGTTGACGGACGCCTAAAGTGGGAGGGGAGATTGTAACGAGGACGAGATTACGTCATTTCCGAAGATAAGAGAACGAGGAAGTAAGGCACGAGGAATACGCGTTATTAGGCGTGGAGAAGGAAATTCAAAATGAATATCTGCCTGCAGTGATTACTGAGATTCTAGAGCATCCTTCAGTGTGCTCTATTTATTGTTCGGCATTCAAAAAGATAGAATCTTGTGTTTCTTATACCTATAATATAGTGATCAAATCCTCAACTTTCATACAGTCACCGTTAGTAGTCATAAAAATGTTATGGATAGTTTCGAAAGAAATACTGTCTGATGCTAAATTTATAATGGAAAATTGATTGGATATGCAACTGCAGTCATTTTAAAATTAAATAAAATAGTAGTCATGGTCAAATGACAATCATGAAGAACTAATAATCTATAATGTGTTAGCAAACATTAGTAATAGTTGATATCATATTTCCCTAACTGTATCTTTCTATGCACTACAGTAGAAACATGCAATATAAATGTAACAGTTTTCAAATAGAATTTTCTCTTTTTGAAGAGGGCCCTCCTTTACTTGTTGACTGGAAGTATAGTATACCCATTTTAGTTCATTTTCCATGAATGCTGCTTACAATATATAGTATTACATTATTTTAATGGCAGAGAAATCTATTTTTTTAGCATTTAATAAGTAGTGAAATTATAACGTATGGATGGTTTCAATATCTAAGTGAGGAACGAAAATCCTAAGTAAATATGGAAGTGTAATACCACGTATCGGGATCGCGGTTTTATTTCACTCAGTCGTGGTGGCTTTGCTAGGTACCAAAGTTACTACTGCTGTTCACGCATACTAATGTTTAAGCCCATTTTCAAGTTGAATGTCTGTAATTTTAAATGGGTCAAATATGCAAAAAATCCAATCGGCTAGCCACTAATCAATCTTGTAAGCATTAATGCGTTTTTAAAAACTGCTTATGAATTTGTTGCAATTGCCGAATTTATTGAAGCAAATAAATAGGGATTTACCACTCCCAATGGAGATATTCCTGTGAAGCCCTTAATTGTATTAAACTAACAGAAATAGAGTTTGACGAATAGATTTCCGTTGACCACAAGACGAGAACCGGTGAATTATATTTTTAATGAAATATTTTTGAGTTTATTTTTTATTTAATGGATTGAAAATTAGGAATTTTATTATTTATCATTTTTATTTTCAGCCGAAGTGAAATTGATTGAAACATTTTTCCTTTTTGCACATGTGATACAAATTTGAATGGACTGCATTGTTTTTTGTTGACATTTTGTGCTCCTGGATCAATGAGTCCCATTGGGTTGTAACACGCTGGTTTTCTGAAGGCTCTACTCTTCTTCCACACTTTTACTTTAATTGAATTTGTTAAACGACAATATTAATGACAATATTTCCTTGCATGTAAGGAGCCGCGGTGTCTAGTTTCATATTTGGTAAAAAGCGAAAAAAATCAACTTTTATTTTAAAATTACAGCGTTATGTGCTAAGTGATATACTTGTTTGGGTCACATCTCAAGTAGTTAATTGCTGATAAATTCTTGTATGGTCCTCCTTTAAATTTGATTAATTTGATCTTTCCTGCCTTGAGTTGTTAATTTCTGTTCCTATATTAACGATAACAAACGAAATGTTTGTCGATGTGTGTACTGATTTAGAAAACGTAGAGTGAAGATAATTATGAGATATGTTCGGCCGTAAGGTCGATGGTTCCTTCCTCGCTTTCCCACACGATAAGAGACCCGAAATTTAATCGCTTAAATTATTTCCACCGCACTGTCTAGCACGAACCTTGTACATGAATCATATTTTCAGCGTTTGTAATTCAGCCGCAACGCGTGCATAATTTGCTAGCATCACCAAACCTCAGAATTGCTGTGTAATGAAAGAAGCGGAGAGTTTGTGGCATTATGAATTTCACTAATTGCCCCCACGTCCAATGAAGGCAAATTAAAATGAATAATTTCATCTGCCACTGGGTTGAAAATCTGCCATGAATAGAACCGTGAAGGATGAGGATGAAGGATGAACTCTATATCACGGCGGAGAGCACGGTTCGGCGAATAATAGCTTGATGCATCGATTTTTATCACTCACCGCCTCCCCTCATTATTTGTCCACCTAGCTTAACAAAGAAGCGATATATATTCCCCTCATATCCCCCCAACCCTCTTCGATATTTCCCTCCGTTCCCTTCCGCACTCTGATTCGTGAGTTCTGATTTCAGAGTATTTTTCTCGACTTCGACCGGAGAATGTACCGGAGAGGTAGGTGTTGTACGTTGATACCACTGAGGGGGCACTGCGAACCGGGCATTCCTCCGAACTCGCGGACGGGAAGCAATAACGACGCGTTTCGGAGTCATCCGGATTGCGTCCTCACCAACAATCGCCTGCCCGTCCGTGGGCAGACAAAAGATCGGACGCCATGAATCATGGGGCAAAACTGCATTCCATTTGGATCAGGGTTTTAAACCGCTTTGAAACTCTCTGTCTCCCAAACGCCAACCCACGGGCACATGGAGTGAGTGCTAGGGCGGAACTAGGCCCTTTGTGGAGTCAGTCTGATGCACCATCTGCGCACAGTCTAGTGACATATGTACTCTGAAAAAAGTGGAATATTTGATATGCAAATTGGCGCTGTAAATATGTGGTTTTAAATTGAATCAAAGTTTTATATTTTCAATAATCTCTAATAAAACGCATCACTATAATTGGATTCCACTTTATTGAGTTGAATTCAGGGGAAAAGGTCTACATATACGTTCACGAGATATGACATTAAAATGTCCTGTATGGGTTATCACAGAATAAAATCTGAGTAACATGGCACATAAAATATTTGTTTAAATAAGTCGACCATGGATTCGAAAAAATAACTTGTTTCATTGTCAACTGCCCGATGTAATGACACAATCACTCCTGTTTCATTTTTCAGTGTAAAGTATGAAAAGTTTGATTCTAATTCTATTAATGGAGTTTCTTTATTAAAATGTAGTCATCGTGGACGTCGATGAAATAGTGATTGGGTCATCGAATACTTTGAGAAGTCAAACACGTAATATTGCCGTCCTCCTAATGAGAAAAACGATGGCGGATGAAGACTTTGGTCTGAAACCGATGACTAATTATCGAAAGGTCGAATCTGGGTTTGGCATCTGAAACGGGTTGGATGCTCGATAGATCTTAGCTGAAGCAGTCCGCTTTGGAAAATCCAAGTTCGTATATCGCAGTCATCATTCGGGCTTCTGTGTCATCTAGTAAAAGCACGTGTTTCGGACACGTGTTTGAGTAGTGTTGGAGCTGCAAGGGCGGATCTCGTAGAAAAGGGTGAGTGTCCTCCCCTTGCGGTTATCTTTTTGGGCGTGCTGTGTGTGTCCGGGGATCTGAGTGCTATGCAACAGACTGCAAGAAAGAAATTCCCCAACGCCTTTGTGAAACGTCAGTGGGGAAGGGTCACATTCGGTTGTGTAGTCAAAAGCCACATTTGCCGAGTGTATCTAATGGCTGCGGGAATGCATGCACTGGGATTGAGATTGTGCTACGTCGTGCAATTCGTAATTATTGGTGTTAAGTGTTCGGTGGTCCTCCATTTTCGGCCAATCGGGGTTGGTCGACGAGAGTGGTTATGGGTGAGCCGTTGGACGGAAGTCACTCGCGGAGGCCAGTGAGGGAAGAGCGGAGGTAGGGAGACGAGGGTTGCGGAGTTTGGAGTGATGGAGGGCGAAAAGGGGAAGGCGTGGAGGGAAAAGTTATAGAAGAACGATCGGTGGGAAACTGTGGCAGCTGAGGAATTCGAGGGGGACCGCTGGTAGGTTGAGGTGGGAGCGAGGGGGGACTCTCAGCCACTGCACCCCTAAAGTGCATAAAGGAGGCTAGAAAATGGATTAAAGAGCGTTTCAAAAGAAAATAAGTTAGGGAGATGAATTAGAATGATATATGAAAACGGATCTAGAAATACTTATGAACAGATTTTTTAAAATCCGCTCATTTGAGGTGCAACTCAGTTTCATGTGAACTCATTCCAAATTTGCTGGTGGATAAATTTTAGCCGGAATCATTTGCTATTTTGAATGGTTTAATTTTCATTATTACGTAAATAAATCCAGGCTTGTACAATGTGCACCAAACAGATTCATTAACAGTGTCATTGTTTCCCGATGTTTTTCTCTAAAAACCATTTTTTGATGTCATCTATTTTTTGTTTCATTATTTTGTTGAGGTTATTATCTTACAACGGTTTTTTCATCATTTATGGACATTTACCATCGTGCGTTTTGAGGCACGGACGCACTTTGAGAGGTATTTGAAAAAATTCTCCCTAACAATGGAAACTATTTATTTCGTTGATAACTCCCGATTATTGTTTTAACATTATCGCATGGCGAATTTTCCAAAGTTTTTTAAAATTTCGAAACGAGTATTCTTCAAATAAATCATATTGATGAAAGTTAAAAGAAGGCATTTCCTTTTTGATTAAGCTTTTGCTGAATCAAATATAAGCCCGGTCATGGAAATATTTTTGCACTTGTGTTCTAAATTACATTAGCATTTATTAAAAAAAATACACATAGGTTATTTTTTTAATTTTTATATAACCTATGTGTGTGTGTGTATATATATATATAAATAAAACCTATGTGATTTTTTAAAATAAATGCTGAATTTCGATGAGAACTCTGAAAACAAAAACGAAATTCAGGCTGAAAATTTTTTTTCAGAAATTGATTAAATGGAGCCACTTTCTTTGACAGCAACAATTACTAACATATCTAATTGAATTAAACTACTCGGAGTATTGCTTGAAATAAAATATTGTATTTCCTATGAACAAACAGAAACATAGATTATACAGCAGAGATATAATGGAGGACCGAATATAGTTGAAGTGAAAAGTAAAGCTATATTTTAGATTGGCAGCCCTATACTTTTACACAAAGTAACTTTTAATAATTTTAAACAATTATAATTCATACACATAAAACTACTTTCCTTCAAAAACATTGAGATAAGTTGCATTCTCTGTTTGCAAACAACGGAGAAAATGTAACGTATATTTTCATAATTTCATGAATATGTTTTTCACAATGATTATTTCCACCGCCGAAATACGCAAATTTGACCCAAAGGCCTGCAAATGTCCTATTTCCGTCGACATTAATCGTCTTTGCTTAAATGAAACATTGGTGTGATGAAATGAAAAACACTTCAGAAGTTGTTTGCGATCAATACTATGCAAAAATGTGATCCTCTCTAACTGCGCTTCATTATATGATCGCCGTAGTTCTTTTGAAAATGCATGAGATTTTTGATAATGAGATAACATAATTTCAGTGAAACACTGAAAAAGTTACCAAAATTACACGTTAACAACTAATAATTATGAACAAAATTTCATATGTATTTACGTTACTAAGCGGCAACCAACTCGAATCAGAATACAATTCAGTGTCTATTTCTCCGTTATTATGTTTGATAAAGTGATTCTTGAAAGAAAAACCCATAACTACACGAACCTCAAACAGTAGCAATGTCCAGAGGCAAACACCGGCTGCTAAACAACTAAAAATGATAGCTCGGGATGTTCTTGAGCACAGTATTTTTAAAAATAACAGGAGATTGCAATTATAACTAACATGCACAAATTAAAGTTTATTAGTGCTACTGAAGTACGTTATAATGGGATAAGCGTCATGTTTACAAACTTTGAATAACTTCAAAGGCAGGACGGAAGAATGGTTAATGGCAAAACTTGTCGATGTGAATGGATCGAGGTGAGAAGATCGGATTGGCATCTGGTGGTGGCCTCCTGCCCTTCCAACCATGGTCTTACTGGGTTCCGGAGTGGACAGAAGTGTGTGCTTCGGGTGCGATTCCACGGAGACGGCTGGAAACTTTACGTAAACCGCCCCCGACCCAACTCCTCCGCGGTCTCCTCCTCGATTTCTCCTCGGCGTAGCCCCTTTTTAGTCGCCGGTTTGATAATTCATTCCCCTCTGGACAATTCGTGGAAAAAATCCCCCGAGCGGCACGCGGCAGTGCTCCTCTGAAATCACCTCAAAGGGCGCCGGGCTTGGCTGAGGTTTGAAGGATTTCCAATTCGCTTCAATGCCAATGGAGTCTCTTTTAATTTAGGTGTTCGTTGTAAATTATCCGGAAGAATCTCCACCAACTGGCCAGGGAGCAGCACAAACGATGATTTATTAAAAAATATTTTCGTGAAATTAGCTTTGCCCTCAAATAAGATACCGTTCTGGGTGAAATTTTAATCCTCCAATTCTTTTCGCAGAAACATTTTCATCGACAAATATTCAAGTTTCCCAATTAATAAAACATGAAGAAAAATACCTACAAATAAATACATTAAATTTTAGCAGCAGAACACCAAATTTTAAGGATAAAAACCTATGGATGATATCCCAAAGTTCTTCGCCCACGGCTCTGTTACGCGACCCTTTGCTACGTTAGCTATTTATCTATTAATAAAGTGGACGAGAGTTGAGCATAAAGTTCCGCACGCCATGTTTTATTTCCCTCGGACCTCGGCCTCTGAAACCTGTGGGCCTCGACCCATGGCTCAAGTTTCAAAAAACATATTTCAGATTAGTGTTTGACATTTCTTGTAGAAAATGTTCTTGTTGGTGTGACACGAATCTTTTAAAGGGTCGATAAGGTTCTTAAAAATCATCTTCTAATACTGGCAGAATTCTAATTAGAAATAAAACGGCCCTGGGCATCAAACGGATTTGGGCAAGGGAAAGAAAGACCACGGTCCCGGTATTTTTTGTTTACATTGATTCACGACCGTAGCTACGTTCCTTATATATTTAAATCGATAAAGATAATTCGTAAAATGAAAAAGACGAAAATTGACAAAATAAAACGACCTTATACTTCTACTATTGAAGATAAATTTCCACAAACTGGTAAAATCAACATGTAAAATATACGCCCGTAATGCAAACATTTAATATTTGATGATAATTCTAGTATCAATCGGAATAGAACATTTTAAAAAATAACACCCAAGTCAATTTCTCACGTTTGAATGTTTTTGCGGCCTTCAGTTTCAATTCAAGGGGTCGCCGGATGAGGATGGGACAAATGAGGTTTATGCAGAGACGAAAGGGGAAATCTTGCACCCTATGGAATATGGATGATGAAGATCATCGGCAACATAGGACGAACGCGAGGAGAGAGGGGTAAAGTGGAGCGATAAGGTTTTCTGGTACAAAATGTTACCTTGAGAAGGACTTGAACCGTGGATTTGCCCTGTTGGTAGACCAATGTAAAGTAAGAGTCCAGCAAAGGGGAAATTTCGTGGCTCATGTCCCGCTCTAAGAAAATTTTTCTGCTTTGAATTGGAACCGTTCCACCTTCCCCACATCCCTTTTGTTTTCCCTTTCTATTATTATTATTTTCCCTTGTATATGTTGCCAGATTATGTGTGTCTGCTTGTGTCCACTTCTGTGTACGTATCGAAGTAAAAATACAAGTATATATTTTCGTTATATGTGTACTTCTACTCCATCTTTTATCTGATGTAATCACAATTTATCTTGTTAAGAATAGCTACTTCGGTAGAAGATAACTTTCGACAGCGTGAACTTTTTCAAGAACCAAGCAAGCAAGCGCAAGTAGAGGCGCTCTTCAATTGATGTGTGGTTATGACCGCGTGGCATGACCTCTGGCTCAAGTGCACTCATTCGTGTATCATCCGAATCACTTAAGCTAAACGCTCATGAACGTCAGAAGTGCACAGTCCAAAGCGCCTAGGTTAGATTACTCTAACTTTAGCCATCTCGCGGTGAAGGCTGGCCACGCTCCGACACATTTAAATCTACGTAAATTGTGGGACGAGTTTTGGAATGGGAACGTTGCAAAGTGTGGAGAGGGGCCCGTCGAGAGCTCAGACGTAGAAATGAAGTCGCCGAGAGGCGGCCAGGAGTCGAATGCGATGCGGACAGTCTGTGGTGCGCATGGCGTTTGGGAGAGGAGGAAGAGGTCGGGCAGGGGGATCGAGAGAAGTGTTTTTTGCGTGTTCGCAGGGGGGGGGGGGGGTGTCGGACAAACCAGGTCCCCCTCCTTCGTATGCTTCCTTCCGCGCGGGGGCGCTTGGCGGACTGCATAACAACGAGGAGGAGAAGGGAGCCCCGATGGAGAGTGCGGCGTTGCCCTAGGCAAACTCGAGTGGAAGGGAATGGGTTTGCGCCGTTCTTCGTGGGCCGGTAGGGAGAGAGAAGATCCTGGTAAAGGGAATGTGAGTGGGAGGTGAAAGTTAGAAAGGGGTCGTGCTTGTCTATCCATTACACCCTTGACACCTCTCTTTCATTCTCTCCCTCATTTATTCCATCCCCAAATTTCCACCCCGGCGCTAATTTTTAACTTTCTCATTCGCTCTTTCGCCTGCGCGCTCTTCGGGCTGTGCACCGTCAACTCAAAGAGGAGGGGGGCACGGGCGGATGATGAGTTTAAAGACGGAGGAGAGAGAGGAGGGAGCAGCAGGGGGAGGGGTTGACGGGGGTCGAATTGGGGGAGGGAAGAGGATGGAGGGCGATTTTTTAAGGGCATGTAGGGTAGGAAGGGGGAAGGGCGGGGAGAAGAAAGGTTTTGTAGGATCCAGTGCCCCGGGGGGCGTTGGGCAGGAGAGCGGGAACGGGGGCGTGGACGGAGAAAAGGAGGGGGAAGGCTTAAAAGTCTGAATTTTGCATGAGGTGCGCGTGCGAGATAGACCGTCCCGCCACCTGGACGGGAAAGGTGTGGAGGATGGGGAAGAAGGGTGGTGGTGTGGGGCGTGCCAAGAGATACAGGAGGATCGTGGTGGTTGCGTGCGAGTGCTCCTTGTTTGTGTGACCCTATCTGTGTAGGGCGGGGGCGAGCGGGAGGGTGGGGGGCGCGTGAAGGGATACCCCCCTCCCCGACCTGCATCCTTCTCGGAGGAGGGGGCGGTTTGTTTGGGATTTCGAGCGCGAGATGCTGGGGTAAAGTGGAGGCGTGCGGATGGGTACGAGGGTCCGAGGGGGGAGGGGGCTTGCGCGAGATGGAGGACGTGTTGTTGGAGATGGAAAACGTGTTCTATTTAGGAAATGGGGGATGGAATTAGGACGCGGAGGGGTGTCGGTCTTTTGCGAGAGGGAAGAAAAAATGGATCTCGTCAGGGAACGGGAGGAGTTGCGGCGGGAAAAGGGCGTGCGTGCCCCGAGGAGTGTAGAGAACGGTGGAAGGTGCAAAGAAAATTGGCGATAAACTTGGAGAGGTTGTGAGGAGAAAAGGAGGGCCTTTTTTGTGAAATATGCAGTAAAGAGCTATGGGAGAGGTCTCTATCGCGTTGGATTAGTGCGTTAAATTACTTTCATTTTTTATTTAAAAAGAAAATGAACAAATTGTATGGAGTTCTCAAATTGTAAACAACAATTAAAATATATCTATTTAAAAAGAAATCAAGAGTTAATTAGACAATCAAAATTATTGAATAGTAAATATAATTACCAATAACAAAACCCCATAACCGTTATGTAAACGGGGCAGGACTGGCTTGGTCGACTCGTTAAAACTATTTTAATTTGCGCATAGAAATAATGTATTCCGCGGGTGTGATAAAAGCCCTGAACTACTCGAAAATCCAATTAATTCATGGAAAAAGGTGATAATTAGGGTATATGCCAGGTATAACTAGAGGAAATGTGAATGACAAGGAGCGTGCATGTCATATCTTGGTAGTGGGTAAATATTTAGGAAAAGTGTTACACGAATACAAAAAGAACAAACACAAAATAATTTATTCGACATTTGCCTGGGGGTGCTGGCTTTTTCGTTCGCATAATCCTGTTTTGCTCCCGGTTGATAGCAGAATGCTTACGATATGGGGTAAGCTTCGTCAAACCGCTCTAAATGCGTGAAAAACAAGCCAAATCTTGGCCAGTATTTTTCCTAACCAATTAGTTGTATAGATGTTTACTCCAAACGATTATAACGGAATTTCCTGTTTCCACACTTGCAATTGATATGAGAAATGGTGACGAATGTTTTGATACCCGTTTGCACAACAAAGTAGGTACACACTTTTTTTCTAGAACGATAAGAGGCTCTCTCATCTAATGGCAAATTGATTGTGCATGGGGGTACAAAATGGAAGCAAAGAGTTGTAGTCGTCCAAAAACAATTATTGGTCGGATAGCTTGGAACTGACTAGGAATACCTATAAATTTTAGGGACTGGGAAAAAATTAAATGAGAGAAAAAATTTCGAGGGGTTCCGCAAGGAATTCAACAGAGGTCCAAAACCCACACCCAATTGTAGCGCTTTGAAAATCCAATAAAGGGAAAAGCGTTGCGGTTATGATGAGCAATACTAGAACACTAACATAGAGTCGTATCATCAACTAGCTTGCAACCAGAGTGTTTTTACTGCGCCTTCCGGGTACCGTGTTGAGTACTGGGACTTCCAAAGGATAGTTTTTTTGTAGTTTTGGATCCGATGACACAGAGTGCGCCACTGTAGAGGATCCTACATGGTTCCGTTTCTACGAGAGTGCTGTGAAAAGTTCTCGACCTCGCCCATAGATGACATCACTACTCGCATGATTTCTTTCTCTCATGGTGGCACAACTGTACAAAGAAGACTTTTATGAAATTACAAGCTTTCCCATGTGGCAGTTGTCTATAGGGGCAGTCGTTTCAATCAGTGATTGTTGCTACGAGTATGAATGTAAATAATCAAGTATTTTGCAGAAATAAAATTCTTTAAATAAATCCGAACAAAATTTATTCGAGGATTTTAAATGTTAACGTTTATTCTTCTCCTTCAACTTCCACGTTTAAGCGTGGCTGCTAACATCCTCCAAGATGATCCACGTGAAGGATGTCCGAAAAGTGCAACCACACACCGGAAGAAATCGAAAAAGCGCACCACATGATTTTGGAAAATTGGCGTACGAATATGCGTGGAATTGCGAATATTTTAGGAAAATCGAAAGAACGCATCGGTTACATTTTGCACGAGGAAGAGCACATGACGAAGAATTGTGCAAGGTGCCACTGCGTACTCGCTGCGGATGGACAACGCATTCGGACGACACTTTGCTGGGAATAGTGCGGGGAGCGCTTTGCAAAAAACAAGAAGAATGACTCTCTTCATCGATATGTGACAATGGATGAAACATAGATTTGCCACTACACACTAGAATCAAAATCATGCAGTGGATAGAGGTCGATTCTTCAGCCCCGAAGGGGGAGAAGACGGTACCATCAGCGGGTAAGACCATTTCGTCGGATTTCTGGGATACGAAGGGAGCTCTATTGATTCATCTTCCAAGTGATAAAGCAGTTAGAATACCTGAAAACTGCGCTTTTAGCCAACTTCCTCGTTTTTACTTGAAAATAGATTGATGTGTACATATATATCCTAAAGAAATGCTCAGCGGTTTATATCCAAAGCTAGTTAATGGAAGGGCTAGGAAAGCTATAAGCGCAATCATTGCTGAACAAGTTTTGAAAGAAACAAAACTACTGTCAACTAGAAACTGAATTTTAAGTTTGTATAACATATTTTCTCTCGTAAAAGAAGTTTTATATAGCAATTAGTAATAGCAATTAAAACAAATTACATAAGGGTAAAATTGTTTATTGAAACTGGATTAAAAATGAAAGGCAACGGAAAGGGTTTGATAACATAGCATAAACGATGCTCCCACTTAACATATGTCCTGGATTTACTTGTATTATAGGTCCGGATTTTTATTATAGCTGAAAATGGTTCCCCAGAATAAATAAAATATTTTTTTTAAATGAGGATTATTTCCGCAAAAGAAGCCTCAGGAATGGAATGGGCATAAAATCGAATGCGCATTTTTATCAATGACAGTATATAATTACTATTAACAAATAATTTTCTATTTAACAGCGGCAGTTATGTGTTGTCCCAGTTTAATACTTGCTCATGTCCTTTCAAATTTTGCATTTTACAGCGGTCCGGGCACTCTAGTCGCCATTTTTCTCTGCTGTATTACAATTAGTTAAGCGATTGCGTATGTAATATTTACGATGAAATAAGCTACGGTCGTGAATCAATGATCAATGTTACCACTTAGTGCCAATCAAGTTTACGGTCTCGGCCGTCTTTTGTTTACTTTAGGTTGCATATGTATTTCATTGACTGCCCTATGACTTGCCCTCGTTTAATCAACTTACCCTAATTTCATAAATTTACGTGTGATTTTTAAGCTCACACTTTGGTCTCACCGCAATGAACAGTAGCTCTTTCGTTGTTTGCCTCAAGCATGATGACAGAAGGTGAGTTTGAATGGAGGACAGGGTAATCAGAAATGCAATAATGATGACAGCTGGGGATTTTCTGCTTTTCCAATTACGACCAGCATTGCAATTCCGGTTTGTCAGCAATCGTCGAGGATGAATCTTCTTTGAAAGTGCGATATGCTCTCGTGAAGTGAAGGTGGAGGAAAGGGAAGTGGAGCGCAGTTGCCAAATCAGACACTAGAAATTTATTGCGATCATTTAGCGGAATAGATCAGCGGACGTTAGGCCATGGAACGTTTTCTAGCGAGGCATCATATGTTTTCAGAAAAAATTCAGATATCACCCGTTTCTTGAGGGCACAATACGGAGAGTACTCTCTAAAAGACTACTGTGTAGTGCAATACATGCTGATAATCACAAGGTAAGTTCTCAACAATTTGCTTGATAATCATAAAAAGGAAAAAAGACAAGAAAATAGAAAGATAAGAAATAAATCGATGATTTGTCTACCAGGAAGCTGAGAATAGAGCGAGATTAATATATTCATAGTTGATGTGAATTAAAAAAGCTTACATTTCATTATTATCGTTACTTTTTAAATTAATTGATTGTAGATATAATCCAATGGGCTCTTGCGACCATTAGCTTTGCTATATATTTCTGGCGATGAAACGATTTCATAGTTTAAAACTATTTTCCCATGCTCCGGGATCCCTGTCATGGTGAAAGATTTTCGCCATTTTGTCGTAACTGCTGTTGTTGTTAAATATTTTCATTGCAATGCGAATTAGTGGATGACTCCGTTAAAGTTGGTATCGCGGCATCTTACGCAGTTCCCTTGAATTGCTGCAGGATTACTCGTCACTATTGCTTGATTCCCTTGAAAATCACTTTCGATTGTAAATTTTATACAATTGCTCTCAGATATTTTAGCCATAACATCAAGTTCTATAACCTTCTTGTTCCTTTTGTACATATGATTTTTAATTAGACCTAACAAATTAAATTAACGACGTAATTTTTCAAAATCAGGTTGATAAGGATTTTTGTAGTTTCACTGTTTTTGGCTTACATTTCGTATTTCTGCGGGTCATTCATTGAGTTCAGGAGGGATTGTGGAAAATATTCATCAGCCATTCGGTATCTATCGATTTTTTGATTGTCTTATTTAATTTCTATGTCCGCGGATGTATCTCCATGAGAAACTAAATAAAACCATTCGCTGTAAGTGAAAGCTGATTGGCTTGGTATTAACGGTAATGGACCTACCCTAGACGCCACATCTCCACACTTCTTTCTCTTTCAGCCTTCTATCTACCGGTTGAAGTCAAAGTGAGAACTCCAGCATAATTCTCTTTCCGCAGCAACCTCTTTCCCAAGCTTCACCTTGTTATATCATTTATCCTACCTTTGCTTTTCCTTTTGCTATACACTTGGCTCACGAGAAGAACGAACAATTTTGTTTGTCTGTTGTACACGAGGCCAAAGTGTGAAACTACTCGACCTACCGTTGCTAACCAAAAGTCTCAATGCTCGTTTAGAGAGGTTCCGTTCATTTGAAAGAACGATTTACTGGCCACGGTCGAGAAGGGGGGCTCAATAACATGGGCTTAAGATGATGCGAGGGGAATACAGTCGTCTTGGAACGGGCAGATGTTGGCAATATACTCTCCTTCGCGTGAGAGCAGTGGAAAAGGGTGAGCGTGTTGTGGTTGCTCGAGTTACGGGCGAGAGGGAGCGGCGGTGGAGGCGCCAGGGGGGGGCGCCTGACTGAGTGAACGGCGCGTGAGTGGGCGCCACCGCCGCGGTGCGGAGGATGGGGGTGGGGATGCAGCGGTGGAGAACGTATTAGTCGGCTGGGCGGAGGCGTGGTGGAGAAAAGGGGGTGAGGTTTCGGGGGCGTAGGATTAGCTTTCCTTTTGGAATGAAGGAGCAAGGGGGAGGGGCGGGACGAAAATGGAATCGCCCGACTACAATGCCCACTTGCATCACGGACATTATGCGGGATGGTCGGGGCGATGTTAGGGAGAGGCGCAAAGAAAGGGAAAGAGGCCCTTTTAGTGCGTTTTGGTGTATCGGGCGTAAAGTGCCCTTGGAAAGTGAAGAAAGTGTCGGGGATCAACGCGGCGGGAAGTGAGTTGAGCTGTAGCCTTTGCACTCGATAAGGCTTTAATCATCATTATTCCTCCAAAAATGAAGTTTCAGCCATTCTCGAATCTTGAGGTCAAAATTATTTTCATTTAGCCGTGCTAATGGCGTGGTACCTTGCATCATCTCGGGTGGTCGTTGAAAAAAAACTATAATGCAGTACAAAGGTGCACATTGCATTTGAAAACAGAAATTTGCATACATTTGGTGTAGTAAAGTCCAAATATAATGTAAACTAGTTGACAAAAAGAGTCATGTGTATTAACTGCGTTTGGGTTTTTGATTTCGGTAAAATCCGCTTATATAATGTCATTTTAATATTTTTTATGCTCACATTGGTTACCATGATTGAATGCGATCCTAATTTTCAAATAAAGACATATTCAAAGTCAATGCTCGGTAATTTTTTTCGTCAATTTATATCCCTTCTTTTTTTAAATTACATATTGATATAGTAATTTACTTTTTTCGAAATTAGGTTTATGAATTATCCGATCAGAGCGTCCGTAATTTGTATTGAAGAAAACCGCCGAGAACAAAGTTATTAATTCGACCAAAATATATTGTGAATGAGTAAAATGTATCACGCAATGCTTGATTCTCGCTTTACAAAATGAGAGGCCCGGGTTTGATTTTTGTTAAAAAACATGGTGGTTTTAAATATTTTAGAATATATTGCTTTTCTTTTCAAAGCCCTCATTCCAAGTATCTAAAATTCCCTTTCAAACATCCCTTCAAAAAAAATTATTTTATGCTCATCAGAAAATCTAAATTTAATCTAAAATTCTACAATTTTACAATTTACAGAAAATCTAAAATTACACAATTCCAGTTCACAGACAAAAAGTATCATGAGATTATTTTGCATTACAGAAATAAAATATATACACATATATAAATATATATATATATATATATATATATATATATATATATATATGTATATATATATATATATATATATATATATATATATATATATATATATATATATATATATATATATATGAGGCAGTGGAAGATAGAGAAATGTGAGAATATAAATACCGAATAAGTATTAAATTTTAAAGAAAAATTAGCACCCTGTTTCATATTGTGGAATACTTACAGTTCTGTTAATTCAAAATTTTGAGACAGAATGCCGGTAGGGAACATTTTTTTTATATCCGAGTATAGGATAAATTAAAGTAATAGACGTATCATTCTTTAAGAGTTTTCCTCGAAAATGGCCGAAGCAATACGAAAAATATTTTAAGCATCCAGATATTGCAGATAAACCGAAATATGAATCACATAAAACTGGTTTCGCAGTTCTGACTTCGTCTCCGACAAATTATAAACAAAATAGCATATCTTATAAATTTCTGAAGAATTTGAAAGCTACTTAGAAGTTGAATTTTTTCGTGTGTGGATGAGAGACTCGGAAGGAAAGTTGTGAAAATATTCCTGCAGTTCAATAAATGTCTAATTCTTTCCCTCTCGACTGCCTTCAGAGCCTCTCACCTTCCCTTTTTATCCAATTTCGACCTCCATCTTGCCCTACTCATTCCTCCCCGTCAACTCAGAAATTTCTCCCCCGACTTCGTAGCTTTCCTCAAAATTCCTTGATGGAACTGATGGCGTTTTATGGAAGGAAATTCGCGAGATTCCTACCTTTTTTTTATTTTTTCCATTTACTCTAGGAGGAGCAAAAGCTCCGTTTTTCGTTTCCGTTTTTCACTCTGGTTGGGACAGATGGAGTTTGGTGGTGCGGAGGTAGCTGAGGGGTGGAGGCGGGAGGGTGGGGTGAGAGGGAGTCCTATTTATACGGCCTCTCGAATGGGAAACATTTTGGTCGTGTGGGTGGGGGCTGGCGCGAGAGACGGGTACTTTTCTTGGCACGCAATGCCTTGAGTGGCCGGGGCTAGAAGGATGATGTGAGAGGGGAGTGCATCTCAAGGAAGTCGTGGGAAAGAGGGAAGATGTCGGAGAGAACCTCCGGGAAGATTGCGGCATGGGTGTGAGAAGAGCGAGGGAGAGGAATTCTGGCGAGGCGAAGGCTTCGAAGAGTGGAAATTGAACGAGAAATACGTCGCGGGATAGTCCGCGAGATAAAGTCCGGGCGAGTCATCCGCGCTGCCCTGAAGGAAGCGAGCGCTCCGACACGAAAATCCCTTTGAATCTTGAGAGTGTTTTTCTTAACGTGTGAACAAAATTGCGTTCGCGCTTTGCACTTTGCCCTGCAAATACGGTTCGGAAGGGCCTTGAGAGACGAGATCTAAGTGTTTCTAAGTCTCTCTACGATAAAACTCGATATCAATATTCTGATAAGTTGCCTGTTGAGCAGCATTTGTTTCAATGATACGGAATGAGATCATTCCCGCAATAAAGTAACGCCCTGGCTTTCACATGTGTGGTTAATCTCCAATTTTGATGTTTATCATATAAAACATTCTATTTTTCGTTTACCCTTATGAATTAAATTAGGATGACATTAACCTCCCTTCATTTCATGAAACGAATGTTTGAACCAATGAATCAATCATCCTTAACTTGCGCAACCTCATTAAGCATTACCAATGGATTTATTTCTTCAATATATTTGCACCTGATGCATTTAATTGGAAGAGCGTTAATAGTTTCCCGTCCCGATGGGAAAAGTTGCAGACATTATTAAAGCACGATGGAATGTGAATATTTATCACTAGCCAACGGTTATAAAACTTCGTCTTTAGCACTCTTAGATCAACGTTAAATATCAATGTTTGAGTGATTTCTCAAGGATGAATTGTTTGATGCAAGTTATTTATTTGGCGTAGTCTATTTTCTTTTGAGGTGCATTAAAAAAAATTATTTAATTGTACTATTCGTTTTTAAAATTTGCTATTGCATCTAATTTAACATGTACTATTCATATCTAAAGATATCACAATGCCTTTGATACCGGTTAGTTTTAAATGAAAATAATGTTTCGTTTCTTAAATATTCACTGCTTTTAATTCAGTATTTACACATTCTCTATGAATATTATCCATTAGTGAATTAAAGTTATATCTTGTCGTCTATACTCTTTCTTGCTTTCGTGAACCCGAGAATTGTTTTACAGTTTATTCCTCTTTGGCAGTAAAGGATTAGGAATCTTCTGTTTACCACTATTTAGAAGTCTTATCACGGGCCTTCTAGGTTCCCTTTTTGCGAATGTTCTCTTGCGGTAGTTGGGATTTATCAACAAGAAGTGGTGAATTAGTGACTCATCAAATGCAATTAATCGGTACTAAATGGTATTTGTATGTTTTCCCTAGTTTTCCTTGCATACTGCACATTTGAATATTTTGTTTTCTATTAATAAATATGATAAAGCAAACTGCTGACTGAATTACGGCGAATTTAAAAATGTTACAAAATACCCCGGTATTCAAATTTAACCTTTTTTTAATTCCTTCACGGGATGCATTTTTTAACAATATGTAAAATGTTTAGTAAAATGTTTTAAAGTACAATTTACAAAATCTGTTTTAGAATCGTCGCTGATGGGTTAGCGATGTACATTTTCAAAGAAGGGATAGAAAGCGGGGACCATGGTCGAAAATATTTAGAGGGATTCGGGAAGATTGTCATTAAGGATCCAATGTCCGGGCAAGTGCGAGGTCCCGGGGGGAGGGGATGCCGCTGAGGGGATGACGCTGAGCGGAGCTGAGGCCGAACGGCACCCCGAGCACCGAGAGAGTGAGTGGAAAGTGGTTCGTGCAGACACAAGCCGCCCGGAAGAGAGGTGGGGTGGGGGGGAATATGTCGGGTAGTGGCAGGGTAAGTGAGAAAAAACACCGCCTTCGCCCGAAGAGAGGGGTGTTTATTGAGGGCCTTAACCCCGAGTCTTCTTATTTAATCGATTCAGCGTCGTTCCAATCGGTCAGTTAATCGAATCGATTGGATTTCTTTACCCGGGAACCCATGCATTCATTTATTCCGTAACGTCGCCAAGTCCGAATTCAGTCGAAATATATAACAAAATATATCATTAGGCAATATCATTTGAGGGTGGCGGTTGAAGTACTCAAATCCGACTGAAAGGTGACAATCAAAAGAACAACATATGTTTTCTCCAGAATAATCTACCCTTTCGTGATATTTGTGGTTAAGACTTCCAAGTTTTAGCGAATTACCTTAAATCAATAGTATCTCAACAAAAAGTAAGTATTTATGTATTTTGATACCTCCTCTAAAAGGCAATAGCCCTCAGAATCTCATAAATATTAACCCTTTTTCGACTCTTCGTCCAGAGACTGGAAAAGTATCCATTAGCTACTTACAATGTGAATAATACTAATAAAACGTTTAGCAAGTCTCCCTGTTGATTTGTTTTTCAATATTTGCACTCTTGGTGTGAAAGCCATACAGAGGACCTACATTTCAACGAGCCAAGCAGTCGAAGCGACTATCTTGCAGCGATCTTTCGCGTGAACCGAACAAACAGTCCGCCACCAGATCTAATGTTCGACTTAACAGTTTCTCGAATTTTTCAGGCATTTTCGAGGCATCTGTTCGACTATGATATGTCAAGCCTAATATGTAGTCACGAACCGATCGGTCCGAAAACTCTGGAGCAACCCTCTTTATCTCTCTCTCTCTCTCTTCCCCACTCCCATTCTCCTCCTTTCTGTATCACCCTTGGTTCTCTACTGAAATAATGGATAATAGAAATACTTAATTAGTGGAGAGATATTTATTTTGGCGTTCTGGCGAAGATACGAATGGAGTTCAATGCGCAATAATGGATTTCTCAAGAGCGGCGTTTGTTGACTTCTTGCAAAGGCGCTTTGAAATTACTTAGCGTGATTGTTACGCTGAAATTTTAAGTCGACTGGATTAATTATGCAGTTCCAAAAAGACATCTTTCTTTTTATTTTACAGTTCATTTTAAATGGTCTTACTTGTGCGTTCCGGCCCAGGAGAATGTCATAGGTACAATAACTTCTTTTTTAAGTTCTTAAATCTGAAAGCTGCATATATTTTCCAGCAAATTTATTTTCTTCTAAAACAATAGAATAATTTGACAGCATGATAGTATAACTTTTGATAATTTTAGCTATAACGGGGAAAATATTAATTTACTGATTAAAATGACGAAGGGAAGAAAGTGCATAATTTGGTCAATATTTTACTTGAAATTCCAACAAAATAATCGTTTCTACGCAAATTTCCCTCTCAAAGGATCCGAACATTTTATGCAACGACTTCTTAATGCTGAAAAAATCGATTTCCTCCCAAATCTCAAAACAGCTGCCCCTCGTCCTATATTCGTCGCTCCATTAGGCAGTCAAGTGGCAAGAAGTAATAGCTGTCGATCAGGCTCTTTCCTCTTTCGACTCACGTTTCACTTTTGAAAAAAGCAAATTATTCTCTCCCGACGTGAAGTGATTTGGCAATTCGATTGATCTGAGGAAAGAAAAAGAGTGGGCGAGACAGACAGAGGGAGAGATGGAGGGAGGGATAATCCATCCAAGGCTTCGCCTTCGTATTTCTCATCAGCACGGTCTCCGCCGGCAGTCGGAAGCAAGCGCCCTTCACGCCCGTGCAGTGAACTTCTCAAACTCGTGAGTTTTGCGCCGGCTCTCTCTCTTTCTTTCTTTTCTCTCTATCCCTCTCTGAGCTCCCTTCCCTGTTCGGAAAGAGGATGTTCCGGCTGGGGCTATTTGTGAGTGGGATTCATGAAGTGGCGATCATAAAGGGAACGGGAGAGTGGGAGACTAGGGATGTTGTCGCAGGACGAGTAGGATGAGAGATGGCCACTGAAGAAGAAAGGGGGGAGTGTGCGTGCGTGCGTGTGTGTATGTGTGTGTGGGTAGGCCGTAGGAAGGAGTGGACTCGCCCTTTGATGCTGAAGAGGTGTTTGAATCCCAGAGCCGTCGAGAGTATATTCGATATTTGTGCTCGCAATACATAATTCAGGGTGTTGCGTCTTCCCTTCTCTGCTCTATAAGCTGGAAAGGCATAGAAGGGTTGGAGGGAATAGGAATTCGTCCTCCAGTCTGCTGCTTACGCCCTCTTCAGCCACCTTCGAGAGGGAGCCGAGGGCGTCGCTGCTGCTCGCCACATCCCCCCGAAGCTTACTCGCATGCACGGCCACGACTGCCATCCGTGACTGCACTAATAGAGACGCCCCCCCATCCCGGGGTCGCCTCCACACACGAGGTCCCCTCCCCCCTTGTGTGGTATGACCTCCCGACCGGAGATTGAAGGCGAGAAGAGGGGTGTGAGTGCCGGGCGGTGGTTGTGGCCAGATAAAAGGAAGGGACGAAGGAATTACGGAGGGTCAGTCCACTCGAACGACTGTTTTTGAAACTCTAATCGGAGTATCGATCGGAGGTGATTATTGGAATGCAATTAGCTTATATATTCAGCATCCATTTTGTTAAGCTCAGGTTTCAAGGGACGCAGGGATCGCAGAGATTGGCTTCCTTGTTTTTTCGCACTGTCGATTGTGCAAAAGGGCACAAAAGGAAGGAAAGCAGCATTTTTGTCTCACATCCATCGTTATTTAAATACTTATTAACTCATTATCCTTCCCTTTGAAATAAATAATTTCATAAGACGTGGGTTATAACTACTGCCGATCTCCAACCAAATCAAGAAAAAGAGACATGAATATGAATGACATGATTGATTATGAACAATAATTTTAAAATATAAAACACCTCTTTTGTCGGTGCAATTAAATAATTAATAATTTCTACCTATTTTGTATCGTAAATTTGAAACACTTCTTCAACACCTATCAAAGTGAGTATTTAGAGAAGAAGTTTTTAACATTTATCAAATATTCCCTAATTAGTTAACTTATTGTGTGATCTTCTTCATAAAGCCAGCCCTTTAAAATATTTGTTAGTTGCAGTTATATACGTATATTTTGCATAAAACTTAAATAATCTATTTAAGATATATATTATTTGATCGGATTAAAGAAAGATAACTTTAAACTTGATGTTACAAAAATGATTTTTTGGACAGTAATTTTCAGCAGCGTTCGATGCTGAATTGCTATTTAAGTTAAAGATTGAAAACCATCGAAATGTTGGTTCTGCAATAGGTAAGGACAATTCAGCTTTCTTTATTATCAGTTTAAAGGGTTTATACTTAATGAAAGCAGAAATTTTAGTATTCGGAAACTATAAGTAAGGTTTTGAGACGTACTAGAGTATTGAAGACGATTTAAAATTAGATCTATTGATATTAGTTGAGCTTTAACTGCTGAAAAAAATGCCAAAAAACTTTATACTCTAACAGTTTATGACTATGTATTTTTAAACTATGATACTTTGTAAATATGCTTCTAAATATGAAAATACCAAAATTTCTGCGATAGCCGAATCATCATAATTATCTGTTGGAATTGAAACGTATGAGAACTTGACGTGATGACTCGGGGAACGTCAATCATCACACATCAAGAGTGTGTTCAACAACTGGTTGTTGAAGTAGCAGTTGATTTTTAGTCGTTAGTGTTAAGTAAGAGGAGCCATTCCCCATTTCATTCACTGAGAGGAAATTCTGAGGAAGGTTTTTTTCCAAACGTATCCTGTTTGATTAAACGATTCTGCGTTCATTATATCCGGCAAAGAGATACACATACGGTTTACACCTCTTCGATTTCTCAATCTAATCATCCAATTTATTTCAGGTGTAAGTGGAGGAACTGGCAGCACAGTAACTTAGTGGAGAATAGCAAACAGACGGTTTAAAGTGTGGAAAAAGGGACGAAGAGGACTCAGTACACAAAAAGAGTGAGATCCACGTGACTGGTATCTAATTACTTCACCTACCCTTCCCTCTTTCTATGTTTAAATCCAATCCAGTCTACCTTGGCACAATTCTGACCCAGCTATTTAACCCTGCCTTTGTTCCACAGGGTGTATCTGTCATCCTACCCGGTTACCAATCTGAGCTTGAGTACGCATGTAGTAGATCTCCTACCTATCCCGTCCCCTGTCAATTTCTTCATTCCCTAATAGCTCACTGTGCAGGCATTTGCCATCATGTGCTATGCATGGATCATCATCTTCAACATTCCTCTGAAAATATCACCCTTCATAATTCCTTCATTTATGATCTTTATTAAGGAACTATTGTTTCAGAAAATAAGTCCAATTAGTTCTCGTTTTCTTCTTTCGAGTGGCATCCATTAGCCACTCCCTTCATCCACTCTCCGAAGTTCGTCTTCATTTGTTACTCTGTTTTTCCATTTAATTTTCAGCGATTTCTGTAGCATCCTATTTTCACGTCTTCCTTTCTCCGCTGCTCCTACAATCCATGTCTCACACTCAGTAGATGGGTACATTTATAACTCCGAACGAATCGCTTTCCTATGTCCATACTATTATTATTTTTAGTTAGTAGGTGTTTCTTTGATTAAAAAAACTCCTCAGCTCTTCTTATCCTGCTTGCTGTATCTTGCTTCTTCCATCACTACTAATCTTGCTGCCTAAATTTATTTTAAAATTTTCCTCAATTTCAAGTGTCTTTCCATAGTCAAATTAAAGGTTTTCGGCCTTACTTCGACTGCATACAACTATATTAGTCTTGTTCATCATGTATCTTACTTTAATTTCTTCTCCGTATTGACTTGTACTCTAATGGGATATACTCTCCTCTCTGTAAGCGGAGCCATTACGTCGGCAAATTGCACCATAATTATCCACTCTCCTTGATTTCATACGCAACTTCCTTCATTTCTCTAATTGCCTTCTCATTATAGACATTAAATGCCAATGGCGATAATGAGCAACCCTGTAGTTCTCCTTCATTTATTTTAGTTCCATCCCTGCGTTCACCACATTTAATAACTGCTTCCCGCTCTCCATATACAGCCTGTATCAATCTTTTGTCATTTAGTTCATTCTATTTTCATTTAGGTTATGTGGGGCCATACTCAGTCCACGTTGCCATAACATCTCTCTAGTTCACAAAATACCACATATGTTGGTTCATTTTTCCCTATGTTTCTCCCTACTCCCGAGAGCGAAAGTAGCTTCTCTTGCTCTTCTGCTTCTAAATCCAAATATATCCTCTATTAACTACTCTTTCCGAATCCTCTCAATTATTTGCTACATGTGTTTATTATCTTTTCCAAAATGAAAGGTAAATAAATTTGGGACTAAGAAATGATGGAAGGACGGAGAAGAAATAGGAATGCGTGGGAATTTTAAGCCCTAGCAGAAATGATCTAAGGCTCTCATTTATCTTTGTTTATCTTCAACAGTGCTCCATTTTTCATCTAATTATTGCAATATGAAAAACATATTTAATACACTCCTCCCATTTCTTCATTTAATGTGCAACATTTACATGCAATTAATGTATTTATAATATAAAAAGTATAAATCGAATTACGTTCGCAATTTGACTATTTATTTATTTCATATCTTTATAAATTTTACTTATTACATAACAATTTTTGATTATAGATCCATCATTCACTATTTCCAATTGCTACACTCATAGCGTTAGGTCTACCTTGTTTCTCTTTCTACCGTATGCTACGATTTAGATTGCTTTCTATTGATTTTTCTCATATCATGACGGCAATTAATCCGTAGGGATTGAGGATGATTAGAAGTGTTCTCAAATCTCTGCAGCTAGTATAATGAAATTGGAGAAGAACAGGTTATCACTTTTCTCCCTAATTGGTTTATGTTCCAATTATGCCCAATCGTTTTGCATATTTAATTACTACTTCCAAATTTTCACTATATGTTTAATTGCTATGTTGTACATTTTTGTCACTCATGTATTTGATTTATGTAATGTTTTTCTTTCCTCCTCCATTATGAGGCCCTCGCTCTTATTGACTTTTAATTTCTTTGCCGGCATTGCCACCCAATCCAAAATCTTACGACAATGTGACTCTCTTCTTGCTACTCTTTCCTTTTTTCTTACAATCTAACAATTGATATTAATATCTATTCCTCAAAACTAACATATCTCTGGACAGCTTAGTATCAGGTAGACACTAGTTTTTGGCGAGATTGGCGCTTAAAAAATCTACGAAACGGGGGGCGGAATCGTAACTGAATGCCGGGTCACTTCTACCAAAACCGGATTATAATCTTGAGAATTACAGAGTAAAGACAAATATTTATCTGATTTTCATGATTAGTCCATAAAATAGAGCCAGCCCTAAATGCCATCGAAAACGTTCCATTGTGATTAGCATTATGTTAAGTTCTAATCAGTCAACTTCTGTATTAAAGGTGTAACTGACAAATGTTGCAAATAAACTTTCTCTCAGATATATATATATATATATATATATATATTTCGAGCGATTTTTTAATTATGCTAACATATGACGAGGGGGTTGTGCGCCATTTTGCGTTTCTTTGCGGAGAGGGAGGTATTTCTGAGTACTACTATCCATGGTAAAGATTTTCAGTTATTTCAGCCCCCTCTTAAATTTTCAAGGTGATAGAGAGAAATTACTCTCCTACTTTAAAATGTTTTATGTGACAGATGAGGGCGTGGTAAACTGCCTCACTGTCTCCACTCCCTTCTTCGGATGTCATCTGATTGGACCTCAATTCCCAGATTTGTTCCCAGATAATTACTCTTCAGCAAAGCACTGCAGTCATATATTATCCACGGATATAGTTTGCGTAACCCGACCGTAATTATGGATGCATTTGATCACAGAAGTTTGTAAAAGTTTTAAAATAGTTTTGAATATTCTTCTTCTATCCATTTAAATCAGCATTTTAATCAATCACCTCCCCCACCTCACTCAATGATCTCAGCCTTCTAATTCCTGCCGAAACTTTTCCCTTTTGCGGGCCGTATGACTCCGATCCTCTCAAGATTTTGAGACCATTAGCACATTGAAAAGTATGCATCACGTCCCTCCCATGCGTCACGCTCATTAATTTCGTTTTAAAACTTTCATTTCAAGGCGTCCGTTTCACCGTGAAGATTCCAAGTGCTGAAACTCGCGCCTCGACCGTTTCCGCTCCAATCTTTTTTCCTCCCTTCCCCCGCCTAATATTGCCTCCCGCCCGCCTCCTCATTGCCCATTCCTTCCCCTTCCACCCATGCCACCTTCCGGTTCCACTATAAGCGTAATGTATTCCTCCGACAGCAGTAGTGTACTTCACGACCGAGACCGAGTTTTTCACAATCATTCCCTAAGATCTCTTCGCTAAAAAGTGGAATTTGGGGAGTGAAGAGACCTTGGCGTGATTTCGAATCATAGCTTTTAAGCGCCCACCGGCTGGCGCTTCACTTCGACCAACCCTCCTGCTTCACTTTCATTATCTCCTTGCCACTCGGAATCCTCCTTTTCGCCCTTATCTCTCCTCTCCCATCTCGCCGACCCATCTCTCCGCTTTGCTACGCATAATTTGCGCCTCGTCGACCTTGCCCTCTTTTAAAGGACTACTCTCCCTTGATACCCCCCGCCCTCTCCCGTGCATCCTGATGTCCAATGACGCTAACGTCGAGAAATTGCTGGTCCTCTTGTTTGCCTGTCCACATGGAGCCCCCCCCCCCCGAATCGTGGCGGCTGGAGACGGTGACAGTGTCCAACGAATCCCCGATATCATCCGTTGAGATTCCACCTTTTTCTTTTCCTCACACAGCTAGACATCGTTTTTTCGCTAATAAACCTTTATAAAGTCTATAAATTGATAAAACCTGCCTTCTAAACACGAAAACGGCAAAATTAAAAACCAACTGATTTACTCTTGCGAAACATATCGAGAATTTCTACCTGAAATATGCTCAATAGTTCAGTTCAGTTCAGTGGCTACATTTTCCATTTGAGTATAAGTAAATTAAATAGAAAAAATCTAACATCGAAGAAAAATCTGTTCTGCGGATAAACGACTACGGCGGATGCACCTAAATGAAACGTGGAATGCGCTAACGACGATCTCGGGTGAGAAGTTCTACACTCTGAAAGGTGATATTTATTCGGATGCTGAGTACCTTAGCTTTAATTTACTGCGGTTTGCTTTGGAGTTTCAATATTAAAATTTATCAAAAAAAGAATCGTAGCCTTTAAAAACCGATTACATTTTATAGAAAAAATTGTAATGCCAAAAATGATTAATATTATTACATTTAGAATGACATGAGAATCACCTTTTAGTAACTTCTCAGTTAAAAAAGAAAGTTAATTGAATTTGTGCCCGGAATGAACTTAATTTATACATCAAAATAACATCAGCACAGTGCAATCATTATGCGTCTAAACAATTTTAAACTCACGCATCATAATACCTCGTAATTAAAACTTAGCCATTCCGTCGATTGACAGCATAACTTTGAAGTGGTACAAGAATGCCCGGGAGACATCCAAATCCCTCTCCATTGCCATCTTTCAGAGTTAAGTCGTCTCATTTGTCCTTCATTTTTCCTCAAGGTCATTGCAGTTTTTTTAACCAACACACCCACTGACTTAACCTCAAGGTTCATTCGAAGAAAATCTTTCTAATGATAAATGCTCTCTACGGTTGTTATTTATTTTGATTCATGCTGTACTTAATTTGAATGCGTCATCTACCATCTGAAATAAAGTTGCATTCAGTTCTCTTTATATTTTGTATAATCTTGCGTATCTATTCCTCGAAATGTTCGGGAAAATTGTGAAATTACATGTCGTCACGTACATGGAATAGTAAACGAAAACCTTTCCTCGAATGTGTCAGGGCACAGCAACTGTCCTTCGTCAGCGCCTCGCCTCGGCCTGACGCGCACTATTGGGTATTATTCCTCCCCCCCAACCACTCGCCCCGATCCATCGCGTCCGTGCAGCCTCCTTCGCTCCACTCTCACACCCTCACGCAAGAAACCACATCCCCATCCAGCACTCATTAGCCGCCACTCTCTCCCTCGCGCATTTCCTCGCCTAATTTCTTATCCACCCTCCCTCCCTCTCTTGTTCCTCTAATTATTTCCCTTCCCGCCAAACTCCCCTCTCTCTTTCTGCCCTTCCCTCCGCGCCTTCATTGCTCTCCTATCCCCCTCTCTCGCGCCCCCCCCCGTTATACGGAGCGAGACCACATGCAGCGCCCCATCTTCCACCTGCCCAATACACCTCTTTCGCTTCGCATCCCACCTCCCGTATACCTACCCTACATTTCCGCCCTTCTCCCCTCCACTCCCTCGCCCCTAACCAAACGAAACCTTTCCCGACGCACACCCATGCAATCACACCCCCACGGCCATGGTTCCCCCTCCGCCCCCTCCCCCTCATCCATTTCCTCCCGCGCCGGGCGATTCATCACCGACGGTTCCAATTAAATGTTTCCGCCCCGCGAGAGGAGAGGAGACGCTATGGGCGCAAATTTCGCCCTGGGCCGCGGAGTGGGCCGGCGAGAGGGGTGGGATGAATGGGAGAAAGAGGAAGAGAGAGAGAGGAGGAGCGAAGGCGATTTAGTGGAATTGGGTGAACGGCGATGGGTGAGTTGAGCTGGGATTGCGAGTTAGCCTCGTCAAAGGAGGGGGTGGTGAGTAGGGGAGGGATATTGGGATGGAAAGGGTGGGAAAGTGATGGCGGAAAGCGATGCATGTGTTGTTCAGGCTTTAAAGTAGAGTTTCGACCGCAGTTTGCAATTCCTTGCTTCCCAGTTGGTATTTGCGGAAATATATACATTCTCCTTAGAGCAGTCATTACCTTAGGGGACACTCTATTTTTTGTTCTGTATAATTCATAAATATAAATAAATATTCATCATAAATATCATTTTGCCTATCTAGTATATCATTATTCGAATTTTCTATGCGAGGTTGACATGTCTACTTGTTTGGAATGTGGTTTTTATCTGTGACCAACTATCCATTTCTAAGGATACCCTTATCCTTTAGAATAGCATTTCTTGTTCCAAAATCGACTTCTTTGTGTGATAACTTTGAGATTAAGGTACTTCTTATTTTTCTGCCGTCATACTTCACTGTAATCGCATCATACTACTCGTATTTTCAGGTTTCAACTCTTGGCATAATAAGTCAGTATGCTAAAATTTTAATTAAAAATAACAGTATGGCTTAGAAAAGTATTTGTTAACGGTGATACTGGTGTTGACCCATAAAGTATTGTGGTCTTCAAATTATGGGGGGAGGTTGGGGCGAGCGGGCAACAATGGTTCTGGCTCCCCGATTGGATAGAGCGGAAGGGGAGGGGAAGTTGTTGCCGGGAGTGGGAGAAAAAAGGGAGCTGCCCACCAGTTCGAGGGGGGTGGAGGGGGGATTGGGGGATAGATATGTGGGCAGGGTGAGGAAAGGGGAGCGCGGGCGTTTTGGGTGCGGCTGTTAAGAGCGAGAAATCGAGTAAGCGCGGGCATCGGCCGCTCCGGACGTTGAGCATCGATCCGGTTAGTTGCCGATGAGCAGATCCACGTGGAAGATTTCGTGCTAGAAGCGATAGTGTTATGAGCAATAAATATCGGAGGTGGGTAAGTCAGTAAATAAAAGTAAGCGATGAAAACAGCGAACATCTCCACCCTCTCGTTATTCTCTCCTCGTCGATTGAGCTCACAGTTACAGAGACGGAGAGGACGTTCATATGGTAATATTTTATAACCATTAAATCTGGAATGACACAACTTTTCATCATAATTCGGTGTCCACAAATGGGAGCCAAGTGATTTATAATTAAATAACTTGCTTGCAGTCTATTTTTTATTTATATTTTTTAACATTTATGTATCTAAAACAATATTGATGTTGTAAACAAAAAATTTCCGAGACCGTAAACTTGAATTGAATATTGCTTTTAATAATTTAGTGCGAAAACGATATTCAATATTTTTTCTTCAGACATATTTATGGTTTTTGCCGCATAAGCAAAATCTCTATTGAATTTTACTTGGTAGACGCAGCCAGGTGATGATCACTTTTTTAAGTAAACACACTATATATATATATATATATATATATATATATATATATATATATATATAGATGATTTCTTCGAAGTAACACGGAAGTGTTGAATAAAAAACTTAGACAGTAACACACAGCACGAGAACACATAAAAAGAACACTCACAATAATATCTTGATAATTTCGACGGACTCGAGCTCCGTCTTCTTCGGAAGATAAGATATGATTGTGTCAATAAGATAAGATGACTCTGTCATATCTCATCTTCCGAAGAAGACGGAGCTCGAGTCCGTCGAAATTATCAAGATATTATTGTGAGTGTTCTTTTTATGTGTTTTCGTGCTGTGTATTACTGTCTATGTTATATATATATATATATATATATATATATATATATATATATATATATATATATACATATATATATATTATTACTATTACCGGTTAAGGTAGGTTTTTGATGGACCCAACTATCAAATAAACGTTTTGTAACTCCAAACTAAACCCAATCCAGTCACCTAATCTACATTAAGTCCCTCTTCATATCTGTGTACTTCTTTCCTCCCTTCATCCCGTCCAACATCCCTATCTGTTCCTGCCCTTTCCTCGCTTGCCCAACATTCTCCCCTCTATTACCTTCTTCAACATTCCACTACCGCTCAATACGCCTTTCATCCATTTTTTCTGCCTCCATAGGATTTCTCTCAACAAACCCCTCTCCTCACCTACCATCTCCAGTATTTCCTCATTTGTTTTCCTTTCGGTCCATTTCACCTTCTCCATTCTTCTCCACACCCACATTTCAAAAGCCTCCAATCTACGTCTATCCACCTGCTTCAGCGACCACGTTTCCGCGCCGTACATAGCTACGCTCCATATTAGAGTTTTTACGAGTCTTTTCTTGACCTCCCTACTCAACGTCCCCGTCATCAACTCCCTCCTCCTTGCTTGGCGTAATTCTTCTCCTTACGTCCCAACTACTTTGACCGTATTGGTCCAAAACACTTCCGAGATACGTAAACTGTCCTACGTGCTCTATTCTTTCCCATTCTATTTTAATGTTTAGCTTAGCCTTTTTCTTTCTGGAATATTGCATAACCATTGTTATATTAATATCGATTCTCATCCCATATCTATCGCACTGAACCTCCAATTCACTCAAAAATGCTTGCAACCCCTTGGCTGACTTAGCAACTAATGCTTGGTCATCAGCAAACCTATCCGATTTTACAAATTCCCCTCCGACTTTCATTCCTACCTCCAGTTCTTGCCATGCCTCTTTAATCATTTCCTCCACATATACGTCGAACAGCACTTGAAGTGCGGGATTTGGATCTTCAGGAGGACCTAATTGAATTTCTTAGTGCCAATGGGCCGAATGAGGGTCTATCTCCATCAGACTTAGCCCGCCTCTCCCCTCCCCACCCACGCACTCCTCATTTCTATATCCTTCCGAAGATTCACAAGCCGGGTAATCCTGGTCGACCGATTTATCCTCCCGTCACTCCCCAACAGAAAGAATCTCGGCATTTGTAGACCACTATCTCCAGCCGATTGTCCAGGCCCTACCATCATTCACTAAAGATTCCTACCATTTCCAGGATAGGTTAAATGCTATCTCCCTCCCTCCAGATGCCGAGATCATTATGGCCACTATAGATGTCACATCCCTGTACACATCCATTCCCCACTTAGAAGGTCTCTCCGCCCTCCAACACTACCTCTCCCAACGCCCTGAGCCACACATCCCCAGCACAGATTTTCTCCTCAGCCTTTCCGAGTTCATTCTTACCCGCAATTCCTTCTCCTTTAATGATAAATTCTACCTACAAATCAAGGGTTGTGCCATGAGTAGCAGGTTCAGCCCGTCCTATGCAAACCTCTTTCTTGGTCTCGCGGAGAATAAATTCCTGTCACAACAATCCCTGAAACCGCTATTGTGGCTCAGATATATTGACGAAATTTTCCTTCTCTGACCACATGGCCCTGTTTCCCTGAAAACTTTCATTTTCAACCTTAATGCTTCGTCCTCTATCTCCTTCACATCTATAGTTTCCTCCTTCCAAATCACTTTCCTAGATGTAAACATGTCATTTATAGACCATAAATTTCACACATCCGTACATATAAAACCCACAAATAAACAACAGTACTTACATTTTAGCAGCTGTCACACATACCACACCAAACGTTCCATTCCTTATTCCCTTTCCATAAGGGGACACAGAATTTGCAATGACCCTGACTCCCTAGACAATTTCCTCATAAATTTACACCATTCCCTCCTCAAACGAGGTTATCCTGAATCCCTCCTGAATAAGAGGATCCGTAGACATACTTACACTCCCAGACCTTCCACCACCGCGAAAAACCACCCTCTTTCAAATTGTACCACGTTTCTCCCTGGCCTCGAATCTCTGCGTTCTCTCCTAAAGGACCTCTATCCTATCCTCAAAAACCACAATTCCACCACCAACCTTTTCCCCAAATGCCCCTCTGTCACTTTCAAACGCCCCGCCAATCTATCAGATCTTCTAAAATCTACCAATCCACTTCTAAAATCCTCGCCCCGTTCCAAAATCACTCCCAGACCCTACAATAAACCTAGATGCAAAACATGTCCTATTTTCCTAACCAGAATCCCATCCCTCTCCCACCCGCTCTTTACCTCCCTCCCACCAATTCCCTACTCCTCGTGTACCTCCAGCAATGTTGTCTACTTACTCAAGTGCCAACTTTGCCCTGCCTTTTACATTGGACAGTGTACCACACCCCTTAATATTAGAATCAATAATCATCGAGCCTCATGCAACAATTCCTCCCTTATTGGTATGCTCCCAATCCCCAAACATGCCTCCGAACACAACACTGCCTTTGACCAATGTTTTAAAGTATCCGTCTTAGCATCCCTCCCACACTCAGACCCTCCACTGAAACTCAAAACATTAGAGCTAGCTTTCATCTGGCTCTTGGATTCCTGGAATCGCTCAGGTATTAATATTAGACATTAATTGCCCCCTTTATGCATATAATTTCATCCCCCTCCGCCCCCAACAACTTCCATATCATCCCCACCTTTTTTAAAATTCCGGGCCATACACTACCACTCCAAACCCCTCACCTCGAATGCCTTCCCCCCCTTTTTTCCCCCCTTTTCCTTTCTTTTTCCCTCTTTTCCCTTCTTTTCCCACATTTTCCCCCTTCTACTTCCTACCACTGCTTTCGGGTCCTCCTCTGCCTCAGTTCTGTTCCTAATTCCTCTTGAGAAAGGTGGTTGCACCACCGAAAATTCGAGAACTAGTGAGTCCCTCTTTTATATGTTTTAGTTTCTGTGTTTGCTATGACTATTTAGTGAATTCACATTATATATATATATATATTTATGTATATATATATATTTATGTATATATATATATATCCCCTCCCATGGACTACAACCTTGTCGTGGTGGAAGGGCTTGTGTGTTCCGATGACCCCTAGAGCTGTGCTGGCGGGAGTAATAATAATTACTCCTGGAAGGGTCACCCATGCCAGATAGGTCGAAGGTTAGGAGCCAGACGAAAGGTAGTCCACGCAGCGTCTGTTCCTCAGTGAGGCGGCTGCAATGGCGTCTGACCCCAGTGGGGCGGCCATTAAGTGATGGTGTCACGTTAAAAACACTATTGAGGAAGGCAACGGGAAACCACCTCAATTATGATTCCCAAGAATATTATGATGGGCACTATAGATAATATGAGTCCTGGCAACTACGGGACACGGCCCAAGAGGCCGTGTGTCGTGCCCGGCAGCGGGAGAGGCAAGGCTTCCGCGGTCGTCATCCCACGAAACCCTTGCGGGGAAGAAATAACTTCAGCAGGACAGAAGACTCAGAAGAAGGCGAAAGTAGTTAGAATAGGAACCTGGAACGTCAGGACAATGTTGAGGAGAGGCAAATTAGAAAATATTAAGCGAGAGATGGAAAGAGGTAACATAGATGTTTTAGGCCTCTGCGAGGTGAGATGGAAGGATAGCGGGGATTACTGGAGTGACAATTATAGAGTAATATACAGCGGCGGGGATGAGAACCAACGAGGGGTTGCCGTAATTTTAAATAAAGGGGTAGGAAGAAGCGTAGTCAACATAGAGCAAGCGACAGATAGAATTTTACTCGTAGAGATTAAAGCAGAGCCGACGAACTTGGTCATTATTCAGGTATACATGCCACCGAGCAACCACAAGGAGGAAGAAGTCGATAGGATGTATAATGAGTTAGAGGATATCATCGCGAGTGTTCCTGCAGGGAAACATTTGATAGTGATGGGGGATTGGAATGCGACGGTAGACGAAGGGAGAGATGGTGGTGAGGTGGGGGACTATGGGTTAGGCACGAGGAATGAACGCGTGGAGAAAGCAATTGAATTCTGCAGGAGACAGGGGTTAGTCATCACTAACACATGGTTTAGACAACACAAAAGGCGTAGGTATACATGGAAAATGCCAGGTGACTCAGAAAGGTATCAGTTAGATTATATTATGGTTAGGCACAGCTTTAGGAACAGTGTGATAAATTCGCACAGTTTCCCAGGAGCGGATGCGGACTCTGACCATAATTTAGTTGTTATGAAATGTAATGTTCGTTTCAAGAAGATAAGGCAAGGGCGGCGGGTTAAAAAATGGAATTTAGAAGCAGTAAATGAATTAACGAGGAAGGAGTATCAGGAGGCTGTAGAGAAAATGATGGACGACGGTAAAGAACTGAGTGCTATCGAAGAAAAATGGGAATGTATCAAGAAAGGGATATTGGAAGCCGCTAAAGACACTATAGGAACCGTTAACGGGAAAAGGATAAGGAAACCATGGGTAACGGATGAGATGATTGCGAAGATGGATGAATGAAGGAGATGGAAAAATGTAAACACAGAGTTAGGCAAAATGAAGTACAAAGAGTTAAACAATAAATTGAGAAGGGCCACAAATAAAGCAAAAGAAGAATGGTGGAAAACGCAATGCGAGGATATGGAAAGTTTACAGAAGAAGGGTGAAATTGGTGCTCTGTACAGCAAGGTTCAGTTATTATCCGGAAGTAAGAAGGCAAGAGCTGTGCTAACAGTTAAAGATAAATGGGGTAAGATAATAGTTGAACCAGGAAAAATCCAAGAGAGATGGAAGGAATATATAGAAACACTGTATGGTAAAGAACTTAGGCCGACAAGGTTAGACATAGAAAAGGAACATGACGTAGAAGAAGATAGCTTAGGTCCAGGCATACTCGACGATGAAATAGAAAGGGCATTAAAGGAGATGAAAGCAAATAAGGCTGTGGGGGTGGACAATATTCCTGTAGAAATGTTGAAATGGTTAGGGAAAGGTGGGAAAAAGGCCATATATGGACTGATTCGTAGTATCTATGAGGAAGGAATCTGGCCGGAAGATTTTGTGAGATCGGTGTTAGTTCCTATTCCAAAAAAGGCAAAGGCTTCGTCATGTGAGGATTACAGAACAATAAGTTTGATATCCCACGCAGCTAAAGTTATTCTCAGGATCATCAACAAAAGGATAGAGAGTAAGGCAAATGATTACTTAGGGGATGATCAGTTTGGGTTCAGGAAAGGAAGAGGTACGCGTGATGCCATTGCAGTAATGAGATCACTAATCGAGAGGAATATAGAATACAATCAGGACGTTTTTGCCTGTTTTGTAGATTTCGAAAAAGCGTTTTATAGAGTGAATTGGGAAAAATTAATGCGTGTATTGCAGAAAATAGGAATGGATTGGAGGGACAGGAGACTGATCCGCAACCTGTACATGTCTCAGACTGCTCAGGTGCGAGTGGGGAACGGAGAGTCTGGATGGGCAGTGTTAGGAAGAGGTGTAAGGCAGGGTTGCCCATTGTCACCGGTACTGTTCAACGTATATGTAGAGGAAATGATTAAAGAGGCATGGGAAGAACTGGAGGTAGGAATGAAAGTCGGAGGGGAACTCGTAAAATCGGTTAGGTTTGCTGATGACCAAGCATTAGTTGCTCAGTCAGCCAAGGGGTTGCAAGCATTGTTGAGTGAATTGGAGGTTCAGTGCGATAAATATGGGATGAGAATCAATATTAATAAAACAAAGCTTATGCGATTTTCCAGAAAGAAAAAGGCTAAGCTAAATATTAAAATAGGCGGGGAAAGAATAGAGCAGGTAGAGCAGTTTACATATCTCGGAAGTGTTTTGGACCAATACGGTCAAAGTGGTAGGGACGTAAGGAGAAGGATTGCGCTAGGCAAGGAGGCTTTCTCAAGGAGGAGGGAGTTGATGACGGGGACGTTGAGTAGGGATGTTAAGACAAGACTCGTAAAAACTCTGATATGGAGCGTAGATGTACGGCGCGGAAACGTGGTCGCTGAAGCAGGAGGATAGACGTAGATTGGAGGCTTTTGAAATGTGGGTGTGGAGAAGAATGGAGAAGGTGAAATGGACAGAAAGGAAAACAAATGAGGAAGTACTGGAAATGGCGGGTGAGGAGAGGGGTTTGTTGAGAGAAATCCTATGGAGGCAGGAAAAATGGATGAAAGGCGTATTGAGCGGTAGTGGAATGTTGAAGAGGGTAATAGAGGGGAGAATGTTGGGCAAGCGAGGTAAGGGTAGGAACAGGATAGGGATGTTGGACGGGATGAATGGAGGAAAGAAGTACAAAGAAGTACATCGAGATGAAAAGGGACCTGATATAGATTAGTTTGCTAGGTGGGGAGTCACAAAATGTTTATTTGATAGTTGTGTCCATCCAAAACCTACCTTAACCGGTAGATTACCTCATAATAATAATATATATATATATATATATATATATATATATATATATATATATATATATATATATATATATATATATATATATATATGTGTATATATATATATATGTATATAAACTTCACCGAAGGACCTGAACACTGATCCGCAATTAATACTCTTAAGAAGTATCTCAATTTTCTTTTCCTCCAAATAAATAATTCGTTTAGGGAGCTAATCAATTTCAAATAATGTAAATTATTTTTTGTTTTTCTGACTTAGACGAGTGAAAGTTATTGAAAAAGTCGAAAGTCATTTTGTTTCTTAATGTGTAAAATATTCACCCTTCAGTAGGCATTCCAATAATTTTGCAATACACTGAGAAAAGTAAAGTTAAACTGAAATGATTACAGCGCAAGAACGATCAACAAGGACAAAAGCAAGGCTAGCCATGCACGAGCAGGTAACTTGTTTTTCCTTCTGGAGCGTGGACGGCGAGAGGGAAGGGACAACTCTTAGGTGGCGAGCAGTTGAGATAAACGGAGATGGGCACTTTATTTTTGCAAAAATATAAAACGAGAGGACATCGTGTTTCCAGAGAACAACCGAGACTTTTGGTGGAGAGGCAGAGGACGGGAGATCAAAAAGAGAGTCGCTGAGGTTTGGGTCATGTAACAGAGCGTAAAGGGATGGAAAACTGGGGATTTGAAGGGAAAGAAAATCGATATTGGTGAGGAAGGAGTGATAGGAAAACATAATGAAGGAATTCGCAGAATGTTTTGATGTGGTTTCATGTATCGAGAGGGTATAGTGGATGGAATGAGGACATTGGGTCAACCATTGTAAGGATGAATGGGTAAGTGGGTACAACACACTGGAACTTACACAGTATCACACACAGAAACACACACACACACATATATGTACATATGTATATATATATATATATATATATATATATATATATATATATATACTCACACACACATAACAGCCGTGCCGTCGAAGCGTCATAACTAATTATGTGAGTACTCTTTCTCTGTGTTTCTATGTTTAAAGGCTTTAATCCAAGTTTTCATATCAAATTTTTGGGTGTGTATGAATATATATATATATATATATATATATATATATATATATATATATATATATATATTTGAAATGGAACACTCTCCGGTGACGCACAGACACAAACACACATAAACAAAATATTCAAAACACAGAGACACCAAGAAAGGACACTCACTGTATCTAGTGTACGTTGATGACGACGGTCGTGCCGTCGAAACGTAAACTACATACTGTGAGTGTCCTTTCTTTGTGTCTCTGTGTTTTGAATATTTTGCATATGTGTGTTTATAAATGTGTGTGTGTATATAGTAAGTAGGAATATAGTTTCCTTTTGGATTCATGGATATTAATAAATATTGAGCCATAAGGAAAAGGGATGAAGGCACACGAAAGACAATTTCACGGTCCATATTTATATGAATATGTTTTCGACCTTTGTAAGATTTTGTGTAGGAATGTGCGTGTATGTATGTGTGTATTCACGGTGAAGAGAAAGAAAGGCAAGGGTATAAGGGTGGGTTTGTATTGAGTGGTGGTTTTGGAGGGAGCTCGTGAGAGGGAATCAGAGTGCGAAATCGCGCGAAGGTCGAAGTGAAAGGTCCACAGCAAGATCAAAAGGGTGGTTCGGGGCATCCTTTAAAAATCAAAGGCGACCACGTCAATATGGAAACTACATTTGAAAAAAATCCACGACGTATGCCCTCCGGGGGAGTACACGTTGATGTGAGAAAGAGGAGAGATTGATGTGTGGCGGCTATGAGGGGAATTTTAATGGGAACATAATGAGTTCTCATTTTAATATTAACTTTTTCCCCTTCTTTCAACCAAGAGACCGCGCTGAGGGCGGGAATAAAATGGGAACCAGATATCTGAGCAACTCTGGAGGGCTGGGGAAATGGAAGTTCGAAGGGAAATAGAGAGAAAGGGGGGGATGAGTTTGGGTATGAAAGGGCGGGGGATTAATGGGAGGGAATGGTGGGCCCGTTTCCCTTTCCTCCCCCCTCTCTTCCTGGCGCGGCCACGAGTGCTGGGGAAGTCGGAGGGTCTGGAGGTGGAAAGGGAACCCTCCCCGATCGCCCTCTATTTCGCGCGCCATTTTTATCCCCCCCGTCCTCGTCCACCACCTTGCCTGGAATGAATCGGCGTTGCCATCTTCCCTTTTTTCCCAATTCGTTTCCACCGCACCCCACCTCCGCCCCCGCAAACCCCGCAACTCATCATTCCCTCTCCTTCTTCATCCTCATTTCGCCAACTTCACTCCATTCCATCGTTACTATTTACGAATTGATCCGTCTTTTCTAAAAGTTTACTAAAATGGATTTAAGTTATTGTGATTGGAGAAACTCTGGAAAATATATAAAGTAAAATGATTTTCGAGTAATTCAGTTCACTCCTTTCCTCTAGTTTAATATTTTGAAGGAGTCAGGAAAGGTTTTCATATCATTTATGATTTATTCATCACCCTAATGAAGAAACACTCAAACCACGCCACACGTTAGCTCTGAATTATTCTATTTTTTCCCAGCAAAAATATTAAATCAACCATAGATGTATATTTCTTATGTTTATCGCTGATTTACATGGCTATTTTACTCCTCTCCCAATTTGAATACCACATTTTATAGTACCATTCTTATATCCTCCCCATTGCATTTCTACCAAACGTCTGCATCTTTAAGCATCAAGGTTCTTACATATAATTGCTAAAAACATTTTCAATAGTAAAGTTTTTCCTGTAAACACACTCGTTTAAAATTAAGTAATGCTGACCTCTCCTTCATATTCTTTGGTAGCTGTTCATTTGTATTTGATGGTGAAAAGACAATTTAATATGCGAATGAATGCGGAGATGTCAACAGACGCCTTCCTACGCGAGCATGGACCCATTAATTATTACACACGACACCAACGGCTATTATCCCTCACTTTCTCTCCGTGATCATAAGTTTTGGGACATTGATAACGATCGTACAGACCCTGCGGACGATAAATTCCAAATTTTCATTAAAACCTCTACGTGGAGGACTAAATACGGTTTATTCCTCCAGCTGATTTGCCGCCAGGTTCGCCACGGCTCCCCCTGCTTGCGTGATCCGCCAGCCTCCTTTCCCCTTGTGTCCCTCTCCATTACGCCTGGGTTGCCGAACCCCTTCCTCGCGCCTTGGTCCGAGTCAGCCCGAGTCAGGCAGGAAGGGGGGCCACGCACGACCGATGGGCGATCCAGGTCCATCCCCCTGCGTCCCTTGAGCTCCAATGCACATTGGGGCAGAGGGGCAGGGGGGAGGAGGGCAAAGGATTGGTGATGGTGAGGAGGAGAGCGATGAAGGGCCGAGGTGTTACCGTTTTCGTGAGAATTTGGTAGAATCGCGTTTGAGTGACAAGCGCGGGGAAAGAGATTTTGGAGGGGCCAGACGGGAAGGAGAGTGAAATCCTGCGACGGGGGTGCGGGCAGGGGGAGGAGGTGTAGAGCAAGAGAGGGATGAGTGAGGGGAAATTAAAGCTTCTGGATGTCTCTCGAAGGCTCTCGAGGCGACGCGGCGTGTGGAAAGTGTGATGTGATGCTTCCGCGGCTATTGCCTTCGATCCCCGTCGATCGCCTACGATCCCCGGTGACAACATCCGTGGTACATCGACATTCAAGCGAGCGTGGAGAGGCGGGGGTGATCGGTGGGCGTGCCCTCGGCTCCCTCTGCGCGTTTCTTCCCATCGCCGGGAACGTCGCACATTCTCACGAGTGCACACCCGCGGGTGTCACGGCTCCCTCCTGTCCTCCCCCTCCCCTCCCGCCTCCGCCTGTCCCGGAGGGGCGAGGGAGGAAGTCGGGTGGGAGAGGGGGTGGTGTCCAGGCGCAGGGGAGGCTCTCCACGCCATTAATCTCGTCGTACACGGACCTTCGATTAAGTGAAACATTGATGCGGTCCGCCCTGGGGTATTTTTACATCATCGTGTGCTTATTATGCAAAAGTCATTGGATAATAAATTGCGGTGGGCGACAGACAGGGCAACCCCTTCTATCGAAAAAATAGTCCATTATTCCTTTTTTCCAGTTTTTTTGTTTAATTTCTGCGTCATCGTGGTATTTGTCCACCCCTTCCTTCTAACCTAACCGCCCTATTTCCTCTCCATCCAGAGCCATTCTTTCCGCATCCCATTCTCTTGCTTTCCCTGCCTTAATAGGAAATGGACATGCATACTTTTTTATGTTAGTGTGTATGCACTTTATAATAATGTAAAGGAAAAACAGTTGTGGGAATAACAATGTATAATTTTCCTTCCTCGAACTTCACAGTGTGTGAGTGGAAAGGAGTAAAGCGCAAAAGAGGCATGAGAGGGGCTGGAGATAGGAATGACAATCAGTGAATATTGCACAAAATGCAAATTATGAAATTTAAATCGAACCATTCAGCAAAGGGTTGACAATAATTGCTGAACACCTTACAAAATCAGTTTGATAGTTGATGGGATGATGATTATGTGAAAAAAACAGCGGTTGTCAAAAAGTTAGGCAAAGTTAGATGTTTAAAAATGAAGGCAAAAACTGTAGCAGTTGGAACAGTAAAGTTAATTTTGAAGGGTTTTTGACCAAAAAGCCAAATAAGTGGAGAATTATCCCCACCACTGTGCATACCAAGATCAAGCATGTCTTCCTGGGAAACCATAACCGGCACAGGGAAAGGAACTGGCCCCCCTACCCTGATGTGTGAATTTCACCCGCCGTATAGGACTTAGTACTGAGCGAACTCTGCCATCACCTACCAAACTGACATTAGTTTATGGTTTATATACATTTGTATAAATAACATATGTATTTATTTACTGATATCAATATAAACCATAATTAAATTCACCCTAAGGGTCGGTTTGTTAGGTAATAGTAGAGTTCACCCATGTACCAAGCCCGACGGCGTGTGAATATTCACACATCAGGGTAGGGGGGCCAGTTTCTTTCCCTGTGCCGGTTATGGTTTCCCAGGAAGATCTGGTACCCGAAAAATCACACAGCTGGAGCTGCAGGTGCCCAAAGTGCCTTGCCCGGGACCCTCCGATCAGTAATTCAACGCTCTACCCCCTGGACTACCGCGACCCGCCATGCGCTCATGTATTTATTTATTTATTATTATACTTTCACAAGGATATAGGCATAAGAAAAAGGAATACATGTAAAGGGAGAACACAGGTGATGTGGGGACGGCGGAATCGAGCAGATCACGATATCGAATACATACAATAGCGAAAAAATATTTACTTGACCGGGACTTGAACCGCGGATCTTTCGACTTGGTAGACTGGCACACACACACACGCACACGCACATACAAACTCTCTAGGCCCCACATAAACAATATCAGTGTGTGTGATGGTAAATATTCAACAGTCTGCGAAATGAAAAATGGGAGTTTAATTTAGATGTAAATATCAGGCGATGCTTCGGTTGATCGGCCGCCCTACTTTTGCGTCTTCGTTATCGCCGTTCGCGGTATTTAATTGAAAACGTGCGAATGGAACGCCTCCATGGCGCGCTTTTCATTTCCCATTATTATTCCAAAATGAAAAAGCCACCACTTTTTAAAAAATATTTTCTCTATCCCTGAATTTTACAGACGACATATCAACTATATGCATTTCAATCCCATGAACTGCAGTGCGAGTACGTAAGGCGGTCACCGTAAATAGCTTTAAATTCTATAAATGGTACCACTATTTCCGTTCGTGTAGTTTCACATAATTCACGAGGTCACCGAGACGGTTAAATATCTAGGTGTACATAGAAACATATTGACGAGAATATATCTAAATTTTCATCCGTATTGCGAATTATGAATTTTTAGTCAACCTACAGTATGCGCAGAGGAGAACAATTGGTGGACCAAAATCGCATTTGAATTTGTGCACATGATCAAACCAGAGATAAACCGTGAAATTCAAGCGTTTAATACTATGCATTAATCGGTGATGTGCTGACCTTTTTCAGTGTCAATGAATATTCCCCTTGGAGGTGCTTTCTTATTGACCTTCATGTACGTTGAACTGAACTTTCCTAGATCATTCATCGTTAAAAAAAATACTCAATCGTTCGTGGAGATACAAAGGCCTAGTACTTAAATCTTCTTCGAAGGAGGCATCCAACTGTTTACCGATAACGCGGTGCGAATGTGATTCATGGAAGTGGATATTTCATTTCTCAGCCAACCTGCTCCGCATGAATAAAAATCCCCCCCCTTTTGTTCTCGTAACCTCTTCCGCCGCCCTTCGCCGAACCGAAGACGTTTCCGCGATGCACGCAATAACTTCTCCGATCATCGTATTCCAGCTTATTCCTCACGCGCGTCCAATCCTCCCTCCCGCCCCACCGACAAGCCCCTCCCCCAAGCGAGCGGAAGTGGGGGACTCCCCCATCCCAGTTGCCATTTTCGGCACCATTTCCGCTCTCCACCCCCACAATTCGTTGCACCATCCCAGGCCCGCCCGCCCCTCCCGTTATACACTACATATCTCATTCTCTTTTGCACTCCCTCCCGCCTTCCTCTCGCTCCTATCCACCCAAGTGTCCCCACGAGGGAAAATATATATCCTCTCGCGGCACAGCCCTACAAATCAAACGTCGGCGGAATTTTCAATTTTCTCCCCAGACCTCTCTCTCCCTCTTCTCCCCCACCGATCTCCACTCCGAAACATACTTCTAAACCCATAGCTCTCTTTTTTTTGTTTTTTTTCTTATATTTATAGGGCCTATCTTTCCCCACCTCTCCCTTCCGCCACTACCCATCTCGCCTCCTTCGCCAATTCTTCTCCGCATTCTTTCCTTCTCTGTGTGTGTCCACGCACTCATCCCTGCTCCCTACCCTATGCTATTGTTCGCTTATTGTTGTTTTTTTGGTCTTTTCCTTTCTGAATGGTACGACTTTTTTTATTCTCTGAAACTGTTTTTACTATGAATATCTCCTATCTGCTTTTTGCTGAATGTCTGCTCATGAATGAATCCTGATCGTTTCAGACTTCAGACGCACAATTCTGTGGTCGGAAAATGGTTATTTTTTTATTTTACAGTAAGCTCAATGAGTTCAACTAATTTTGCTTGAATTGTAGAAATAAAAGAATTAATATAGAAACACGTTATTTTTGTATATTTAAAAATACATGGATATATAGGAATAAGAATATATTTTTCCCTTAAATAATTTTGATTTTAAATGCTTTCGTTTAGTACCAAATGTTACAGGCGTATCCCATTCTCTCTAATGTTTATTTTATTTGCTGTTTTCATTTAAATATATCGATACTTCTGCTTCCATCTGGCGGAAGGAATGAATAGTTTGAGACCTAGAGAATATACTGCTGGATCAATGAGGTGTTGCCGAACGAAGCGCTCGTCGAGGAAATGAACAAATTAACAATAAGTGATGTCGGGCGAAGGTTTCCGCAACGTTCCGGTTCGTTGGGTCGGATGATTTCTCGGCGGAAGCATCTTTTGGCAGTAATCATGCAACATGCTCTGCTGTCGGCATTCTCAAGTCGGGATCCGGGCGCTCTTGCTCTACTTTTTACGAGATGGTCTAAGGATACCTGAAGCCGCGGTACTGGTGAAACATCGTCATCATGAGATACCCCACGAGAAATCTAACCTTCAAAAACTAGAAATAAATTAGTGTTTTGTGAAGAGGAGAAAGCTGCAAGAATAGACTGATAAAATCGAGTGATTCATTGGCCCTTTTGTGCCATTATCCATTTTTCAAGAAAATACCGTAAAATGAGAAAAGCGTGTACTTAATAAATGTCAATTGACAGCACCCGTCCGCTGCCGGTGTAATCGTCGCGAGAAGCCCTTGTTCTCCCCCACACTAGCAATAAGTTTTGAGCGTTTTTTCTTCCCCCGTGTGCGACACACCACTCAACTCTCTGCAGGACCCTCTTGTTCGGCCCCCCCAACCCCTGCCCACCCATTCCCCTCGTCCTCAATTGCCACCTCGACCCTTCGTCTCTTCTCAAAATCCTTTCTTCTCTCCCTCCATTGCTGTTATTTCTTGCTCCGAAGAAGCTCATAACTCTTCAACATCGCGTGTTTTCCTCCATTCCACCTATCTTCGAAATATCTTTTCCTTGTTGTTCCGTTTCCGCTTACTTTTGAAATTCATTAATTGGTCACAATTTTCTTTCCTTTTCTTTCTTTTTATATCGAGCCCATGTTTCCATTTTCGCGCATTCTTCGGGTAGTACAGCGGAAAGGAGAGGGTCTTATCCTTGATAAATATTTTTGTGGTATCTTTTACGGTTCACAAAACAGTCGAAGTTTGAGGATATTGCGGTCGGTGCGGAAAAATTAGCAATGAAACAGCAGATTGTTTAAATTACTTTTAAGTGCCTTAGTCTTTTAAGTGAAGACGTTGGTCGGTCACTCAGCCATGTCTTACCAAATGCGGCACGCCCTTTTTGAGCTGCGATCAAAGAAAATGTTTTCGGGTTTGATTGGCAATGTTTCCTTCTTCTCCTTTTGAGACACCTCCTAAGGTGGAGGGGGAGATGAGCCATAAACTATCTGTCATAGGCTACGGATTAAAATTTATCCTAAATACAATTGTAGGAATACACTCAATAATAGTAGTAATGTGTCTTATTCTATGGTAATAGTTCAAGGACATATAATGTACCATGTTGGTGAGAAAAGTCGATCGTTCTCAAGTAGGTGTCTGTAGTGATTATTTTGCGCATACACACGCACATTCACTTGTGCACAAGCACACATGTACATACGTGTAACCACCATTGCCAATCGCAGCCAAATCCCATCAACATAAGCGGAATGGAAGTCAGTCTAAATTGAGCTTTTTTCGCCATAGAGAGTAAACTTTATGTTATTCTTGCATTTATTAAATTCTTGCAATTAAAATTAAATTATGGAGCCAAAGAACTACTGAAAAGCCTTTGGAAAATGCAAAGTTTAGCTTCATCTAGTGATAACCAGTCCATCTGTTGCTTAGTGAAAACGGTTCACTGTTTTGCAAAATGGGAAATACGACTGCAACATGCCGAGTATTTCAATAGTTTTCAATTTCCAACTTTATATGAACTTTATTACATTTGTAATAACTTATACTCAGGAAAATATATTAAACTCCTCTAAATTGTCGTCAAATAAAAATTGGTAGGAGGGCGAATGAAATCCCTTCCTTTACACCTGCTCAACATTTTCGCCCTTCCTGAACCATTCTCTCCTCTTTCTTTCCCCCACGGAGGGCTTCTTCCCTTCTTTCCCTGCTTCAGATAGTGATTTCAGGGGTTTCAACGTCCGTTACCCCTGCACAAGCATACGAAGCAAAACTCTCGCCTCTCCCCCCGTTTGACAGCCAGCCAAACAAACCCATTTTCAGGGGAAGATTTAAGAGGGGCCGCATTTATAGGCGGTCACTCCCGGCATCCGCTCTCGCCCTTCGCCCAGCGAGATCGTCCTTCGCGCTGCACTCTGGGACATTCCGAGCACGACCCACACCGTCGCATAAAAATCCCCCGCTTCAAGGATCTTTATGAAAAATCATTCCCATGGCCTTCAGATCAAAATGGCACTTGGCGAAATTATTATTTTTCTTGTTTTCACAATTGCTCCGCCCCCACCTCCCCCGATTTTATATCGGCATTCCGCCTGTTTAAAGCCTTGCTGTTAAGTTTGCCCAGTTTTTAGTTCAGTCTACTTTGTTTTTATGTCCTTTCGCACATATACTATGGATCAATGATAAAATAATTGACTCTCAACCCAGGGTGACCAATTCTTGTTACGTTATGGTAGATATGACATTAATCTTTTGTGCTCAAGTTTTATTGCAATGCGTTCTCTTGAATTACGAGGGTAGGCTGAAAACCAATGCACACATGCTTATAGGCCACAAACAAAATCATCTTCAGGAACCTTCCTGCTGGCATGTGGATGAAGCATTCCCCCTGAACACGCATGTGCAGGCTTGAGGTCATTCCATTCATCCAGTGTATTTTGAGAAGCGGAAGTATGGAGACGTGTTCTAGTGCTATGTCAACGTGAGTTAAACAGCGTGGCTGAAAAAGTGACTCCTACTGACATTCACCGTCGTTTAAAGGCTGTTTATGGTGACGATGCTGTTGATAGGTCTACTGTAAATCAATTGGTAGTAAAATTTCGTGGTTGCGAGCCTGGAAAAGCCATCATTGTTGATGAAGCACGCAGCGGTCGTCCGATCACTGTCAAAGGCGATAAACATGGCTAACTCGTCGAAGATTTGATTCAAAATGACCGGCGAATCTCTAAAAAGCATATCGCAAACCATGTTGGTGGAATTTGTCGCGTTAAATGCATTCTGGCGCCAATAATATTGCAACATGACAAAGCTCGTTCACACACCTCGCGCGCAACTGGAGAGGCTCTGCAAAGCCTGAAATTTGAACAGATTCCACGCCCTCCTTAATCCCCCGACCTTGCGTCTTGGGATTTTTATTTATTTCCTCAACTCATGAGACACCTCAAGGGTACACCTTGGACGATGAGGTGAAGGCAGCTGTCAAGTCCTTGATTGGAGAAAAGTCGGAAGAGTTTTTCAGTGATGGAATGAAAAGACTTGTTACATCTTGGGAGAAATGTGTTAGCCTTAACGGTGACTATCCATACTAAAAAGAAAGACTTGTACGCGTTGTACCATATAATACAAATCTGTGGAAAAGTACAAGTCTTTCTTTTTAGTATGGATATTAAATACTTTCACGAAGTGAAGCTTGAAACAATAGAATACTATATATTCTAACGGTGACTATGTGGATAAATAAATATCTGGTTTTGAAACTTAAGAATTGTACTTAAATGCACTTTTCGCCCGATTACTTAGCATGTTTACATTACTTTTCAGCCTACCCTTGTACTTGAAAAAGAGCTAGCTTGTGGAAAGTTGAAATTTAACTTTTGGGACTGAGAAAAATTGATAAATTACCGTACAGTACCAATATAAAAGTTTAAAAATATATTTTTTATTTTACTTAATATTTGTTCAAATATTTTACTGCGTACAATTTAAAACATTTATACTATTACAACTTGTTTGTGTGAGGTATGGACTAAATCTGCATATATTATAGAGAAAATCAGAAGTTTAATTGCCAAATACATTTTATAATTTAAACGATCAGTAAAAACGTCATTCAACAAAAGGTGTAAATGTGTCGAAGTTTCGCATTTATTGCAGAGGTTACCGAATTTAATCTCAAATATTTTCAGATTTTTACCACGTATTTTCATTTTTATCATGTTTTTAGAGGAATTTCATGATGGATTTAATGATTATATTCTATTTATTTGGCAATTATTTCATTCCTTTTCATTTGAGAATGATTTTTCAGATTTGAATAGTATGTTATGCCAGTCGTTTCACAAACTTTCATTGTTTTTTTAATGCTTTTTCTGTCCCTTTCCACTTGCGCTTTGAAGTCATTTGACCCGGGGCTATATCCCACAATGAGCATTCCCCCTTGGAACAGCCCTAGCATCTATTAAAAAAAATTGATGCCCTTTCTTTCCCCCTTGTTTTTCCGAGCCCCTTTCACTTTCCATCGAATTCTTTGCATATTTTCGTCCCACCGTCCCTCTTCCGGTCCTCGGAGATCGGGCCATCCTCCGAGATCGGGTTTTATGGTCCATATCCCCAAGTACACGAGCGTCAGGCGCCGCACGATCCGTCGCAAGGGGGGCGGGGCAGCATATCCGCAGCTTTCGGGCCTCGTAAACATTCAGCCCTTTGGCTCCGCGGACGCCCCGCAGGCGACGAGTGTAAAACCCAAAGCGCCGTCCACGACCGTTCCTCCGTCCTAACCACCTTCATTCCTTCGCTTTCTTACAGGGAAATGTTTCCGCACCGTGATGACATTCTTGTGAAAGAAAACAGCCCGGTCATGCCAAACATGCATGTAGAGTCAGTACGTATTACTATCGCGACATCTTTTGGGTAAATCAGACACGGGGGAATGGTTGTGGTTCATTTTCATTACCTCCTTCATAGTATAACAAATAACGACATCATCGGGTGAAATGAATGCTTATTTTTTGTTTATTTTCAAGTATTTCGCCAGCATATATTTAAATTTGCACGTATATTTTTGTTTTTATTTGTGAATTTAATTCCATTTTCTCTTCCTTTCCCTTATCCCTTACCCATACCGCCTGATGCTTGCACTCTCTGCCACACACCTTTTGGTGGATTGTGGTGTATTCATCTAGATGTGGTACGTGGACCACGGCTATGTTTTTTCTGATAGCTGCTGTGTCTTTGACATTATCACTCTCTCGATGATGAGAAATTCATTTTTTTCTTCGAAGAGTATAAGAATTATGAATTGGTTTGGATAGCTGCGAAATTGTCGTGTCCTAGCTTTCACAGAGGTTTCAACGCACGGGAATAAATCATAAAAAGAAAACCACACTAATCGACACGAAATTAGATTGAAAAAATGCAGGAAGAGCGTATCTAATGCATTATCAGGGTGAGCAAGAGGTCAGTTCCTTTCTCTTTTGCCGTCTACTGTTTTCCGAGAAAATTTGGTTCTCGGAAATTCGCGCAGCCCCAGTGAATCCGAGGACGGCCAGGTGTGTCAACCAGAAACTAAGCAGGGGTTAGTAGACCACCGCTCTTCTCACTGCGGTATCGCGACCCCGAAACAACATGAGAACACTCTATTTGCTCGGATACTCTGCTCCTCCAACCTCTCTCAATACTCTCACACTCATTCCTTTGCCTGTGGCTATAGTTATCTCTCCCCTGATTGATCCGCGGGTCCTACTTCAAGTATATGATAAACACAAGCCGCGTGTTTAATCATTAATTGAAATATCAGGAAAAATTTCTTGAAAGTGCATCTATAAGGTATACGAAGAATATATATGGTCCATTATTGAAGTAATACGCATGAGTTTATTTATTTCTCTATGAAAAATAGATATATTGATCGCACTTACACAAATGCTTTTAATTTTTCAAAACTCTCATTATACTCTTTCCCTGGATCAATGCACTTGCGGAGACGTGTCTGCCACGCCTGGAAGGCACCCTGAAACTCCTCGACCGTAAAGTCTCTCAGGAACGTCGTAACAATCTTTTAGATGTTTTCCACGATCAATGCTTTCAGTAGCGGAAACAAAAAGTCGCACGGAGCCAAGTCGGGATTGTAAGGAGGCTGGGGAACCACCTGGGGGCTGGTGCTGCGGGCCAGGAAGTTGGTAACGATGAAGACCGTCTGGCAACACTTTTGCCACAAGGCTCGCGCAGACCTTGTGTATTTTCGGATCCTCGGTCACTATCTCATGTACCGCGATTGCAGACTGGTATAGGATGTCAGCAATTTGCTGGATGCTCAATCGACGGTCGGAACGCAAAACTTGGCGCACAAGATTCACGTTTTCGTCGGTCCAGGTCGTAGGGTAGAGAGGGAGGGGAGAACAGGTGGTGGGGGAGGGGTGAAAGAAAGGGTTGTGGAAGGGGAAAGGAAAGCCAGAGGGGAGTGAAGATAGGGTAAGAGTGAGAGGGAGGACGTGGAAATAATTCACAAACGGACAAGAAAACAATACGTTTAACCACAGATACTACAATATCCATGACCCAGGTATACTGACTTGATCAAAAAGTTCCCGGAATTTATTCAGAAAATTAAAAATACAAGTTTATTCATCTAAATCTATATTGTCCCCTTCAAAGTAATCCCCATCGACTGCGACACACTTATGCCAGCGCTTAATCCAGTCCTCGAAACATTTTTTATATTCGGTTTTCGGTATGTCCATCAGTGCTTCCTGCGATTTTTCCATTACTTCCTCTCGGCTGCTAAAACGCGTTCCCCGTAATGGTTTTCTAGCTCGATTGAACAGAAATAAGTCACAGGGAGCCAAATCAGGTGAATTCGGTGGCTGTTGGATGGTATTTGTTGCATATTTCGTCAAAAAATTACGAATAATGATAGCACTGTGCGACGGTCTCGACGCACTGCGCGACGATTTCTGGTCTCTTTCGGTGAATTGCTTCACGCAAACGTCTCATAACGCCCAAATAATACTCTTTGTTTACTGTCTGGCCTTCTGGCAAAAATTCATGATGCACTACACCGTTGTAATCCATGAAAACCGTCAGCATTGCCTTCTTTTTTGACTGAAAACGACGTGGTTTTTTTGGTCTCGGCTCATTTGGTGAACGCCATTCACTTGCCTGATGTCTGGAATGCGTGTCGTACTCATAAACCCACGTCTCGTCTCCAGTAATGATCCTTTTGATGAATGTGGGATCGGATTCAGCCTCGCAAATCATGTCTTTTGCGACGTCAACACGGTCGCTTTTTTGCATGAAATTGAGGTCTTTTGGCACCAACTTTGCTGCTACACGACGGAAACCCAAATCATTAACCACAATGTCTTGGGCGGATCCATAGGCAATGTTCAAGTCCTCCGCTTTTTCTCTGATGGTTAATTTGCGGTTAATGACCAACATTTCTTTTACTTTATCAATTTTTTCACCGACTTTCGATGTCGATGGTCTGCCACTGCGTTCATCATCTTCGACTGACTCACGACCACTTCTGAACCGCTCGTGCCATTGGTAAACGACCGTTTTTTTTTAGAGAATCGTTGCCAAAACACTTTTCCAACATTTCCAACGTCCGTGCGCCACTAAATCCGTTTTTTACGCAAAATTTAATACAAGTTCGTTGTTGCAAATTTAAATCCATTTCTGCAATTGTAAAAAATCGCCAACACACACAGAGATAGATGTACTCTTGGCTACGTAACTTTTGCAAATGTCAAGTTATGACACTAATATTTAAAGGGAATATCAACAACAGATGTACGAATTTAACAAAAAAAACAGAACTCAAATCGGAACGATGGGAGCGCCACACGGTGGTTATTCCGGGAACTTTTTGTTCAAGGTAGTACTACTACTTCAACTCTCAACAAACCCCTCTCCTCCCCCACCATTTCTAGTACTTCCTCATTTGTTTTCCTTTCGGTCCATTTCACCCTCTCCATTCTTCTCCACACCCACATTTCAAAAGCCTCCAATCTACGTTTATCCTCCTGCTTCAGCGACCACGTTTCCGCGCCGTACATAGCTACGCTCCATATCAGAGTTTTTACGAGTCTTGTCTTAACATCCCTACTCAACGTCCCCGTCATCAACTCCCTCCTCCTTGAGAAAGCCTCCTTGCCTAGCGCAATTCTTCTCCTTATGTTCCTACCACTTTGACCGTATTGGTCCAAAACACTTCCGAGATATGTTAACTGTTCTACCTGCTCTATTTTTTCCCCGCCTATTTTAATATTTAGCTTAGCTTTTTTCTTTCTGGAAAATCGCATAACCTTTGTTTTATTAATATTTATTCTCATCCCATATTTATCGCACTGAACCTCCAATTCACTCAACAATGCTTGCAACCCCTTGGCTGACTGAGCAACTAATGCTTGGTCATCAGCAAACCTAACCGATTTTACGAATTCCCCTCCGACTTTCATTCCTACCTCCAGTTCTTCCCATGCCTCTTTAATCATTTCCTCTACATATATGTTGAACAGTACCGGTGACAATGGGCAACCCTGCCTTACACCTCTTCCTAACACTGCCCATTCGGACTCTCCGTTCCCAACTCGCACCTGAGCAGTCTGAGACATGTACAGGTTGCGGATCAGTCTCCTGTCCCTCCAATCCATTCCTATTTTCTGCAATACACGCATTCATTTTTCCCAATTCACTCTATCAAACGCTTTTTCGAAATCTACAAAACAGGCAAAAACGTCCTGATTGTATTCTATGTTCCTCTCGACTAGTGATCTCATTACTGCAATGGCATCACGCGTACCTCTTCCTTTCCTGAACCCAAACTGATCATCCCCTAAGTAATCATTTGCCTTACTCTCTATCCTTTTGTTGATGATCCTGAGAATAACTTTAGCTGCGTGGGATATCAAACTTATTGTTCTGTAATCCTCACATGATATAGACTTTGCCTTTTTTGGAATAGGAACTAACACCGATCTCACAAAATCTTCCGGCCAGATTCCTTCCTCATAGATACTACGAATCAGTCCATATATGGCCTTCTTCCCACCTTTCCCTAACCATTTCAACATTTCAACAGGAATATTGTCCACCCCCACATCCTTATTTGCTTTCATCTCCTTTAATGCCCTTTCTATTTCATCGTCGAGTATGCCTGGACCTAAGCTATCTTCTTCTACGTCATGTTCCTTTCCTATGTCTAACCTTGTCGGCCTAAGTTCTTTACCATACAGTGTTTCTATACATTCCTTCCATCTCTCTTGGATTTTTCCTGGTTCAACTATTATCTTACCCCATTTATCTTTAACTGTTAGCACAGATCTTGCCTTCTTACTTCCCGATAATAACTTAACCTTGCTGTATAGAGCACCAATTTCACCCTTCTTCTGTAAACTTTCCATATCCTCGCATTGCGTTTTCCACCATTCTTCTTTTGCTTTATATGTGGCCCTTCTTAATTTATTGTTTAACTCTTTGTACTTCATTTTGCCTATCTCTGTGTTTGCATTTTTCCATCTTCTTCTCTCATACATCTTTGCAATCATCTCATTCGTTACCGATGGTTTCCTTATCCTTTTCCCGTTAACTGTTCCTATAGTGTCTTTAGCGGCTTCCAATATCCCTTTCTTGATACATTCCCATTTTTCTTCGATAGTACTCAGTTCTTTACCGTTATCCATCATTTTCTCTACAGGCTGCTGATACCCCTTCCTCGTTAATTCATTTACTGCTTCTAAATTCCATTTTTTAACCCGCCGCCCTAGCCTTATCTTCTTGAACCGAACATTACATTTCATAACAACTAAATTGTGGTCAGAGTCCGCATCTGCTCCTGGAAAACTGTGCGAATTTATCACACTGTTACTAAACCTGTGCCTAACCATAATGTAATCTAACTGATACCTTTCTGAGTCACCTGACATTTTCCATGTATACCTACGCCTTTTGTGGTGTCTAAACCATGTGTTTGTGATGACTAACCCCTGTCTCCTGCAGAATTCAATTGCTTTCTCCCCGCGTTCATTCCTCGTGCCTAACCCATAGTCCCCCACCTCACCACCATCTCTTCCTTCGCCTACCGTCGCATTCCAATCCCCCATCACTATCAAATGTTTCCCTGCAGGAACACTCGCGACTATATCCTCTAACTCATCATACATCCTATCGACTTCTTCCTCCTATGGTTATATATATATATATTTATTTATATATATAGTATAATATATACATATATATAATTCTTTATATATATATATATATATATATATATATATATATATATATTTATATATATATATATAATATAGACATATATATAATTCTTTATATATATATACTCGGATAACAGAAATTCTACACACAGAAACATAAATGAAGGATACTTACAGTAGATACTGATGTTTCGACGGCACCGCCGTCGTCATCAGAATGCCGTTGTCGGGAAGAGCGGAGAGGTCATGTGCAGGAGAAGGCTGAGGGGAGGGGAGGTAAGGGACCAATAGGAAGGGAACAAGGTGAGGGAGGGGATATGTAGGTAGCATTGGATGAAATCCGTGGGCTTGGTTCATCCCTGGGGGTTTACAAGACTGGAACACCCAGATATGTGCCATCTCGCGGGTTCTCACCTCTGTGCTACTAGTTTCTGTGTGTGGAATATTTGTTATCCGAGTGTTTTTGTGTTTGTGCGTCGCCGGAGTCGTTAATTTCATGGATTTATATATGAATATATATATATATATATATGTATATTTATTTATTTATTTATTTATTTATTTATATAATATAAAAATATATGTTTTTGAGATTTAGTGGCACATGCACCGTTTTATGTGTGAACTTTGTTTTTTTGGCACTGGGAGCCGTTAGTTACACATCGCAAGCCCCAAGGGGGTTCCAACAAAGAAAGTTAGTTACACATCGCAAGCCCCAAGGGGGCTTGCGATGTGTAACTAACTTTCTTTGTTGGAACTTATTCAATGTTAATTGGGTTTCCAAATGGTCATTAAAACGTCCTACTAATGATTAGGTTTTAATATTTTGTCTAATTTAACATTGCAATATGTTAAAGGAATTTAATATAATGTGAGGCTTCTCATTTCGGTGGTTTTAGGAACACCTTATTTAAAAGCCTACTTAGTTCTTTGGGTTTATGGTGGGTACATTATTGATTCATGATTTTGAATTTCAATTAAAATGCAATAAATCGCTTGAAAATATATTTTGTGAGATCATTAACAAGCTGAGATATCTTTATTAAGCTTGGCGTCAACCAAAGCTTATGGACACCTATTATTTACGCTCAAATTCACCAGCAGTATCGCGAAATGTACGTGCATTGCAATTACAATTTGGAAACGTTATCAAATCAAATATGGCGGAACCCAATTGCATTGAAATATTTCTGCTTTGTTGGTCTTTCATTTACAATGTCGCTGTGTGACATTGGAGACGCGAATGAGCTATCAGATAGATATTGGCATTTAAATTAAGGGTTGTCAGGGTGGATATTGATCGCAAAGGGAATGTCCCGATATTCAGATTATCACCCAATACTGTTTCATGACTTTACCGGCGAATACTTTTGTGAGAAAATAACCTCTTTCTCTCTCTCTCTGACGTCCGTTTATATAGTGCCTTTTAAAAATAGCTCTGATATTTTTATAGTCGATTGATGACTATGGCGTTCCGTAAAGCACGCTGAATTTTGAAATAGTGAAAAAATATATATTGAGCTCAGCGTTAGAATGCATACGTTAAAATAACCTTGGAATTGAATGAAGACCCTGCACTAAAACGCCATTATCCATTCTAATTTTTTGTGCCAAGTTGTATAAAAATATAGGTGATGAAATTGACTATATACATATATATATATATATATATTTATGTATAGAAAAAAAACCCCACTCCTTTTTTCAAAACAGTCGCCCTTTTTTAATAAATTTACTTTGGAGAACCTAATTACATAAATTAAAAACATAGTTAAGAAAATATTTTATTGAACGAAAAGAAAATGCTTTCTCAGCTGCCAGGAATCTTTTCGGAATTTTATCCATCACAGAGTCGCCATTTTAAAATTATATTCTTCCAATATTTTCCAAATTTTCATAGGATGAGTAATATTCGCTGAAGTGCCAAATGCTTCACTTTCATCTTGTGGAAATGTTTGTTCTGCAGTTGTCTAATTCAGTGTTGTGTTGTAAGGCTGAAAACCGGCCCAAAGTTCAGCTTTTGATGGACTTGTATATTTATTAAAACTTTCAGTGTTTTCATCGCACAGCTGAACATATTCCCTCCCTCTTCAGTCTGCATTTTTCAAAGCAGCGGCACTCGGCAAACATTGAGATCATCACCGGAAAAGTTCCGAAGACGTAGCTTTGGATGACAAATTTATTTATTTTTTCTTTTTTAAAACTTCGAATGTTTCGAACGACACCTTTACACTACTTTGGTTTCCCGGGGAAAGTGTTGCGATCATGTCTCAATTATTGTGAAGGTTTTAGGCTCAAATTAAACTTATTTCTCCCTTTCATGCCGCAATACGAGCGGAAGGAAAATGCCCGCGATTCTTTTGTTGGTGGGCTATATATTTTTTCAACTCAATCGAGACGAAGCTGCTCTTGAATAATCCAATAGAAAAAAAATCCAATTCTATTGAACATTTTCACTCGGCAATTCATCTTTGTCGTCATTGAGGACTCTTAGTATTGTAGTTGCATGTTTAAGAGTTAAATTGGAATAATTTATTTCATATCTTCTCTAATCGGTACTATATTAATTTAAGAAGTGTTCTTCTGTTATTAATTAATGTATTGAGGTTAATGTTACGAAAAAAAAAATAACAATAAATTTTTGTTGAAATTTGATATTTTACTTCTCGTGTACCATTCTCTTAACGAATCATACATTCTGAAGTTAAAATGATTTCATGTAGAGTGAGAATGATGATGTTTCCAAGTGAGGGCTCTTTAAACTTTCCCATGTAGGCTTGAAAATGTAGAGTGAGGCCGAGGGCGAGGGAGAAAGGAGCGGGAGGGTGTGGGTGTGGATCGGTTTGTAAGGCGGGGACCTGAACGGCAGGAAGGACGCCGGAAGACGGATGGGAAGGACATTTATGATGCAGCGATTGGTGGAGTGAAGGAGTCCAGTTTAAGCGGGCACGTGTTCGCGTGAAGTGATGCGCAGCCCAAGTGTGTCAGGGGGATGGATGAGACGGCCGGAGATAAAAGCGGGCGGCCGAAGCGAGGCGATTCCCGGGGAAGGAGCGAGGGAGTCGGGGGTAGGGGGCGTAACGCGTGCGGAGGGTGGTAGAGGGAGTAGGGGATGAATGAGGAGGGCAGTAGGACAAAATGGGCGAGGGATATGGGGTGGAGGAAATATGATAGGGTGAGACAGAAGGAGAGAGTGTAGTGGGGTGCATGGCATGCCCGCAGTCGGGAATCCTGCCTCTGGCTCCCTCGCCCCCTCAAGGCCTTCCCTCCATCGGTGGGGGGCGGTGGCCTCTTAATCCGAGTCCCCTCCATCCCTCACCCGGTTCGTCGCGGCTCTCGGTGGTCCCACTCTTGCCGCCTCTTCCTTCTCCTTCGAATCTTCCTTCCTTTCTCCTCAAAATTATGGCCCCTGGCTTCGCACGCGGAGGTTTGTTAGGCCGGTACCATGTGCGGCGTAGAGATTTTTACGCCGGCGACATATCCTGGTGAGTCGCCACCCCGAAGGCGTGGACGGGGGCGTATTAGCACAATAGCCTTTGTTCACTTATGGAAAATTTTTAAAATACCCGTCAAATTACAATGTCGGAGTGCGGGAGATGAAATTTTCTTTGCATAATAATTGATGGAGAGTCATCATTTTTACTCCGAGTTCAACTGGAAAAGAATGAATGTTCAGATTACTTTTTTATCATGATAGCGTGATCGTTCGACGCCCCTTAGGGTATTAATTATCTCCGTGAATTATTTAGATGTCGTGAAAATGTAAAGGTTCCGAATCTTACTGTTGGACTCATATCGACTTTCTAACATCATCCTCACCCGTAACTCTTTTTCTTTTAATGACAATTTTTACCTCCAAATCAAGGGCTGTGCCATGGGAAGTAGATTCAGCCCGTCATACGCTAACCTCCACCTCGGTGTCCTGGAAGAGAAGTTCCTTTCCAGTTACCCTCTTAAACCCCTTCTGTGGCTCCGGTACATTGATGACATTTTTCTACTCTGGCCACATAACATAGACTCCCTCAATTCCTTCATCTCCCAACTTAATGATTCCTCATCTTTTTCTTTGACCTCCTCCATCTCATCATCGCGGATCACCTTCCTCGACATCAATATTTCCCTAATCAATAACAAATTTCTTACATCGGTTCACATTAAACCAACTAATAAGCAACAGTTCCTTCATTTTAACAGTTTCCACCCCTACCATACAAAACGCTCCCTCCCTGACTCCCTCTCTTTCCGCGGGCACTGTATTTGCAACCATCCCGAATCCCTCAACAAATACCTCAACACCTTCACCAATTCCTCCTCCAACGAGGATACCCAAAGTCTCTACTCAATTTAAAAACCCTCAAACATTCCTACACCCCCAAGCCTCCTTCAACTACAGAATCCCACCCTCTCTCAATATGTACTACCTACTTCCCTGGTATTCAGTCCCTTAAATTCATCCTCAAAGACCTGTACCCCATCCTCAAAAATCACAACGTATCGTCCAACCTTCTTCCTAAATGCCCTTCTGTTACCTTCAAACGGCCCGCCAACCTATCAGATCTCCTCAAATCCACCAAGCCTCTTTCCAAATCTCCTCCCACCCCCGGAATCACACCCACTCCGTGCTTGCGAGCTAGATGCAAAACTTGTCCTATTTTCACCACTCCACCCCTCTCCATCCCACCTTTTAACTCTCTCCCGCCCTTCCCCCACTCCTCATGCATATCTCAGAATGTAATCTATCTTCTGACTTGCAAACTCTGCCCGGCATTTTATATAGGCCAGTGCTCTACACCCCTGAACCTCAGGGTGAACAATCATCGCGCCTCATGTAATCCCTCCTCCCCGTCCGCGGGTCTTCCCATCCCAAAACATGCCTCCCACCACAACACCCCCTTCAACCACTGTTACAATGTTTCCGTGCTAGCATCCCTTCCCCAATCCGATAACCCTATAAAACTAAAAACAATGGAATTGGCATTTATAAATGTAATGGCTGTGTAAAGCCTATCAACATCCGGGTCTCAATGTCGTTCACTAAATGGGGGGATGGGGCTGAGATGGATGGAGGTGGATTTGTTTCTTGCGGGGTGGTGGGACAATTTATTCATCCGCATACATTTTGTCATCCTTGTCCTGTGTTTTGACTTGTCAAGCCCTTATGATGACTTGGTGAGTTGATGCCTTGGTCATGATTGTTGTGGTATCTGTGGATGAATTCTTAGTTTTATGTGTCGCTTGTTACTATTTCCGCATCCTCCTTATTTCATCTCCGCTCCCCTCTGGCCTCCCTTTCCCCCTCCATAACCTCCTCCTTCACCCCTCTCCCACCACCTGTTCCCCGCTCCGCTTTCTCCCCCTCCATATACCCCTCCTTCACCCCTCCCCCACTGCCTGTTTTTTCCCCTCTCCCTCGTCCCATACTCTCTCTGCACCGCGTACCCTTTTCCTTAGTCATATCTTATCTTCCGAAGAAGACGGAGCTCGAGTCCGTCAAAATTATCAAGATATTATTGTGAGTGTTCTTTTTATGTGTTCTCGTGCTGTGTGTTACTGTCTAAGTTTTTATTCAACACTTCCGTGTTACTTCGAAGAAATCATATATATATATATATATATATATATATATATATATATATATATATATATATATATATATATATATATATATATATATAAAACTTAGACAGCAACACACAGCACGAGAACACATAAAACGAACACTCACAATAATATCTCGATAATTTCGACGGACTCGAACCCCGTCTTCTTCGGAAGATAAGATAAGACTCCTGATGAGTCCTATCTTATCTTCCGAAGAAGATGGAGCTCAAGTCCGTCGAAATTATCAAGATATTATTGTGAGTGTTCGTTTTATGTGTTCTCGTGCTGTGTGTTGCTGTTTATGTTTTTTATTCAACACCCCCGTGTTACTTCGAAGAAATCATTAATTTTTATAAATATATATGCATATATATAAAAATATATTATATATATGGGTCGCGGTGGTCTAGTGGGTAGAGCGTTGGACTACTGACCGGAGGGTCCTGGGTTCGATTCCCGGGCAAGGCACTCTGGGCACCTGCAGCTCCACCCAAGCTAGTTATTTTTTGGGTACCAGATCTTCCTGGGAAACCATAACCGGCACAGGGAAAGGAACTGGCCCCCCTACCCTGATGTGTGAATATTCACACGCCGTCGGGCTTGGTACATGGGTGAGCTCTACCATCACCTACTAAACCGACCTTCGGGTTGATTACTGTGTTTATGTTTTTTATATATAGTACTTATTGTTAAAAGTGGAGTATATATAGGGTTGAAATCAGACATAATAGTATTGTTTTGATAAATTTGATCGAATTATTTAAAGTATAATGCGAAATATCACAAACAATTACCTCACAATTAATTTTAATGTGTTCTTTGGCTCTAATTCATCATGGACCAGACCACGTTAATATTAATGTGAATTAGCGCTAAGCAAATTTCAGCCTACTTTTGTTGGAGATTTCTCGTTAACTCCGCGGGACGAACTAACGACGTTTGCTCACTTTATTTCGGACGGAAAGATGCCTCTGAAATCCGAAGAGCCACACCCTCTCTTGTGTCACGTAAACTTCAGTTTATCCCCGACCTGACGCCAACCTTCGACCTTCGGCTTTATCCACCACCAGGTTCTCTTTTGAGTCTTAACATCACAAAGGGCAGCTTCAATTCCGCAAATAGCGGCGCACCACATTTCCCTCCTTTGTCCATCTGGCGGCAGAACGATGCGTGCGCTTCCTCAGCCCGCTCTCACTTTTCCGCTAAATCCAACGCCGCCTCGCCAAATCCCTCCTCCCCACCCTCCTCTCCTTCGCCAAATCTCTCCTCCCCACCCTCCTCTCCTTCGCCAAAGCATTGCGGGGCTTTCGGATTCTGTTTCGACTCTGCCTTTCATGACTGCCCTCCCTCTCTCCCAAAGCAGCCCCTCCCTCCCCCGCAATAACTTCGAATTCTCACACCCGAGACAACACACACCTTATCGCGGTCCTTTCCCTTTTTTCGCTCCCTCTCCCGACCCTTTTTGCCTCACCCCTTTAATTGGAGTTCCTGTTTCCGGGATTTTCGACCTCTCCTCGTGGAGAGGCTGTGAGATGAGTTATGCGAGTGTATCGTTTTCGGTAAAGGCTGCGCTGGGATTTTTCCGAGCCTTTCGGAGGCGTAATTCATCCCTATAATACGACTCTGGACTTATTGGATTACGCATGACTCTTGGTCAAAATTTATTTTTATAAAGTAACTATTTTCGGCGTCGTATAACCCGACGTGTTTTTCCAATAAAGAAGGAAGCTGGTCTCGTTTTCTTTGAGAACGACGTCGGGGAAAAATATTTTTGTTGCAGGCTTCGATTATACGACGGTGTGTCTGTGTATTATATAATTTATTTCGTGTCCAAACCTAATTTTTGCTTGCGCGTATTTTAATCTTTGTATGCACTTTCTGGTTTGCCCTGCAAGTTTGTTTCAACACCGTCTACGTATCTTCTTCCAGGAAAATATTGTTCTCAGAACTCAAGAAAAATATGCCTGGCGAGTAATATATTTAGCCATCATATTGCAGACGGATGGAGTATATTTCAATGCACTTTGTTTTTTTAAATGTTTTATTTATTGTTTTTATTGCAAGTTGGAGAGACCTGTTTAATATCAGCGAAAATTATGAGTCATGAATCCATGCGAACGCTTCACGTCTTCCCATTTTAGTGAAGGCAAAGTCCAGTGAAAATCTAACGATGGATTACGACTGTAAACCAAAAATCTCATTTCAACTAATTTCTCAGCCACTCCTATATTCTTTAATGCTTTATTCACATCTATCACACTTAACGCTTCATTAACATCTATCACACTAATAAGTTTCTTCTATCCCAGACATTTATTATTCTTAGGTTTGACAGTTCCTTCAACCTTGTTACCCATGACTTATGTTAGTCGGCCTATTGTTTTTCTATAACCAGTGCCATTTTCAAAATAATCTCTTTGTTCATATAGATTACATTCATTCTCTTGACTTGATCAATCCCTCCTTGCTGCAATTGCTCCTTGCACTCGTCCTTAACTAGAGAATACAAGGCACAATCTTTAAATGGGCATTCATTCTTCTGTTTATCTTCTTTTACAAACACTCATATTGTTTTTTTCCTTATAAGTGTCCTTAACGAATATTATGTTTTGATTGTCGAATGAGTTGAAACGTAAATTTAAAATTAATGTGTCTGTGGTCGTGAAGCAATGGAAAACAAAATAGCCGAGACCTTAAACTTGATTGGCCCTAGGTGTGCTTAAAGGGGGAGGGGGAGGTAAAAACAAAGTTACAAGTAAGGGAAAAGTTAGGAAACACACACTAGGTCACTTGAGTGTGCTTGGGAAACAGTGACCCATGTATACCTCAATCACAAGAAATCAAAATTAATAAATAATAAAACGAACTAACAACGACTCGATCACTAGGCTGTGTTAAGGAATAACAGTCACTCTCGTTAATCGAATTCACACACACACAGGGTTCGCAAGGAAATCTCCCATGCCAGGGACCCGTTGCACTTCCACAGGAATGACAAACAAATTGAAATAAAATAAAAAAAGGTCCACGTTCACGTTCGCAATCACTCAATCACTTGGGTACGTTAGGCCTTTTGTGAATCGCATCACTCGTTAAGGGTTTACAAGGATTACTTCTATGCCAGGGACCCATCCATCACACAAATACAAACAAAAAAAAGAAATAAGTATTAAGGGTAGTTAAGTTCGTAGGGAAAACCTTTAACTAACTTAAACAAACCTAGTGCCAATCAAGTTTCCGGTCTCGGGTAGTTCGTTTTTTTGAGTTGAAATAATAAAAGTTTTGGAAAGACAATGCATTAATGCAAATAAATGTGTACCACCAATAAGGAACGAAAATTCATATCATATTGAGAGACACATAGAAAAATTGAAACTAATAGAATCTTAACAGTTTTTGTTATATGATAAAATTACTTTTTTTGCTCCAGTAAAAATATTTACTTGTATTTTGTTCTAGTCGGAATGATTTATCATTACCTTTTTAAGCACTTTATCTTATAAATCTTATTTATAAATAATTTGGGAGTTACTTTCCATCAATTGCCATCTGTAGGGGGACGAGTGTTGCGAATTTTGGATTTCTTCATGGTATCTTAACTTTCCCGAATGTCACATTAATTTCAACGGAGGCGGTAATCGTAATAACTTATTTCACTAACACATAAGCTGTTAATGTCTTCTCGAGACGTCTAGTGCTCTTCTAGACGAGAGTGAATTGGCGAAATATCAAAAGAGTGATTGGATAGGCAAGGGAAACCTCCTCGGGCGAAAGGGTGTGTAAGCGTTCGACCGTAATATTGATGAAATGAAAACACCTCTTAGCCATCTCGCTAAATTGCAATGCAAATCGACAATGGTTGCTACACTAACTGCCTTGGAAATCGAAACATGAGATGTATCCTTCACCTTGAAGTGACAACTTAAAAGCTATGGATTTGCCATTTTGTTGTAACCGTTATTGTGAAAGATGACGAGGTTTTTGAATTCAGAAATGGATTGTCGGAGTTGAATTGTGCCTTCAAATTCGTGAATAATTAAGACAGAGTTACAAGCTAATTAGGTTGTGTGATCCTCATACGTACAAACTTGGTACGGATTTGGAAATTGAATACTATGGTATATTTAATTAGAATGGTCAATAATCATTTAAAAATAATTTATAAATTACCATTTTACGCTTCCAAAAGTAGCGTGACGGACGAATCTGCCTTTGCATATCTGGTAAAGCCAAACAAGCCACAGTGAAGCCACCTTCAATGGTTGGCATGTTGTATAAGGGCCGAGGGCACAACTACCATAAGCCGAATAAAACTCCCCCAACGTGACTCAAATTATAAGTGGAGGACCAGCATATTGTATATGTATTGGTCCATTAAAGGAAAAAAAGCAGGGAAAAGGCAGGGAAATGTAATAAGCCCGCTGTGATTACCCCAGAAATATGGTACCTTAGCCCTCGACTTGCGAATAGATGTTTGTTTGCGTGGGGAGCTGGCCTCCACCAACTAACTCTCTCTCTCTCTCTCTCTCTCCCGTGCTGCCCATATGTATTAGGCCTGCTGCCGCTTATTGTTTGATTAGTTAATGCGGCTGCCATTGAGCGCTACTTGTACTTCCGGTGCCGACCCGCGAGTGGCATTCATTCGTTTATTAATTGAGGAACACCAATGTTTTGCCAAAACTTTGAAGTTGAGGGAAATTGTTTTGTTTTCCCTAAAATGGCCAAAATATGTACTTGCTAAAAATAGTTGGTGTGACTATTGGGATGAGGTTCATTGCACCTGATTGTGCCTCGGTATATGGCTCCAACATATTAATGGTGCGTTATTTTGTGGTGTCAAGTAGGGAAATCCTAGTTATGAATGTTAATGGTGTGTCCCTCGAGATAATTGCCTAGAAAGGACAGCAATGAAAAGAGGATGCAATGAATCTGTAAAAGCAGTGAAGCCAAGTAATAGGAAAGCTCGTAGATAGTTTTGTAGCCTCTTGTGTATCTATGTGTGCGTGTAACCAAACTTAAAATGATGCTATTGGATCACTTAAGCATTCATTTTCCAACCATGGAAATCTTTTTCAAGCGTTTGAATTAATGTGAGGGTAATTTTATCTATTGACATGTGAATGAGTATATAGATATTCAAACACGAAATCCCGCCATCCGGCGAACAAATATTCATTCACTTGGAAAAAAAGGATAGGAACACACATAATGGACGAACACAGAAGAGGTGGAGAAGGAGGAATCAGGAAAATCACGAGCGCAAAAACGTTTCCTTGACTTGAACACCAGATCTTTCCACTTGCCGGGTCGATGCTCCAACCACTTGAGCTATCGAGGAAACGTAATGTACGCTGATATCTGCGGGTCTTTATGCAACCAAGTGCCCTGATTCTGTGGCCAAGAGATGGCGTTAGGGAGCTGTTTCACTCACCAAAGGAGAAATAGACGACACACAAGAGGAAAGGACAGCAGGAAAGCAATCATACAACATCATAAAGGATGTTGTATGATTGCTTGTCATATGTTTCGTGGCACGCGTAGCCAGAAGAAAGAGACTAGCCACATTGTCCAAATGCACATTCAGACACGAAATTCCGCCAGACGGCGAACAAAATATGTTCCTATCCCTTCATTTGCATTTAAGAAAGTTTGAAATTTCGACTTTCTCTGAGGTCTTATTAAGATCGGACTGTAAGAAGGCCGAAAGCAAAATTTTCTTAAATATAAATGTCCTTTTACGTGTTTTCTATATTTTTGTGTTCCATTGTGCCGTCCAAGTGTTATGGCGTTTCCGCGAGTACTTCTACATATCGATAAAGTTGTTAAGATGTTTTCAAATTAAATCGAGTGATTGGCAGAACCATGGAATGTAATGGTTTCTGAAGCAGGGTGAAATGATTCTAGTGCTGGTCAGCTAATAGGTGAACTAATCGAACCGTATGTATCCACAGTTGGAGTGGTAGTTGCCAGTTATTATGTTAACCTCTTGACCCAGAGTCATCAGAATCACGCTTTATAATGGGAGCACTTAGGTAAATCGACGTGTCTACTTACGCCCTAGGTTGTCAGACATGTCTATAAGAAAAAGATTAAACTTTAATCTAATCATTGATTGATTGTCTGATCAATATTCAAACATGAGAACGTGCAATTAATCCGTGTTGTGTGAATAAAGTGATCGGTTGTAAAAGGTATAAATCAGTCATTACCTAATAGACATTGCCAGAGTAGATAGAGAAATTTAATTTCCTATTCCTGGTCTTGCATAGGGTCATAGTGCAATGCTACTATTTGTTGAATTATTAATCGCCTCGTTGAAATTTACAAACAGAAATTTTGAGTGTGAAAATTTAAACTTCAATGGACATTCAGTGCTGCTCAGCGAACTTATCGAGTCATTCCACAGTTCATTTATTATAACGTCAATGGAATTTTGATGATGTGAATTTCATGTTCATTCATTAGCAATAGGTGTTTAATAATAACATCAGGGTTTACATTAAATTCCCTGTCATTTGAATTTTTAAAATTTCGATAATTGAAATCAAAATCAGAGCGCACTCACATAATTACCATTATGAATTCCACTTCTTTAAAAAGAAAGAATAATACAAGTTGATTTTGTTTAAAATGGCATCAGATTTGTTTACCTTTTCGGACTTTATTTTATGGGAACTTTTTCTGAATATTAGATTTTCGTTCGTTTGGTTCATGAAATAATGCGACTCATTTCCCGAACTGCTTCTGTAATTAACAATTAATAGCGAGTAACAGTAGCTATCGTTTAATTAACCTTATTTTCAGATCACACTTTTTGATGCTGCTGTCAATTAAGAATTACTGTTTAAGTTTATTTGATTTCAGAAAATAGTTACTCAAATATTGAAGACATAATTGGTGACGGATACTTAAAATGTTTTAAAATAAAGAAATTCACTACGATCAGGTCTGTGGAGATAGTTTGAGATAATTAGATATTTTCTCTCTACGCTATTATTTCCATAATTTTAATTATTTATTTCCCCGTGCAACTCTTAAATCCGATTCATGAAACTACTTGTGCCATCATTTCACGCGTTTGGTCTTGCTACACAACTTTGTTGCTACAAAACTTGGTACACTTCCACTTCCGTAGCTATTACACGGAAATCAATTTTCCAATATGTTTACACTATGTTGTAGTTGTTTTATTCAATGTATGAAATAAATTATGAAACAATTTTTATTTCAAAGAAATCTCTTTAAGTTTTCAAATCGACGGTTGGTGGGGTTCTTCAGCTGGCAATACGAGTTTATGGAATGTGAGTGAAATGCAAAATTAGATTTAGGCTATAGGAAAAAAATGCAGAAAAATGAAAATAAAGTAATTTATTTTCCTTTGCCAAATCCAGTTACTGCGAAATATACGCGAGTAGCCGCTGGACGAGGTCAGATAGCTTCAGTGGCTTGTCTGCCTTCTCTGAGCCAAGTTGCGTGACGCTAGCATTGCCTGTGTTGTTTCTGTGATTGTTTACAATGTTTAAAAAAATTGAGAACGCCGCCAGTTGTGAAGTGAGGGCAGTGATTAAATTCCTCAATGCAAGAAACGTTCGCCCATGTGATATTCATCGCCAATTAAAGGAGGTGTATGGAGACAATGTAATGGACGAGTCGTCTGTTCGGCGGTGGTGTCGCAACTTCAACATGGGGAGGGGGAACACACACGACGATGAGCGTTCGGGGAGACCGTCTGTCATTACAGACCAACTGGTGAGCTCAGTTGACGAATTCGTGAGGAACGATCGGCGCGTCACAATTGATGACATCTGTGAGCATTTTCCCAATGTTTCTCGAACAATTGTTCATGAAATTGTTAAACACAATCTGCATTATGCAAAAATTTGTGCAAGATGGGTCCCTCGCATGCTTACAGATGAGCACAAAACCAAGCGTATGGCTGCAGCACTGACGTTTTTGGGACGTTATTCTGATGAAGGAGACTCTTTCTTGACTCGCATAATTACTGGTGACGAAATATGGGTTTGTTATGCATCACCTGAGAGTAAACGACAGTCAATGGAGTGGCATCATGCTCATTCACCAAACAAACCAAAAAAATTCAAGACAGTTCTGTCCACCAGGAAACTCATGGCAACCATTTTCTGGGATCGACGAGGTGTATTGCTTATTGATTTTATGACCCGTGGAGACACTATTAATGCCAATGCGTATTGTGAAACATTAAAGAAATTACGGCGGGCAATACAAAATCGGCGGCGAGGTCTATTGTCTACTGGTGTCATTCTCGTTCATGACAATGCCAGGCCTCATGCAGCTGGGATAACACAAAAACTTTTGCAGCAATTCAAATGGGAAACTTTCGACCATCCACCGTATAGCCCTGACTTGGCCCCTTCAGATTTTCATCTCTTTACAAAGCTTAAAGACTTATTGGCAGGAAAAAGATTTGACAGCGATGAAGAACTTAAAGAAGGAGTGACCCTGTATCTCAATGAGCTGGCGGCGAAGGACTATGCAGCAGGAATACAGAAACTTGTCACACGTTATGACAAATGCCTTAATTTGCTTGGAGATTATGTTGAGAAGTAGTTTAAAGTATCCTCTTTCAAATAAAATTTTTTATGTTTGTTAATATTTACTTTTGTGTCTTTATTTCACGAACGGGTACTACTTTCCGGATGACCCTCGTATAATGTTCTGAAGTTTGTGCAGCATTAATGTCAAACGCCCATCTCTTGGTTAATTCACGGTTTTTTACCGAAACGGCCGAAAGTTTTAGCCAAGCGGCTACGACGCTTGGCTAAAACTTTACTATTGAACCAAACAATTACTATGCATACCAAAATTAAAGGTTATCTATTTTTTCAGGGGTTATTAAGGAATAACTACAAATGAAGTTAAAGTTGATTATAATGTACTTATTCATTTAAAAGTCAAGGATTAAGATTAAAAAACGGAAATTAACTGAACGCTGCATCTTACCGGCAAAGCAATTTTGACATATTACACATCACAAAATGTGAGGTGATTATATTCCACCGCATTTTTTTATATAATTCCATCACTTGGCTGTAAAGAGGTCAAAGGTTGCTGGTGCACAATAGCGCGACGGCATGGCCGAGGAAGGATTACCCCGCGGTCCTCAGGGGGTATGTATCCCGGACGGCTAGGGAAGAAGCGGACGGGCGGTAGGCCCTCGCCGCGAAGGACCTCTTCATCCAAATTCCGCTGTAATACGTTGCAACTCCGCTCGATTTCACAGACCTCGGTAACCGCCGCCCTCCCGCCACACACCCCTCTCCCCGCCCATCGGGGCCTTGGGAGCTCCCCTTGGAACAGGGGCGCACACCTATCCACCTGCACTCAACTCCACCAAACGAGCCAGGGGCAAGCCAGGTACCCGTGTCCGTAGCCGCCATCCTCTCGCCCGCCGCAACCCCGCCATGCGTTCCCGACGACCTCCGTCCTTCTCCACCGGCCCTTCCTTCCTTCCTTCTCATAAGGCACCTTTCTCTAACCCATTCCCCATCCAATGCCTCCCACAACCGCCGAAAACGCCGCCACCCCTACACGAAGCCCTTCCGTCTTAACCCTCCCCCGCACCGCAGGCCTTTCCACCGAGGCACACGTTCCGCATGCTCGCCCCGATGGTGGCGCTCCTCCTTCTGTTTCAATTCACCCCCACCGCCTCCCCATCCCCGGGACCTCTCGACCTAACCCTTTGTTGCTGCACACCATTCTCAAACCATAAGAGGCCGTGACCTCAGCCACAAACTCTCCTTATCCCCGGCTCTGCCCAATTTCTCTCTCCCTCTCTCTCCCGCCCCCCCTCTGCAGCACTCGTGGCATCCACTCCATTGCTCCCTCGTCTGTCTTCCTCGGCCCCATGCTCCTTTTATCGGTTCTGTCCTCCTTCATTAAAGAAAGGAATGGGAAACAGTGAAATATCGCGGCGCGCACTTCTAGCGGAAGCGAGGGCGTAGCGTTTATTGGGTCGGCAGGGAAGGCGTCTCCAATGTCATTTGTGCCCGGTTCGATTACCGCTAATGTACGACTCCCTCCCGAAGCACTGTTTATGGAGACCCACGAAGGTCGCTGACCACCACGTGAATACAAAATTATGTAATCAAATAAATAAATGCTGCCAATGATCAATTGGTGGAATCACCGATAGGCTAAAGGCTGAATTTAAACATTGTAAATTTCCACAATATTTCATTTCTTTGCATGCCATGCATTTAAAATTCACAGCTTTGCAAATCAACCTGATTTTTCCGCCAAACGGCAAACCAGAGGTGAGACATTACTCTAAATTTTTAGAATATAAATTAATCGTTATTTCATCGAACTATCGGAAACAACATTGAGGTTTACCAAGAGGTGATATGGTGAAGTATGGGGAGTAACTAGCGACTCAATTACTCTTGCGCGATGCATTTTTTACACCCTGGCCATTTATCTGAGCCATGAGGCCTCCGTATATCCAGAGACCAACGTTAACGGGCTGCTCTTTCCACTTAAAGTACCGGTAAGCACTCATATGGGCACACTTGTGTCGGTGTATTTAGCCACCAATCAATCCAATCAATCTCATTTCTCCTAACTTTCTTTCACTTAATCCTGGATGACGACTCCATCGTGAAAGCAGTGTTTAATCATTGTTAAATAGTCGCATAATTTGAAGAGTTCAAAAGTATCTCGAGTGACAATTATTGAATTGTTCAATGGGTACTGTGAAAATCATAATCAGTCATTGTTTTTAACTATTATACTGGCGGACTTTTAATAATATGCACTTGCACGCATGCCTCTTTGTGTGAGTTAATTTTTCTTTCTTTGGAGGGAACAAGAAATGAGGTTTCCTTCTTTCAGGTTGTATCCCTCCGTGAAAGCAGGCCGAGGTGCACTGATGAAGTGACAGGTGAACGGAGAGGGGTGGTGGAGGCAAAGGGCAAAGGAGAGAGGGAGAGGGGTGGGTGGGTCGTATCGAGCGGCATCCGTGTTCCCTTGACCCAGGTTGAAATTCACGGTTCCACTCACGGCTCCCGTGCATACGCGTGACTTTAATGTGGCGCCTTCCTCTCCGTGTTCCTGTTAACTTCAGTTTTAATTCCACATAGTTGACGCTAAGCGATGTCGATTCAAATCAAGCCAGTGCTTTAGGGAAAATTTAATGCTTCGGACACATCCTCTTCGTGTCACCCGGTCATGATCAGGGTTGTCACATCAATTTTTTCGTTGAGAAAAAGCTTAAGAGTTTTGCTCTTTATTTTCTGAGTTTGTTGCAGTTAGAGCTGCCATTGGACGCATCGCCTTTTTGTGTACGGGACACTTCGGGATTAAAAATCGTCACATAGTCGTGCAGTGAAATCCTGCGATTAAACTTATCAATGAGATAACATAGTATTTGGACTTAATAGTACGTATGTTTGGGAAATAAAATTTTTAATAATGATTTTATATTTAGTTTCATACTTCCAATTTGATAGAAGATAATGATTCAATTTTTCTCGGGTTGCGTTTAGCTGACTGGTATTATCTATATACAGTGACTTCAACATCATGGATCATGATTGAGGTTCATAATATATATTTTTCTTAGGTTTTCACATTACGATGAGTAAATAGGACCTAATTCATCCTGACTCCATAGACATACGAGTATAACCATTTTTTTCAATCGCTAAATGGTTATCTTGTGCTTTTGGCTTTGGATTTTTCTTGGCAAGATTTTTCTGGCTGGCTATCTTCATTAATTATGTGGTCTCACTTTCTTCATTGTCATTCACCTTAGCCCTTTGATTTGAATTTCGTCAATATTGTTCCATTTTTTCCCTTTTTAGGGACTCAGTTCAGATTTTAATTCTTTATCGAAATATTATAATTTTTTAGGGGCAAGAATCAAAACGGAAAGGTTTCGAAGTGATCCATAAGTAATCACCGAAAACCTTTGAATGTGCATTAAAGCTTGCTTTATTCCAAGCATAAAT